>JBBGZY010000265.1:13740000-14340000 GCA_037952925.1 Lithobates clamitans
GTAATGTTACATTCTGAAGCAGAGCATGATCCCATCCCTTTGGAGACTGGACCGCAGGGCAGTATTCCAACATGATAATGACCCCAAACACACCTCCAAGACTACCACTGCCTTGCTAAAGAAGCTGAGGGTAAAGGTGATGGACTGGCCATGCATGTCTCCAGACCTAAACCCTATTGAGCATCTATGGGGCATCCTAAAATGGATGGTTGAGGGGGGCAAGGTCTCTAACATCAAACCAGCTCTGTGATGTCGTCATAGAGGAGTGGAAGAGGACTCCAGTGGCAACCTGTGAAGCTCTGGTGAACTCCCAAGAGGGTTATGGCAGTGCTGGAAAATAATGGTGGTGTCATAAACCAGATGGGACCAGAACTGTGTGACTGCGACAGAGTGAACCAGACATAAATAAGTGAAAGTAAGTTTATTAAGGAAAATACATATGTGAACACACCACCAATACAAAGTGAACAACAAAACAATCAGTGATATAAAACCAACCAGCATATGCAGCAAGAGGGAGTACCAGAATCGTAGTCAAGCCAGGCCAGGGTCATAAACACGGAATCAGTAGCTGGGAAGGGAGATAAACAGGACAAGAGAGGATGGATGGATCACAGGAGGGACGGGTCAGGTACAAGGCTCAGAGTCCAGAGTCCAGAGTCCAGGGTTCAGGGTTCAGGTAACGGACAGGAAACAGGATCAACAGGTTCCAGGTTCCAGGAATCAGGCTTCAGAATCAGGCTTCAGAACCAGGCTACAGGATCAGGCTACAGGGTAACAGGATGCATATCCGGGCTCAAGAACAATACCAGGGCAACATAAGTGTGCAATTCTCGGGTATTTATACTGCAGCTCTGCTAATTAACGTCAGGTGACACCTGTCTGCAGAGGGGAATACCTGCTCCATACTGCCAGGATCCATCCGCTGGTGGATGCCAGTACTGCAGCCCAAAGATGACATAACATTAACAGGGAAAAGCTCTCCTGACAGTTCCAAACTGCCAGGAGACACCTGCTGGTGGACCTCAGTACTGCATGCCAAATAAAAGATATTACCAGCGGATGGAACATTTCCTGACAGTACCCCCCTTTAAGGAGCGGCCTCCGGACGCTCCAACTGGTTGTAATTGTCCATAGTCTATGGCATCAAGCAGAAAAACAGATGGGGTACGTCAGGCTGGGCCACAGGCACTTCAGGCTGGGCAGCGGGCACATCAGGGCAGACAGCGGGCACATCAGGGCAGACAGCGGGCTCCGGGTCCTCGAGCTGGACAGCAGGCTCTGGGTCCTCGAGCTGGGCAGCAGGCTCATCGGACTGGACAGCGGGTACCGAGACATCAGACCAGGCAGCAGGTACTGGACCTTCAGACTGGGCAGCAGACACAGGCGCTGGCACATCAGGCAGAACAACAGGTGGTGGCACAACAGGCTGAACAACGGGTGCATCAGACTGGGCAGTAGTCACTGGAGCGTCAGACTGGAACATGGACACTGGGATGTCAGGCTGAGCAGCAGGCACTGGGACCTCAAACTGGACAGCGGGCACAGGCATTGATACAACAGGCGGAGTAGCAGACACTGGCACCTCAGGCTGGCAGCGGACAGGGGCACCTCGGGCTGGGCAGCAGACAGGAGCACCTCAGGCTGGGCAGCGGACGGTGGCACATCAGGCTGGGCAGCAGACGGTGGCACCTCAGGCTGGGCAGCAGACGGTGGCATCTCAGGCTGGGCAGCAGACGGTGGCACATCAGGCTGGGCAGCAGACAGTGGCACATCAGGCTGGGCAGCAGACGGTGGCACATCAGGCTTGGCAGCAGATGGTGGCACATCAGGCTGGGCAGCAGACGGTGGCACATCAGGCTGGGCAGCAGACGGTGGCACATCAGGCAATGTAGCACCAATATTTAAAAAGGGCCCAAAAAACATCTCTGGGAATTACAGACCAGTTAGCCTAACATCAATAGTATGTAAACTCTTGGAGGGGTTGATAAGGGACTATATACAAGATTTTAGTAATAAGAATGATATCATTAGCAGTAATCAGCATGGATTCATGAAGAATCGTTCTTGCCAAACCAATCTATTAACCTTCTATGAGGAGGTGATTTGCCATCTAGATAAAGGAAGGCCCGTAGACGTTGTGTATCTGGATTTTGCAAAAGCATTTGACACAGTTCCCCAAAAAACGTTTACTGTACAAAATAAGGTGCGTTGGCATGGACCATAGGGTGAGTACATGGATTGAAAACTGGCTACAAGGGCGTGTTCAGAGGGTGGTGATAAATGGGGAGTACTCAGAATGGTCAGGGGTGGGTAGTGGGGTCCCCCAGGGTTCTGTGCTGGGACCAATCCTATTTAATTTGTTCATAAACGACCTGGAGGATGGGATAAACAGTTCCATCTCTGTATTTGCAGACGATACTAAGCTAAGCAGGGCAATAACTTCTCAGCAGGATGTGGAAATCTTGCAAAAAGACCTGAACAAATTAATGGGGTGGGCGACTACATGGCAAATGAGGTTCAATGTAGAAAAATGTAAAATAATGCATTTGGGTGGCAAAAATATGAATGCAATCTATACACTGGGGGGAGAACCTCTGGGGGAATCTAGGATGGAAAAGGACTTGGGGGTCCTAGTGGATGATAGGCTCAGCAATGGCATGCAATGCCAAGCTGCTGCTAATAAAGCAAACAGAATATTGGCATGCATTAAAAGGGGGATCAACTGCAGAGATAAAACGATAATTCTCCCGCTCTACAAGACTCTGGTCCGGCCGCACCTGGAGTATGCTGTCCAGTTCTGGGCACCAGTCCTCAGGAGGGACATACTGGAAATGGAGCGAGTACAAAGAAGGGCAACAAAGCTAATAAAGGGTCTGAAGGATCTTAGTTATGAGGAAAGGTTGCGAGCACTGAACTTATTCTCTCTGGAGAAGAGACGCTTGAGAGGGGATATGATTTCAATTTACAAATACTGTATTGCTGACCTTACAATAGGGATAAAACTTTTTCGCAGAAGAGAGTTTAATAAGACTCGTGGCCACTTATTACAATTAGAAGAAAGGAGGTTTAACCTTAAACTACGTAGAGGGTTCTTTACTGTAAGAGCGGCAAGGATGTGGAATTCCCTTCCACAGGCGGTGGTCTCAGCGGGGGGCATTGATAGCTTCAAGAAACTATTAGATAATCACCTGAATGACCGCAATATACAGGGATATGTAATGTAATACTGACACATAATCACACACATAGGTTGGACTTGATGGACTTGTGTCTTTTTTCAACCTCACCTACTATGTAACTATGTAATATGTAGGCTGGGCAACAGGCATGGGCACTTCAAGCTGGGCAGCAGGCAAGGGCACTTCAAGCTGGGCAGCAGGCACGGGCACTTCAAGCTGGGCAGCAGGCACGGGCACTTCAAGCTGGGCAGCAGGCTCATCAAGCTGGGCAGCGGGCACATCAGGCTGGAGAGCGGGCACATCAGGCTGGAGAGCGGGCACATCAAGCTGGATAGTGGGCACATCAGGCTGGAGAGCAGGCACATCAAGCTGGAGAGCAGGCAGTGGCACTTCCGGCTAGAACACTGGCACCGAGACATCAGGCTGGAAGGCAGGCACCGAGACGTCAGGCTGGAAGGCAGGCACTGAGACGTCAGGCTGGAAGGCAGGCACCGAGACGTCAGGCTGGAAGGCAGGCACCGAGACGTCAGGCTGGAAGGCAGGCACCGAGACATCAGGCTGGAAGGCAGGCACCGAGACATCAGGCTGGAATGCAGGCACCGAGACGTCAGGCTGGAAGGCAGGCACCGAGACATTAGGCTGGAAGGCAGGCACAGAGACATCAGGCTGGAAGGCAGGCACAGAGACATCAGGCTGGAAGGCAGGCACAGAGACATCAGGCTGGAAGGCAGGCACAGAGACATCAGGCTGGAAGGCAGGCACCGGGATGTCAGACTGGGTTGGATTAGCTGGTGCGGAGGCAGGTTGGGTTACTGTATATGGAAAAAGCAGTACAGCGCATAAAGAATCCTAAATAAAACAGTCAATAAATGTCCATTTAAAATAGAGTCAGTTCAAGTCCAGCAATTCCTTCAGTGATATTCGTGACATGCAATAGTTGATTATGTGACTGTAGTGACATGGACCTCCACCTTCGGTAGCACAAGCCGCTCACCTCTACAGATGGACCCCTGAGTAAAATCAGTCAGGTCAAATCAGCAGTTCCCTCACAGGGATAAGAGCAGGGGGCGATCCCGGTCAAGCCTCAGTAATAAGATAATCTTGCAGTCATGACATGTAAAATATAAAGGAAATCTAGTGCTCTCTGTTGATGGCTAAAAGGTGGTTTATTTATAAGCAGATAAAAACACTCACAAGCATCGAACTGTACCCCAGTGCAAAGGAAAGCAGCATAAGTGAAAAGATGATCCACATCGGATCCGATGATGATCCACATCACGGCCCTCTGGAATACAGGGCAGGGCCAGCTTAGTACAGATCTTGATCAAAGGCTGCACCTCCCCAAAGAATATATAACCCTGATCGACCAGGGAGTGAGCCAAACGTATAGTGGCAAACAACTGGTCACTAGACCATCCTTTCAAAGCCTGGCGGCAATAATCACCACTTTCAGATGCCAGCAGAGAAAAATAAATAACCTCATCGGCATTCATGTTTGCACCCAACTGAATCAAAATAGTTCCCCTGTGCAGCCACTTCCGGTCAGGGATGGCCCTGGTATTCTGTCATAAACCAGATGTGACCAGAACTGTGTGACTGCGACAGAGTGAACCAGACATAAATAAGTGAAAGTAAGTTTATTAAGGAAAATGCATATGTGAACACACCACCAATAGAAAGTGAACAACCAAACAATCAGTGATATAAAACCAACCAGCATATGTAGCAAGAGGGAGTACCAGAATTGTAGTCAAGCCAGGCCGGGGTCATAAACACGGATTCAGTAGCTGGGAAGGGAGATAAACAGGACAAGAGAGGATGGATGGATCACAGGAGGGACGGGACAGGTACAAGGCTCAGAGTCCAGAGTCCAGGGTTCAGGTAACGGACAGGAAACAGGATCAACAGGTTCCAGGTTCCAGGAATCAGGCTTCAGAATCAGGCTACAGGATCAGGAATCAGGGTAACAGGATGCAGATCAGGGCTCAAGGACAATACCAGGGCAACCAGTGTGCAATTTCCGGGTATTTATACTACAGCTCTGCTAATTAACGTCAGGTGACACCTGTCTACAGAGGGGAATACCTGCTCCATACTGCCAGGATCCATCCGCTGGTGGATGCCAGTACTGCGGCCCAAAGATGACTTAACATTAACAGGGAAAAGCTCTCCTGACAGTTCCAAACTCCTAGGAGACACCTGCTGGTGGACCTCAGTACTGCATGCCAAATAACAGATATTACCAGCGGATGGAACATTTCCTGACAGGTGGCCACACAAAATATTGACAATTTTGGCCCAATTTGGACATTCTCACTTAGGGGTGTACTCACTTTTGTAGCCAGCGGTTTAAAAATTAATGGCTGTGTGTTGGCTTATTTTGAGGGGACAGCAAATTTAAACTGTTATACAAGCTGTACACTCACTACTTTACATTGTAGCAAAGTGTAATTTCTTCATTGTTGACACATGAAAAGATATAATAAAATATTTACAAAAAACGAAGTTACTTACTGGTAACGTTCTTTCCCGGAGTCTTTCAGGACAGCCACCTGAGAGCTTGGCTCCTCCCTTCTGTTTGGAAACACCTGCACCAGCTTGTATAAATTTCCTCCTCCCCTGCTGGCTCCTCAGTTCTTTAAAGAGCACCTCCAGTCCGCTGGGGAGACACAAGAATATATGATAAACACAATTCATTATATCACATTTCCATGTCTTGATACACAATTGGGTGGGTACCCGGCTGTCCTGAAAGACTCTGGGAAAGAACGTTACCAGTAAGTAACTTCGTTTTTCCCCTAATCGTCTTTCAGGACAGCCACCTGAGAGGATAAACGAGCACTTACCCCTAGGGCGGGACCACGGCTTGTAAGACCTTGCGTCCAAAGGTCTGATCTTTAGCCGCCCAAAGATCCACTCTATAGTGTCTTACAAAGGTGGCAAAGCTGGACCAAGTTGCCGCTTTACAAATCTGTTCCGGTGTTGCTCCAGCTCTCTCTGCTTGCGACGCAGTCATTGCCCTGGTGGAGTGTGCCCTGATACCCTCTGGGACCTGAATAACTCCTAACCTATAAGCCTGTTCAATGGCTTCTTTTAGCCATCTGGCTATGGTACGTCTTGTGGCCTTTTGCCCTTTCCTTGCTCCAGAAATCAAAATAAATAAGGAGTCCGTCTTCCTAATATCTTTGGTTGATTCTACGTAATGCAAAACAATTGCAACAAAATCTCCTTACATCTAAACTATGGAATTTTACTTCTTGTTCCTTAGAAGGATTTGGGCAAAATGATGGCAACACAATCTCCTGGCCTCTGTGGAATTTCGAGGCCACCTTAGGGAGAAATGCCGGATCCATTCTAAAAATTATGTGATCCAGAAAAATCTGAAAAAAGGGAGGCCTGATTGATAGGGCCTCCATCTCACAGACCCTTTTAGCCATAGTAATTGCCACCAAAAAAACTGCTTTAAACGTCAGCATCTTTAGGTTGCAATCATCCAGTGGTTCAAAGGGGTGAGCTGTCATAGTTTGCAGCACTAATGACAGATCCCACTTTGGAAAAACTGTACCTTGTATCGGTCTTTGTCTGCTCAGTGATCTAAAGAGTCTGATTACCTACGGATCAGATGCTAATCTCTTCTCCAGGTAAACAGAAAGTGCTGACACTTGACTTTTAAGCATGTTAAGACTTAGTTCCTGGTCTATCCCGTCCTGTAGGAACTCCAGGACTGCCACTGAGCCTTGTGTATTGAATTTTTTGTCTATACACCATCTGTTGAAACACCTCCATGCTTTTTGGTAGATGTTCCATGTCTCCATCTTCCTGCTTTTCAGCATTGTGTCTATTAGACGGCCTGAGAACCCTTTCGCTTCTAGCAACCGCTCCTCAGACACCATGCGGCCAAGTTCCATCTTTCCACTTGGGGGCAGTGTACTGGGCCCTGGGAGAGTAGATCTTCCTGGATTGGTAAAAACCAGGGGGGTTCTACCGCGAGTTCTCTGAGCATAGAGAACCACGGTCTCCTGGGCCAATAGGGCGCTATGAGAATTAGCGTTGTATTCTCCGTACGTAGTTTTCTTATTACCGCTGGTAGGAGAATCGCCTTCTCTCACCTTTTTCCTGCTGAGGAAATCTGCCACTTTGTTTAAATCCCCTTTCAAGTGGATTGCTGGCAAAGAGAGTAGGTTTCTTTCTCCCCACTTCAAGATTTCCTCTGCTAATGTCCACAGGGCTCCGCTCCTTGTTCCTCCCTGTTTGTTTATATAGGCGATCACTGACACATTGTCGGACCTGACCTGTAAATGTTGACCTTTGAACTCTGACTGGAAGGCTTGAGGTGCATACCATACTGCTCTTAATTCCTTCCAGTTGGATGATCTCCTCCTCTCTTCTTTTCCCCAAGTCCCTTGCGCTATCTGAGTGCTTAAATGCGCTCCCCACCCTACGCCACTTGCGTCTGTGGTTAGGATTCGGAAATGGGTAGATTCCACAGCCGTCCCTTGTTTATGTTCTCTATTGTCCTCCACCACCATAAGGTTCCTTTCACCCTTGCTGATAAAAGAACCCTGGATCACAAGGACTCCTCCTTGTGATCCCACATTTTTAACAGGAACACCTGCAGTGGCCGAAAATGCAGGCCTGCCCATTGGACCCCTGGAATCGCAGATGTCAACAGTCCCAGTGTTCACATTATCTGCCTTATGGCACACGGTATATTGGCTTGTAATAAGCTTACTTCCTTCTGAATTTTCAGTCTTTGTTGCGCTGAATCTATGACATACCCCAAGTATACTGTTTGCTGACTGGGTTGTAAATTGGATTTTTCCAAATTTACCAGCCAACCCAGACTTTCTAAGTATGTCTGTGTGTAGCTGAGGTTTTCTAGTAACTTCCGGGGCGACTCTGCAAATAGGAGAAGGTCATCAAAGTAAGCTATGACAGATATGCCTTTGACCCGTAAGGGTGCCAGAGCTTCGGCCAGAATCTTGGTAAAAATTCTGGGCGATGAGGAGAGGCCGAAGGGTAGAGCCTGAAATTGAAAATGCCTGGTTCCTATTCCCATCTCTATCGCAAACCTTAGAAATTTTTGACACTCCTGCTGTATCGGAATGTGCAGGTATGCGTCCTTTAGGTCTAGGGAGACCATATAACAGTTTGGGGGCAGAAGGGCCCTTACCGAATATATGGACTCCATTCTGAACATTTTGTAGGTTATGGATAAATTTAGAGGCTTGAGGTTGAGGATAGGTCTGGTCTTCCCTGAAGTTTTCTGAACTCCGAATATGTGGGAGTAGAAACCCTGCCCTCTCTCTCCCCTTGGTACCTTGATGATCACCTTTTGTTGCTGGAGCTCCTCTAAGGATCTCATTAATCCTCTGGCCTTCTCCTTGTTTTTTGGGGGTTTGGTGATGTATAATCTATTTGGGGGTGCTTTTGAGAACTCCAAACGATATCCCTCCTTTATCGTTCTCAGAATGAATTTGTTGGAAGATATCTCCTCCCATTGCGGAAGGAAGGCCCCCAGTCTTCCTCCTACTGCGACTATTGTGTCATTTCTTTTGGGTTTGCTAGGGAGGATGAAAAATCGCCCCCCCCTTTGCCTTTCCCTCTCTAAACCCAAGGTTTCCTCTGGGTTTCCATTTTGGGAGCTGCAAATCGGGGTCTTGTATTCCCTCTTTGCCTCTTTTTATTTTGTTGTGGCTGTTTCCAATTTGCCTTACGTTTTAGTGGAAACGCCTTCTTTTTATCTGCCGTTCGATCCAGCACCTTCTCTAAGCCTGGTCCGAATAGCAGATCCCCTGTAAAAGGAATTCCACAGAGCTTGGCTTTGGATGCGCAGTCACCCTACCATGTCTTAAGCCATAATGCTCTTCTAGTGGAATTGGCTAGGGCGGAGGACCTGGCTGCTATTCGCACCAATTCTGCAGATGCGTCTGCGATATAAGCAAGACCTCGCAGCTGCATGGGAAATTAGTTTAGGATCTGCTCTTTTGCAGTACCTGCCTCAATGTGAGCCTGTAATTGGTTTAACCAGAACTCTACGTTCCTAGCTACCACCGTGACCGCCATTGCTGGCTTCAGGCTAACCACGGTTGAGTCCCATGACTTTTTTTAACAGGGAGTCCATTCTTTTATCCATTGGCTCAGACAAATCCCCCATGTCCTCAAAGGCCAAGTCCGTGTGCCTCGACACTTGCGAGAAGGCCGCATCTAGTTTTGGAATCTTGTTCCATACTGATGCTGGGTCCTCCGAGAAGGGAGAAAAAAATGGCTTCCTTTCAGGTTCCTGCCACTCCTTTTTAATAGCCTCTATAAGGACCTCATGAACAGGAAAATTCTTCTTTTCCTGTTCCCCCAGGCCCTCATACATCTGATCATGCAGTGACAACGTCTTTTTCTCTGTTGGTATATCTAGTGTGGTATAGATGGCCCCTAACAGATGATCTACCTCATCTAAAGAGAGTTTATATCGGGATGGCTTCCTGGAATCCCCATCCAGGGCTTCCCCCTCAGACTCTTGGGAGTCAGATGTTGCACTGTCCGGCTCCTCCTCCACCTCCTCCCTAGGGGCTACTGAAGAGCCTGCACTCATGGAGGGTATTGCCTGTGTTTTTGGTAATGGTGTTGTCAGAGGAGCAGTCTGAAGCTGTGGCATTTGGAATCCCTCAAAGAAGGTTTTGAAGGATTCAAAGGTATTAGACAATTCCTTAACTGATGCCGCTAGCTCACCCTGCTCTGAAGAGTGTTCTTGTACTAGTTTACTAATACACTCTTTGCATAATGCCTTTTCCCAGGTATCTTTAAGGGTAACTTTACAAGAAGGACACCTCTTTTTTGAAACATGAGAGACCCTGTTTTTTTCTGTTTTATGAAAAGACATAAGACAAAAACCCCATACCATTAATACACAGTACCCTTCCTCCGCACATTTGCAGGAGTGCAACACTTCATTCGGGCTTGCCTCACCAGGGACCCTATGAAACCACCCTCTGACACATGAGGGTCTTTAACCTACTCCCCCCCTCCCTTAGCCCTAAATTGATTGATGGGGGGCGGGGGGGTGGTGGTACATGCCAGGGGAGCTCCACCCTAGGTTCCCCTTACCTTCACATGGCTGGAGCTGGTCTCTGCAGGAGCAGTGCGGTCTAGGTCCTCTGCATCCGCCATCCTCGTGTCACCTCCGGAGCCTGTGCTGTCTCTACAGCTTGTCTGGCTCCTCTCCAGCCCATGCCTGGCTCCTTTTCAGCGTTCTTGGCCGGAACCTGGAAGCCGCGAACCCGGAAGTGGCCGCCCCTTTCGGCCGGATATGACGTCACCCGCCACAGGCCGCGCAGTCCCAATACCCGGCATGTTTGTTTTTTCACATGCTGCTGGGGGTATGAGACTGCAGGAGCTGCGCTCCGCTTCACTGCACTCAGTGTTGAAAAGGCCGCCCCCCCGACCTCGACCTGCAATCAGGGATGTGGGGGTGGCAATCAGAAAAACGACTCTCCTGACCAGGTTAGTGTAACTGCTGCTCACAGGGCTTTGCCTCACGGGGCTGCTCTGTACACCAACCTCTCTGGTCTGTCCTAGGAGTCCCCACTCCTCTTTCAGGACATGTTTGCCTGAGCCTCCTCTGGCTCCCCTGGCTGGTTCCTATGGTGTCTCCCCACTGGAGGAAACACAAATAACTGAGGAGCCAGCAGGGGAGGAGAAAATGTATACAAGCTGGCGCAGGTGTTTCCAAACAGAAGGGAGGAGCCAAGCTCTCAGGTGGCTGTCCTGAAAGACAATTAGGGGAAAATGTGAAGGGTGTACTCACTTTTGTGAGAGACTGTTTATTGCATTTTATCTACTCCTGAAGAAGCAGAATTTAATTCCGACAAGCATGCAAGTCATTGACTGACCTCTCCTTCTGTTATAAACTTCTTCTTTTTCAATGCATTTTAATGGATTTTATGTATGAATACAAATAATATTGTACACAGTATAGCGATACAAACCAATGAAACTTAGTAACAGGTATAAATGCTGTATATAAAAGGTGAGAACAGAGCTGTAGGAGCACAGTACTTATGTAAGGAGCATATTTGGAAAAAGGGTTCATGATAAACAGGTATTAGGTCTTAACCCAAGGTAACCATGCTTACAATGCTTTTTGGAATTTGTCTAGCCCATCAGAGTGTATGGCTAGTGATTTTTCGTACTCATAAGTGAGATTGATAGATGCAATCCCTTCAGACAAGTTAGGAGCCTTGTCTGATTTCCAATACCTGGTGATAACCATTCTAGGTGCCAGCAGTATATGTGCAACTACTAAATGAAATGAAGATAGGAACTTACCAATCTCTAGGTTGAGTAGGGCCAGTGCTGGGATCGGTGGGATCAGGATGCCTGTGACAGAGGAAATGAACCCAAATACTTTATTCCAAAAACTGGTTAGGCTCTTGCAGGCCCATAGTGTATGGTATAGATTGCCCACTTGTCCACAATTACACCAGCATAAGGGTGAATGGGAAGGGAAGAATTGTGCCAATCGGTAGGGTCGGAAGTACCATCTAAACTCTTGAAGCCATTGTTCTGGCATATAAGACATCAGCAGATCTAGCTCCCATCTCGGGATAGGGCCTGTCTTGCAGAATGTGATTTTGCATTAGAGAGCCTCGTAAAAAAGAGAGATATACCTTTAGGGTGTGGTGTAGTAGACTCATAGAAGGCAAATATTGATGATGAATTATTAACTGATGGAATGGGGTTAACTTTAAAGTGGTGTTCCACCCAAAAAAAAAAAACTACATGAAAAATCCTAAAACAAAATACAAAAGAACATTTGGATATATATATATATATATTTTACTCACCTCTAAATGCCTGTTGCTAGGGGGTCCCTTGTAGTCTGCCTCTTTCAGTGCCTGGGCTGGTGACATCACTTCAGTCTTGGCACAGGAAGGGCTCAGCTCTGCTCCCTCCCTCCTGTCAATCATCTGGGACCCATTACAGGTCCCAGGTGACTGAGCAGCCAATCATGGCGCTCGGCGCAGCTCGCGCATGCGCAGTGGGTGCCAGGCTGTGAAGCCACAGCCCGGCGCCCACAGTTGCAATGCCGGCGCCGCCGAACGGAGGGGGAGACGAGCGGGGCTTCGATCCCCCGCATCGCTGGACCCAGGGACAGGTAAGTGTCCAATTAAAAGTCAGCAGCTGCAGTATTTGTAGCTGCTGACTTTTATTTTATTTTTTTTTTTTAGTGGCCCTCCTCTTTAAGCTTTTAGCTTTTAGCTAGTTGGATATGCGTATATGACTCAGATGGGGGAATTTCCTTTATCTAAAATATCTTCCACTCACTGAATATTTTGGTCACTCTACTTTTGTAGGGATAGGTAAGGGATAAGGACTTCTAGAGCTGTGAGAGGTATGCGTAAATGTTGGGTTTTAGAGGGAACTCCTGGGTAGATCAGTAAGGCGCTCCATGGTCTAACAGATGCTTGGACTGTGATTGGTAAGTTACTCATTTGAAGTGGCTTCCAACATTCAGCCATAAGTAAAGTGGAAAGTTGATGTATCTTTACTAGGGATGAGCCGAACACCCCCCGGTTCGGTTCGCACCAGAACCTGTGAACGGACCGAAAGTTCGCACGAACGTTAGAACCCCATTGAAGTCTATGGGACTCGAACGTTCGAAATCAAAAGTGCTCATTTTAAAGGCTAATTTGCATAGTATTGTCCTAAAAAGGGTTTGGGGACCCGGGTCCTACCCCAGGGGACATGTATCAATGCAAAAAAAACTTTTAAAAACGGCCGTTTTTTCGGGAGCAGTGATTTTAATGATGCTTAAAGTAAAAAAAAAAAAGTGAAATATTCCTTTAAATATCGTACCTGGGGGGTGTCTATAGTATGCCTGTAAAGTGACACGTGTTTCCCGTGTTTAGAACAGTCCCTGCACCAAATGTCATTTTTAAAGGAAAAAATCTCATTTAAAACTGCTTGCGGGTTTAATGTAATGTCGGGTCATGGCAATATGGATGAAAATCAGTGAGACAAACGGCATGGGTACCCCCCAGTCCATTACCAGGCCCTTTGGGTCTTGTATGGATATTAAGGGGAACCCTGCACCCAAATTAAAATAAGGAAAGGTGTGGGGCCACCAGGCCCTATATACTCTGAACAGCAGTATACAGGCGGTACAAACAAGACAGGGACTGTAGGTTTGTTGTTAAGTAGAATCTGTTTGTAATTTTGAACGGGTACATTTTTAATGTGTTTAGCTCCAGCCAAAAAATCTTTTTTAAGCTTTTTGGAAAACATAGGGAAGGGTTATCACCCCTGTGACATTTGTTTTGCTGTCTTTCCTCCTCTTCAGAAGATTTCACCTCACTTTTTGTCCCAATGAAAAATGTTTTTTGAAAATTTGGGTTTTTTTGTGGAACAAGGATTGGAAAGCATCAGTGGAAAGGAGAATTTTTTTTCCCATATTAACTCTTACAGGGGAGAATTTCCCTTCCTAGGGGTAGATTTCATCTCACTTCCTGTTGTCTCCTTCCGTTTGCAAGTAGGAGTCGTTTGTAAGTTAGATGTTTGAAAGTAGGGTCCTGCCCTATATACTCAGCAGAAATTTGGGCCTTAGGTGTTGCTGTGGCCACAACACTGTAAGCCCTCACAGGGCCCTGCTGTGAAATATTAGATCAAGAATTGTAATTACATGCCCCTGTTGAACAGGAGCTGAAAAATTAGGCCTTAGGCACTGGTGCTGGTGCTACAACACTGCAACCCCTCACAGACACTCTAGTTGGAACGCAGGAACGAGCCCTGCTGCAAAGTATTGCATCAAAAATTGTAATTACACGCCCCTGTTAGACAGGGGCAGAAAAATTGGGCCTTAGGCACTGGTGCTGGTGCCACAACACTGCAACCCCTCACAGACACTCTAGTTGGAACGCAGGAACGAGCCCTGCTGCAAAGTATTGCATCAAAAATTGTAATTACACGCCCCTGTTAAACAAGGGCTGAAAAATTGGGCCTTAGCCACTGGTGCTGGTGCCACAACACTGCAACCCCTCACAGACACTCTAGTTGGAATGCAGGAACGAGCCCTGCTGCAAAGTATTGCATCAAAAATTGTAATTACACGCCCCTGTTAGACAGGAGCAGAAAAATTGGGCCTTGGGCACTGGTGCTGGTGCCACAACACTGCAACCCCTCACAGACACTCTAGTTGGAATGCAGGAACGAGCCCTGCTGCAAAGTATTACATCAAAAATTGTAATTACACGCCCCTGTTAAACAGGGGCTGAAAAATTGTGCCTTAGGCACTGGTGGTGGCGCCCAGAACCAAAAATGTTCTTACAAGCTATCAGCGTGATGATTTAGGAGGAAGAGGATAATTACTCAGGGATAGTCACTCAGCATCAGCATAGGCAGTCTTTGAAGGGATCTGAGATTTCAAAAAAAATGATTCGGTTACATCAGCATCAGGTGCTTGGTAGCTGGTGGTGATCCAAGACTGATTCATTTTTATGAAGGTCAGTCGATTGACCGAGTCGGTGGACAGACGCACCCTGTGATCGGTTACCACGCCTCCAGCAGCACTGAATGTGCGTTCCGAAAGAACGCTGGATGCAGGACAGGCCAGTAGCTCAATTGCATACTGTGCAAGCTCTGGCCAGTGATCCATCCTCAAGACCCAGTAACCCAGAGGATTTTCGGTGGGAAAGGTGTCCAAGTCTGATCTTGCTCCTAGGTATTCCTGCACCATGTAAAACAGACGCTGGCGATGGTTGCTGGAACCGATCATACCTTGGGGCTGCGGACCAAAAAATTGTCTGAACGCATCGGTCAGACGGCCACCTTCTCCACCGCTCCTTCTTTGACTGACCGAAGCCTCAGCAACACGTTGTCCAGAAACAGGAGTTTGTAACCTCCCAGTCTCTGGGAACGCGTTGCACATACCTTTCTGCAAGGCCTCCCGAAGATGTTTCATCCTCTGCTCCCTCTACGATGGCAAGATAAGGTCCGCAACCTTACCCTTGTAACGTGGATCAAGGAGGGTTGCCAGCCAGTATTGGTCCTTCTCCTTGATACCACGAATACGAGGATCCTTACGCAGGCTTTGCAGGATCAGGGAGGCTATGCAGCGTAGGTTTGCTGAGGCATTCAGTCCGGAGTCCTCTGGGTCACTAAGGACGACATGGTCCGCAGCCACCTCCTCCCAGCCACCTACAAGTCCATGTGTTTCTTGGGACTGATCCCTTAAAGACTGCTGCTGATGCTGAGTGCCAGACTCCACCTCCATACTGACACAATCTTCCTCCTCCTCCTCCTCCTCCTCGTCCTCTTCCTGTGTGATCGGCGGGCACGCAAGAACACTGTCTGAATAAAGGGGGCCTTGAGAGCTAAGGAAGTCCTCCTCTTCCTGCCTCTGTTCTGCCTCAAGTGCCCTGTCCATTATTCCACGCAGCGTGTGCTCCAACAGGTGGTCAAGAGGGACAGTGTCACTGATGCATGCACTGTCACTGCTCACCATCCTCATGGCCTCCTCAAATGGTGACAGGACAGTGCATGCATCCCTGATCATGGCCCACTGGCGTGGGGAAAAAAAACAAGCTCCCCTGTCCCTGTCCTGGTGCCATAGTAGCACAGGTGCTCATTGATGGCCCTCTGCTGCGTGTGCAGCCGCTGCAGCATGGCCAACGTTGAGTTCCACCTGGTGGGCATGTCACAGATTAGGCGGTTCTTGGGCAGGTTAAACTCCTTTTGGAGGTCCGTCAGCCGAGCACTGGCATTATATGACCAGCGGAAATGCACACAGACTTTCCTGGCCTGCCTCAGGACATCCTGTAAGCCCGGGTACCTGCCCAAGAACCGCTGCACCACCAAGTTAAGGACGTGAGCCAAACAGGGCACATGGGTCATTTGTCCCTGTCGGAGGGCAGAGAGGAGGTTGGTGCCATTGTCGCAAACTACCATTCCTGCCTTAAAGTGGGGTTCCACCCAAAAAAACAAACATATCTAAAAAATTCTAAAAAAAAAAACAAAAAAACATTTGGATATTTTTTTTTTTTTACTTACCTCTAAATGCCTGTTGCTAGGTGGTCCCTCGTAGTCTGCCCCTTCCTCTGCCTGGGCTGGTGACATCACTTCCCCCTGGCACAGGAAGGGCTCGGCTCTTCTCCCTCCCTCCTGTCAATCATCTGGGACCCATTACAGGTCCCAGGTGATTGAGCGGCCAATCACGGCGCGCGGCGCCGCTCGCGCATGCGCAGTGGGTGCCAGGCTGTGAAGCCACAGCCCGGCGCCCACAGTTGAAATGTCGGCGCCGACGAGCGGAGGGGGGGGACGAGCGGGGCTTCGATCCCCCGCATCGCTGGACCCAGGGACAGGTAAGTGTCCAATTAAAAGTCAGCAGCTGCAGTATTTGTAGCTGCTGACTTTTAATTTTTTTTTTTTTTAATGGCCCGCCTGGGTGGAACTCCTCTTTAAGTTGGCGTGGCTTCAACCACCTCTGAACCTGCCCCTGCAGAGCTGACAGAACCTCTGCCCCAGTGTGGCTCCTGTCCCCCAAGCACACCAGCTCAAGCACCGCATGGCATCTTTTGGCCTGCGTACTTGCGTAGCCCCTTGAACGACTACGGAGCACCGCTGGTTCCGAGGAAGAGGCCATGGAGGAAGAAGAAGAGGAGGGGGTGGAGGAGAGAGGTGTGTCACAATCATTAGCATTTTGGAGGCGTGGTGGCGGAACAACCTCCAACACTACTGCACCTTGTCCTGCATCCTTCCCAGCTGCCAGCAGAGTCACCCAATGCGCCGTGAAACTTAGGTAACGTCCCTGTCCATGCCTGCTGGACCATGAGTCAGCGGTAACATGCACCTTACCGCTGACCGCCCTGTCCAGCGAGGCATGGACATTGCCTTCCACATGCCGGTAGAGAGCCGGAATTGCCTTCCGTGAGAAAAAGTGGCGTTTGGGTACCTGCCACTGAGGAACCGCACATTCCACAAACTCACGGAAGGGGGCAGAGTCTACCAACTGAAAAGGCAGCAGTTGAAGTGCTAGCAATTTTGCCAAGCTAGCATTCAACCGTTGGGCATGTGGATGGCTGGGAGCAAACTTCTTTCGGCGGTGCAGCAGCTGGGGCAGGGAAATTTGCCTGGTACAATCTGACGTCGGTGTACCAAAAGCAGATTGCCCACAAGTACTTGGCTGTGACACACCTAATTCTACACCTTCATTCCTCTCAGTGCAGGTCTCAGAGAGGACTGAAGGTCTAGTGGGGTTGGAAATCTCAGCTGATGAGGAGCAAGGAGAGGTCCTCTTTGTTCTTTGGTGTGGGTCTTTTAGATGCGCTTGCCAACGAACTGCATGGCAGGTCAACATATGTCTGGTCAAGCATGTGGTACCCAAGCGGGAGATGTTTTGGCCACGTGAGATACGCTTGAGACATATGTTGCAAATAGCAGCGGTGCGATCTGATGCACTCGTCTCAAAAAAGGCCCACACCAAAGAACTTTTTGAATAACGTGCAGAGACTGCAGCGCCCTGCACATGTGATGCAGTCAATGTGCTGCCCTTAGGCTGGCCCCTGGAGGGCATCCTGCCTCGTTGGTGATGTGCCGCCTCCTCCTCCTCCTCCTCCTCCTCTCTCCTATCAGGCACCCACGTTGAGTCAGTGACCTCATCATCCCCTCCCTCCTCATCACTGGAGCAAACCTGGCAGTATGCTGCAGCAGGGGGAGCATGACTACCAGATTGCTGTCCTTCTTGGGCACCCCCTCTGTCCGTGCTCATGTTACTGCCTTCATCGAGCTCAGTATCATCATCAGAGCCTTCCAAACGCTGGGCATCCTCCTGGAGCATGTACCCAACACTGTGGTCAAACAGTTCGAGGGACTCCTCAGGAGGACATGGTGGAGCTAGGGAAGGAGTCACTGATGACATTGAGCCAAGGGAAGAGGCCGCTGCTTTGCCAGACAAAGCACCCTGGGCATGGGTGAGAGAGGATGAGGAGGATGAGGACGGCTTGGTCATCCACTCGACCAAGTCTTCTGCATGTTGCGGCTCAACGCGGCCAGCTGCCGAAAAAAAGGCCAAGCGTGTCCCATGGCCACGTGCTGATGAGGATGCACCGTCTCCACGACCAGCACTAGACACAGAGCCTGCTTGCCCTCTCTTATTGGCTTTTGACTGTCTGCCTCTCCTTCTTGGCCTTCCAGACATACTAATGGCCTGTAGCTGCACTAAGCTGGGATATATATATATATATATATATATATATATATATATATATATATATATATATATACTGCAGCTAGCAAAATCAACTGCCTGCCTGTAGTATGAGAACACCACCAACCTTCTACAGGAAGCTTTAGCTGAACACTGTGAGGTGGACGCACCCCACTAATTTGTAGGTTTAGCTGAACACTGTGAGCAGGACGCACTGCACTAAATGTAAATAGTCTAGCTTCCTGACCGTGGTACTAATAGGATCAAAAGAACACCAGTAATTTTCTTCAGGTAGCTTTATATACTGTAACAAGACAAGCCTGCCTGTCAGTAGGAAGATAACAGGAACGGATCTAGCTGAACACTGTGAGCAGAACGCACTGCACTAACTGTAAATAGTCTAGCTGCCTGACCATGGTACTAATAGGATCAAAAGAACACCAGTAATTTTCTTTAGGTAGCTGTAAATACTTTAACAAGACAAGCCTGCCTGTCAGTAGGAAGATAACAGGAACGGATCTAGCTGAACACTGTGAGCAGGACGCACTGCACTAAATGTAAATAGTCTAGCTGCCTGACCGTGGTACTAATAGGATCAAAAGAACACCAGTAATTTTCTTCAGGTAGCTTTATATACTGTAACAAGACAAGCCTGCCTGTCAGTAGGAAGATAACAGGAACGGATCTAGCTGAACACTGTGAGCAGGACGCACTGCACTAAATGTAAATAGTCTAGCTGCCTGACCGTGGTACTAATAGGATCAAAAGAACACCAGTAAACAGGCTTAACATCGCCTATTCACAGCAACAACAGGACATACACCTAAGAGGACTATACCGGAGAGACCGGCTAGTTAAAGGCATAATCCTAATGCTTCTCCAACCTCGCCCGCGCACAGTTAGTTCCCGCTGGGGGTGCGTGTGGCACAGGTTTAACACCCGGTCCCTAAGAATAACTCAAGGCCTTATGCCTTAGTTTTAACCCTAAACTTTGTGCCACATATATACGTGTCTTAGAGAGTTATAAATATAACCTTTTGGTTCATGTTCCTGCTTTTGTTTGTAACGATGTATTACAAGTGTATATGCAGTGTAATTCAATGTCGAATTATTTGTAACCTGCTATTTCTTCAATAAAAATATTGAAACAAAAGAACACCAGTAATTTTCTTCAGGTAGCTTTATATACTGTAACAAGACAAGCCTGCCTGTCAGTAGGAAGATAACAGGAACGGATCTAGCTGAACACTGTGAGCAGGACACACTGCACTAAATGTAAATAGTCTAGCTGCCTGACCGTGGTACTAATAGGATCAAAAGAACACCAGTAATTTTCTTCAGGTAGCTTTATATACTGTAACAAGACAAGCCTGCCTGTCAGTAGGAAGATAACAGGAACGGATCTAGCTGAACACTGTGAGCAGGACGCACTGTACTAAATGTAAATAGTCTAGCTGCCTGACCGTGGTACTAATAGGATCAAAAGAACACCAGTAATTTTCTTTAGGTAGCTGTAAATACTTTAACAAGACAAGCCTGCCTGTCAGTAGGAAGATAACAGGAACGGATCTAGCTGAACACTGTGAGCAGGACGCACTGCACTAAATGTAAATAGTCTAGCTGCCTGACCGTGGTACTAATAGGATCAAAAGAACACCAGTAATTTTCTTCAGGTAGCTTTATATACTGTAACAAGACAAGCCTGCCTGTCAGTAGGAAGATAACAGGAACGGATCTAGCTGAACACTGTGAGCAGGACGCACTGCACTAAATGTAAATAGTCTAGCTGCCTGACCGTGGTACTAATAGGATCAAAAGAACACCAGTAATTTTCTTCAGGTAGCTTTATATACTGTAACAAGACAAGCCTGCCTGTCAGTAGGAAGATAACAGGAACGGATCTAGCTGAACACTGTGAGCAGGACGCACTGCACTAACTGTAAATAGTTTAGCTGCCTGACCGTGGTACTAATAGGATCAAAAGAACACCAGTAATTTTCTTTAGGTAGCTGTAAATACTGTAACAAGACAAGCCTGCCTGTCAGTAGGAAGATAACAGGAACGGATCTAGCTGAACACTGTGAGCAGGACGCACTGCACTAAATGTAAATAGTCTAGAAGATAACAGGAACGGATCTAGCTAAACTGAATACAGTGTATATATATATATGCAACACCTGGGATGCATATATATACACAATACACTTTAAGTGCAGCTAACTGACTGACTGTCCTGTCTAATCTAGCTAATTCAAATGAAATGACACTCTCTCTCTCTCTCTCTAAGCACACCGGAACACACTGCACAGGGCCGCCGTGCAGGCGGCCTTATATAGTGTGGAGTGTGTACTAAATCCCCTGAGCCATAATTGGCCAAAGCCTTCTTGGATTTGGCCAATTATGGCTCTCTGTTCAGGCGGCGCTGTGATTGGCCAAGCATGCGGGTCATAGTGCATGCTTGACCAATCATCAGCAAGCAATGCACTGCGATGCCGCAGTGAATTATGGGCCGTGACGCGCCACACGAATTTGGCGCGAACGGCCCATATCGTTCGCAATTCGGCGAACGACCGAACAGCCGATGTTCGAGTGGAACATGGGTTCGGCTCGAACACGAAGCTCATCCCTAATCTTTACTATTGCTGCCTCAGCTCGGACCCAATGAATATCTGAAAATAAGCTAAACCAGTATTTTATTTGTGATAATTGGGTTGCAATGTAGTAATTTTTTAACTCTACCATACCTAACCCCCCAATATTTTTATGTTTGATCAAATGTGACAAGGCACATCTCAGGCGTTTACTCTACCTATTGCCCCTCCAGATTCTGGAAGAGCAATAGATAGGAGGACAAAAGTGAGATTGACATAATGTGGAAAAGGTATAAGATCTGTGAATGTATCATCATCTTGAGTGCAGCCATTCTGCCTGTCTAAGATAATTCCTTATAGGAAGGTTGTAAGAGCTCTTGACGGACTTTGGCCAATAAAGGTTTGAAATTGGCTTCTGCAAGTGAGGATATAGATTGTAATGCTTCAGGAAGTGAACTAAGTTGGATTGTGTGGATCACAGCTTCGGAAGTCTATGAATACTATATTCTTAACAGTTAACTTTAACCTTAACAGCTATCAGGTAGGAAGACTCAGATATGTTTGGAAATACAATCGGTTTTATTTAGAGTGGTAATACACAGCCACGACAGGGAGCTTCAGAGGCAACCAGGGGCGTAACTACCACCATAGTGACCCATGCGGGCGCTATGGGGCCCGTAGCTGAGTGGGGCCCAGTGAGGATGAGAGCACCGCCGGCACAGTCTCTCAGCCAGGGGAAGAAAGAGGAGAGGAAGAGGCGAGCTGTCCGTATCAGCAGAGAGCTGAATTGCCCGATGTAATAGCTTTCATTAGAACTTCCAGTGTTCCCGGGGCTCAGGTCACATAGTTCCACCTCTTGGCCCGGCGCCTTTGATAGACAGAATGCTGATCCAATGCGGGACATGTGACATCATGAAAGGCGTCGGGCCAAGAGGTGGGGCTATGTGACGATGAGCCCCGGGAAGACGGGAAATTCAAATGAAAGCTATTACAGCGGTCAATCCCACTCTCTGCTGATCCGGGTGGCTTCCCTCTTCCTCTGCATAGGTGAGGCTGTATGGGACACAGGGAGACCAGGCTGTATGGGGCACAGGTCATGCTGTATGGGGCACAGGTCACGCTGTATGGGGCACAGGTCATGCTGTATGGGGCACGGGCAGACCAGGCTGTATGGGGCACAGGTCACGCTGTATGGGGCACAGGTCACGCTGTATGGGGCACAGGTCAAGCTGCATTGGGCACAGGTCATGTTGCATGGGGCACAGGTCACGCTACATGGGGCACAGGTCATGCTGCATTGGGCACAGGTCACATTGTATGGGGCACAGGTCATGCTGTATGGGGCACAGGTCACGCTGTATTGGGCACAGGTCACACTGCATGGGGCACAGGTCACGCTGCATGGGGCACAGGTCATGCTACATGGGGCACAGGTCATGCTGCATTGGGCACAGGTCACATTGTATGGGGCACAGGTCACGCTGTATGGGGCACAGGTCACGCTGTATGGGGCACAGGTCCTGCTGCATTGGGCACAGGTCACGTTGCATGGGGCATAGGTCACGCTACATGGGGCACAGGTCATGCTGCATTGGGCACAGGTCACATTGTATGGGGCACAGGTCATGCTGTATGGGGCACAGGTCAAGCTGTATTGGGCACAGGTCACACTGCATGGGGCACAGGTCCCGCTGCATTGGGCACAGGTCACATTGCATGGGGCACAGGTCACACTACATGGGGCACAGGTCATGCTGCATTGGGCACAGGTCATGCTGTATGGGGCACAGGTCATGCTGTATGGGGCACAGGTCACGCTGTATTGGGCACAGGTCATGCTGCATTGTGCACAGGTCACGCTGTATGTGGCACAGCTCACGCTGCATTGACACTAGGGCAGCTGTGGGGGGACTGTTTGCAAGGGGGCCCCATACAACATTTTGCTATGGGGCCCTGTTATTTCTAGTTACGCCCCTGGAGGCAACTTAAGCTTAGTAGCACTACACAGGGATAAAGTTTATAGGAAATGTAAAGATACTTGCAGTGAGTGGATTCCTGGAGATGGGGTCACCCTGTGCCTTCTTGAGAGATGTACTGGTCTCCTATGTGGAAAGGAACAGGTAAGGTTTTCTTCGGGCAAAGTAAGTAGACTGTGGGTAAGGCAGAGGAGAGTCCCTGACTTCTAGAGAGGAAGGGGCTCTGTCCAGCCCAACAAGTGGAAGTTGGAGGGGCTCTGTCCGGCCCAAAAGTGAGCTGGAAGACGGGGGTCTATCCGGCCCAAAAGTGAGATGATAGTCGGGGCTCTGACCAGCCCAAAAGAGAGATGGAAGTCAGGGCTCTGTCCGGACCAAAATAGAGATGATAGTCGGGGCTATGACCGGCCCAAAAGAGAGATGGTAGTCGGGGGTCTGTCCGGCCCAAAAGAGAGATGGTAGTCGGGGCTCTGACCGGCCCAAAAGATAGATGATAGTTGGGGCTCTGCCCAGCCCAATAGAGAGAGATGACGGCAGTCTTCTGTTGCAGATATTTACCTGGCATCAGGTTCTTAGCACAAACATTAAGCAAATGGCGTCGGCTGTTTAGGTAGGGACAAGAGGAGGAGCCGGTGATGTTGTTGTGATATCATCAATCTGTGACAGAGTTTGTGGAGATATCAGAGCTCCCAGTGGAAAGATAAGAATATTGCAGGAGAAATGTCGGAGCCTCCAGTGGAGGGATAAAAACATTACAGGACATATGTCGGAGCCTCCAGTGGAGGGATAAATACAATACAGGAGAGATGTTGGAGCCTCCAGTGGAGGGATAAGGACATTACACAGATGGGGTTAGGGTGATTCCAAGGTAGGCAATTCCATCTGTCTTCCAGACATATGGAAATATAGTCATTAAGTGTTTTTTCGTGTGCTTGTGAACCCCTAAATCTAGAATTAATGACTTAGCGAAATTGACTTTGTAGTAGGACATGTTACTGAAAGCAATCAATACTTGATGGGCGAAGGGAAGTGAGATTAGTGGATTTGTTAGAGACAGAATGATATAATCCGCAAACAGACTTACCTTATGGGGTTTACCTCGTAAGCAAAAACCTGAGACTTTGGATGTGAGCGGATGGTTTCCGCAAGGGGTTCTATCATGAGGTTGAAGATAGAGGGTGACAGTGGGAAACCCTGCCTGGTGCCATTTGTGATAGAAAAAGGTTTTGAGAGTAAACAAGAGGTAAATACTTGGGCTGATGGGGTAAAGTATAATACGATATTGCTTCCAGGATGGGCCCATGGAATACAAATTTTTCCAGCACCATCGACATATAGCGCCAGTGCACCCTGTCAAATGCCTTCTCAGCATCAATGGACAGAATCTGAGGCTTGCCTACCACTCATGAATCCCATTTGGTCTGGTTTGATTAGGGAAGGTAGTAGGCTTGAAGGATTTTAGGGGGACCCCCACACAATTTTTTTTTAAATTTTGGTTCGAGGTTCCCCTTAATATTCCCCTTAATATTCATACCACACCCAAAGGGCCTGGTAATGGACTGGGGGGGAAACCCATGCTTTTTTTCAATGAGTTTTATCCATATTGTAGAGATCCAACAATTCATTACAGCCGTGATCAGTTTTAAATGACAATTTTTCCTTTAGAAATGTCATTTTGTTGTGGTACTGTTTTAAACACGCAAAAAATGTGCCACTTTACAAGCATACTATAGACACCCCCCAGGCACAATATTTAAAGGGATATTTCATTTTTATTGTTTCACTTTAAGCATTAAAAAAATCACTGCTCCCGAAAAAAAACGTCCGTTTTAAAAAATTTTTTTTGCATTGATGCATGTCTCCTGGGGCCGGACCCGGGTCCCCAAACACTTTTTATAAAAATAACTTGCATATAAGCCTTTAAAATGAGCGCTTTTTTCATGTTCGGGTCCCATAGACTTTAACGGTGTTCATGAGTTCTTCCGAATTTTTTGCCTGTTCGGTATTTTCTGCTGCGAACCGAATCAGGGGGTGTTCGGCTCATCCCTAATCAATGCCGATTAGCGCTGCACGATTCTGGCTAAAATGAGAATCACAATTTTTTTGCTTAGAAAAAAGATCACGGTTCTCTCAAGATACTTGCGGCGTAACATCATCTTTCACATTACACAAAACAATTGGGCTAACTGTTTATTTCTCTCATTTAATTCATTGAAGTGTATTTTTTCCCAATAAATTGCACTTGAAAGACCGCTGCGCAAATACAGTGTGACATAAAATATTGCAACAACTAACAACTGCCATTTTATTCTCTAGAGTCACTGCTAATATATATATATATATGTTTGGGGGTTCTAAGTAATTTTCTAGCAAAAAATACTGATTTTAACTTGTAAGCAACAAGTGTAAATAAAGGTTTAGTCTTTAAGTGGTTAAACTGACCTCATTTACAGATCAAAGTTCTTCTCTTTGATCTCTAAAAGAACTAAAAGATACTTTGAATCTCTTCTCTTCTCTATATCTCAGCGCTGAGGAATGTTCAGCTTTTTTTGACAGCTTGGCTCTGCACTGTTTACATAGAATCAAGAAAATGGCTGATTAGGATTGTGAGGGGGATGGAATTGAAATTGCGATTTTTTAACAATTAATGGTGCAGCTTTAGTACCAATCACTGATTCTATTCATCCAGACAAGGAAGGAACTGGTAAATGACACATGTAGTGGCCCCTTCCAAGCTCTCCAATTTGACACAGCCCCTAGGCGGCAGGAGAGGGGAGGGGGAACCCAGTAGCACTGCAGGGGGGGGGTGAGGGGATGCAGGGGATCACACAAGGGCCCAATCACAGCTGGACCTGGATAGGAGGGGTGAAATTTAGAGGAACTGATCCTCTCCATTGTCCTGCGGCCGCTGAAAGGCACCTTCCTTCAATATTTGCTCAAAAAATCCTAAAGGGTTGGTACCAAGTTCTGTGTTAAAGTTCCTTCTGGAAACATTCTGGACCCTATAATTTGTCTTCTGTCTTGACTGTCATACAAATCTAGATGAAATAGCAGTGCTTGAGTCATTGAATCCTGTCCCATCAATCTATTTGTAATACATTTCACAGTATGCAATAGACCCCCTTGCCCAGTCTCCACAGTCTTAGAAGTCCCTTGTGTCTGAGGCAGCAGATAAGTTACTTGAGGGATCTGTGGGAATGAGCAGGGCTAGTGCTTCATGTCTCAAAACCATTAGGTAATACAGGGTCTTTTTCTCCAAGAATAAAAAAGTTACCCTTTTGGGCATGTGGGTGGGTATCATCTTTTACACAGCTCAATTTCTAGTGGACTGGCTGAAAAAGAAAGAGTCCAGGGCACCAGAACAGGATCCAGGTGTTGCGGGTCAGCTGAAAGGGTGTTTTGAGCTAACCAGTCATGCCAGCCAGTGGCCATCCTATCTTGCCTTTATTAGCAGTAATGCCCGGGGAAAGTGAAAGCTCACCAGCAGTGTATCTCTACCAGAGTTTGTCCAGACCATACTCCCCCCACAATTATTTGTTTCAATAACATACAAAATATATTTATTGTAAACACTTTGAAATAATATAACAACTTATATACAAATATATTGCAGTGGGTCCCTGCATGGCAGATCTTATGTATTTTAATTAAATTAATAAAAAAATGCATGATAACTATTTATGAGCTTACTGTATATAGTTTAATGAGTATACATTTTGTTATCTGTAGGGCATTTTTTTTTACTTTTTGAGATGGTGTTGAGCTATAGAGAGCTTGGATTAGGGTGTTTCAATAACTCCTTTAAAAACATTTTAACTCCTTTTAATGAAAAAATGTTCAATGCATGATAACTATTTATGAGCTTACTGTATAAAGTTTAATGAGTATTTATTTTTTTATCTGTAGGGCGTATTTTTTTTTTACTTTTTGAGATGGTGTTGAGCTATAGTGAGCTCGGATTAGGGTGTTTCAATAATTGTCATTAAAACTTTTTATAATTTTTTTTGCTGAATCAGAGCAGGTCTATTGATATAACATTAAATCATACAGTCTAAGAACCGTACAATTTCAGAAAATCCACTCTCGCAAATTTACAATTACAGAAAATCTTGAGCTCAAGTTCACACACAGAATATAATATACACAGATGAAATAGCAAAGAATACAAGCAACATATTGGGCTCATATTTTAGTTGGAATAAAAAACAGTAAATAAGAGGGGCAACCCAGGTGTTATTTATTGCTTTAAAATGTGTTAAACGCAATTTGAAGCAGTTGTTAAAATATGCATATGTCACTTTAAAGCACATAAGGTTTGTCCTATTGCTTAATAAATTGATGTCTAACACCCAGGGAAGAACATGCATCTTTTTTTTTTTTTTTTTATAATTTAAGTTTTATTAAATTTTTCATGAGAATCCGTACATAGCGTGTAAAAAAGCATTATATCAACATTCCTTATTGAGTAATACAATATACATCAACCATGAGTAAAGGTAACAGTCATGAAAATAGTATGTGGATTATGAAGATTTAACAATATATGTTTAACTTACACATCAGTTGGATGGTGTCAGCACTGTCTCTCCACCCTGGCACCCCAAATTGGGCGCTCACTGTGCCACGGGGGATGAGGCAGCCCTTCAACTACCAGTCGTAAAATATACTGCAACCAACAAAAACAATTAAAGCAGGCCAAGGAATGCGGAACTTTGAGCTAGTCATCACATAGAATTATAAGTCCTACTTAGTGAAAATATGTCTAGGTTACTGTAAATAGGTGCTCAAGTGAAAATCATCAGGTAGAGTGATATCGGTGCAAATATAGGTGGAGATGCAGGTAATGTTTCGCATATTGTATTTTGAAAAGTCAAAATCTATTAAAGAGCTGTGCTTCTCGGATCGGATATCCAAGGTTCCCATTTTTGAAGAAACGAGGTGGTATTAAGGTTGGCTTTAGCGAAGGCGAATTCCATGTGGAAGTGGTAATTTAAAAGAACAATGAGATCTGATATAAGGGGAGTTTGTGGTGATTTCCATTTTCTCGCTAGAGCTAAGCGGGCTGCGATAAGGATATGAGTCGCCACTACTCTGATATGTTTCGGCCATGTTGGGACATCAAGACCCAAGAGAAGATCTAGGGAGGATGATGGAGGGGGACCTTGCAAATCGTTGAGATGAGAGTAGCAACATCTAGCCAGAATCTGTGAATTAAAGGGCATTCCCACCAGATGTGTCGCAGAGTGCCTACTTCGGTGCAATTCCGCCAGCATTGAGATGAGGTAGCTGGGTATATCTTTGCCAGTCTGGCTGCGGTATAGTACCATTTATGGAACAGTTTTTGAATTGATTCCCAATGGGAGGTGCAACGTGATACTCGAAGTGGGAGAGTTAAGGCTTTGTGCCAACTTGCGGGTGGTGGTGGAGTGGTGGTAAAGGATGACCAGAAGTCAATAGATGTAGATGATTGATTTGCAGACAGTGTCGTTAGTATTTTGTACATTCCTGAGATTCCTTTCATTGCTGGAGCTGGAGTTTCGTAGAATTTCAATATATCAGCCATTGGAGCATTGCCAGTGAGTATATTGATTGGGGATATGTTAGAGTGAATCCGTTGGTATAGCAAAAAGGTTGATGTTGGAATATCGAATAGTTGTTGTAGTTGTACAAATGAGTGGATCCCTATTGTGGACATCAGTTGTCCAATGTTGACAAGACCTTTCTGTGTCCATAGGTGGATGGACAGGTCAGGCAATATCATTTCTATTGCTTGAATGGGGAGTTTGGAAAGGATTGAAATGGGTATTCCCTTTGCTTGTTGTGTAAGAGCTGTCCAAACCCGTAGGGCCGATGTTGTAGATTGTAGAAAATGACGTTGTGGATTTAAGTTGAGTAGGGTGGCCGATAAAACGTGTTTCAGATTCGGTGTGATAGCTGCAGACTCAATTTGGTGCCACGTTTTCCTGGAGGTGGGTGACCACCATTCTTTTAATTGGTCCAATATTACTCCTTGTAGTTGATTCAGTTGCGTGGAGAGCATTGGTATAGGGATTGTACGGAACATATACAGAATATGCGGGAGCAGGTACATTTTGACCAGGGCTATTCTACCAGCCCATGAGACATATGCGTTACTCATGTCTTTGGCAATGCGTAAAAGCTTTTCCTGTAGCACGGCATAGTTCACTTTAAGTAGTGTATTGCTCGGGGAGGTAAGGTGAATCCCCAAGTATTGAAGTGAGGAGTTTTTGGACCATGTGAAAGGTGTGGTTTTCGTTATGATCTGTTTGGTCTGTTGGTCTATCCCTACGTTTAGCATAGTGGATTTACTATTATTGACTTTGTAAAGAGATATTAGGCTGAACGTTTCCAGAATTTTTAAATTGTTTGAAAGGGAGGTTTCAGGTTTTGTGATAATTACATTGTCTGCATACAGTCCTGTTTTGTGTTCAACGTCTCCTATTTTGATACGTAAGATTTCTGTTGCGGATCTAATGGCTTGTGCCAGGGGTTCTATCACCATGGCAAAAATCAGGGGTGAAAGTGGGCACCCCTGCCTTGTGCCATTAGTGATGTTGAATGGAGCGGACGTTATCCCTGATGTCCAGACTCGGGCGCTGGGGGAGGAATATAAATTTAATATCGCTGTCAGGATAGGGCCCGACAGTCCAAATTTGCATAGGACTTTTTCCATGTATGTCCAGTGAACTCTATCAAACGCCTTCTCTGCGTCCAGTGAGAGGAAGAGAGAAGGCGTTTGACTGTGCTCCACCCACTGGATTAGATCGATGAGGCGTCTAGTGCCGTCCGAAGCTTGTCTGTCGGGTACAAATCCGACCTGGTCAGGGTGTATTATTTGTGGAATAATTGTGGAGAGCTGCTGAGCTAGCAATTTTGCGTAAATTTTGGTGTCTGTGTTTAACAGTGAGATTGGGCGGTAGTTTGCTGGTTTGTCAGGGGATTTGCCTGGTTTGGATAGGGTAACAATCAGGGCCTCTAAAGATTCTTTGGGAATTTTGCCTGTAGTAGTGTAGTAATTAAAGGTGTTACATAGTTGGGGGTGAGTATGTCAGAGAAGTATTTGTAATATTCGTTTGGGAATCCGTCGGGGCCAGGGGCTTTGTGTAATGGCAGTGTTTTTATTGTTTTGAGGATTTCGGTGGGAGAGAAAGCTGTAGAAATGCTTTCAAGCTGTGCGGTGGAAATAGAGGGAAGATGTATGAATGAGAGGAATTTGTCAATGTCCTCCATTTTAGGATGGGCTTCTTGATCAGAGTCTTTAAGATTATATAGTTTGGCGTAAAATGCACTAAATTCGTTTGCCAAACCTAATGGGTTATGTACTCGTTTACCTTGGGAGCTAGTTAGGGCCTGTATTTTCGTATTAACGTTGTGTTTTTTCACTTGTCTGGCCAGGAACGTTCCTGATTTGTTGGCTGAGGAGTAGTGCTGGAGTTTAAGGCGTTTAATATAATATTCAAATTTTTTATGAAGGTGCTCACTAAGTTGGTGTCTTAAGTTTTTTAGATCATTGGATATGGTAATGGACGTTTTGTTTTTGTTGACAATTTCTAATGCACGGATTTGTTTTAATAATTTTTCAGTGGTGGCTACGTGTTGTTTTTTTGCCTGTGCTCCGAATTTTATGAAAAGGCCACATAAGTAAGCTTTGTGCGCATGCCAAATCATAGATTAATCAGAAATAGAGAATTGGTTGTTGTCAAAGTAGCTCTTAATCTCGGATCTAAGTTCTTTTTCCAGTGTTGGGTTGGTGAGCAGGGACGTGTTCATTCTCCAAAAAGTATGTCGTGTATTTTTGTTGCTGTTAAATAATGTGATCGATATCGGTGCGTGGTCAGACCAGGTAATTGTACCAATTCGCGCCTCTGTGATTGTTTGTAGTAGGAATTTATCTGTGAGGAACATATCGATCCGAGAGTAAGAGTGCTGAGAGTTGGAGTAGAAAGTGTAATCTCGCTCCGTATCGTGCGTGCATCTCCAGGGGTCATAAAGGTCTTCATTATGTAAAAGAGAGGAAAGTGTAGAGGGCCTACGTTTGCTTGGGTTAGATGTGTCTAGAGAATTATCAATGATTTCATTAAAGTCCCCACACAGTACTACTGGGTCGGATCTGTAGGGTGCCAATTTGGAAAGTAGAATGTTGTAAAAAATTTTTTGGCCTGTGTTGGGTACGTAAAGTTTTACTAACGTTAAGCGTTGGTTTTCAATTGTTGCGGAGAGGATCAAATATCTGCCATCTTCATCAGTTTCACAGTGGTGTAACTGGAACGAAATGGATGAACTGATTGCAATCATCACCCCTCTCTTTTTGGCGGTGGCATTGGCAAAGAAGCAGTGTGGGTAACGTTTGTGTGTGCATTTTGGTGCCTTGTCTTTGATGAAATGTGTTTCTTGTACGCAGAATATGTCTGCCTTCTGAGTCAGTGCTTCTTTCCAGAGGAGATTGCGTTTAAAGGGGTAATTCAGACCTTTGGCATTTAGTGAAGTGAGTTTAATGGCCATTTTAGCAGGAGGTGACCTGCAATGGGGACACGGGGAGCGAGATTACACTTAGAAGATTAATCAACTTTAGGTCCTGTAATGGAAGCAAGGAGCATACAGTAACACTAAGAAGGTCAAAAAAAAAATAAGCAACTTTGTTATGACACTATGTATATAGTATTGAGCCTTGCTGAATATATCACAGGTGATTTACCACGATATTATGCTAGTCAAGCAATACGTAAAGTACTCAAAAAGAGAGTAATCAAAGAAACACAAAAAAAAGGAACAAAAAAGGTAAGATGAACACTACTAACAAGAATATCAGTGTGCGTGGCACACTATAACCTGAGGGAGTGAGGTAACACTAAAGCAGTATCCACAGAGGATCCTATGATTGGTCGCGACCTAAGGCCTTTGGATTGTGAAGGTTGTTGCCTCTACCAGGGATCTGATTCCGGAATGGTGCGGAATGTGGATGGGAGCCTGTGCGGTCACTCGTGGCAGGAGGGAGGGGGAGAAAACCCCAGTTGGTCAATTTTTTGTACCCTTCTTTAGGGGAGTGGATAGGGATTATTTGCTGTTGATAGGTCACCAGAAGTTTGGTAGGGAAGCCCCATTTGTAAGTGATTTTTTTTTCTTGTAGAATGGAGGTGACAGGGGTGAATGCTCTTCTCATCTCCATGGTGGCTTTGGAGAGGTCATTGAATAGGAGAACATTTGCATAAGGTGCTGGAAGCGGTTTGGTGTTTTTAGCTGCTTGTAAAATCTGCTCCTTAACATGAAAGTAGTGCACTCTTGCTAGAACATCCCGCGGGATGTCCGGGGATAGGTGCGCAGGTTTGGCAATCCTATGCGCCCGGTCAATGGTAATATCCCGTGCATTCAAGCGAGGCAATAGACGTGAGAATAGCTGTTGTAAGTAAGGAGTAATTTCATTTGATTTGACAGATTCGGGAATGCCTCTAAATTTTATGTTGTTCCTTCTGGAACGATCTTCCAAATCTGCCAATTTTAATTTCATGTGGTGTATTTCTGAGGCATGGTGTTCATGCGCATCCAGTAATTCATTGTGAGCTCTGACATGGTCATGCATGCTGTCTTCAAGCAGATGAGCTCTGCCTTCTAGGCAGTCTACTCTGTCGTGTATTTGGGAGACAGATAATTGCAGTTCTCTGTGGAGATCTTTCTGCAGTGTAAGGAGCATTGATTTTAACATGGATTCAGTAACAGGGTTATCTATACAGGGACTGCTGCCAGAGCAGGGTTATGTGTGGGATCAGTGTCCCTGTCTGCCCACTGATGCTTCTTGAGCTGCGGATCGGTGTCTGTGGAACGGAGCTCTGTACTCAAGCGTCCATTCCTCTCCGTGGCAGGCCACACCCCCCAGAACATGCATCTTTAATGCCAAAAAACTATGCTGCTGAAAGAAACTTGCAACATCATTTATCAAAATGTCTTTGGTAGGATCTGTTTATTCCATTCCTGCAACCAAGCAGCCAGAAAATGTCATTCTCAGAATGTAATTTTCTATTGCAGATTTCAAATTGATTGCTTACTATGATGCAATTAAAATCATTCTCATGAAAAATGCATAAATAATAATAATAATATTAATACATTAATGTAATATGTACAGTATATGTTATGAGAAATGATATGCTATATATGATTTTGGTGTCTTCTCTTTTGGCCATTGGGTGACCAGTTACATAGTTAGGTTGAAATAAGACACAAGGTGGGGCAGGAGGCGGAGCCTAGCGGAGCAGACATGCATTGTTAGAGCTCCACACCGCTGAGGAGAGAAGAGAAGGACAAAGTGGAGCCTGCAGGCTCAAAAGGTATCCATTTGAACCTTTTTGCCCCAGGGAACAAACTGTGAAAGTTTGGGCAGGAAATATGGTACTGGGAGGAAACCGTGGCAGAAATAAAAATCACCTTACAAAGAGCTCACAGGCACTCACTGCAGCTGAAGCAGCTCCAGTCACCTCACAAGATACAGCATCAGGGCGCTCTCACAGACAAAAAATGTCACAGCAAGACTCTCCATTTGAGTCAGATACAGAACAAATCCTCTCACAAACTTCTCCACAAGCCTCCTCAGTATCCCCAGTAATATTAGTACAGTTTGAAAAGATGCTTCATAAGGCTTTAAAACAAACCTCAGACCAAATAACAAAAAGCCTAACCAAAGAAATAAGAGAGCTGGAAAACCACACCGCAGCCTTAGAAATAAAAATGGATGAAATTGAAATTACAACCCAAGAAAATATAACAGAATTGGAACAATTAAAAAAAGAGAATTTAGTACTTCAAACTAAGCTCGAAGATTACGAAAATAGAGCCAGACGTTCAAACTTACGCATAAGGGGAATACCTGAAACTGTGACAGACCTGCAATCTACTATTACTGCTCTATTACAAGAACTAAAGCCAGATATCCCTATTGAACGTTTAGAACTGGACAGAGTACACAGAGCCCTCACAGCCAAAAAGAAAGATGGACCCCCACGTGATATAATCACAAAATTTCATTATTACAGAACGAAAGAACAAATACTAATTGCTGCAAGAGAAAAAAAGAACTTAATTTTCAAGGACACAATTATCAAATTTTTGCTGACCTATCCCAACTTACTATTACTAAAAGACGATCCATGAAACCCCAACTAATGGAACTGCAACGCCACAACATTATGTATCAATGGGGCTTCCCCTTTTCAGTCAGATTTAACTACCAAGGTACAATTTACAGAAGCAGATCAGCAGATGAAATACAACAAACCTTTTTAAAATTAAATCTGACAGAACCCACAAGCAGCAACTCTCCCACACGCAGAAGAATGGCGTCATCTTCACCTTCAGGCAGCACCCAGAAAATTTCAGAACAAAATGGGAATCATCATTCTCACAAAAGAGGCCGTTATGCCACATCATCCATGGACCAAGAAGATTCAATGGACTGACATCCTAATTCCTGATATCTCTTCATTTATTATACTAAGAGATGGTTCTCTTTAAAAAACCTATATTTATAACTGAATGTAACTGCATTCTGATAGTCACACACTGTGTGGGATCATGTTACATTCCAGTTATATTTCTTATTACTTGATTCATATAGCCTTAGAATATATAAGTGAAATAAGGAAATTCTTGTTCAGTTATATATTATCAAGTAATAACAATAGATTTATTACTTTTTAGGACAAATATGCTCAATAATCCAGAAGTAATGGAAGATTTTTCTTTCTTTTCTTAAAACAAATATATTATTACCTAACTAGTTCCTAGAATTATGTTTTTGTTTATTCTAATCTGAAGCAATACAACCTCAATTTTATGAGTTAACATATCTAAACAGTTACATATGAATAAAATATGTAATTGTTTACTCTAAAAGGGTTAAAATCCCAAAATAATTCAAACTATCTTCATCAATACCAAAGTTATTAACAGTACCTTTCTAACTGAATTATTTAGCCTAGGGCAAGACTAACCATATACAACCACCCTGGAATAAATAATTTCAATAAAAACTATATTCTGCACTCCAATTAATGAAACATCATTTTGATGTCTTTTGACATAGCACTTCTCTCCTGTAAACGGAAGATCCGTGTACCCCCATTAGCCCTCCTCATTCTTCCAACCATATTATGTGGGAGTGTGACGAAGGCACTTATTCCCCTGAGAGAGATATTTATTCTCTTTCTCGGGTAAATTGTGATTACTTGCAAAAAATAATTTATACAATGTATCATTTAATCTCATATGTTTTTTGTTTACTCTTTACTCCAGAATTCACTGGTTTCTTTTCTATCTATTCATCTCTTCAGTCCACACAGGTTGATCTGCGCAGTCAGCTCTGCATAACAAAAAGTAAGTCAAAACTATTTGATCTATTACCATGGCACCACTGAATATACTTTCCCTGAATGTTCAGGGAATAAATGTCCCTCAAAAAAGGACCAAAGCCTTCCGTACTTTCCATAACAAGAAGGCTCACATAGTATGCCTCCAAGAAACACACTTCACCAAAGATTCTACTCCAAAATATATTTCTCCTTTTTATCAACAAATTTACACGGCTTCTGCCTGTACCAAGCAAAGGGGAACTCTAATTGCATTTCACCGATCCACACCATTCACCTTATCATCAGAAATTAAAGACCCAGAAGGTAGATACCTGATACTCATGGGTTATATAATGGATACAGCAATCACGGTGATTTCCTACTACGCTCCTAACAAACAACCTACACCATTCCTCTCACATATATTACAAGTGATTAATACACACAAAATAGGAACAGTGATAATGTGTGGGGATTCGAACCAGGTCCTCCTCCCATTTCTAGATAAATCACCTTTTACACCATCCAAAAAAACCTCTAGATTACCTTTTTCTCAACTTCTTTCCAAATACAATCTGGTAGATTCATGGAGAGAAAGTAACCCAATGAAAAAGAAATTCACTTATTTCTCGCACCCTCATCAAACCTTCACCAGAATAGATCATATTTTTCTAACAATAGGAATGATACCAGAAATTATTGCATCAGATATAATTCCGATTCCGTGGTCTGACCATAATGCAGTATACACTACTATAGCCTCAGCCATACCAAAAGCACATGACCCAACGTGGTACTTACCGGACATAATGCTCAAACACCCACTACATCAGATGGCCATTGAACAAGCTTTAAAGGAATACATATCAATTAATAATACAACAGACATCTCCCCAATAACACTGTGGGAAGCTCATAAGCCTGTCTTGCGTGGTACAATACAAAGACAAATGGCACTATTTAAACGGGAACGCAAAAGTCTAGCAAAAAAACTAGAACTCAATTTTAATGCAGCCTACATATCATTTCAAGATAATCCATCTCAGAGTACAAAATCTCATCTGGAAAAATCTAGATTGGAATACGATCTATTTCTCACTGAGTCAGTTGATAAATCCCTCAAACGCTCCAAACACAATTTCTACATGAATACAAACAAACCAGGTACATATTTGGCTCGGGCATTAAATTCAACTAACAAATCTTTCAAACCAATACGTGTGAAATTATCAAAAAATGTTTACACTTGTAATCCAGTTAAAATAGTCCATAAATTTCACTCACATCTCGCAACTTTATACAAGACAAACAATGAATTTAATCCTACAGAAGCTGATTCCTTCTTCTCAAAAATAAACTTACCTGAGTTATCTCAGAATCAAAAAAGCAGTTTGGATGAGCCTATAACTATAGATGAAGTTGCTAACGCCATAAAAGACCTAAAACTTAACAAAAGACCAGGCCCAGATGGCTACTCGGCTTTATACTATAAAACATTCTCAGAAATACTCTCTCCCATTCTCACTGAAACTTTTAACAAACTTCTAGATGGACATTCTTTTCGGCAAGAAACACTAATGGCAATTGTTTGTATGATTCCAAAACCCCTTTCTGATGATACTTCCTGTGTGAATTATCGGCCTATCTCTCTGTTAAACCTTGATATTAAATTATTAGCAAAAATAATAGCAAAACGCCTCAATAGCATTATAGGAAAATTAATACATAGAGATCAAGTAGGCTTCATGCCAAATAGACAGGCAGGCGATAATATACGCAGGGCAGTGTTATTGGCACATATTGCTAAAAAACGGAAAATCCCTTTATGTTTTCTATCTCTCGATATTAAGAGGGCATTTGACACAGTATCCTGGCAATATATGCAATATTCATTACAAAAATGGGGTTTTGGACCCCACTTTTTAACATGGATCAAAGCATTATATAATAAACCCAAAGCCTATATAAAATATGCTGGATACAAATCTGAAGCCTTTAATATCGAAAGAGGTACCCGACAGGGTTGCCCATTATCTCCCTTATTATTTGCCCTTATACTCGAACCCATGGCCCAATACATCAGAACAAACCAAACTATAACTGGCATTGAAGTAGGAGGTATTACACACAAATTATGTATATTTGCAGACGATATATTACTTTTTCTATCATCACCACAGGTCTCTGGTCCTAACTTAATACCAGCTCTTCATGGATTTGCAGCCCTATCCGGCCTTATGATTAATCCTAAGAAATGCCTAGTGCTTAATATTTCACTCACAAACATGGAATTGATCCCGGCTAGGGCTGCACTCCCATTCACATGGGCAGAAAAATCAATCCCATATCTTGGAATTCATTTAACAGCATCTCATTCTGACTTATTCTCAACCAATTATCCTCCTGTATTAAGACAGATCACAAATCTAATAAAACAATGGTCGCAACTTCCTTTATCCTGGATAGGGAAAATTAATGCAATCAAAATGACTATTCTACCCAAATTGCTTTATCTATTCAGAGTCCTCCCTATTCCAATTCCTTCCTATTTTTTGAGAATAGTACAAAAAAAAGCAACTTCGTTTATATGGGGCTCTTCTAAACCACGTATACCTATACACACACTACATCTTCCCAAAAATAAAGGAGGCCTGGGATACCCTAATTTTACTAACTACTACAGAGCAGCACATTTGGCCAGTCTGTCCAAATACCATGCAAAACAGGAAATCCCATTATGGGTATTTATAGAGGCTTCAGAAAATGACCCTCTATTAATATCAAATTTATTATGGCTTGATCCTAAAGACCGCTTTAAAATTCATAATCCCATAACTAAACACTTCTTATCTCTCTGGGATAAACTAAAAACCAAATATCAGTTACAATCTCCACACAATCCTCTCCTTTCTTTTATCAGAAATCCGGCCTTTTATCCAGCATGGATCTACCCAAATTCTTTTAAAGCTTGGACAACATCAGGCATTCAGACACTAAATGACTTCATAGCATCTAAATCATTCCTTTCATTCCCATCGCTTAGAGAAAAATATGATCTACCAAACTCTGAGATATTTAGATATCTCCAAATCAAAAATTTCTATACACCATTCCTAAAGGGGGATACACCATTATCCCAATTATCCATTTTTGAATCAATCTGTACAAAAGATCCATTTGCTAAAGGTACAATTTCATCACTTTATAATCAATTATATGGAGTAGCAAATCTTAATAGACCCTCTTACGTTCAGAGGTGGGAAGAGGACCTGAAACGAACTTTAGAAGACACGGACTGGTCTAACATATGGCTCACATCTAAGTCATCTTCACCCAACATCTTAGCACTGGAGACAAATTATAAAGTCCTAACTCGCTGGTACCTTGTACCCGCTAGAGTGACAAAATATTCACCTAATACCTCAGCTCTTTGTTTTCGAGGATGCCCAGAAATAGGCACATATTTACACATATGGTGGATGTGCCCAGTAATCCAAACCTTCTGGAAGGAAGTTTTCGTGATTGCATCTAAAATATTTTAAAAAATAATACAACCAGATCCATATTTAACTTTACTTAATCTAAAACCGGAATGGTTAACACTCTCTCAATTCAAACTCATGATCCAACTAATAACGGCTGCAAAACAAACAGTGGCCAAGGCATGGAAATCTCCTACATTGGTACTAGCAGAAACAATTCACAGAATGAATAATACAATGTCCCATGCTAAGATGGTAGCCATCGATCAAAATCAAATTCCAAAATTTGAAAAACTTTGGCACCCTTGGATAAAACAACAGTTCCTGTCAAATTTCAATGACTCTGTCCTGTTGCCATGGTAACAGATTAAATGACTTACAGAGACACCCATTTTAAGGCTTCAAAGAGAACTAAAAAGAATAATAAACTGACGAGCGGGACAACCTTGTGGACCATACCTCTACCTTTTAACCCTTTTTCTTCTTTCTCTTTCCTTTTCTCCACCTTACGATTAAAGCTCATTATCAGAATTTATTTGACCTATATACACTCTACTTGTAAACAATATGTATAGTAGGTATAAATCATTTAAATATCTACAAAAGTAACTAAGGAAATGATATATATCTTTAATTTAGGTTTACGTGAACCCAATGTTTAATATTTGAAATTTCATGATATTTACCTATATAAACCCTACTGTAAAACAATGAGCTTACTTTATAGATCCTTGTAAACTTACTTTATGTATCTTTATAACATTGTATACTCAATAAACTTCTTTTGACAAGGAAATAAGACACAAGGTCATCTAGTTCAACAAAAACAAATAAATAATACAATCCCATATACACAACCCTTCACCCACAGTTGATCCAGAGGAAGGCGAAAAACCCCAGCAAAGCATGATCCAGTTTGCTACAGAAGGGAAAGAAATTCCTTCCTGTTCCACTGAAAGGCAATCAGATTTTCCCTGGATCAATTTTACCTATAAATGTCAGTACCCAGTTATATTATGTACATTTTGGAAAGAATCCGAGCAAAGCAATTTACTGAGCTGGCCAGAACCACCTCTGGAGGGAGTCTCTTCCACATTTTCACAGCTCAATAAAGTTTGATAAATCTCAAATTGCTGGGCTAGCTGCATGATCCCTCAATTAGGGGGTGATCAGCCAGAAAGCAACAGGATAAACTAAAATTTTGTTTCTACAGGCAGTAGTTTTCATGCCTTGTCCACTGGGTCCAAATGTATTTGCTCACAGATCTCTGACGTCACTATTTTCCTTCCTCTGTTCACTGGCTATCAGGAGGTAGTGTTATTTTTCAATAAAAATAATGATAAGTACAATGATTGTTATGAATGAGTTAAGTCTGCTTGTGAAGAATGAAGATTTTATTGCTCACTATATTTCATGCACTAGTGGGCTTACATTGGTGCATTTGTGTTATTTCTCAGTTTACTTGATACTTCTATTTTCAGGAATACATATTGCTTTATGGCCTTTTTTTATAGTTAGCTATGCATAGCTCAAAGATTCTAACTTTCACAGTTTCAAATGAGAAGATCAGAAACTCCAAAAGAATTAGTCTTTTCCAAAGTCTTTTGTATGTGTAAAGAGCCTATTTCTGAGAACGTTTTGAGGTCTTTGAACACAGATGTACAGAAGTACAGATCAGTATCTGGGTCACAGTCGACTGCTATTTATCCTTATGTTTTTTCTTGAAGCCAAACTAAGCCTTGTCTGATTTATACTTACATCAGCCAGCAATCTTTTTTTTTTTCATTTCTACTGTATATATATACTTCATATGAATCACATATGAAGTGATGAATGAGTGCACTTGGGTACAAATAATGGGCTGTTCAGCAAACTCATTTTAAATTTTGGAAAATACAAACTTAGATCCACTTAAAATAATTATGGATCTTGTCAAAAAACACGGGGAGCTGGCCACTGCCATGGGGAACATGTACCAATGCAAATACTTCTTATACAGGTTGTAAACCCTCAACTACAGTGGGGACGGAAAGTATTCAGAACCCCTTAAATGTTTCACTCTTTGTTATATTGCAGCCATTTGCTAAAATCATTTAACCACTTCAGCCCCGGAAGGTTTTACCCCCTTCCTGACCAGAGCACTTTTTACAATTCGGCACTGCGTCGCTTTAACTGCTAATTGCGCGGTCATGCAATGCTGTACCCAAACGAAATTTGCGTCCTTTTCTTCCCACAAATAGAGCTTTCTTTTGATGGTATTTGATCACCTCTGCCATTTTTATTTTTTGCGCTATACACGGAAAAAGACCGAAAATTTTGAAAAAAAATGATATTTTCTACTTTTTGTTCTAAAAAAAATCCAATAAACTCAATTTTAGTCATACATTTAGGCCAAAATGTATTCGGCCACATGTCTTTGGTAAAAAAAATGTCAATAAGTGTATATTTATTGGTTTGCGCAAAAGTTATAGCGTCTACAAACTAGGGTACATTTTCTGGAATTTACACAGCCTTTAATTTATGACTGCCTATGTCGTTTCTTGAGGTGCTAAAATGGCAGGGCAGTACAAAACCCCCACAAATGACCCCATTTTGGAAAGTAGACACCCCAAGGAATTTGCTGAGAGGCATGTTGAGCCCATTGAATATTTATTTTTTTTGTCCCAAGTGATTGAATAATGACAAAAAAAAAAAAAAAAAAATTACAAAAAGTTGTCACTAAATGATATATTGCTCACACAGGCCATGGGCATATGTGGAATTGCACCCCAAAATACATTTAGCTGCTTCTCCTGAGTACGGGGATACCACATGTGTGGGACTTTTTGGGAGCCTAGCCGCGTACGGGGCCCCGAAAACCAAGCAACGCCTTCAGGATTTCTAAGGGCGTACATTTTTGATTTTACTCCTCACTACCTATCACAGTTTTGAAGGCCATAAAATGCCCAGATGACATAAAACCCCCCCAAATGACCCCATTTTGGAAAGTAGACACCCCAAGCTATTTGCTTTGAGGCATGTTGAGTCCATGGAATGTTTTATATTTTGACACAAGTTGCGGGAAAGTGACAAATTTTTTTTTTTTTTTTTTTTTTTGCACAAAGTTGACACTAAATGATATATTGCTCACACAGGCCATGGGCATATGTGGAATTGCACCCCAAAATACATTTAGCTGCTTCTCCTGAGTACGGGGATACCACATGTGTGGGACTTTTTAGGAGCCTAGCCGCGTACGGGACCCCGAAAACCAAGCACCGCCTTCAGGATTTCTAAGGGCGTACATTTTTGATTTTACTCCTCACTGCCTATCACAGTTTCGGAGGCCATGGAATGCCCAGGTGGCACAAACCCCCCCCAAATGACCCCATTTTGGAAAGTAGACACCCCAAGCTATTTGCTGAGAGGCATGGTGAGTATTTTGCAGCTCTCATTTGTTTTTGAAAATAAAGAAAGACGAGAAAAAAAATTTTTTTTTTTCTTTTTTCAATTTTCAAAACTTTGTGACAAAAAGTGAGGTCTGCAAAATACTCACTATACCTCTCATCAAATAGCTTGGGGTGTCTACTTTCCAAAATGGGGTCATTTGGGGGGGTTTTGTGCCACCTGGGCATTCCATGGCCTCCGAAACTGTGATAGGCAGTGAAGAGTGAAATCAAAAATTTACGGCCTTAGAAAGCCTGAAGGCGGTGCTTGGTTTTCGGGGTCCCGTACGCGGCTAGGCTCCCAAAAAGTCCCACACATGTGGTATCCCCGTACTCAGGAGAAGCAACAGAATGTATTTTGGGCTGTAATTTCACATATTCCCATGGCATGTTTGAGCAATATATCATTTAGTGACAACTTTGCGCAAAAAAAAATAAAAAAAATAAAAAATTGTCTCTTTCCCGCAACTTGTGTCACAATATAAATTATTCCATGGACTCGACATGCCTCTCAGCAAATAGCTTGGGGTGTCTACTTTCCAAAATGGGGTCATTTGGGGGGGTTTTGAACTGTCCTGGCATTTTATGCACAACATCTAGAAGCTTATGTCACACATCACCCACTCTTCTAAGCACTTGAAGACATAGCCCTTTCTGACACTTATTGTTTACATAAAAAAATAATTTTTTTTTGCAAGAAAATTACTTTGAACCCCCAAACATTATATATTTTTTTTAAAGCAAATGCCCTACAGATTAAAATGGTGGGTGTTTCATTTTTTTTTTTCACACAGTATTTGCGCAGCGATTTTTCAAACGCATTTTTTGGGGAAAAAACACACTTTTTTACATTTTAATGCACTAAAACACACTATATTGCCCAAATGTTTGATGAAATAAAAAAGATGATCTTAGGCCGAGTACATGGATACCAAACATGACATGCTTTAAAATTGCGCACAAACGTGCAGTGGCGACAAACTAAATACATTTTTAAAAGCCTTTAAAAGCCTTTACAGGTTACCACTTTAGATTTACAGAGGAGGTCTACTGCTAAACTTACTGCCCTCGATCTGACCTTCGCGGCGATACCTCACATGCATGGTGCAATTGCTGTTTACATTTGACGCCAGACCAACGCTTGCGTTCACCTTAGCGCGAGAGCAGGGGGGACAGGGGTGCTTTTTTTTTTTTTTTTTTTTTTTTCTCTTTATTATTATTGTTTTTTTATCTTATTTTTAAACTGTTCCTTTCATTTTTTTTTTTTTTAAATCATTTTTATTGTTATCTCAGGGAATGTAAATATCCCCTATGATAGCAATAGGTAGTGACAGGTACTCTTTTTTGCAAAAATTGGGGTCTATTAGACCCTAGATTTCTCCTCTGCCCTCAAAGCATCTGATCACACCAAGATCGGTGTGATAAAATGCTTTCCCAATTTCCCAATGGCGCTGTTTACATCCGGCGAAATCTACGTCATAAAATGCTCGTAGCTTCCGGTTTCTTAGGTCATAGAGATGTTTGGAGCCACTCTGGTCTCTGATCAGCTCTATGGTCAGCTGGCTGAATCACCGGCTGCATTTTCAGGTTCCCTGTTGAGACAGGAGAGCCAGAGAAAAACACGGAAGATGTTGGGGGGGGGGGGCATTCCCTCCCACTGCTTGTAAAAGCAGTCTAGAGGCTAATTAGCCACTAGGATTGCTTTTACATGAAAGCCGACCGCTGGCTGAAAAGAATGATACCAAGATGATACCTAAACCTGCAGGCATCATTCTGGTATAACCACTCAAAGTCGTGAATGGCATACCTGAAGACAAAAAAATGGTTAACAATAAAGCACAGTAAACGGTAAAGTATAAATAATTACATACCTGAAAAGCAAACGTGATAAAACATAACAACAATAAAACATTGCAGAATAGAATACAGTAAAAAAGAGCAGAACAATAGAGAGAGAATAGAGAGAGAGAGAACAATAAAACGACAACTATTTTTATTTTATATTTTTGTTTGTGTTTTTTTTTTTTTTTTACACTTTTTTTTGTAACTAACTTTTATAACTGTAACCGGTTCCAGGTTCGGGTCTCTCAAAATGCGATGGCATCTTGGGAGACCCTGTGAAAGTGTGTCCTAGTCTGTGCAATGCTGTACCCTACGCTAATAGTCAACTAGTGTATGGTAGCTAGGGATGAGCCGAACACCCCCCGGTTCGGTTCGCACCAGAACCCGCGAACGGACCGCAAGTTCGCACGAACGTTAGAACCCCATTGACGTCTATGGGACTCGAACGTTCGAAATCAAAAGTGCTCATTTTAAAGGCTAATTTGCATGGTATTGTCCTAAAAAGGGTTTGGGGACCCGGGTCCTACCCCAGGGGACATGTATCAATGCAAAAAAAACTTTTAAAAACGGCCGTTTTTTCGGGAGCAGTGATTTTAATGATGCTTAAAGTAAAAAAAAAAAAGTGAAATATTCCTTTAAATATCGTACCTGGGGGGTGTCTATAGTATGCCTGTAAAGTGACGCGTGTTTCCCATGTTTAGAACAGTCCCTGCACCAAATGTCATTTTTAAAGGAAAAAATCTCATTTAAAACTGCTTGCGGGTTTAATGTCATGTCGGGTCATGGCAATATGGATGAAAATCAGTGAGACAAACGGCATGGGTACCCCCCAGTCCATTACCAGGCCCTTTGGGTCTTGTATGGATATTAAGGGGAACCCCGCACCCAAATTAAAATAAGGAAAGGTCCCTATATACTCTGAACAGCAGTATACAGGCGGTGCAAACAAGACAGGGACTGTAGGTTTGTTGTTAAGTAGAATCTGTTTGTAATTTTGAACATTTTTAATGTGTTTAGCTCCAGCCAAAAAATCTTTTCTAAGCTTTTTGGAAAACATAGGGAAGGGTTATCACCCCTGTGACATTTGTTTTGCGTCTTTCCTCCTCTTCAGAAGATTTCACCTCACTTTTTTGTCCCAATGAAAAATGTTTTTTGAAAATTTGTGTTTTTTTGTGGAACAAGGATTGGAAAGCATCAGTGGAAAGGAAAAATTGTTTTCCCATATTAACTCTTACAGGAGAGAATTTCCCTTCCTTAGGGGTAGATTTCATCTCACTTCCTGTTGTCTCCTTCCGTTTGCAAGTAGGAGTCGTTTGTAAGTTAGATGTTTGAAAGTAGGGTCCTACCCTATATACTCAGCAGAAATTTGGGCCTTAGGTGTTGCTGTGGCCAAAACACTGTAAGCCCTCACAGGGCCCTGCTGTGAAATATTAGATCAAGAATTGTAATTACATGCCCCTGTTGAACAGGAGCTGAAAAATTAGGCCTTAGGCACTGGTGCTGGTGCCACAACACTGCAACCCCTCACAGACACTCTAGTTGGAACGCAGGAACGAGCCCTGCTGCAAAGTATTGCATCAAAAATTGTAATTACACGCCCCTGTTAGACAGGGGCAGAAAAATTGGGTCTTAGGCACTGGTGCTGGTGCCACAACACTGCAACCCCTCACAGACACTCTAGTTGGAATGCAGGAACAAGCCCTGCTGCAAAGTATTGCATCAAAAATTGTAATTACACGCCCCTGTTAGACAGGGGCAGAAAAATTGGGTCTTAGGCACTGGTGCTGGTGCCACAACACTGCAACCCCTCACAGACACTCTAGTTGGAATGCAGGAACGAGCCCTGCTGCAAAGTATTACATCAAAAATTGTAATTACACGCCCCTGTTAAACAGGGGCTGAAAAATTGTGCCTTAGGCACTGGTGGTGGCGCCCAGAACCAAAAATGTTCTTACAAGCTATCAGCGTGATGATTGAGGAGGAAGAGGATAATTACTCAGGGATAGTCACTCAGCATCAGCATAGGCAGTCTTTGAAGGGATCTGAGATTTCAAAAAAAATTATTCGGTTACATCTGCATCAGGTGCTTGGTAGCTGGTGGTGATCCAAGACTGATTCATTTTTATGAAGGTCAGCCGATCGACCGAGTCGGTGGACAGACGCACCCTGTGATCGGTTACCACGCCTCCAGCAGCACTGAATGTGCGTTCCGAAAGAACGCTGGATGCAGGACAGGCCAGTAGCTCAATTGCATACTGTGCAAGCTCTGGCCAGTGATCCATCCTCAAGACCCAGTAACCCAGAGGATTTTCGGTGGGAAAGGTGTCCAAGTCTGATCTTGCCCCTAGGTATTCCTGCACCATGTAAAACAGACGCTGGCGATGGTTGCTGGAACCGATCATACCTTGGGGCTGCGGACCAAAAAATTGTCTGAACGCATCGGTCAGACGGCCACCTTCTCCACCGCTCCTTCTTTGACTGACCGAAGCCTCAGCAACACGTTGTCCAGAAACAGGAGTTTGTAACCTCCCAGTCTCTGGGAACGCGTTGCACAGACCTTTCTGCAAGGCCTCCCGAAGATGTTTCATCCTCTGCTCCCTCTGCGATGGCAAGATAAGGTCCGCAACCTTACCCTTGTAACGTGGATCAAGGAGGGTTGCCAGCCAGTATTGGTCCTTCTCCTTGATACCACGAATACGAGGATCCTTACGCAGGCTTTGCAGGATCAGGGAGGCCATGCAGCGTAGGTTTGCTGAGGCATTCGGTCCGGAGTCCTCTGGGTCACTAAGGACAACAACGTCCGCAGCCACCTCCTCCCAGCCACGTACAAGTCCATGTGTTCCTTGGGACTGATCCCTTAAAGACTGCTGATGCTGAGTGCCAGGCTCCACCTCCATACTGACACAATCTTCCTCCTCCTCCTCCTCCTCCTCCTCCTCGTCCTCTTCCTGTGTGATCGGCGGGCACGCAGGAACACTGTCTGGATAAAGGGGGCCTTGAGAGCTAAGGAAGTCCTCCTCTTCCTGCCTCTGTTCTGCCTCAAGTGCCCTGTCCATTATCCCACGCAGCGTGTGCTCCAACAGGTGGACAAGGGGGACAGTGTCACTGATGCATGCACTGTCAGTGCTCACCATCCTCGTGGCCTCCTCGAATGGTGACAGGACAGTGCATGCATCCCTGATCATGGCCCACTGGCGTGGGGAAAAAAAACCAAGGTCCCCTGACCCTGTCCTGGTGCCATAGTCGCACAGGTACTCATTGATGGCCCTCTGCTGCGTGTGCAGCCGCTGCAGCATGGCCAACGTCGAGTTCCACCTGGTGGGCATGTCACAGATTAGGCGGTTCTTGGGCAGGTTAAACTCCTTTTGGAGGTCCGTCAGCCGAGCACTGGCATTATATGACCGGCGGAAATGCACACAGACTTTCCTGGCCTGCCTCAGGACATCCTGTAAGCCCGGGTACCTGCCCAAGAACCGCTGCACCACCAAGTTAAGGACGTGAGCCAAACAGGGCACATGGGTCAGTTGTCCCTGTCGGAGGGCAGAGAGGAGGTTGGTGCCATTGTCGCAAACCACCATTCCTGCCTTAAGTTGGCGTGGCGTCAACCACCTCTGAACCTGCCCCTGCAGAGCTGACAGAACCTCTGCCCCAGTGTGGCTCCTGTCCCCCAAGCACACCAGCTCAAGCACCGCATGGCATCTTTTGGCCTGCGTACTTGCGTAGCCCCTTGAACGCCTACGGAGCACCGCTGGTTCCGAGGAAGAGGCCATGGAGGAAGAAGAAGAGGAGGGGGTGGAGGAGAGAGGTGTGTCACAATCAGCATTTTGGAGGCGTGGTGGCGGAACAACCTCCAACACTACTGCACCTTGTCCTGCATCCTTCCCAGCTGCCAGCAGAGTCACCCAATGCGCCGTGAAACTTAAGTAACGTCCCTGTCCATGCCTGCTGGACCATGAGTCAGCGGTAATATGCACCTTACCGCTGACCGCCCTGTCCAGCGAGGCATGGACATTGCCTTCCACATGCCGGTAGAGAGCCGGAATCGCCTTCCGTGAGAAAAAGTGGCGTTTGGGTACCTGCCACTGAGGAACCGCACATTCCACAAACTCACGGAAGGGGGCAGAGTCTACCAACTGAAAAGGCAGCAGTTGAAGTGCTAGCAATTTTGCCAAGCTAGCATTCAACCGCTGGGCATGTGGATGGCTGGGAGCAAACTTCTTTCGGCGGTGCAGCAGCTGGGGCAGGGAAATTTGCCTGGTACAATCTGACGTCGGTGTACCCAAAGCAGATTGCCCATAAGTACTTGGCTGTGACACACCTAATTCTACACCTTCATTCCTCTCACTGCAGGTCGCAGAGAAGACTGAAGGTCTAGTGGGGTTGGAAATCTCAGCTGATGAGGAGCAAGGAGAGATCGTCTTTGTTCTTTGGTGTGGGTCTTTTAGATACGCTTGCCAACGAACTGCATGGCAGGTCAACATATGTCTGGTCAAGCATGTGGTACCCAAGCGGGAGATGTTTTGGCCACGCGAGATACGCTTGAGACATATATTGCAAATAGCAGCGGTGCGATCTGATGCACTCGTCTCAAAAAAGGCCCACACCAAAGAACTTTTTGAATAACGCGCAGAGACTGCAGCGCCCTGCACATGTGGAGCTTTGGGGTGTGATGCAGTCAATGTGCTGCCCTTAGGCTGGCCCCTGGAGGGCATCCTGCCTAGTTGGTGATGTGCCACCTCCTCCTCCTCCTCCTCCTCCTCCTCCTCTCTCCTATCAGGCACCCACGTTGAGTCAGTGACCTCATCATCCCCTCCCTCCTCATCACTGGAGCAAACCTGGCAGTATGCTGCAGCAGGGGGAGCATGACTGCCAGATTGCTGTCCTTCTTGGGCACCCCCTCTGTCCGTGCTCATGTTACTGCCTTCATTGAGCTCAGTATCATCATCAGAGCCTTCCAAACGCTGGGCATCCTCCTGGAGCATGTACCCAACACTGTGGTCAAACAGTTCGAGGGAATCCTCAGGAGGACATGGTGGGGCTAGGGAAGGAGTCACTGATGACATTGAGCTGAGGGAAGAGGCCGCTGCTTTGCCAGACAAAGCACCCTGGGCATGGGTGAGAGAGGATGAGGAGGATGAGGACGGCTTGGTCATCCACTCGACCAAGTCTTCCGCATGTTGCGGCTCAACACGACCAGCTGCCGAAAAAAAGGCCAAGCGTGTCCCATGGCCACGTGCTGATGAGGATGCACCGTCTCCACGACCAGCACTAGACACAGAGCCTGCTTGCCCTCTCTTATTGGCTTGTGACTGTCTGCCTCTCCTTCTTGGCCTTCCAGACATACTAATGGCCTGTAGCTGCACTAAGCTGGGATAGAACACCTGTAATTTTCTTCAGGTAGCTTTATATACTGTAACCAGACAAGCCTGCCTGTCAGTAGGAAGATAACAGGAACGGATCTAGCTGAACACTGTGAGTAGGACGTACTGCACTAAATGTATATAGCAGGAACGGATCTAGCTGAACACTGTGAGCAGGACGCACTGCACTGAATGTAAATAGCAGGAACGGATCTAGCTGAACACTGTGAGCAGGACGCACTGCACTGAATGTAAATAGCAGGAACGGATCTAGCTAAACACTGTGAGCAGGACGCACTGCACTGAATGTAAATAGCAGGAACGGATCTAGCTGAACACTGTGAGCAGGACGCACTGCACTGAATGTAAATAGCAGGAACGGATCTAGCTGAACACTGTGAGCAGGACGCACTGCACTGAATGTAAATAGCAGGAACGGATCTAGCTAAACACTGTGAGCAGGACGCACTGCACTGAATGTAAATAGCAGGAACGGATCTAGCTGAACACTGTGAGCAGGACGCACTGCACTGAATGTAAATAGCAGGAACGGATCTAGCTGAACACTGTGAGCAGGACGCACTGCACTGAATGTAAATAGCAGGAACGGATCTAGCTGAACACTGTGAGCAGGACGCACTGCACTGAATGTAAATAACAGGAACGGATCTAGCTGAACACTGTGAGCAGGACACACTGTACTAAATGTAAATAGTCTAGCTGCCTGACCGTGGTACTAATAGGATCAAAAAGAACACCTGTAATTTTCTTCAGGTAGCTTTATATACTGTAACCAGACAAGCCTGCCTGTCAGTAGGAAGATAACAGGAACGGATCTAGCTGAACACTGTGAGCAGGACGTACTGCACTAAATGTATATAGCAGGAACGGATCTAGCTGAACACTGTGAGCAGGACGCACTGCACTGAATGTAAATAGCAGGAACGGATCTAGCTGAACACTGTGAGCAGGACGCACTGCACTGAATGTAAATAGCAGGAACGGATCTAGCTGAACACTGTGAGCAGGACGCACTGCACTGAATGTAAATAACAGGAACGGATCTAGCTGAACACTGTGAGCAGGACACACTGTACTAAATGTAAATAGTCTAGCTGCCTGACCGTGGTACTAATAGGATCAAAAAGAACACCTGTAATTTTCTTCAGGTAGCTTTATATACTGTAACCAGACAAGCCTGCCTGTCAGTAGGAAGATAACAGGAACGGATCTAGCTGAACACTGTGAGCAGGACGTACTGCACTAAATGTATATAGCAGGAACGGATCTAGCTGAACACTGTGAGCAGGACGCACTGCACTGAATGTAAATAGCAGGAACGGATCTAGCTGAACACTGTGAGCAGGACGCACTGCACTGAATGTAAATAGCAGGAACGGATCTAGCTAAACACTGTGAGCAGGACGCACTGCACTGAATGTAAATAGCAGGAACGGATCTAGCTGAACACTGTGAGCAGGACGCACTGCACTGAATGTAAATAGCAGGAACGGATCTAGCTGAACACTGTGAGCAGGACGCACTGCACTGAATGTAAATAGCAGGAACGGATCTAGCTGAACACTGTGAGCAGGACGCACTGCACTGAATGTAAATAACAGGAACGGATCTAGCTGAACACTGTGAGCAGGACACACTGTACTAAATGTAAATAGTCTAGCTGCCTGACCGTGGTACTAATAGGATCAAAAAGAACACCTGTAATTTTCTTCAGGTAGCTTTATATACTGTAACCAGACAAGCCTGCCTGTCAGTAGGAAGATAACAGGAACGGATCTAGCTGAACACTGTGAGCAGGACGTACTGCACTAAATGTATATAGCAGGAACGGATCTAGCTGAACACTGTGAGCAGGACGCACTGCACTGAATGTAAATAGCAGGAACGGATCTAGCTGAACACTGTGAGCAGGACGCACTGCACTGAATGTAAATAGCAGGAACGGATCTAGCTGAACACTGTGAGCAGGACGCACTGCACTGAATGTAAACAGCAGGAACGGATGTAGCTAAACACTGTGAGCAGCACGCACTGCACTGAATGTAAATAGCAGGAACGGATCTAGCTGAACACTGTGAGCAGCACGCACTGCACTGAATGTAAATAGCAGGAACGGATCTAGCTGAACACTGTGAGCAGGACGCACTGCACTGAATGTAAATAGCAGGAACGGATCTAGCTGAACACTGTGAGCAGCACGCACTGCACTGAATGTAAATAGCAGGAACGGATCTAGCTGAACACTGTGAGCAGGAAGCACTGTACTGAATGTGAATAGCAGGAACGGATCTAGCTGAACACTGTGAGCAGGACACACTGCACTGAATGTAAATAGTCTAGATAGAAGATAACAGGAACGGATCTAGCTAAACTGAATACAGTGTATATATATATATGCAACACCTGGGATGCATATATATACACAATACACTGTAAGTGCAGCTAACTGACTGACTGTTCTGCCTAATCTATCTAACTCAAATCAAATGACACTGTCTCTCTCTCTCTCTATCGCTCAGCACACCGGAACACACACTACACAGGGCCGCCGTGCAGGCGGCCTTATATAGTGTGGGGTGTGTACTAAATCCCCTGAGCCATAATTGGCCAAAGCCACCCTGGCTTTGGCCAATTACAGCTCTCTCTACTGACGGCGCTGTGATTGGCCAAGCATGCGGGTCATAGTGCATGCTTGGCCAATCATCAGCCAGCAATGCACTGCGATGCCGCAGTGAATTATGGGCCGTGACGCGCCACACGAATTTGGCGCGAACGGCCCATATCGTTCGCAATTCGACGGACGGTCGAACAGCCGATGTTCGAGTCGAACATGGGTTCGACTCGAACACGAAGCTCATCCCTAATGGTAGCGTTCAAAACATTCACCAATGCAAAGACCAGGATTGTCAGGACAGGAGGGACAATAATAGCGGGTGTCACGCCTATATCCGCGCTTGCTGCAGACACGACATCTTTTTTGGGGGGGTTCGTTGGGTAGGGGTACTCGGGAGGACATAAAAATGCCTCTCATGCAGCCGACTGCATTTGGTTGGGGATGTGAATGGGGGAAGTACGGGTGCTGCAGAAGCGGTGGGTTCCCAATTAGGATTGGCGAATGCAGCAGGAAGGGCACTATGGGCACGACGGGCCTGTGTTTGTCTTTTTGGTGGCAGTGGGACACTACTTGTGCTTGCCACCTCACCAGCTTGAACTGCACTTATGGGACTCGCCACGTCACCAAGTGTTACTGCAGTGCTGGTTTGGCTACGACCGGGGTGTACTAGGCCGCTGGTGCTTGCCAGTTCACCAAAACGCTACAAAAAAAACTGTTAGCGATCGCAGGGATCAGGCCTGACTCTGCGAACGCTGCAGTTATGCGTTTAGTGTTTTGTAAGTGACAGTGATCGATCGATACTGCACTTGGGTGGGCTGGGCCGGGCCGGGCGGAGGGGCAAAACGCAGGTCCTAGCAGGTATCTGGGCTGATCCCGCTAACACTGCGTTTTTGGGAACCCTAAACTGCTGGTGACGCTAGTATAGATCTGATCGGATCAGATATTGATGCGATCAGATACTATACCACTAAGGGAGGTGTACGGTGCGTGCGTGGGTGTTAGCGGTACTGGCGCTAATCTGACGCTGCCTGGGGCTGGTGCTTGCCAGTTCACCAAAACGCTACCAAAAAAACTGTTAGCGATCGCAGGGATCAGGCCTGACTCTGCGAACGCTGCAGTTATGCGTTTAGTGTTTTGTAAGTGACAGTGATCGATCGATACTGCACTTGGGTGGGCTGGGCTGGGCGGAGGGGCAAAATGCAGGTGCTAGCAGGTATCTGGGCTGATCCCGCTAACACTGCGTTTTTGGGAACCCTAAACTGCTGGGGACGCTAGTATAGATCTGATCGGATCAGATATTGATGCGTTCAGATACTATACCACTAAGGGAGGTGTACGGTGCGTGCGTGGGTGTTAGCGGTACTGGCACTAACCTGACGCTGCCTGGGGCTGGTGCTTGCCAGTTCACCAAAACGCTACCAAAAAAACTGTTAGCGATCGCAGGGATCAGGCCTGACTCTGCGAACGCTGCAGTTATGCGTTTAGTGTTTTGTAAGTGACAGTGATCGATCGATACTGCACTTGGGTGGGCTGGGCTGGGCTGGGCGGAGGGGCAAAACGCAGGTGCTAGCGGGTATCTGGGCTGATCCCGCTAACACTGCGTTTTCGGGAACCCTAAACTGCTGGGGACGCTAGTATAGATTTGATCGGATCAGATATTGATCCGATCAGATACTATACCACTAAGGGAGGTGTATGCTGCGTGCGTGGGTGTTCGCGGTACTGGCGCTAATCTGACGCTGCCTGGGGCGACGCATATCACCGCCGGGCGATCGGGGGGCTAAACCTTTATTCGGTAATAAACGGCGGGTGCCCTGACACTATAAAAAATAAACTAACTAACCAGCGTCACCCGTAACGGTTATACAGTGATCAGTGGTGAAAGGGTTAACTAGGGGGCAATCAAGGGGTTAAAACATTTATTAGATAGTATATGGGGGTCCCTGTCGCTATAAAACACTGACGGCGAACCTAAATATTTACGTCCCTAACTACCGTCACCAGCGACACTAATACAGCGATCAGAAAAATGATCGCTTAGCGACACTGGTGAGGGGGGGTGATCAAGGGGTTAAAACTTTATTAGGGGGGGTTAGGGGGGTATCCTAGACCTAAAGGGGGGTAATATACACTGTCCCAACACTAACTGTCACAAACTGACACAGCAGTAATCAGAAAAAAAAAAAAAAAAAAATACTGCTAATGTCAGTTTGTGACAGGGGGGGGGGGTGATTGGGGGGGGATCGGGGGGCGATCGGGGGGGGGATCGGGGTGTAAGGTATGCCTGGCATGTTCTACTGTGTGTGTGAGTGTTGTGTGCACTTACATGTCATCTCCCCTCGGCGCTGGAACGGAAACTGCCAGACCGGGGAGAGATGACATCACATCCTCTGCCTGTGTGAAACGACACACAGGCAGAGGAGGATTCCCATTGGCTGGGAGCGATCGCGAGGGGGGGGCCACGATCGGATGGTCTCCCCCTCGCCTCCCGACGCTCCCAGTCAGATGCCGACCGCCGATGGCACCGGGGGGGTCCGATCGGACCCCCCGCCCGCGGGAGGCAGATCACGTACGGGTACGTGATTTTGCCTGCCCGTGCCGCTCTGCCGCAGTATATATGCGGTAGGCGGTCGGCAAGTGGTTAAGTTCATTTTTTTTCCTCATTAATGTACACACAGAACCCCATTTTGACAGAAAAACACAGAGTTGTTCACATTTTTGCAGATTTATTAAAAAAGAAAAACTGAAATATCACATGGTCCTAAGTATTCAGACCCTTTTCTGTGACATTCATATATTTAACTCAGGTGCTGTCCATTTCTACCGATCATCCTTGAGATGGTTCTACACCTTCATTTGAGTTCAGCTGTGTTTGATTATACTGATTGGACTTGAATAGGAAAGTCACACACCTGTCTATATAAGACCTTACAGCTCACAGTACATGTCAGAGCAAACGAGCATCATGAGGTCAAATGAACTGCCTGAAGAGCTCCGAGACAGAATTGTGGCAAGGCACAGATCTGGCCAAGGTTACAAAAAAATTCTGCTGCACTTAAAGTTCTTAAGAGCGGGGCGTGACTTCCGCTGACACAGGCGGATGTGATTAGCGGGAGCTCCGAGATCAGCCTTCTGAGCCTCCATCAGGATCCTGTGTAGTCCCTGCTACCGAGACTTTTAACCCGGCAAACAGACACCCCTGGCGGCAACATGAGCAGCAAGCAGACAGCGGTGGATCACCTTAAGGAATTTGCAAGATCCGACAGGCAAGACGGCGGGCGAAGCCCTCCACAGACACGGAGCGGTGGAACATCAGCTCTGGAGATCCAGAAGCCCAGCACACCCCAGACGCAGCCTGAGAAGGCACCTAAGCTGACCCTGGAGCAGATGAATGCACAGTTAATGGAGGCCATCCACTCAAGCAATGCAGCACTGACAGGTAAAATGGATGAAATTAAAAATCACATAGGACTGATCAGACATGTTATGCAGAATATGAGAGATAGGATGGCAGAAGTGGAAAATAGGATATCTATATTGGAAGATGCAGTTAACCCTATGCCCAAAAAAATATTATCAGCAGAGAAGCAGATTGTTACATGGCAACAAAAAACAGACGATTTTGAGAATCGCATGCGCTGCAATAATTTAAGAATAGTTGGTTTACCGAAGAAAGCGGAGGGGTTTAACTCTGGGGACTTTATAGAAAAATGGTTGAAAAATGTATTTCCAGATATGGAGTTCTCAACAGCATTTGCAGTGGAAAGAGCACATAGGGTGCTGGCAGCAGTACCAAAGCCAGGGCTCCCTCCTAGACCTTTGCTGGCGCGACTATTGAACTGCAGAAACAGTGATGCGATTTTGAGGAAAGCAAGACAAAAGGGAGAGATTCACTTTGAGAATAGTAAAGTGTCAATATTCCCGGACTTCTCCCTAGAGTTACAAAAGCAAAGGGCTACTTTTTATGAGGTAAAACGGAGAATGAGAGAGGCAGGAATTGAATATTCTATGGCGTACCCAGCACGGTTGAGAGTGGAGGAAGGAGGAAAGACTATGTATTTCAGTACAGCGGAACAAGCAAAAGACTGGATGCGGACTGTTAAACCATCACCTCATTGAAAGAAGGAAAAATAGGGGCTGAGTGAAACCCCAAAAAAAGTATAGACGCTAAGGGGGTCTATGATTGTGTTTTTGATTATGGGAGGGAGGAGAGGGAGGGAAGAGGGGTAGGAGGCGCTGTTTTTTTTGTTTTTTTTGTTTGTTTTTTTGGGATAAGTGAAGTTTTCTTTTTTTTCTTTCTTTTTTTTTTTTTTTCTTTGAATGAAAGAGGTTTTTTTTTTCTCCCCTTCCCCCGTCTTTGTTGAGTGGAGGGATATTTGACTTGCAGTGGCTTTTTAAAAATGTTTTTTTTTTCTTTATTTTTTTTTTGATTGATGAGTTTTTGTTTTTTGTGAGCACGGGTGAAACACAGGATAAATGAAATTAAAGGATAAGAGAACACAGGAGTGGAGTGAGAAGGAGGGGGAAGAGGAGGTAGGTACACTAAAGATTAAGTAAAGATTAAAGATTACATTAAGGATTAAAAGTAGGAACACAAATATATACAACACTGGAAAATGGAGTGTAGGGGGCACAGTGGGGGGAGGGGGGAATAGGCTATGATTAGGGTGGTGTAAGGGGTGGGGGGAGAGAGGTAGGGGGTCAAGAGTAACACAAGAGGGGGATTAAAAATGGAATATGGATGGCACACGAGGATATAAAGTTAAACACAGGAGATATAGGGAAGTAAATAGCAGCGGGTAGGAGGGGAGAGATGTATGGGGAATATTCACATAAACGGGAAGAGATATGGGAGTGCAAATAAATGGAGGACGTGGTGGGTTTTTTGTTTTTTTTGTTTTTGCAGTTTCTTCTTCTTCCCTCTGGCCTCAAACTCCCCCTTAAAAAAAAGAATAGGAGGGGGGGTCGAGGAGTAGATAGGCTGAAATCGATACAAATTACCTATATAAGGGCAAAATGCACTATGTTGGTAATGCCCTAAAAAATTTTAATTGGATGAATGGGGATGAGTCTATGAATGGATGGGGTAGGAGGGAGGGGTATGTAGGTAGGGGGAAGGTCACGGGGGAAAGAATGAGAACTAGGATTTCTGGTGAAAAGAAGGGTAAAACAAAACAAAAAAAATAATAAATATGAGTAATATGAGTAATCAATATACTTTTTTGTCATGGAATGTTAGAGGTATGGGTATGCAATTAAAACGAATGCAGGTGTTTACAGAAATTAGTAAGGTGCAAGCCAAAATAATTTGCATGCAAGAAACACACATGACTAAAGAAAGACTGGACTACTTAAAAAAGCTTTGGATACAGTGGGCGAGTCACTCATGTCACACAACGTATTCAAGAGGGGTTTCCTTTATGGTGCATCGAGCGGTGACATGGGAGTGCATCAGGGTAAGGAGGGACTCGGAGGGGAGATATGTCTTTGTCCTTGCCCTGATGCACTCACAGCCATTTGTAATTATGGGAATATATAATCCTCCACCTGCTACGATGGCAGTATTGAAGGAAGCAATGCTATTCATGTCAGAGTATCCAGAGGCATATGTTGTGTGCATGGGAGATTTCAATATGTGTTTAAACCCAAAGGTGGATAGGTTTGGGAGGAATATTCCAAGAGGAACAGTAGGGCCCAGGATGCTGGAAAAATTTATAAAAGAAGTTGGATGGTGTGACAGACTCACCCGAGACAGAGGCTATTGGGGGGGACTGAACGCTAGCCTCTTGCCAACAGATTATGGGCCCTGGCATTTGGGGGAATGGTGCTCTCTGTGAGCTGTATTCCTGGGGACCCTGGGGTTGGTGTTACTTTGGATTCAGCTCCATGTCCCCCCAAAACACACAGACTCTGGGGACCCTATATTTGCCATAGTAGCAATAGTGACTGAGTCATACTGTTGGCACTCATACTGTGAGAAGTTGCTAATGTCATCAACTCCACTCACCTGTCTGATGTCAGCTATAATGTGTTTAATGTAAATGAGTTTAGTCTAGGTTCTAAGGGTATTCAACTCATTGTTGTTTGTTCTAATTAACCCTGTGTTGATGTTTATGCTAATGTCTGTTAATTGAATGAGCTGATCACATTAGCCACCAGCACTGGCTAGGAGATGAACAGTCTAGGCTGAGGAGGGGGGAGATTGTTGTTTGTATTGTTAATTGTAATTAGCTCCTGTGCCCACAAGTCTGTCCTACAGGTCATGTCTCTGAGTCATCTGGTCTGGGTAAATTTTGTAGTAAATTAGCCTGCCGCCATTCCTAGGCCTATCATCCAGTCATCCTGGACTTTGTGAGTAAAAGGGCTTTCGCCCGATTCTATTGCCGCTGCTGCCCCACAGTACCTGACCCCCAGAGTCCCTGTTCTTAGGCCCTAAAGATCTGGTTCGGGCCTGTGGGGAGAGGCGCCCTCCCGACCGACCTCAGCCTTTAGGAAAGACCGCGGCTTCGACCTAGTCCTGGAAGCCGGCGGCCATCTTGGTACTCCAAGTACCCCTACAACCTAATCCCTTCAGTTTAATCAACTATCAACCATCTGCAAACACCAAATTCTTCATTTATCTGCAAACTTCACAACTATCCCCTCAGCTCTCCCTGATATCTAATGTGACCACCTCCAGTCTGGCGTGCAGGGAAGCAGACATGTAAGAGTAGAACTTTGATCCCCGTCTCTTTAATAGATGCTCCTACAAAGCTAGCGGTTCCTTATTAATCACAGGAGCGATATAATAACAAGATATCTGATCCTTCCTAACACTGCATGGGGAAGATTGGCTTCCAGAAGGCAATATATAGAGGCTTTATCCCACTGCCAACGTCGCAGACCCCTAATACCATGGAGCGCTTTTTATATAAACAACGATCCCCGACCTCCAGTGAACAATTGGGATCTTCGGACACTGCTGACTCCCATACTCTGCCGGAAGGCATGACCCAAGATGATAACAGATCCCAATTTTCTCAGCACTCTCTCCCACCCGACCACCCCGTAGATGTAGTGACAGTAGCTGTTCTAGATACAAAGTTGAACTCATTACTACATGATCTAACCCGCAGTATCGCTAAAGAGGTGGGTAAAATAGCGCATGAGTTACGGGGTGAAATTGACCAACTAGGTGAACGCACCAACACATTGGAGAACAAATTCGATGAACTGACCCAATATGTACATGTTCTCTAAGAGGACAACTCCAACCTGAAACATACAGTCTCCCTACTCCAGCTTCAACAGGAAGACCTGGAAAACCGTGAAAGATGCCAGAATCTGAGGATCAGGGGAGTCCCTGAAGCGGTGAGCGACAAGGAATTACGTCCCTACCTTTTAGGCCTATTCGTTACTTTAGCCCCACACATCCCAGACATAGACTGGCGTATGGACAGGGCACACAGATCTCTGGCCCTAAAACCTCCTCCTAATGCCAATCCCAGAGATATTATTGTCCGATTCCACTTCTACGAGAGCAAGGAAGCCCTCACACTTGCAACGCGTAACAAGTCACGTATTGACTATAAACAGCACAAGATCCAGATATTCAATGACCTCTCCCCAATCACTTTGGCCAAAAGGGGCAGTTTCCGTCCTGTCACTACTCATCTACAAAACACCAGGTTCCTTACCGCTGGGGATTCCCCTTCCGCTTAACCGTTTCCAAAGATGGTGTTCAACACTCCCTGAGAGACCTTTACGAAAGTGAAGCTTTTATCCGCAGTCTAGGCCTTCCGCCTCTGCCTGAAGAAGATTCTATACCCCAAGCTCCGAACCCCAAACCACTTACCACACCAGCCAAAATCTGGACCCTAGTTCAACGAAGACCTGAGAAGAACTTCTCCACCCCACAACGAGCCAATAATCACAGATATCCAACCTGATGTGACTTATTATTTTTTTTATTTTCTTTTTTCTCAATTTTTGCTCTTTTTTCCATGGCCGGATAATACTTACCATGCATATCCCAGTGAACTCACTGTGATTGGGTCACTTTGTTGAGAGGTCACACCTCTTACTGATGTCTCTGTTAGATGCCTTTTTGGGGGTCGTTTTCCCCCTTTAACATTTCTTTAATTTTTTTTTCTACCAGCTTGTCTTAAGATTTATCTACTTGTTCATAATAATATGCCAAACACATTTGCTCCTCCTGTCTGTTTTTCTTTTTACAAAAAACAGAGACGAGGATCTACCCACCTCCCCCCCCTCCTCCATTAATCCCTGCAGGCTAACATGCCCCCCCCTCATGACCCAAGGCTTTTGCTTGGGCAGCCTGAAATTTTTTCTCAGGCTTTTCAAAAATTATTTTTTCCTTTTTCCTTTTTTATTGTTTTTTCTCTCCTCATTCAATTTATTTCCTGTTTTTTTTTACCTCCTTTGGAGTTTTCATATGCAGGTCTTTTTTCTTTTTTTCCCTTTTTGACCTATATATGTTTTTTCAGTATTATACTTATATTAATATACTAACTGCAAGAAATGTTTGTTTTCAAATGTTCTTTTTTAAGGATGCTCATTTATATGCTCTCAGTTTTTATACTATATTAGCACTTTTCTGTATGACCAAATATGGCCCTCAAGATTTATTCTTGTAATGTAAAAGGATTAAATTCCATAGGCAAACGGTGGCAGGCTTTAAAAGAATTTAAATCATCCAAAGCAGAGGTAATTATGGTTCAGGAAACCCATTTTAAATCTGGGGGCTCCTTTAAATTTGCTTCTAGACACTTTCCCGTAGCATATACTGCGTCTGATCCCTCTGGAAAAGCGGGAGTGGCAATTCTTATTAAACTCTCAAGCCCAATTAAAATTCTCTCTTCCTACCTAGACCCTCATGGTAGGTTCATATTCCTGAAATGTAGTCACCTATCTACCTCCTTTTCCTTGGTTAACATATATGCACCAAATGTAGGACAAATCGGTTTCCTTGAAAAAGTTTTTGAGAAACTACAACCCTTCTCCCAACCTTTTATGATCATGGGAGGCGACTTCAATATGTGCATGTCCCCGACCAGGGACAGGAAAACTTTATTCCAAACCACTCCGCAATCTTCCTCCAAGAAATTATCAACATCCTTTTGCAAACTAGTTAGATCTCATAATCTATTTGACTCCTGGAGGATAAAACACCCAATCCAAAAGCATTATACATTTTATTCTCACCCTCACAAGTTTTATTCTAGACTAGATTATTTCCTTATTACAGGTCCTCTACTTCCCTATGTAGTTTCTTCTGAAATAAATCCTATTACCTGGTCGGATCATGCACCTATTGAACTAATCCACAATATCATATATAAAACGATCCAATAGGCAGGAAGAAGAGAAATTGGAGCAGGAGTGTGCACAAGCAGAAGCTGAGTTTATAACCAAACCCTCAAATATAAATCAGATAAGATGGGCAGGATTAGCGCGCCAGTATAAGTACCAATTAATAATTAATGCTAAACGTAAGAAGTTCTAGCAAAAACAAAAAAATTTTGAGCAAGGACACCAAGCTAACAGGAACTGAACTTTTTGATAAAACAACAGACTCCATCATTGGCGATTTCAGAAGTGAGAAATGAGAAAGGGGAGATGGTAAACACACTAGAGGAGATAATCATGAGCTTCCAAAAATATTATATCAGTATGTATACATCAACTTTGTCCCGTACAGGAGAGGAGATAGAGGAATATTTGGGCGACTTAAACTTCCTCAAATTAACAGAAGAGCAAAAGGGGGAGCTGGAGATAGATATAGAGGAAGAGGAAGTAAGAGAAGCTATCTTCTCTCTGGGGAAGGGTAAATCTCCAGGACCGGATGGTATACCCCTGGAATTGTACCAGCGATATGTGGAGATTATGGTACCAGCCCTAACCAAGATGTATAGAGAGATATTTCTTCAGGGAGAAATGTCACCCACCATGTATGAGGCAACAGTTATATTGATACCTAAACCCGATAAAGATAGAGCTGAATGTGCGTCATATAGACTAATTTCATTATTGAACATAGATTACAAAATCCTGGCAAAAATACTCGCCAAAAGGCTTAATGAAGTAATCTTATCCATTGTGGCAGGTGATCAAACTGGATTTATGCCAGGGAAGTCTACCTCAATCAATATCAGAAGAACCCAATTTATGGTACAGATGAGGGAGCTTCTTCCGGAGTCAAGTGCCTTGGCTTCGTTGGATACGGCCAGGGCATTTGACTCCATAGAATGGGAATTCTTACAGACAGTATTGAAAAAAATGGTTTTGGGGAACAATTTAGAAAATGGGTAAAAATAATTTACAAACAACCATGTTCAAACCTACTAATAAATGGGACACTATCTTCTACAAAAAAATTATATAGGGGAATGAGACAGGGGTGCCCACTGTCCCCCCAGCTATTTGCCTTGGCAATTGAGGCACTGGCAAATAGATTTAGACAATCTAAAAGTACAAAGGGATTAAAGTGGGAAAAAAAATTTAACATATAGGTTTATATGCTGATGATATCATACTATACATGGGGGACGGGTATACCTCCCTGAAGGAGGCAATGAAAATAATAGAAACATATGGGATATTTTCAGGACTCAAAATAAATTGGCAGAAATCTGCACTGATGCTGCTTGGATCAGGAAATGTAATGAGTTAAAAAAAGTTGAAGCATTTAAATACTTAGGAATAAATATTACGTTCGATTCTGAGGAAGCCCTGAAAGTTAAAGCGGAGTTCCACACAAAAATGGAACTTCCGCTTTTCAAAACCCTCCCCCCCTCCGGTGTCACATTTGGCACCTTTCAGGGGGGAGGGGGGTGCAGATACCTGTCTAAGGTATTTGCACCCACTTCCGGCATAGACTCCCATGGGAGTCTATGCCTCTTCCTGTCCCTCTGCGCTGTCTCCTGGGAAACACACAGGTCCCAGGAGATAGCGGGGACCAGTTACGATGCGCAGCGCAACTCGCACATGCACAGTAGGGAAGCGGGAAGTGAAGCCGCAATGCTTCACTTCCTGATTCCCTCACCTAGGATGGCGGCGGCAGCTGCCAAGAACCGAGCGGGTTCTCGGCGTCGGCTGCCGACATCGCTGGACCCTGGGACAGATAAGTGGCCATTTATTAAAAGTCAGCAGCTGCAGTATTTGTAGCTGCTGGCTTTTAATATTTTTTTTTAGGCAGTTTAGGTGGACTCCCTCTTTAATATACTCCCCCTGGTTGTCAAAAGAAAATTGGCAATATGTATAAAACTACCAATATCAATGGCGGGTAGAATCCAGCTGATTAAATCTATTATATTGCCTAAGTGCCTGTATCTTTTTGCACATTCCCCGCTAAAAATACCAAAACGGATATTTAAAGACCTGAACTCACAGATAACCAGATTCATTTGGGCATATGGTAGAAGCAAATTAAAACTTAATAAGCCACAAAGACCTAAAAATGCAGCAGGGTTGGCTTTTCCAGATTTATATTTATATTATCTGGCTGGGCAACTGAAGAATTTAACATCCTGGGTAGGACAGGAGAAAAAAACAAGAAATGAGGAGTATTTCCTAAGCAAGATGCAAGTAGAAGACCACTTGGTAGGACTAGAAATAAAGGACCTGAGGAGGGTGGGAGTAAGAATTCCCCTACTAAAATTAGCCAGAGCAGTCTGGAGGGAGGCAAGGAATCTAACGGGCTTCTTTGATATCCCATCAGATACTGCTTTGTGGAATAATCCAGCATTCGAGCATCTGGAAAAATTTGAGGACAGTAAATTCTGGAAACAGAATGAGGTGATAAGTATTGGACAGGTGTATGAAAGAAATATAATAGTACCCTACGAAAAGTTATGTAAACTATATAATTTATCAAGTAAACAGTTTTTTAGATACCTTCAGCTCAGACAAGTGTTACAGATACAGTTTAGAGGAAAGGAATTAAAAATATCTAAATATACTTTATAGGCATTTTGAGATTGCAGGGACCAAAAGGGCTAGTAGCCAAACTTTATTCACACCTGCTACAGAGTAAAATAGGAGGGGAACAAATGGAAATAAGGAGTAAATGGCAAGTAGCTATACCAGACATGAGTGATCAGTAATGGGATGAAGTCTGCTCCTCCCATTTGAAAGTATCCCCAGCAATGAATAATAGGATAATTCAGTTAAATATTGTATATCAGACTTATTTGGCCCCGAATAGGCCGTATAAAATGGGGAGAATGATTGAACCAAAGTGCACAAGATGTGGGCAAGAAGGGGCGGACTTCCTCCACGTAATGTGGCACTGTGTCAACATAGAAAGATACTGGCAACAGGTGATCAGTAAAATAGGAAAAGTGCTAAATAAACCAATTATGGCCACAATTGAACTCTGTTTGGGAATAAGAAGGGAGAAGAGAGGTAGTAGTAAATATAATAGGATGTTCCTGCAGGAAGTATTATTTCTCGCAAGAAAACAAATAGTAGAAAAATGGATACAGCTGAACCCACCGACAGCGACCCAGTGGGTGAGAGCAGTAAATCAGGTTTTACCTTATGAAAGAATAATGTATGAACAAAGTGGTAATCTGCAGAGATTTGAGAATATATGGGCAAAGTGGAATAGATCATGTTTTACATTGGATGTAGGAATACCTGAAAATGAAGCATAGAGTGACCATGGAGAGAATGGAGGAGAGAGAATGGAGTGATTGATAGGAGAGAATGTAAATGCAAATGAAAATATATGAAGAATTGTATAAGGACATAAAATTGTTAAATTATGTGGATTAATTTGTACAAAATTTGTAATAAAGAGGATTGAAAAAAAAAAAGGTTCCCAAGAGCACAGTGGCCTCCATAATCCTTAAATGGAAGACGTTTGGGATGACCAGAACCCTTCCTAGAGCTAGCCATCCGGCCAAACTGAGCTATCCGGGGAGAAGAGCCTTGGTGAGAGAGGTAAAGAAGAACCCAAAGATCACTGTGGCTGAGCTCCAGAGATGCAGTCAGGAGATACGAGAAAGTTCTAGAAAGTCAACCATCACTGCAGCCCTCCACCAGTCGGGGATTTATGGCAGAGTGGCCCCTCCTCAGTGCAAGACACATGAAAGCCTGCATGGAGTTTGCTAAAAAAACACCCGAAGGACTTCAATATGGTGAGAAATAGGATTCTTTGGTCTGATGAGACCAAGATAGAACTTTTTGGCCTTAATTCTAAGCGGTATGTGTGGAGAAAACCAGGCACTGCTCATCACCTGTCCAATACAGTCCCAACAGTGAAGCATGGTGGTGGCAGCATCATGCTGTGGAGGTGTTTTTCAGCTGCAGGGACAGCACGACTGGTTGCAATTGAGGGAAAGATGAATGTGGCCAAGTACAGGGATATCCTGGATGAAAACCTTCACCAGAGTGCTTAGGACCTCAGACTGGGCCGAAGGTTTACCTTCCAACAAGACAATGACCCTAAGCACACAGCTAAAATAATGAAGGAGTGGCTTCACAACAACTCTGTGACTGTTCTTGAATGGCCCAGAGTCCCGACTTAAACCCAACTGAGCATCTCTGGAGAGATTTAAAAATGGCTGTCCACCAATGTTTACCATCCCACCTGACAGAACTGTAGAGGATCTTCAAAGAGGAATTTCAGAGAATCCCCAAATCCAGGTGTGAAAAACTTGTTGCATCTTTCCCAAAAGACTCATGGCTGTATTAGATCAAAAGGGTGCTTCTACTAAATACTGAGCTAAGGGTCTGAATACTTAGGACCATGTGATATTTCAGATTTTCTTTTTTAATAAATCTGCAAAAATGTCAACAATTCTGTGTTTTTCTGTCAATATGGGGTGCTGTGTGTACATTAATGAGGATAAAAAATGAACTTAAATGATTTTAGCAAATGGCTGCAATATAACAAAGAGTGAAAAATTTAAGGGGGTCTGAATACTTTCCGTCCCCACTGTATATTCAGTGAAGTGACTGGCCTGTGTTATACCTGGTTATGCGCAGCATTCTCTTCTCTACATCTATTCAAAGTACCGAATTAATAAAGCTTGTCTGAGATTTCAGAAAAAAGGGGGCGGAGAAATGAAGTTACACTTTGCAGAGTTCAGGGAGGAGAGCCCTTACCCCCACACACAGGAACAGGGCTGAGGCTGTCAATCAGCTAGAGCTCCCTCTGCTGTCACCTTTTTTCTCTTGGTGTCAGGAAAACTTGTCAGAAGTAACTCATGTAGATAACAGAGTAACATGGCAGCAGACAGAAATGACACTTAGTGCTCTTAATTGAGACAGGTAAACACTAAAGAAGGTTATGCTTTATTCATATTCCACGTCTCAGGTTTACAACCACTTTAGCACCTTCCAGTCCGGGTGAATTTTGATATTTACACTGTTATACAAGCTATACACTCACTACTTTACATTGTAGCAAAGTGTAATTTCTTCAGTGTTGTCACATGAAAGGGGTGTACTCACTTTTGAGATGAAAAAAAAAAAAGCAGTAAAAAAATTTTTTTTTGCCAGAAAACTACTTAGAACTTCAAAACATTATACATATATATATAATCTCAAAAGTGAGTACACCCCTTTCATGTGACAACACTGAAGAAATTACACTTTGCTACAATGTAAAGTAGTGAGTGTATAGCTTGTATAACAGTGTAAATTTGCTGTCCCCTCAAAGTAACTCAACACACAGCTATTATTTGTCTAAACCGCTGGCAGCAAAAGTGATTACACTCCTAAGTGAAAATGTCCAAATTGGGCCCAAAGGGTCACCATTATTCTCCAGCACTGCCTTAACACAGCACTGCTTTAATCCTCTTGGGCATGGAATTCACCAGAGCTTCACAGGTTGCCACTGGAGTCCTCTTCCACTCCTCCATGATGACATCACGTTGCTGGTGGATGTTAGAGACCTTGCGCTCCTCCACCTTCCATTTGAGGATGCCCCACAGATGCGCAGTAGGGTTTAGGTCTAGAGACATGCTTGGTCAGTCTATCACCTTTACCCTCAGCTTCTAGGCAGGCAGTGGTCGTCTTGGAGGTGTGATTGGGGTTGATATCATGGTGAAATACTGCCCTGTGGCCAAGTCTCCGAAGGGAGGAGATCATGCTCTGCTTCAGTATGTCACAGTACATGTTGGCATTCATGATTCCCTCAATGAACTGTAGCTCCCCAGTGCAGGCATCATTCATGCAGCTCCAAATTATGACACTCCCACCACCATGCTTGACTGTAGGCAAGACACATTTGTCTTTGTACTCCTCACCTGGTTGCCGCCACACATGCTTGACACCATGTGAATCAAAGTTTATCTTGGTCTCATCAGACCACAGGACATGGTTCCAGTAATCTATGTCCTTAGTCTGCTTGTCTTCAGCAAACTGTTTATGGGCATTCATGTGCATCATCTTTAGAAGAGGCTTCCTTCAGGGACAAATCTATGCAGAAAACTTTTATGCAGTGGGCGGTGTATGGTCTGAGCGCTGACAGGCTGACCCCCCCAACCCTTCAACCTCTGCAGCAATGCTGGCAGCACTCATATGTCTGTTTTCCAAAGACAACCTCTGGATATGATGCTGAGCATGTGCACTCAACTTCTTTGGTCGACCATAGCAAGGCCTGTTCTGAGTGGAACCTGTCCCGTTAAACCACTGTATTGTCTTTGCCACCGTGCTGCAGCTCAGTTTCAGGGTCTTTACACTCTTCTTATAGCCTAAGTCATCTTTATGTAGAGCAACAATTCTTTTTTTCAGATCCTCAGAGAGTTCCATACACTTCCAGAGTTACATATGCCGCATACGTTAGAGCGAGAGCAATAATTCTAGCACTAGACCTCCTCTGTAACAGGTAACCTCTAAAAAAAATTTCAAACATCGCCTATGGAGATTTTTAGGTACTGAAGTTTGTCGCCATTCCACAAGTGTGCACAATTTAAAGTGTGACATGTTAGGTATCTATTTACTCAGTATAACATCATCTTTCATATTATATAAAAAATTGGGTTAACTTTTTTTTTTTAATTATGAAATTTCTTTCTAAAAAAAAGTGTTTTAAAACTTTCTGCGCAAATACCATGTGACATAAACAGTTGCAACGACTGCCATTTTATTCCCTAGAGTGTCTGCTAAAACAATGTATATATAATGTTTGGGGGTTCTGAGTAATTTTCTAGCAAAAAAAATATGATTTTTACATGTAGGAGAGAAGTGTCAGAATTAGCCTGGGTGGCAAGTGGTTAATTAATATCAGTAAGTAATATACAAATAATTATTATACATTATTTTTAAGTAGACATGTGCAATCTGTTTTGTAATGAAGTGAAATTCAGCCAAATTTTGCATCTTTCGGACATTATAGCGAATATAAAGAATAAATTATAGCGAATATAAAGAATGAATTTGACATGATTCGGTAATTAATTAAAGATCTCATGAAACAACAGGTCAACTCAAAGTAAATCTTACAGTCCAATCAGCTGATTAATTTTGTGCTGGAGGTTGGATTACTGGCAAAGTCCATTCCTGAGAACTGAGTGAGAAGGATGTTGTATTGTATTTAAGCAGAGGAGAAGAGATATTGTCATTGTGTGTTAAAAGATTCAATAAACAAATGACTTTCCAAACTACGAATCATTATCACGAATCAATATACATACATAAATATCAAATTTCAACTAATATGAAAGAAATTATAGCGGATATAACAAATGAATTCGACATGATTCGGTAGTTCGTTAAAGATTTAATGAAACAAAAGGTCAACTCAGAGTAAATCTTACAGTCTAATCAGCTTATTAATTTTGTGCTGGAGGTTGTATTACTGGTGAAGTGCATTCCTGAGAACTGAGTGAGAAGGGTGTTGTATTGTATTTGAGCAGAGGAGAAGAAATACTGTCATTGTGCGTTAATAGATTCAATAAGCAAACGACTTTCCAAACTATGAATCATTATCACGAATATATATACTTACATAAGTATCGAACTTCAACTAATATGAAAGAAATTATAGCAGATATAACAAATGAATTCAACATGATTCGAGATTCAGTATAACGAATATCAACACTCTACAGAAATAACGAATTAGCAGAAAATGAATTAACGTAACATGATGAATATAACAGAACAAATTATGTATTTCATGAATGACAACGAACCGAAACTGAACGAAATTTTCCGTTGTGCACAAGTCTATTTTTAAGGTAATTTACTATATTTTCAAAAACTGTACTCAAGCAGGTGGCTCACATAGTTACATAGTTAGTCAGGCTGAAAAAAGACACAAGTCCATCCAGTTCAACCATAAAAAAAAAAAAAAAAAATCATACAATCCAATATACCCCATTCTATAGCCACAGTTGATCCAGAAGAAGGCAAAAAACCCCAGCAGAGCATGCTCCAATTTGCTACAGCAGGGGAAAAAATTCCTTCCTGATCCCCCAAGAGGCAATCGGATTTTCCCTGGATCAACTTTACCTATAAATGCTAGTACCCAGTTATATTATGTACATTTAGGAAAGTATCCAGGCCTTTCTTAAAGCAATCTACTGAGCTGGCCAGAACCACCTCTAGAGAGAGTCTATTCCACATTTTCACAGCTCTTACTGTGAAGAAACCTTTAGAGATGAAATCTCTTTTCCTCTAGGCGTAAAGAGTGCCCCCTTGTCCTCTGTGTTGTCCGTAAAGTGAATAACTCAACACCAAGTTCACTATATGGACCCCTTATATTTTTAAACATGTTGGTCATATCCCCCCTTATTCTCCTCTTCTCAAGAGTGAATAAATTCAGTTCCTCTAATCTTTCCTCATAGCTGATCTCCTCCATACCTCTTATCAGCTTGGTTGCCCTTCTCTGCACTTTCTCCAGTTCCCCGATATCCTTTCTGAGAACTGCCCAAAACTGAACTGCATATTCCAGATGAGGTCTTACTAATGATTTGAACAGGGGCAAAATAATATCTCTCTCTCTGGAGTCCATACCTCTCTTAATACAAGAAAGGACTTTGCTCACTTTGGAAACCGCAGCTTGGCATTGCATCCTATTATTGAGCTTATGATCTACCAAAACCCCAGATCCTTTTCCACTACAGATTCCCCCAGTTGTACTCCCCCTAGTATGTATGATGCATGCATATTCTTAGCCTCCAAGTGCATAACTTTACATTTCTCAACATTAAACCTCATCTGCCACATAGACGCCCAATTAGACAGGGCATTGAGGTCAGCTTGTAAATTGGAGCCATCCTGTAAGGACGTTATTCCACTGCATAGCTTGGAGTCATTTGCAAAGACAGAAATGTTACTTTTGATCCCAGACCCAATATCATTTATAAAGATATTAAAGAGTAAGGGTCCCAGCACCGAACCTTGGGGTACACCACTGATAACCCTAGACCATTCAGAGTAAGAATCATTTACCACTACTCTCTGAATTCTGTCTTTTAGCCAGTTTTCTATCCATTTACAAACTGATATTTCCAAGCCTGTAGACTTTACCTTACACATGAGCCGTGTGTGCTGAACTGTATCAAACACTTTTGCAAAATCCAAGTATACCACGTCCACAGACACCCCTCTGTCCAAGGTTTTACTTACCTCTCCATAAAAAGAAATCAGGTTTGTCTGACAACTTCTGTCTTACATAAATCCATGCTGTCTGTTGCTTAAAATGTTTTTTTTTTTCCAGCAAGAACTCGTCAATGAGGTCTTTTATTAAATGCTCCAGTATCTTCCCGACTATAGAAGTTAAACGGACAGGTCTATAGTTACTTGGTAAAGACTTTGATCGTGGGCGTGGCTACGTTGTAAGCCGTCACGATTGCCCCATGTTATGCACGGGTTATTACGATTTTTATATGCCGGCTTGTTTTTAATTGTATTTTCACCTCATGGAGCGTGCACTCTCCGTTGCGGTCTGTACTTTTATTTAATAAATTCCGAAACTTTTTACACTATTGGAGCTCTGCTCTTTTGTTTTTTCCTTTGCCACACTGGGAGCAAGAGAGCTTTCCTTCCTCCCTCTCCAGGCGTTTCACTTGGACCAGCCCGGATCGGAGACAACATTCCTAACAGCTGCTGGGGAGATCTTCTCATTACATGGTCCCTGCAGAGGGCAAAAATCTGCATGCCTGATAGACCCTGCCAAGGAGGGGGTCCAACACGGAGGGTAAGAGTCCACCTTTATCACTTTCTCACTTATTGGAGTCACCGCCAGTGGATTTGCACCATCCTGCACATCTCTCTCCTTTGTCAATCCACTCATAGGGGGATTAGTTGCTGCTGAGCTGTATAGTGGATGGAAGCTTTTTTTCACTGATGAACTTTTTATATTTGAACCCATGGACTGAGTTTGTTTGATTTTCAGATTTTCACGCTATTAATATCATTGTATTTCACTTGTACACATTTTTTGTTTCTTCTTTTTATTTGAGTTTTTATGTTTTGCACTTATATATTTTTACCACTCATGGAGTCATTTACTTGCTCTCAGTAGATTGTGGTTTTTACTACTACCCACATGTATTCACATCTATGTGTGTATTTTCATATAATTAGCGCACTTTATTTATTTTTTATTGAACTGTATCGAACACTTTTGCAAAATCCAAGTATACCACGTCCACAGACACCCCTCTGTCCAAGGTTTTACTTACCTCTCCATAAAAAGAAATCAGGTTTGTCTGACAACTTCTGTCTTACATGAATCCATGCTGTCTGTTGCTTAAAATGTTTTTTTTTTTCAGCAAGAACTCGTCAATGAGGTCTTTTATTAAATGCTCCAGTATCTTCCCGACTATAGAAGTTAAACTAACAGGTCTATAGTTACTTGGTAAAGACTTTGATCCCTTTTTATATAGGCTTAATGGACAAATTACTGAAGTTTGATGTTATAACCTCAAACCAGTAATTCCACAGTAAATAAATATATAATAAATTATTATCTTATAACATATAGCATAATAATAAATGATTTAGCTTGTACCTTTTCAGCATCAGCAGCAGATTCTCTGCCTCTTAACTGTGTGAGAAAAACATAGGATTATGTGTAATCCTTATTATGTGTAAATCTTATACACTTAAACCCATGTTTTTTGTTCTAGTTAGGAGGGCTGGGATGGAAGGGCGTATTTGTCTTTTAGACACATGCCCCCTTCTATGACACTGCAGTGAGAGGCGTGCCTCCTCTGCAGCATTTTTATTGGACAGCTTGGGCCAATGGTGCTTTACTATTGGTCCAAGACTCCAAGCTGTCCATTGAGCTCAGTGCCTCTGACAAGAAGTGAGAAGAGGCACTGTGAGCTCATTTTCTCAGTCTGCTGCAAACAGAGTGTGCCAACTTATTTAAACTGGCTGCTCTGTATGAAGCTTCTGATAGACTGTGCAAGGAGCCCCATATCTCTGGAATCATAGGTCCTAGGAGCCCCAAATTTTGACCAGTAGTGTGGTAGGACTTCAGATACATACTCGCAAATTGACCCCAGATCGCCAAGCTACGACCCTCAAAGTTGATCATTTTTTTGTTTTGTTTTTTTCATGGCAGGTGAGGCTCTGCTTGGGCTACATGGGGAATGTGAGCCGGCATGAGACAAAGGGGCTCATCCTCTGTCCACCGCCTATGCCATTGAAGAGGAGAATCTATTAAAAAGTGCTGAAAGGCTCCGGTCTAAGGCCAGGACGACAAGTCTAGAGCCCATTTAACTTAAAAATAAACACTACCAATGCAATATAAGTTCCAACTTGGGCCCAGTCTGCTGAATCTAGCCTTGCACATCATTAGGAACAGATGCAAAAGGCCCAGATGGACACGGGCTGAGACGTTCTCATGGGAGGAAGGAATTCTCATTAAGAGTTAGCAACACCTCAGAACAGGGAGAAAAGGCTGCATGCATAAGATCTATCAATCTCAGGGAGTAGATGGGCCAAGGGAGGAACCAGATGTGCCACCGGGCGCATTCTTACTGGGCTCCCCAATCACTTGGGGCATAAAAGTGGGGGCACCCCATTCCACTGCCTGTAAAAGTAATCCAGCAGCTCCATACCTTCTAGGATTACTTTTACAGTGAAGGAAGTCACCGGCTAAAAAAAAAACAATGATATCCTGATCATCGCTGCACCTGCAACAATGACCGAGATATTATCCTTCCGGTATGCCGCTGGATGGGAGATGGTTAAGAAATACCACTTATTTTATGTGACTTTGAGGGAGACGTTGGAAAAACAGTAATTTTTCAAATTACATTCTTGGGAGATACCTTAAAGCAAAATGTAGTGTTACATAGCAGTACAGTACTTCTGGACAGTGTCAATGGTACCATATTCTCACATAGCATAAATTGTATTTGTATTCCATTTCTTAAGTTTACATTATTCCTTGGCTTACATACAGCAGCAACAATACAATCTGATTTATCCAATCTGTGGTAATTGATTTTTTTCTAGCAGTAATTGACCAGCTTTGAGCATTTGGTAGTTAACTATTCATTTCAGTTCACTTTTTATTTGTCATATAATTAATTTCTTTGTTGGGGGGGACACCAGAAGCAAAAGAGGGTATAATTCCTGTCATGGCTGTGAAGGAAAGCATCATAGGTGTGGCATGTGTACAACCGCAGCTACTGCCTATGCAGCTAAGGGGGGCAGTGGAGGGTAAAATTGTGGCTCAACCACAAGGTTTTACTGCCCCACAACCACATGAGTGAACGAGGCTGAATAGCACAGCCAGTCACAGTGTCCATAAATTGGATAATTGGTCAGGAAACTAGATGCTTAATTTATACTCCTAGAATGCCTTAAGGTACTTCTTGGATTTTGGGCCAATTTATGAGGCTAAGCTGTGAAGAAGTCTCAAATATGTGGTATTATTGTACTTGAGGAGTAGCAGAATGTAGTTTGGGGTGTAATTCTAATGCCCTGTATACACAGTCGGATTTTCCAACGGAAAATGCGCGATCAGAGCTTGTAATCGGAAATTCCGACCATGTGTGGGCTCCATCAGACTTTTTCCATCGGATTTTCCGACACACAAAGTTTGAGAGCAGGTTATAAAATTTTCCGACAACAAAATCCGATCGCGTCAATTCCGACCATGTGTGGACAATTCCGACGCACAAAGTGCCACGCATGCTCAGAAGAAATTTGACGGAACAGCTCGGTCTGGTAAAATTAGCGTTAGGAATGGATATAGCACTTTCGTCAGGCTGCAATGTTTAAAATTGTTTAATGCAGCGCACTCTCTTCTTCTTTATAATGCCAGAAGAATGAAGTAGTTTTGCTGCTGATATTCACACAGAGTTCTCACAAACTTCTTTCTTTATCATGATTTCATCAATATATTTTGATTTGTCAGATATACGGTTTTTTTGGGGGGTTTGTATTTTTTTCAAGCCTGATCGTGTTTTTTTTTTTTTTATTTTTTTTTTATTTTACTCCAGAATATTTTTGGGTGTGTTTTGTGTGTCAAGTTACCACAACACCATTATTATCTTGTATTATTTAATCTCAAGGAGATTGCTTGGTGTTGGTGTCTCTTGTTAATTTCACATTGTATATTTGAAATGTACCTGCCTCCTTACAAACTGTCCTTTTTGAAGGAAAACACACATAGGCGAGTATAATTGAAACAAAAATTCCTTTATTAAGAGATCAGAACCAAATAAAGAGGGAGGCAACGCTGGAGAAACAGCAGAAGTTGGGGAAGCCTTTGGCCCCCAGGGCACACATCAATTATTGTCCTGCAAAATTGGTGGCCTGAGGAGTCCTTATCTAAGGGAGTGCAGTCTGGTCCAGAAGTCCAAGAGATCCTGAACAGCAGCAGATGACATCTATGTCCCCAGGCTGTGGTCATACAAGAGCCTGCATGTTTTGTCAGACCAGACTGAACCCAGGTCATCACTCTTTGGTCTTCCTTCCACGCTTCCTTGCATGCTGTGGCTCTGGTGGTGGAGTTGTGGCAGGAGGAGGAGGAGGATGGTCCAACTAACACAGGTGGGTTTTGTGTGTGATTTCTCCCCTCACCCCCTTAGTTAGTGTTTTGTGAAGAAGGTCCTCACACATGAAGCGTTGGCCCTCCTGCATGCCCTGCAGTTTGGTGGCAGCCATGCAGGCAAAGGCCTCTTCAGGAGTGGGGATGGCTCTGAGGGAAGCAGAAGCCTCCTGTATCAGCCTGAGTGCTGAATCCTGCACGTTACTCCCCTTCCTGGGTCTTTTGTTTGGAAGGCAGAGGGGAGGGACCTGCGATTCTGTCAGGCTCCTACTGAGCCCGGCTTCCTCCTGGCTGCCACTTACCCCCACCTCCTCCTGGCTGCCACATTCCACAGCCTCCTCCTGTCTGCCACATTCCAGAGCCTCGTCCTGGCTGAGGTCTTCCTGTGTATGAAAAAGGGACATCGTTTTAGTTTTTTCTTCATCAATCACACACATTTTTTACCTCACGATTGTTGCAAATTGAATGTTAATAAATATAACAGATTGTCATTCTGAGCCCAGCATTTTTCATTATTGTCCCAATTTTTTGTGCCCACTACTGTCTATTGATATGTAAAACACTGTATTAAATCAGCAATTAGTAGGGATGAGCTTCGAGTTCGAGTCGAACTCATGTTCGACTCGAACATTGGCTGTTCGCAAGTTCGCCGAACACCGAACAATTTGGGGTGTTCGCGGCAAATTCGAATGCCGCGGAACACCCTTTAAAAGTCTATGGGAGAAATCAAAAGTGCTAATTTTAAAGGCTTATATGCAAGTTATTGTCATAAAAAGTGTTTGGGGACCCGAGTCCTGCCCCAGGGGACATGGATCAATGCAAAAAAAAGTTTTAAAAACGGCCGTTTTTTCAGGAGCAGTGATTTTAATAATGCTTAAAGTCAAACAATAAAAGTGTAATATCCCTTTAAATTTCGTAGCTGGGGGGTGTCTATAGTATGCTTGTAACAGTCTGACAGCAAAATGACATTTCGAAGGAAAAAACCCATTTAAAACTACTCGCGGCTATTGCATTGCCGACAATACACATGGAAGTTCATTGATAAAAACGGCATGGGAATTCCCCACAGGGGAACCCCGAACCAAAATTAAAAAAAAAAAATGACGTGGGAGTCCCCCTAAATTCCATACCAGGCCCTTCAGGTCTGGTATGGATATTAAGGGGAACTCCGGCCAAAAATGTAAATACAAATGACCTGGGGTCCTCCCAAAATCCATACCAGACCCTTATCCGAGCACGCAACCTGGCAGGCCGCAGGAAAAGAGGGGGGGACGAGAGTGCACTCCCCCTCCTGAACCATACCAGGCCACATGCCCTCAACATTGGGAGGGTGCTTTGGGGTAGCCCCCCCAAAACACCTTGTCCCCATGTTGATGAGGACAAGGGCCTCATCCCCACAACCCTGGCCGGTGGTTGTGGGGGTCTGCGGGCGGGGGGCTTATCGGAATCTGCGTCAGAGGGGTCACCGGGTGGCCCCGCCCCCGTTATTTAAGAACCGTCAGACGAGGAGATGCCGTCACACAGCGGGAGCCTCCCTTAATGCCAGCATGGGTGCGGAGCGGCCCGGAGAAGAAAATGAAGCAGAGAAGAAGAGAAGAAGAGAAGTAGAGAAGAAAAGAAGAAGAGAAGAAGATGAAGAAGATGAAGAAGATGAAGAGAAGAGCGGGAGCCTCCCCCCATGCCATGGGTGCGGAGCGGCCCGAGGAGAAGAAGATAGAAGACGCCGCGGAGGAGATGCTGGACGAGAACACCGGAGGAAGAACCAGAAGAGCCAGAAGAACCAGAAGAAGAAAATGAAGGAAGATAGAAGAAAGAAGAAGCATTTAAATAAAGGAATTGTCAAAAACTGTCTCTTGTCATTTTTAACATTTTTGAGTTTTTTAGTGAAATGGTAGGGGTAAGTCCCTTCTTACCATTTCACACAGGGGGGGCCGGGATCTGGGGGTCCCCTTGTTAAAGGGGGCTTTCAGATTCTGATAAGCCCCCCGCCCGCAGACCCCCACAACCACCGGCCAGGGTTGTGGGGATGAGGCCCTTGTCCTCATCAACATGGGGACAAGGTGTTTTGGGGGCTACCCCAAAGCACTCTCCCAATGTTGAGGGCATGTGGCCTGGTACGGTTCAGGAGGGGGGCTGCACTCTCATCCCCCCCTCTTTTCATGCGGCCTGCCAGGTTGCGTGCTCAGATAAGGGTCTGGTATGGTATTTAGGGGGAACCCCACGTCATTTTTTTTTTACATTTTGGCCGGGGTTCCCCTTAATATCCATACCAGACCTGAAGGGACTGGTATGGAATTTAGGGGGACTCCCACATCATTTTTTTTTTTTAATTTTGGTTTGGGGTTCCCCTGTGGGGAATTCCCATGCCGTTTTTATCAATGAACTTCTATGTGTATTGTCGGCAATGCAATAGCCGCGAGTAGTTTTAAATGGGTTTTTTCCTTCGAAATGTCATTTTGCTGTCAGACTGTTCTAAACACAGGAAACATGCGCCCCTTTACAGGCATACTATAGACACCCCCCAGCTACAAAATTTAAAGGGATTTTACACTTTTATTGTTTGACTTTAAGCATTATTAAAATCACTGCTCCTGAAAAAACGTCCGTTTTTAAAACTTTTTTTTGCATTGATCCATGTCCCCTGGGGCAGGACCCAGGTCCCCAAACACTTTTATGACAATAACTTGCACCCCCGAACAGGGGGGTGTTCAGCTCATCCCTAGCAATTAGTGATCAATAATAACATCTAGTAAACATCATTTATTTATTGACCAGAAATCTGTAGAAGAATGCTATACCTGACTCCAGCTGGGCTCCTCCACTTCTTCCTGGCTGGAAGTCCCAGGTTGGACATCGGAAGCTTCAGCTGGGGTGGAAGATAGGGTGGAAGGAAGTGTGGAAGGAAGGGTTGAGAGGGATTCCCTGACTCCAGTCTGGTCTGCCAGAAATCGCAGTCTCTCATAGTACCACAGCCTGGGGACATAAACATCATCTGCTGCAGCTCCTGATCTCTGGGAATCCATGACCTTCTTGCGCTCCCTAAGATAAGTGCTCCTCAGGCCACCAATTTTGGCTTTTAAATAGGGGATGGTTGCCGTGGGGACCACTGGCTTCACCAACTCCAGCAGTTTCTCCAGCGCTGCCTCCCTCTTTTGTTTATTGTTGTATTGGGGGTGTTTCACCTGCCACAGACAGGGCAGCTCCCTGTACTTGTCTATGAACAGGGGGAGAAAATTGTGGTCATTGAAGCCTTCCATTTTATCTGCAAGACACAAGACAAACCCTAATGTCAGGCTAAACTCTCCTAATCTTGTTACAATATAGGCCTCAATCTAGAAGCAGTAAAGGCCCAAGTTTAGATCTTACCTTCGTTATCACGATCGGAGCCTCCGATACTCCTTCCTCCGCTCACAGATCGTACGTACTACGCACTCGTGTTACGATCTATATACACTGCGCATGCGTGAAACTCCATTCGCCCCTGACGTTCTTTCTAGTCTATTCCCCGCCCCTTCTCGTTCGGCACAGTGGGGGAAGAGCACATGGCAGAGACACAACAGGTGCATGCTAATTGGAGGAGGAAAGCCCAGAGCCAAAAATGTCCCGATCCCGGAAGAGACGATTTAAGGCCTCAAATATGTCCTTTGGGGAGATGTTGGAGATGGTATAATGAAGAGGGTCGACTATGATGGAAAGTATGGACCTTACCCCAACCCCAATGTCCGAAAGGCCAAGATCATGGCAAAAGTGGTCAAAAGTCTGCAGAAAAATTTCAGGGTACGATGATCCAAGGATCAACTCAGGAAGCAGTGGTCAGACCTTAAGGGAGCACGAGCAGTACATAAGGATCAGAAGAGTGCTGCAAAAAAGTAAGTAGTTGTGCTGTGTTCCTATTCTTTATTTTGATTACGTTTGTGCTGCTCTATGTGCTTTTCTTTACTGTTGTACATGGCAACTTTCATGTTCATGGGCACATTGTTTGTTTGTATGAAACATTGTTCGTTCGGCATAGAAAACACCATTGTTTTGGCCAAATGCAATTGAATACATTTTTGCTAGCCTACTTCTCTTAAAATAATTTGGTATCTAGATGGGTTGGTAACTAGAATGTAAAGCAAACTAGATTCTGTGTAAGGAGAGGACACTCAGCAGCTGTTTACACATCTGGACACTGGAGCACTAGTGTGGGACACCAGAACACCCTTTTTATTAGGGGGCCCACACAGGTGCTCCAGTGTATACTATAGGGGTATCTACATCTGTGAAGCTTGTACAAAACAGGTAAATATTCCAGCTTGACAAAGTGACAAAATATTTCTTCATCTTGTAACTCTGCCAAAACAGACAATTGTACCCCACTTCCAAGCAATGTTTCATATTCCTATTTCTGCCATCAAATATCTGTGTACTAAGTATACCTATTTTTTTTTTACATAGGGAAGAAAAGACTCGGGGACACCACTCATCAGAGGAGACAACAGACCCCTCACCTCTGGAAGAAGGAGAAATCCCCCAAAGCCAACAGGAGGAGGAGGAAGGAGACGTGGTGGAAATAGTCACCACAACAGGTGAATGTCTGCGACCACAGACTCAGGTAAGAGATGGATGGCGGCATATTTATAATACATGGTATGTTTTTGTTTCTATATTTCTAGGTGATCGTGATGTTGTGGATCCAGGTAATTTCACCAGTGCACAGATCCTGATCGGGGAGATCATGGGGTGTAATAGGGACTTGGAAAACTTCCAGAAAAACATCAATGATGTTAAAATCAAAATGAAGAACATCATTGATGTTTTAGGGAGAGTTTAAAACACCTCCAAATCCATGACTTTTTTGTGGTATTTGTAATGGAAGAATTTTTAACATTTTTTGCCATTTTATAGAAAAGCCAAATTTTGAAGATGCACACAGCGTGTCAACATGTGCTATCTGCCATCACGGGAGATCAATGTAGGCGTTTTGGGGGTGCAACCCCTTCCTCAATAATAAAGTAGCTGAGAGGAAGGGGTTGCACCCCCAAAATACGTCCCTTGATCCCCCGTGATGGCAGCTAGCACATGGTGACATTCGGCAATTTGTGTGCATCTTCAAAATTTGGCTTTTCCAGGGGTGACTTCACCCCATCTGAATGCAATATCAAACACAGTTTACAAATACTCATGTCTGATATTGCCTTCAATTTCTACAAAAGTTGAACTTTGTAAGTTCCAGATTTGTGTATTTCCTGTATGTTTGAAACGTGCCCGTTTTACCTTAAATGGACATTTCTACTTTTATTAATGTGAACAAAAAAATTGTTATACAACAAACATGTTGGTTTGTTTTAAAAACCTTTTATAAATGCACATGTGATTGTGCTGGTATTAAAAAGATTGATACTCAAGAATGTGTGGATTTTTGTTTCAATGCTCCTAAAATTTTGTAGTGGTAAATTTGTTGTTTTCAGTGACAATGGGGGTTATTTCTTAAGGGCAAATCCACTTTGTATTACAAGTGCAGTTTCAGTGCAGGCTCAAGTGCACTTGTAGTGCAAAGTATATGTTCCTTTAGTAAATAACACTCAACAGTGCTTTTTAAGGTTACACAATCACAACATTTTCAGGACTCCCCACATTTCTGTCAGGGTCAGCTAAAAGAAACACAAGCAGTAAATGTCACCAAAGATTTTAGTAGTTAAAATGATTTTTTTATTTTAAAAATGTATCAGACATTGTCTGGCATATTGATGGCCCCCCTACCCGCAAAGTAATCAAGGTATCTAAGACGGACCTCGTGGGCACTCAGGGGGGGGCAAGCAAGGACGGCCAGCCTCAAGCGCCGTCAATTTGGTTCATTTACTTGAATTCCAGGCTCAGGCCCAACTGAGGAAGCATAGTTGGCAGAATTTCGCCTTAAAAAGTTGTGGAGAACACAGCACACCAGGATGATATGATTCAGTTTATACTCTGCCATGTGTATGGGTGTAAGAAATAGGCGGAACCGGCTGGCCATGATTCCAAATGTGTTCTCCACCACTCTTCTGGCTCTGGCCAGCCGGTAATTAAAAACCCTCTGGTCCAGGGTGAGGGTCCTCATAGGGAATAGCCGCATAAGATGGTCCCCCAGCGCAAATGCTTAATCCGCAACGATCTGGAGGTGGCAAGTCCAAGCTGCCATTCTGGAGACGCCTGTAGAACTCCGTCTGGGTGATGACTCCACCATCGGACATCCAGCCATTCTTCCCCACATCCACATACAGGAACTCATAAGTAGCCGACACTACTGCCAACATCACAATACTATTGAACCCCTTGTAGTTGTAATAGTATGACCCCGAGCTGGGTTGTGGGATGATGTGGACGTGTTTCCCATCAATTGCCCCTCCGCAGCTAGGAAAGTCCCACTGCTGGGCAAAGTGGGAGGCCACAGTCTGCCATTCCTGTGGTGTGGAAGGAAACTGTGGAGTCAAACAAGAAAAAGAAATTAATCATTTTGCACATAAACATGGAAAGCAGATTAGACACAAACATTCTTGGCCAACATCAGTATAACATTTATTTTTAGAAGTATTTAAAGACCAAGGTATAAGGTACACCTATCAGATTCCTCCCCCTCTCATGGGCCATTTGTAAAATTTTATGGGGGGATATGTTTTGGACAGGTAACCCTCTCTACTTCATTGAGAGATGAATGCCTAAATAATGTGTATTACTTTGGCCAGCCCCTCCTTACTTTACACAATTGGCAGCCCAATGGACAGGTAAGAAGTGTCATAATACAAAGAGATAAATACACACTGTACACATTTGAGCACATTTGTACATTCTGTTATTACCTATCAAGATAATAATAGGATGGGGGAAGGGAGGGTTCCAAATGATTTTGGGACACAAAAAAAAACCTCTGGCACTCTGCCTGAATTTCAAACAAACATCACAATTTTCTACATTTTAGGGGGGTTTTATTGTAAAGCACTACTATGGAGCTGACAAAATACATTGTTAAGTGACTACATGAGGTGAATATAGGCCCAGGAGAGCATGCTGGGGAGGTAACTGAAGGCAAATATGTATGAAGGACAAAAATAAAATACATAAAATTCCAGCATGCATGAGGACAAAGGGGACATTCACAGCATTTTACAATCATGGTAATTAGGGAATGAGGAAAGAAATACAATATATTAACAAACATTCTAGACAATAGAATTTGATATTAAAGGATAAAAATATTAACTTAATATACTCCTTTTGCAGGACCTGGATGATGGCAGAACAGGTCTCCAGGATATTGATCCGCAGAGCCTGGGGGGAGATGCCTGTCGAGAACTTGAGGCCCTGCAGGCTTCTCCCCGTCACCAAGTACCGCAGGGTGGTGACGAGCCTCTGCTCCGGAGTTATGGCTTGCCTCATGCAGGTATCCTGGCTGCTGATATAGGGGGTCAGCAAAGCCAACAAATGGTGAAATACAGGGTCCGTCATCCAGGGAAAGTTCCTGAAATAATCAGGATTATTCTTACGGATCGCACGGAGCAAAGGCATATGACAGAACTGGTCACGCTGGAGCAACCAATTCTTGGCCCATGAACTCCTCCCCACCCTGTTCATGGACTGGACTTGTGTCAAGGTAAGGACTCCAACACCAAGCCCCTGCACAGCACAAACTCTACGAGGAGTATGTATACGCAACATGGCTAGAAAACGATCGGCTGCTTAGAACGAAGTAACAGAACGCACTGAAGAACAGCAAGGCCTGTGAAGAGCGACCTGAAAAACAGCAACGAGCAGACAAGAATGCAATGAATAATCAAATACGAACTCACTGCACGCACTGAGTACCAGAAACAAACCCACAAGCACAAACTGAACAGCAGAAAATGATCTGAAAACCACGAGTCTGAAAAAGCGCCAATCGTCTCTCACCAAACTTTTACTAACACGAGATTAGAAAAAGGAGCCCAAAGGGTGCGGTTCTGAACTTCCCTTTTATAGTCTCGTCGTACGTGGTGTACGTGACCGCGTTCTTGGCGATCGGAAATTCCGACAATTTTGTGCGACCGTGTGTATGCAAAACAAGTTTGAGCCAACATCCTTCAGAAAAAATCCATGGATTTTGTTGTCAGAATGTCCGATCAATGTCCAATCGTGTGTACAGGGCATAACTGTGCATACGTGTGTGTGTGTTAGAAATATCTTATTAATTGACTAGCTTGTTAACCACTTCAATACAGGGCATTTTTACCCCCTTCCTGCCAAGGCCAATTTTCAGTTTTCAGTGCTGTCGCACTTTGAATGACAATTGTGCGGTCATGCAACACTACCCAAATGAAATTTTTATTATTTTTATTATATTTTATTTTTTGCGCTATAAACAAAAGAAGAGTGACAAGTTTGAAAAAGTTATCATGACTGTGACATTGCGGCGGACACCATTTTGTGACCATTCAGATTTATACAGCTCAGTGCTATAAAAATGCACTGATTGCTGTATAAATGTCACTGGCAGAGAAGGGGTTAACACTAGGGGGCGATCAAGGGGTTAAATGTGTTACCTAGGGAGTGATTCTAACTGTAGGGGGAGGGGACTCACTAGGGGAGGAGACCGATCAGTGTTCCTCTGTACTGGGAACACACGATCGGTCTCCTCTCACCTGACAGGGCGTGGATCTGTGTGTTTACACACACAGATCCATGGTCCTGCTCTGTTATCAGGCAATCGTGGGTGCCCAGCGAACATCGTGGCCACTGGGCGTGCCCACCAGCTCCTGAATGACACGACAGGTGCTCTTGCGTACCGCCCAGATGGCCAGGAAGCCCAGGACATCATATGACGCACGCCCAGGATGGGAGATCCCTCCTGCGGACGTCATATGAATATGGGTGGGACATGAAGTGGTTAAAAAAAGAATATATTTAAAAACTTTTAATTTTCATTATACATTTTCCAAAAAAAAGGAGTCTTTACAAGACTCGCCATGCCTTTTAGAAAACACCTTGGGGTGTTTGCTTTTCAAATGTGGTATTTTTATGGGTGTTTCCACAGTCCTGCTACTTCAGGGCCTCCAAAAATGTGATAGGTAGTCAGGAAATTAGATGTAAAAACATTCAGGAGCAAACACAATTGAAAGCGCTGATCGGGACAGTCTTGAAAGGACAAACAGTCAAATAATTAAAACGTTCAATGAGATAAAAACATGTTCCGATTTAATAATAACATATGATTGGATGAACAATTATCTAGACATCTCCTTGCATAGATGGAACAACTGCAAAGCGTGCTCCTCACTGTGACAGTACCTTAAGCAATAGTCGGTGTTGGACTGGTTTGGTGGGGCAGTGCTGCAATGGCAAAACCTTCATATGTTCCTTGTCACTAGGAAGAGGGAAGCCAGCATGTGTAGAGCTGGATGGACAGTGTGGAGCCTTGATCGGATCCCCATTGATGTGTGGCGGAATGATGGGGCAGCCAGGAAGCAAAAGAGGGACCGAGAGGCAACCGGAGCAGCCACCGATCGGAGCTGGTGGATGGGAACACCCAAAAGTGACATCATATGATCAGGGAACGCAGGTTCAAAATGAAGCTTGCAGCACAACAGGTGGAGAGCAAGCTGAGGAGAGTAGAGAGGGAAGATAGCTGTCGTCTTGACTACGCTTATCGGGGCGTGACCCTTCTTCAAGTCGTGTGACATAGACTGCAAATGGGGTTTAAATAGGGGCGGAAAGAATCACAAATGTAAAAGAACCATGATTGTTTTTTCCACCGCAGCATACCTCCATCGTTTAAACAACCTGATGACAAAGGTTTATTATACATACACTAAAAAATTTGACAAAGACAAGGGAATACAATAAAAATAAGCAGGAAGGACAAGAAACAATGGTTAGAATTATATATATATATATATATATATATATATATATATATATATATATATATATATATATATATAGATAGATAGATATATATATATATATATATATATATATATATATATATATAGATAGATATATATATATCTATATATATTATACAAAAATATTAAATTTGAATTATTAATGAAAATTAAACTAATAATAATAATTAATAATTGATAATGATGAGGATGATTCTCAAGTAAGTAAATTCGATACAGACCATAATGTGTATGATAGCCTAAAGTACATAATCACTAAAGATTAAAGATAATAATAATATTTGTGATAGAACCAGGCAAGTTAGTTAGTTAATTCAATGATTCGTTAGTTCATGATTAGGGATGGGCCGAACACCCCCCCATTCGGTTCGCACCAGAACATGCGAACAGGCAAAAAATTTGTTCGAACACGTGAACACCGTTAGTCTATGGGACACAAAAGTGCTCATTTTAAAGGCTTCTGTCCCCCCTCTGATGCATAGGGACTTCCCTTTGGCTTTCCTCGTGTTGTCAGAGGGGGCGGGGTCACCCATTTACGTAAACGGGTGACCCTCTGACACCACGGGGAAAGCCATAGGAAAGTCCCCATGCATCAGAGGGGGGCGGGGTCACCGGGTGGCCCCGCCCTCCGTTATATAAGAGCTGTCACCTGAACAGAAGCGTCACACAGCGGGAGACTCCCATTGAGGCGGATCAGAGGACAAAGCGGAGAAGAAGAAGCCAGAGGAAGATGCAGGACGAGAAGACCAGAGGAAGAAGTGGGGGAAGAACAAGATGGAGGAATAAGAAGAACACCGAAGGAAGACCAGAAGAAGATGGAAGAAGAAGCGGGGAAAGAAGAAGACATTAATAAAGGAATTGTCAAAAACCTTCTATTGTCATTTTTTAACATTTTTGACACTTTTTTTGTGAAATTGTAGGGGTACGTTTGTACCCCATACCAATTCACACAGGAGGGGCAGGATCTAGGGGTCCCTTTGTTAAAGGGGGCTTCCATATTCCGATAAGCCCCCCACTCACAGACCCACAGACTCCAAAAAACCCTGGGCAAGGGTTGTGGGGATGAGGCCCTTGTCCCCATCAACATGGGGACACAGTGCTTTGGGGGCTACCCCAAAGCACCCTCCCCATGTTGAAGACATGTGGCCTGGTACAGTTCAGGAGGGGGGCACTCTCTCGTCCCCCTCTTTTCCTGCAGCCTGCCAGGTTGCGTGCTCGGATAAGGGTCTGGTATGGAATTTTGGGAGGACCCCACTCCATTAAAAAAAAAAAATTGGTGCGGGGTTCCCCTTAAAATCCAAACCAGACCTTAAGGGTCTGGTATGGATTTTGAGGGGGACCCCCACACATTTTTTTTTCTAATTTTGGTTTGGGGTTCCCCTGTTGGGAAACCCCATGTCATTTTTATCAATGAACTTTTATGTGTATTGTCGGACCGACAATTCACTATAGCCACGAGTAGTTTTAAATGACTTTTTTTCCTTTAGAAATGTCATTTTGCTGTCAGACTGTTCTAAACATGGGAAACATGCACCAATTTACAGGCATACTATAGACACCCCCCAGATACTAAATTTAAAGGAATATTACACTTTTATTGTTTCACTTTAAGCATTATTGAAATCACTGCTCCCGAAAAAACGGCTGTTTTTAAAACTTTTTTTTGCATTGATACATGTCCCCTGGGGCAGGATCCAGGTCCCCAAACACTTTTTTATGACAATAACTTGCATATTAGCCTTTAAAATTAGCACTTTTGATTTCTCCCATAGACTTTTAAACGGCTTTTGAGTTTTCCGTGAATACCCCAAATTGTTCGCTAATCGGCCAATGTTCGAGTCGAACTCATGTTTGACCCGAACATAAAGCCCATCCCTATTTATGATTAATGTTCCCATGGTTCATAGAGTCAAAACCCAATGAGAACCTAATTGGTGTTTTATCTATTATCATGCATATATAACAAGTATATGGATGAAAAAATGTAATAAGATATAATGATGATTGGAAGCCATGTGGGAATGGACAAGTGGTGCCCAATACAAGACATCTTATGTTATATGTTTACTATGATCCCCTCAGTATGTAACCTATGGGTACTCACTGAGGATATACAGACTGAAAACTGGTGGTGACAGGACAATAAGGAATGATAACAGAAGAGGTCTAGATGATACTATGAATTTCTAGGCCTTCGTTCAACTCATTGGGAGATAGAGAGGACAGTTTATAGATCCAGAATGATTCTCGTTTGCAACAACAAGGAGAACCTCTCATTATTAGTCAGAGAACCATCTGGGATGCATTCGATGGCCACAACCTTTAGACAATGGATGTATTTAGCATGATAGGTTTTGAAGTGGTGGGGACACTATGTTCATAAAGTCCCTTTTGTATAAACCATCGGTGCTCTCCTACACGTTTTTGTAAGGTTCACATCATACGGCCCACGTATAACAAGTTGCACGGGCATACGAGTACATATATCACATACTCAGTGGAGCAGGTAATAAATTGCTTTATATTGTACTCATTACTGACCCTATCAGAAAAAGAGGATTGGCTATGTTGGATAAACTGGCAAGTCAGACAACCCCTTTTTTTACACTGGAAAATACCAGTTCTGTTGTCGAAAAAGGACCTCATGTCCATAACTCTCTCCTTTCGAGAATTCTTAAGTTAGCTGGGGGCAACAATGTTCTTCAGAGTATGTGTTCTTTTGAATGTGATCTGTGGTGCTGGAGGTAGGATAAGTCCTAGTTTTGGATCCACATGCAGAATATGCCAATATTTCTTGACAATATTATGAATGGATCTCTATTTGCTGTTATATTCGGTGACAAACCTAATTGTGTTGACATCTGGCTCTTTTTGATTCTTGGGAGGTGGTACAGATTCCAAAAACTTGTCACGAGCCGTCTGCACTAATTTTGCTGGGTATCCCTTTTGTAGAAACTTGTTTTTTAGGCACAAACTTTATAATTTGTACTCCCATGGCTGGTACAGTTTTTTCTTAGCCTTTGAAACTGTCCACTTGGAATGTTGTTCATCCAAGAAGGATGGTGGCAACTCGTATAATGTAAGTACAAGTTGCCACTGGTGGCTTTGCAATAGTTTTTTGTGCAAATGAACCCGCCTTCACAGTATAATACAAGGTCCAAAAAACACTAGGTTGGTGGAATCTATCATGTGAGTAAAGCTGAGACCCAACGTGTTGTCATTACAATAAGTGATAAATGACTCAAAAGACTCATTACTCCCATTCCAGGTGATCAAAATATCATCGATATAGTGCACTAGGAACACTATGTGTCTCGCAAAAGGGTTTTGTGTCCATATATATCGATCTTCCCAATAGCCCATGATAGCCCATGACAATGTTGGCATGTGAATCTCTTAAAGCCCTGGAAGGACAGAGAGACTTTACTGGCCACGTCTCTAACAGACCGAGTACCGGTGACTCCAGATATCCCTATAACAGATACCCTGTCCGTGGCACAACAAAGTGACGTTAGGGCATTTTTGCATAAAAATAGAGACTTTTTCTCCCCCTTACCCGGACTGACCAACATGATCCAACATGACATAGTGATGGAACCAGGGGTTCGGGTAAATGTAAAACCGTATAGAATCCCAGAGGCCAGACTAGAGGCAGTCATGAAGGAAATAAAAGATATGTTAGAGTTGGATGTGATAGAGTCCCACAGTGAGTGGTCGAGCCCCATAGTGCTGGTCCCAAAACCTGATGGTACTATCAGGTTTTGTAACGACTTCAGGAAACTCAACAGTGTGTCCAAGTTCAATGCGTACCCGATGCCCCGGGTTGACGAACTCATGGACAGGTTAGGACAGGCTCGCTACATAATGACCCTAGACCTAATGAAAGGCTATTGGCAAATACCACTAACTGAATCGGCCAAGGAGAAGATTGCCTTTTCTACTCCTGAGGGCTCCTTTCAGTATAAGCGGATGCCTTTTGGTCTGCACGGAGCCCCTGCTTCATTCCAGCGAATGATGGACAAAGCCTTGAGACCACATTGCCCGTGTGCAGCTGCATATTTGGACGATGTGGTCATCCACAACCCGGATTGGGAATCACACCTGCTCTGTGTACAAGCGGTGATAGATTCCCTTCGGGAAGCAGGTCTTACAGCTAACCTAAAAAAAGTGCCATAGGCCTGGAGGAGGCCAAATACCTTGGGTACATTATTGGCCGGGGAGTGGTCAAGCCGCAGACAATGAGTTTGAAGCAATTCAAAAATGGCCCCAACCAATCAATAAAAAACAAGTGAGAGCCTCCCTAGCCATTACAGGGTATTACAGACGGTTCATACCCAACTTTGCCACCATGGCTGCCCCTCTGACTGACCTGATGAAGGGTATAGGGTCAGTCATGGTCAAGTGGAATCCCGAAGCTGAGGATGCCTTTCAGAATTTAAAGCAGACCCTTTGTGGGTTACCAGTACTAGTGGGCCAGGACTTCAGCAAGGAGTTTGTCGTACAGACAGAGGCTTCTGAGTTGGGCCTAGGGGCTGTACTGCCACAGAACAGGGATGGTGAGGAGCACCCAGTTGTATGGAAAAAAGAAAATGACTCCTGCGCACAAGTGGTCAACCAAATATATGGAAAAAGATCAATCACAGGCCTTGCTGCCCTCAAGGATGGGGAATCCTAGCAAACAAAGACATAAAAAGAGAGAGGGGCGCACCGGCCATGTGCATTATCTTTTGTAAAACATTTATTGAATAAAATAATAAAAGAAATTACTCACAAGCAGTAGTACAATCAGGTGCCATAAAACTCGAGCAGCAACAAGCAGCAAGTAGTTATAGTGATGAGCGGAGCTATCCAAAGGTCTTAGAGGAGCATACAGGCATCACTACTAGCTAACGCGTTTCGAAGGGCACGTCCCTTCTTCATCAGAGCTCACCATGCTCCCCTAAAGTGGATGTGTGACAACAAGGAGAAAAATGGCCGTGTGACAAGGTGGTTCCTGGCTTTACAGCCCTTTCGGTTTACGGTGCAGGCCCGGAAAAGTCCAAAATAACTCAGATGCCCTCTCTCGCGTGCACTGTATAGTTGGGTCAAGTGCTCAGCCACAGGGGCTTGAGCAAAGGGGGAGGATATGTGACAGTATGCGAGGTGAGATACACGATAATAGGTACATTTCAGCTCGCATTTGTTCCACTGTAAGGGACTGAACTTGAATCTGGCCCGTTTTTTCCAGCCTCTGTGGCAGGCTGGGTTCCGGTCCGGATGTTCGGGTCCACTGGAGTCCACAGTCAGCTGGACTTTAAATATCCAGGAAGAGAGAACAGCAGGTCTGTCTGGTTTTGAGACTCAGGAAGGAACCTGAATGAGAGGAGCTCTGGGTTGACTAAAAGGTTTGCTTTTCCGCATGTTTTTTGTGGGTGACGGGGACCAGCCCCGCACTGTATAGAGAGGAGACTATTTGTTTAGTTAGCGCCAGACAGCAAGGATTTATTTTTTTTTTTTTATTCCGTTTCAAATCCTTTTTATTGATAATAATACAAAAATTTACAGACATTGCAAAGCACACTGTGTTATGGTACAATTAACCAAAACCATAAGAAAAATTACAAAGAAACTTAACTATTAGCAGCCATCACTGCAGTGCACAGTGATAATTACAAACATTTATAGAGGTGCAAAAAGTAACTGAATGCATTGTATTGTTTTTTCCCCTTTTTGCTTCCCTACTCTTCCCACCCACCCTTAATCTGCTTCCCATCTTACCGCCCCCCTCCCCTCCCCACTAAACAGCGCAACAGTTAGGTTTATTAGCCCTGGGATCCTCGACATTCTACATCCACCTAAACCCGAGTGGAGCATCTTCCTACACCTGGGTTTAACCGGTTTGGGCCTTTATTCTCCCTTGCACCCATAGGGGGTCAGAGTCAGAGGAGAATTAGTTCAGAAGAGGTGCCGTATATTCAATTCCTGAAGCTAGGGCTTCCATATATTAAGAAATGTATTATAATTTCCTTTTTTAGTGTACACCGTTCTTTCTGTCCAGACCAGGGAGTCCATTGTTTTAAGCCATTCGCCTATAGTTGGAGGCTTTGTTGAGAGCCAGTATTGCGCTAACAATTTTCTCGCTTGATATAAGCACCTTACTATGGCAGTGGTTATGCTGGGATTGCCCATGTTAGCACCTACCAACCCTAATATGCACACCTTAGCATCTAATTCCAAGTTTACCTTAAATCTGCGGTTTATTATCCCAACCACTTCTGACCAGTATCTTGCTAATTTTGGACATCTCCATACCATGTGTATGAGATCTCCTGTCCTATAAAACCTAGGGCACCTATCGTCTGATCTACACCCAAACCTATACAGTCTCCTAGGGGTATAATATACTCTATGTAAAAGGAAGAGGTGCGAGGCCTTCTGTGACGGAGAGACGGACACCATCGGCCCAAGATCCAATATTTTTTTCCACTGAGTGTCCGTCAACTTCCCCACATCTGCCTCCCACCCCTCTCTAGGACCAAGGGGCACACCTTGAACCAGAATCTTATCCAATAACTGCGCATACACATCCGCAATCAGTCCCTTAGTATTTGTTACTTTCACTATTTTATTTAGGAGTGGTGTCTTAGGGCAAGACCTAAATTGGGTATTCAGTGCATGCCTGATCTGTAAATAATTATAAAATATGTTATATGGAACTCCAAATTCCATTCTCAATTCCATGAAGGATTTTAGGTTAGTATCGCCATACAGATGAACCAATCTATGTATTCTGTGGCTTTCCCAAATGGGATTCTTTTCTATAGACAATAATTCCCCCAGAGATTTGTTAAACCATATAGGTGAGAACTCAGTAATGCCTCTATACCCCATTGTCTTCTTGACTATCTGCCAAATCTTAATTACTAACTTATATGTTGGAAACTTTCTCTGGAGTGAACCCGCCTCTAGTGCTTCCACCAACCGCCTATGCGGATTGCCTTCTAGCATTATTTTATTGCTGGCACTTGTTTCACCCGGGGATTCGCAACCCCCCATGTGCTGCATTTGAGCAGCTAAATAATAACCATAAGGATGAGGGATTGCCAATCCTCCCTCACAGATAGGTTGCTGCAATGTCTGCAATTTAATCCTAGCCTGGCCCTTCTATCAGATAAGTTCCCTAAATAGGGAGTTTATTTTCATGAATCATTTTCTCCCGATCCATACCGGAGAGTTATGGAGAATATAAAGCAGCTGTGGCAACCAAATCATTCTGATCAGGTTTGAACGTCCCGCCAGCGACAGGGGGAGCCGACACCAAATGTCGCATTTTCTTTTAAACCTTTCAAGCAAGGGAGCCAAATTATCCCAGATGTAATTATTGGGATCACTAGTCATTACTATTCCCAGGTACTTTATCTTGTCAGTTAGGTTTAACCCAGGGACACCATCGGGGAGGATATTCATGGTTGAATCAACCTGTAGTAACAATGATTTGTCCCAATTAATTACTAGGCCCGATATCTTCCCAAATCCTTCTACCAGTTGCATTGTTTTTACCAGAGATGGACCCGTGTCCCCCAGGAATACCAACACATTGTCTGCGTAAAGTGCAACTCTTTCTTCGCTACACTTCCTCCGAAAACCCCACAGCCCGGTGATCTTCTTATAGCCTCCGCCAGAGGCTCCATTGCCAGAGCAAACAGAAGGGGCGATAGTGGACACCCCTGTCTTGTGGCCCTTTCTAGCATTAAGCTATCTGTGTACTCATTGTTGACTTTTAACTTAGCTAATGGGCGGCTGTACAAAATTTTTACCCAGTTGATAAAAGTTGGGCCAAACCCGAATCTCTCCATTATTCCCCAGAGATAGCCCCATTCCAAGCTATCGAATGCTTTGGCTATATCTAGGGATATGATGGCTCTGGGATCCTTGCCTTCTACTGGAGTCTGCAAGTTCAACTATGCCCTTCTAATGTTGACACTAGTAGATCTATGGGGGATAAATCCTGCTTGGTCTGGATGTACCAGGTTGGTGATACATTTGCTTAGCCTAGTTGCTAGTACCTTTGCTAGGATTTTAATGTCCGAGCAAAGTAAGGAAATTGGTCTGTATGATGATACATCCAGTTGATCCTTCCCTTCTTTTTGAATAAGTATGATATTAGATTCTAACATTGAAGCAGGGAGACCGCCATCTATGGCCGCCTCCTCTAATGTCCTCAAGAGGGTGGGGAGCAGAATCTCCCCATAGTATTTATATATTTCCAGGGGGAGTCCATCTGGGCCTGAGGTCTTATGATTGGCCATACTTGCCACAGCGTTCTTTAATTCCTCTAGGGTTATAGGGGATTCAAGATTAGCTTTATCTACTGTAGAAAGGGTTGGTAATACGAGTCCCTCCAAGAATTTGTCCATCTCTCCCCTTACTGTAGACTGCTTTGACTTGTACAGAGAGCTGTAAAAATCAAAAAATATCTCCTTGATCTTCACAGGGTCAATCACGATTTCCCCAATTGGGGACCTAATCGCAGAGATTGTTGAGGATGGGGAATTAGTACTTGCCACTAGAGCCAACATTCGACCCACTCTTTCTCCCTCCTCAAAAAACCTCTGCCTCTGAAAGAGCCTTCTATTCTCAGGGTTTCTAATTGTTACCGCTTTATATTCCTGTTGTTTCCTGGTCCATAGCTCCCCTAGCTCTGGAGTGGGGTCCAGGACATACTGCCTTTCCAGCTCCATAACCTCATTTCTAATTCGTTCTCCCTGCATTCTTGTTTTCCGCTTTACCCTTGTTATTTGCTGAATTAGGAGCCCTCTAAGATAGGCCTTTAGTGCATCCCAGACCACCCCCCCTGCCGCTGTACCCGAGTTACATAATATAAACTCCTTTAAACTAGTAGATATTTATTCCTTGCTCCCTATTACCTCAACCACATTGGATTTACTGTCCAAGGCCTCTGTATGTGTCTATCACCGGTGTGCACCGTCAGTTTTAAAGGCGAGTGGTCTGATAGTCCTCTTGGGCCGTAATCTACTTTATGCACTAAGGGGTGCGCTTCCTTATTGCCTTTGGCTAGATCTATTCGGGATAATGTACAATGTGTCCCTGAATAACAAGAGTATTGCCTACCATTTGGGTTGCGGATTCTCCAGAGGTCGAACCACCCTATTTCCTCTAGGAAATGCGCAAGCCTGCCCTCCATTGCCCTCTCGGTATGAATACCTGATGGGTACCTGTCCTGCCGACTGTCAAGGACTGTATTAAAGTCCCCGAGCAGAATCAACGGAGTGCCTATCTTATTCTCCATATATTCCAACAGACAGTACAGAATTTCCAACTTACATGGAGGGGGAATGTATGTATTTGCAATAACTAACTCTCTACCATCTATCAGGCAATGTAAGAAAATATAGCAGCCCAGTGTGTCGATCCGGACATCCCTGCAGGTAAACACCACCCCTTTTTTAACTAATATACTCACTCCTCTCGAGTAGGAGCAGTTAACTGAGTGGAAGTGTGTTTGAAATTTCCTACCCCCAATTCATAACTTGGTTTCGTTTGTCAAGTGCGTCTCCTGCAGGCAGATCAGTCCAACACCCTGGGCCTTTAGCTCTGAGAGTACAGCGGCTCTCTTAACAGGGTCACCTAAACCCCTAACATTCCACGAGCCCATTCCAACTGTACTAGGCATCAAAGAGTAAAAAGAAAATTTTTAACAAAAAAAAAAAACAACCCAAAAAGTAGAAAACCATAAAAAAGCGCCCTCAAAAGAAAGAAGAGGAAAAAAAATACAAAGTTAGGACCAGAGCGAGAGAAAACCCCAAGACCACCATCTTATGCAATATAAAATATAAACCACTTTTTTGCCCAAGCCCCCCAGTCGAACACAGCAAACTTCTTACTTTAGAGTTTATCATTTGTTGTAACTCCACTGTGGTTCCTAAATCAACGATCAGTGCTAAAACTATAATTAGAGGCGTGAGGGGCGAGGGGAGAAGGCAAATACCTTCCCCTACTCGTCTCCCCCAGGCCCCCAATACTCCAATTCCTTCCACGTGCGTGTACAAGTAACACAACCCTTTATATAATATATTACCCTCCTCCCGCCCCGCTTCAGTTTACTGTTGTGTTTAAGTCCCGTAAAGGGAATAATTAACTTTTTACCCAATGACTTCCCCTTACCCCTCCCATGCCTGTTTCGGCTAGCCCTAGGAGCCTTTATTGTGACCCAATCTAACCCATACTTCCATACCTCATCTACTAACAAACATACCACCTATCAACCACCTCCTGACCCCCACCCCCTCACCTCTTTTTTATCGTCTCCCTTAAGGGGAAGTATTCTCGGAACTCTAAAGCAACGAAAAAAGAAAAAAAAGAAAAACAAACCAACCCACAGCCTTAATCGTGTACCAACAACCATTTAGAGCTTTCTCACACCCTCCAGCCCTCACTCCCCCCAACCTCCAGCCCATGCTGTAAAAAAAAAAAAGGAAAACCCCCCCACCCTCAACCCCATCCCCTATTTAGCTTCTAGTAATTCAAATCAGCATTTGTCCTCTTTTTCATTTTCCTCTTTTCTCGTCTTTTCCCAAATTCCTAGGTTTATAGGTTCTTTTTATTGTCCTCCAACCATGCTGAGGCCTTGCCAGCTGCATTGAAAAAATAAACTGTCCCTAGGGCTTCTACGCGTAATCGCGCTGGGTACAGAAAAGCATATGAAACTTTATGAGACCGTAGTGCGCGTTTCACATTCATAAAGTCTGCCCTTCTTTTTTGCAAGTCCGGGGAATAATCGGGGTACAGTGAAATCCTATTGCCGTTATGAAAAATATCTCCTTTCTCTCTGGATTTTTGCATCAGCGTCACCTTGTCCCTATAACAAAACAATTTAAGTATCATTGGTCTAGGGCGGCCCCCTGATGCGGCGGGCCTGGTGGGAATTCGATGCGCTCTCTCAATGGAAAAATAAGGTGAAAAAGTATCAGACCCAAAAAGCCCCCTGAGCAGATTTTCCATGTATACCTCAGGGTGAGGGCCAACAGTACCGTGCCCCTTGTCTGCTAGTTGGTATATCTGGGTGTCACTACTGTTGACTCCTTTATAGCCCACCTTCTAGGATATACGTGGTGTCCTTATAACCCACCGCTGGTGCTTAACTGCACTCCTTAACAAGTAATTTCCTTGCCTCTTTCCATTCTTCTCTCTTCACCTCTTCCTTCTCTCTCCCTACTCTTCCCTTGTTTTACTCCTTCATACTCTCTCTTTTCATCTACTGTATAATAATAGCAAGGTACCATACAGTCCACCTCTACAACGATAGGGCTTTTAGACTAAGCCCAGATACCCTCGTACCTGTCCTGGAGTGTTTCAGAAGCTGTATGCACTCTTCATGTGCGCCCGGCGTCTGTCACTGTAGCTGTAGCTGAAGCAGGGGGAGGGAGGCTGAGGCTGGGCTGGAGTGTCTTGGCTGATACTCTCGAGCTTCTGTCTGGGTCACAAGAGATTTCTCAGCTCTCGCGTGAGCCCCAAGCGTTGCCCGGCAACCGAGCCGGCAGTAACAGGGAGGAACTTGCGGTGCGGTTTTGGATGCGGAGTAAGCCGAATATACGGCAGCACAGCGCAGCGGTAACAAGCCGTCACTCTGCAGTGGCTTCAGGCGCCAGCGATCAGTGTCCTCCGCAATGCACCACCTCTCTCACAGGTAAGGTGCGGATTGCTGTTCAATCAAGGTGGCCGTCAGATGGATGGCATACACAGTGGTAGGCAGGCAAGCGAACTAGCCAGCAAACTAGGTTGAGCTATTAGGGATGGGGCCGAGCAGCATGGAGGCCGGAGCTAGGAGGGAGCTCGCACACATCCGCTCACGTCAGCATCCAGTCACGCCCCCAAGGATTTAATTTACTGTTTGTTTTTATTTTGCAAATAAACCTGGCATCTGCCAGATTTTTCTTTCAATAGATTTTTATTAGTAGTAACAAAAAATTTTACAGAACCTTTGTAGAGGGCATTACAAAGCAGTAAGATATGAAGAAACATAAGGAGCAAATGAATTTGAGGTAGAACCTCTCAATGCAAGATGTAAAAAGGCAAGTCCAAACAAGCAAAATTCTGTTTTACAGTTTAAAGTATATTAAGATTATAAACTAAAATAGACATGTCTCAACCAAAGCAAAAAATCAATCGTGTGGCGAGGGACTGCATGACGTTCCATTGATACCCAATCAGGGTTTTGACCCTTTGAATATACAATGGAGATCTGGGCCAACTGGGCAGCCTGATAATACCACCAATGTTGGGTAGAGCTAGACCACCTTGTGATTTAGGCCTGAATAAGATGTGTTGTGCGCAACGACTTCCCCTCGAGCCCCAAATGAATTTTATGATTTTGGATTGGAGTAGGTGAAGTTGCGATTTGTGCATAGGGATGGGCAAGGATCTGAATAAATAAAGTATACGAGGTAGGAGGGTCATTTTGACTGCGTTAATACGGCCTAGCCAAGATAAGTTATGATTATCCCAAAGGGATAGGTCCGAAATCAATTTACAAAAGGTGGCCGGGTAGTTGGATGAGTAGAGTGAGGCTATATTTGCTGTGAGATTGACCCCTAGGTATGGAAGTGAGACCTCGTTCCAGGAAAACGGGAAGTGGTTTTGAAGGCTACAAAGAACATTTGGTGGGACCGAGATGTTCAGGGCAGAAGATTTGGCTATGTTGACTCGCAGACCCGATATCTCCCCAAACTTATCAAGCAAAGAGAAGATATTAGGAGTAGAGACTAGGGGGGAAGTCACGAAGAGCAACAAGTCGTCGGCAAAAAGGGCGCATTTGTGTTTGCGTTTACCACACAACACCCCTTTGATGTCAGGATGAGTTCTAACTGCAATAGCCAAGGATTCCATGGCTATGGCAAACAGAAGGGGGGAGAGAGGGCACCCCTGTCTGGTTCCCCTTTCTATAGTAAAAGGCTCGGAATAGTAGCCCTGCAGTCTGACCTGTGCACTGGGGTCGGAGTACAGGGCTCTAAGGATGTTCATGAAATGTTGACCAAAACCCCAGCGTTCTAGTATATGGAATAGGTAGGTCCAGGTGACTGTGTCAAAAGCTTTTTGCAAGTCAATGGATAATAAATAGCCGTGTTGTGGGGAGCCTCCATCCCATTGAGATTTGAGAAGAGAAATAATGTTAATTGCTCTCCTGATCTGATCAGGTCCTTGTCTCCCTGGGATAAAGCCCACCTGGTCCTTATTGATATAAACGGCTATGCAGGATGCTAACCGGTTGGAAAGAACTTTAGTTAATATTTTTAGATCATTGTTAATTAAGGAGATAGGACGATAATTGGAGACCATAGTCGTGTCTTTGCCAGGTTTTGGAATGACCGATATGAAGGCAAGATTGAGGGCTTTATCCAGGGGAGAGCCAGACCTGAGAGAGTTAAAGAATTTGACTAAATTCGGTGTTAAGATAGGTCCGAATTTTTTGTAATATCCAACGGAAAAGCCGTCGGGACCCGGGGGCCGAATTTTGTTTCAGGTGTTTAATCACCCTGAGTACTTCTGCTTCTGAGATAGGATCATCTAGTAGGTCTGAATGTTCAGACGATAATTTGGGGAGGGATAAGTTATTTAGGAAATCCGATGTAGAATGATCAGGTGTTGTTTGTTCCTTTTTATATAATGAAGTATAAAAATCGTGGAATGTTTCCATTATGCTTTTTGGATTTTGAGAAAGTACACCCGAAAGAGTGCGAATTTTGGGGAAGGCAGCTGATCGAGGTCTCGGCGACAATTTGGCAGCTAATTTAGTTCCTATTTTATCAGTTTGGTAGTAAAAGCGGGCTCCTGACCACCGGAGCTGTTTCTCAGCCTCGGAGGTGAGGGCCAGGTTTAAAGAAGTCCGCGCATTTTCCAGCGCCTCTAGAGAATCCTTGGTGGGATTCCTTTTATGGGCTCTAGACAGGGATTGAAATCTTAACCGAAGATTGTTAGTTTCAGCCGTGCGTTCTTTTTTAAGGTAAGTGGAGATTTGAATAATCTTCCCTCTGAGTACTGCCTTATGGGATGCCCACAACGTTTCCAGAGAAACTTCTTCCGTGTCATTTAAACGAAAATATTCCTGAATTTCTTTTGCTAGAGTCGAGCATTGTATTGGGTCACTGAGGAGTCCTTCATTAAGGCGCCATATGAATTTGTTACCCGGGTTAGGAGACTGTTGCATATATAAGAGAACCAAGGAGTGGTCTGAAATGGAGGAGTCTCTAATAACTGCTTTGTTAGCCCTGGGGATGTTATGTGATTGGATAAAAATGTGGTCGATTCTGGTGTAAAGGTGGTGTGGGGCGGAGTAATGGGTAAAGTCTTTGGACCTAGGATTCATTTCTCTCCATATGTCCACCAGGCCTAGAGAATACAGTGCGGAAGCTATTTTAGTACTTTGTTTTGGAGGTTTTCTGGAGCGAGGAGGTCCAGCCCCCGATTTGTCTAGGGAAGTATCGAAAGGGAGGTTTGTGTCTCCTCCCATTATTATTTTCCCCTCAAGTTTTGGGCCTAGTGTGGACAAAATTGTGGAGAAAAAGGAAGCCTGACCTTTGTTTGGGGCGTAGTAAGAAATAAAGGAGTACAACGAACCCTCAATTGTTCCTTTCACCAGTAGAAACCTGCCCGCTTGGTCTTTAATAACTTTGGAGGGGGAAAATTTAAGGTGTTTTGCAAAACAGATGGCTACCCCTTTAGACTTGTTTTCAGCATTAGAAAGAAAAAACTGAGTGTAGTGACCGTGTAAGAAGGAGGGGTTATACGAGGATGGGAAGTGAGTTTCTTGCAATAGGAGAACTGTGATTTTTTGTGACCTGTAATGATTAAATAATTTACGTATTTTGACAGGAGAGTTCATGCCTTGTACATTATGCATGGCTATACAGAGTTGGGAAGGAGGAACGTGTGTGTCAGGATGCATGGATCAGAGAGGGGGATGTGCGAATCACACAACAAGTGCTTACCTGAGACATCAAGATTTGTGCTCGTATCCAAGCCTCCGTTGCCAAAAGGTTTTGGATTCTGGGACGTAATTGCATAGTTGGGCTTCTGAGTGACTCTGGGAATAGGTGAGAGGAGGAGGGGAGAAAATGGGGGAGGATCAACCCTGAGAAAGAGAGACAGGACATGTCAAAAGCAATGCAAAACAAATGCCATAAGCGATCAAACATACTTAGTGTAGCTAGATAACAATCTAAGAATCCTCACAGGAAGGAGGGCAGTTAGCCACCCCCTGAAAGGTTTTCCCAAGAACGAGAACCCCAAAAAAAGGGTTATGAAGGTGTTTCTGAGTGGGGGAAAATACCACTCCGAAACTCGTGGAGGCGAAGTGCAGCCATAGAGAAAAACAAAAAATAGAACCATAAAAGCAAACTTGTAGGAGTCCTGGGAGAAATGGGGCAACAGGAAACAAAAAGAAAACGTCTCAGAGTCCAAAAAAGGTCTGGCTAAAATCCAGCCAGAGAAAAATGGGGGCTTGGGAAGTCAGCGTCCCATTGCCGGAAGGTTGCCTCAGGAAATCCTGGGGAGGAGAAGGCACTGTTGATAGCAGACTTTCCATTAAGGAGGGCGTCCATCTTTGGATCTCTTGGCTTGTTGTTTGTGCCATAAGGGTTGGATGGGGCTCGAGGGTGGTGGTCTCTTCGCGGACTGAGGTGTTCTGGAATCCATAGCATCAGATGATGTTGGCGAGTGAGATATAAGGCCCAATTTTAGCAGCAACTGTTCCCCATCTCCAAAATTTGTGAAGCTGTAGGACTTATTTAAGTAGGCAAAGTTGAGGCGAAAGGGGAACGACCATCTGTAGGCGATCGATTTTTGCGATAGGATGATCAAAAGAGGCTTTAATGATCTCCGTCTCTGAATCGTGAAGGGGGAAAGGTCCGCAAAAATTTGAATCGAGTGTCCTTGGATGGAGAGATTTTCTGATTCTCTAGCTCTGTGCATAACTTCTTCTTTAACTCTAAAGAAGTGGGGTTTAACCACAATATCTCTGGGTAGGCCCTCCTGGCGTGGAGGTTGCAAGGCCCTATGTGCCCGGTCTAATTCCAGCCTGTAGTCTGGTATATCCAGAATTAGATGTTTGATGAAAGAGCGAACGATTTTATCTGTGTCCTTAAACGATTCTGGAAGGCCTCTTAACCTAAAGTTGTATCTACGAGACGTGTTATCGAGGTCATCGAGTTTTGAGTATGCCATATCCAGTTGGTCATGTAATTCTTGGATCCTGTCAGTGTTCTGGTTGGCAACTGCAGCAATTTGATCAGTCTTAGATTCAATGCTTCAATTCGTGCACCCAGCTGCTGCAGGTCAGTCTGTATAGTTGTGGTGATTTGTGAGGCATTGTGTGCTAACCCTCTTGTAAGCATATTAGAGAAAGTGTTCATTAGGGCTGCAAAGTCAGCAGGGGGATGGGAGCAGAGGGATCATTCTGAGGGCTGGATGTGAGGCAGCTCTCCTCCATCTGGGATAGGGGGGGTACTTCCATGGGGCTACAGCCTAAGGAGTTTGTGGGGGATCTTGGTAATAACCCATCCTGGGAATTACTCACAGTTTGCGGATTCATCCTGTCATTGTGGGAAGGCAGAGGTGGAAAGTCTTCCAAGGATGCCTCTTTGACTGATATATATATATATATATATACATATGTATACACATAAATATGACAGGGGGACATGGTTACAGTTTTGGGGGTCTGAACAAGGTCGAAGGAAGTTAAAAATCTTCCTCCTTCCCCCTCAGATCCTCCAGGATTCCCTCTTCACTCCCCGCTTCTCCACCTCTGACCTGGTGAATCGGGGAGTGTGAATTCTGACACAGATCGCAAGTGAAGCGCTGAGATCGCAGCTTCATAAACTGTCCATTTCTGTGTCAGTCAATGAGGATTCTCTGTGTGCAGAGATCATTGGTGGGAGAACATGTTCAAACACTTCTCCCCCGATTATCTCATTGGCTGTGTATTGCCAAGGCATTCTGCTAAATGAGTTATTCAGCATTATCAACATTAGTAGCAACTTATCCTGGTGCTATAGGTTTATTATAGGAAATTAGATGTGTCATTTATACCCCTAGAACATCTTAAAGTAAAATTAAAGGCAAAACATTTTTTTTTAGTTTGGAGAGGGATTAGAACTGTTGTCAGTTTTTATTGCCACTGTTAGGGGGTTCACCCTTTCTATTTGTCCTGTTTACCATAATCATTGAAAAATAGTAATAGAGGGGAAATCTTCCAATGGGGACACTAGTTCTGGTGACCTGGGGTCCCCAAAGAATTCCCTTAATTTACATGGATTTCCTCTCACTTCCTGTTTGTCTATGGGACAGGAAGTGAAGGGAAATCTCTGAAATGGGACACAGATGGAGGAAAAAAAATCCTACAGGGGTTGTTTGGTAGTGGCAGACACTTCCAGATCCTCAAAGACTCCCAACAGACATCTCTTAAAACAGCAGATAATGCGAAGGTTAAAAGTGTCAGCAATAAATGCTGTCACCTGGGACCAAAAGGGAGGTATCTTATTACACCCCCCAGACCATGTGTAGAAAATCACCTGACATTTATGACAGGTAGGGATATATCACTTAATGTAATGTAATGTAGCTGAATACGTGTGTCCCCAGCTGAAATCACCATACTATAACATTAAACAATAAACAGTTAAACAATTCCTGACAGTTTTCTGGAGTGAGATCTGGAATGTCTCCCAACCACCTATACCTGCATACTCAGAAGGGGGTAGTCATGTTTTTCCATAAGCAATGGATAATAAACAGAGATTAACCATGTGTAGTCTGGATCAAGGAGGGCTTACTCAAGCTTTGAATTACTAAGACGGACATCACAGAGACCAAATTGTGCTTCCGCAGTGTGTCTAATTTGTGCATATTGAAATGAGCACTGTAGTGGAATATGCAATCCTTTGTACAAACCACATGGAAGTGAGGAAAAATTTGATAACCGAGGAATATTACATAGTGGGTGACTGGGGGAATAGAGATGGTCTTGTTCAGCTAGTAAATAAGAGCATTGCGTGTAAATGCGGAAAGACATACAAAGAATGGAAGTGCCCAGGGTGGTGTGTAAGGATCATCTATATACTGTATCAGGTTGGATAAAGTCTCATAGGAAGAGACTATTGCTGCCCCTGTAGTAGTCACCGCATTGTTGAGTTGCGGGAACATCCACCAGTGTACATAAATAAGTAGGCCTGCAATTAAATTGTAGGTTAGAAAGTGCTACTCCCCCCTATAATGCCCCGTACACACGGTCGGACTTTGTTCGGACATTCCGACAACTAAATCCTCGGATTTTTTCCGACGGATGTTGGCTCAAACTTGGTTTGCCTACACACGGTTGCACAAAGTTGTCGGAATTTCCGATCGCCAAGAACGCGGTGACGTCAAGCACATACGACGAGACTAGAAAAGGCCAGTTCAGAACCAAGCGAGGCACCCTTTGGGCTCCTTTTGCTAATCTCGTGTTAGTAAAAGTTTGGTGAGAGACGATTCGTGCTTTTTCAGACTCGTGGCTTTCAGATCGTTTTCTGCCGTTCAGTTTGTGCTTGTGGGTTTGTATCTGCTCTTCAGTGCGTGCAGTCAGTTCGTATTGGAGTTTTCTGTGCGATCTTGTCCGCTCGTTGCTGTTTTTCAGGTCGCTCTTCACAGGCCTTGCTGTTCTTCAGTGCGTTCTGTTACTTCGTTCTGAGCAGCCGACCGTTTACTAGCCATGTTGCGTATGCGTACTCCTCGTAGAGTTCGTGCTGTGCGGGGGCTTGGTGTTGGGGTCCTGACCTTGACACAAGTCCAGTCCATGAACAGGGTGGGGAGGAGTTCATGGACCAAGAATTGGTTGCTTCAGCGTGACCAGTTCTGTCATATGCCTTTGCTCCGTGAGATCCGTGAGAATAATCCTGATGATTTCAGGAACTTTCTCTGGATGACGGACCCCGTGTTTCACCGTCTGTTGGCTTCGCTGACCCCCTATATTAGCAGGCAGGATACTTGCATGAGGCAAGCCATCACTCCGGAGCAGAGGTTGGTTGCTACCTTGCGGTATTTGGCCACAGGGAGAAGCCTGCAGGACCTCAAGTTCTCGACAGGCATCTCCCCCCAGGCTCTGGGGATCATTATCCCAGAGACCTGTTCTGCCATCATCCAGGTCCTACAGAAGGAGTATATGAAGGTAAGATTTTTATCCTTTTATATCACATTTTATTGTATTGAATGTTTGATAATATATTGTATTTCTTTCCTCATTCCCTAATTACCATGATTGTAATATGCTGTGAATGTCCCCTTTGTCCTCATGCATGCTGGATTTGTATGTAATTATTATTTTAGGTCCTTCATACATATTTGCCCTTCAATAACCTCCCCAGCATGGTGTCTCCTGCCCTATATTCACCTCATGTAGTTACTTAACAATGTATTTTATCAGCTCCATAGAAGTGCTTTACCCCAACACCCCCTAAAATGTTTTGAAATGTTATTTTTGATTTAAATTCAGGCAGAGGGCCAGAGGCTTTTTTTTGTGGTGTCCCCAAATTTTTTGTAACCCTCCCTCCCCCAACTGCTAAGTCAGCTGATCCCAATTCTCTATCCTCAGTCATCTATCTGCTGACTTTGCCAAACCCATACACACTATACCCACCTCTTTAGTGCTCAGATTTATGGATGAATTCCCCAAAGCATGTAGTGCAAGGGCCTGCCTGTATACTTTCCAATGGTACTGTTTAAAGTTCTTGTATCTTATTATGATCTTGATAGGTAATAGCAGAATGTCCAAATGTGCTCAAATGTGTACAGTGTGTATTTATATCTTTGTATTATGACACTTCTTACCTGTCCAGTGGGCTGCCAATAGTGTAACTAAGGAGGGGCTGTTCCAAGTAATACCCTGTATTTAGGCATTCATCTCTCAATGAAGTGAAGAGGGTTACCTGTCCAAGAGTCCCCCCCTATAATGTTAGAAATGGCCCATGAGAGGGGGGGGGGATATGATAGGTGTACCTTATACTTTGTTGTTGTTAAATTCCCCTTAATAAATGCTATCTGGAGGTTGACGCATAATGTTTGTGTCTAATCTGCTTGCCAGGTTTCTGTGAAAAAATAGTAATGTTTATTGTTTTTTCCTCAACAGTTTCCTTCCACGCCACAGGAATGGCAGACTGTGGCCTCCCACTTTGCCCAGCGGTGGGACTTTCCTAACTGCGGAGGGGCAATTGATGGGAAACACGTCCACATCATCCCACCACCCAACTCGGGGTCTTACTATTATAATTACAAGGGGTTTAATAGTATAGTGATGTTGGCGGTGGTGTCGGCTAATTACGACTTCTTGTATGTGGACGTGGGGAAGAATGGCCGGCTGTCCGATGGTGGAGTGATCGCCCAGACGGAGTTCTACAGGCGTCTCCAGAATGGCAGCTTGGACTTGCCACCTCCAGAGGACAATGTTGAAGGGCTCCCATTTGTGTTCGTTGCTGATGAAGCATTTGGGCTGGGGGACCACCTGATGCGGCCATTCCCGATGAGGACCCTCACCCCGGAACAGAGGGTTTTTAATTACCGGCTGGCCAGAGCCCGAAGAGTGGTGGAGAACACATTTGGAATCCTGGCCAGCCGGTTCCGATTATTTATGACACCCATCCATATGGCGGAGTATAAACTGAACCATATAATACTTGCCTGCTGTGTTCTCCATAATTTTCTACGAAAACATTCAGCCAACTATGCTGGCTCAGTTGGGCCTGAGGCCGGAATCCCAAATACATCAACAATGACGGCACTTGAAAGCGGCCGTCCTGGCTTGCCCTCCCTGAATGCCCGTGATGTCCGGTTACGATACCTGGAGTTCTTTGCGGGTAGGGGGGCTATCCCTATGCCAGACAATATGTGATAGCTTTTTCAAATAAAAAACAACCAAAAGGAATTCTTGGTGGACATTTACTGTTTGTGTTTGTTTTAGCTGACCCTGACAGAAATGTGTTGAGTGCAGAAAATGTCGTGATTGGGTAACCTTATAAAAAACAGTGTTGGCTGGTACTTCCTAAATGCAAAAACACATTTCACTACAAGTGCACTTGCAACTGCACTGAACCTGCACTTGTAGTGCAAAGAGGATTTGCCCTTAGGAAATAACCCCCATTTGTGCATAAAACAACAATTACATCACCCCAAAAGTGTTGTAGTGTTGAGACAATAATCCACACATTCTTGAGTAAGGCACTTTTTTATACCTGCACAATCACATGCGCATTTACCAAAGGTTTTTAAAACAAACCAACATGTTTGTTGTATAAAATGTTTGCAGTAGCATTATGAAAAAACAAAATATCCATTTCAGATAAAACAGGCCTGTGTAAAACCAACAAGAAAGCCAAAAAACTTATAGGTAAAACCTGAAGGCTATATCAGACATCAGTATTTAGGAACTGGGTTTGATATAGCGTTCAGATGGGGGGAAATCACCCCTGGAAAAGCCAAATTTGGAAGATGCACACCAAATTACAAATGTCTACATGTGCTATCTGCCATCATGGGGGATCAAGGGACGTGTTTGGGGGGAGCAAGCCCTTCCTCAACGCTACTTTATAATTGAGGAAGGGGTTGCCCCCCCAAAACGCGTCCATTGATCTCCCGTGATGGCAGATAGCACATGTTGGCACACTGTGTGCATCCTCCAAATTTGGCTTTTCTAAACATTGAAAAAAGTTCGGTACGATAAAACAGGTGATTTTGTGGGGTTTAAATTCGCCCCAAAACATCAATGATGTTATTATTTTTTTTAATAACATCACTGATTTGTTGCTGGATGTTTTGCAATTGGAGATTACACCCCATGATCTCCCCTATCAGTATCTGGGCACTTTCAGATGTAAAGCGTTCTGGATCCCTCACATCACGATCACCTAAAAAGAGATAAAGAACAAAAAAAAGGTCTCAAAAATCTGCCACCAGCCATCTCTTTTACCTGAGTCTGTGGTCGCAGACACTCACCTGTTGTGGTGCCAATCTCCACCATGTCTTCTTCTTCCTCCTGCTCATCTTCTTGGGTTTGCGGTATTTCCCCTTCTTCCAGAGAGGGGGGGTCTCTGGTCTCCTGGGATGAGGGGTGTCCGAGTCTTTTCTCCCCTATGTAAAACAAAAATGGTATACTTAGCACACAGATATTTGATGGCAGAACTATAGAAATAGGAAACATTGCTTGGAAGTGGGGTACAATTGTCTATTTTAGCCGAGTTCCAAGATGTATATTTTTTATTGCCCTTTGTCAAGCTGCAATACTTTACCTGTTTGGTACAAGCTTCACAGATGGAGACCCCCCTATAGTATACACTGGAGCACCTGTGTGGCCCCCTAATAAAAATGGTGTTCTTGTGTCCCACACTAGTGCTCCAGTGTCCAGATGTGAAAACAGCTGCTCAGTGTCCTCTCCTTACACACAATCTAGTTTGCATTTCATTCTAGTAACAAACCCATCTACACAAACAAATATTTGGCTTTCAAGTAGGCCCCCAAACAATGGTGTTCTAGAGGCCAAAAGAAAAATGTTTGATACGAACGAATAATGTGCCCATGAACATTAAAGTTGACCTTTGGAAACGTTACAACTAATCAAAGCATATGGAGCAGAACGAACGTAAGACAGAAAGAATAGGAACACAGCACAACTACTTACTTTTTTGCAGCACTCTCCGGATCTTTCGGTACTGCTCTGGCTCTCTCAACTTCAGGTTCGACCACCGCTTCCTGAGCTGATCTTTAGACCTTCGTACCCCGAAATTCCGCTCTAGACTCCGGACCACTTTACCAATGATTTTGGCCTTTCGGATGTTGGGGTGGGGGTAAGGCCCATATTTTCCGTCATAGTCGGACTTCCTCATGATGTCTACCATCTCCAACATCTCCCCAAACTACATATTTGTGGCTTTAAAACGTCTCCTTCTGGATCGGGACGTGCCTGGATCCGGGCTTTCCTCCTCCTCCTCGTTGTTCGAATTATCACGCACCTGTTGTAACTCCGCCATCATGCTCTTCACCCACTGCGCCGAACGAAAAGGGGCGGGGAATACACTAGAAAGAACGTCAGGGGCGGGCGGAGTTACACGCATGCGCAGTGTATATAAAGCGTAACACGCGTGCGTATTACGTTTGATCTGTGAGCGGAGGAAGGAGCATTGAACGCGGCGATCATAAGAACGAAGGTAAGAGACAAACTTGGGCCTATACTGCTTCTATAGATTGAGGCCTATATTGTAACAAGATTAGGAGAGTTTGGTGTGACATTAGGCTTTGTCTTGTGTTGTGTCTTGCAGTGAACATGGATATGGTACTGAAAGATCAGGACTTCATTTCAGTCTTCATAGAGATGCTAAGGGAGCTGCCCTGTCTGTGGGAGATTAAACACCCCCATTACAAGAACCAAACAAAGAGGAAGGCAGCACTGGAGCAATTGTGTGAAATTGTGAAGCAGGTGATCCCCACGGCAGACATCACTTATTTAAAGATCTTCATTGGTGGCCTGAGGAGCACATATCTGAGGGAGCGCAATAAAGTCCTGGATTCACAGAGATCCGGAGCAGCAGATGACATCTATGTCCCCAGGATGTTGTACTACGACAGGCTGCACTTTCTGGCAGGCCAGACTGAACCCAGGCCATCCCTCTCAAGTCTTCCTTCCACGCTTCCTTCCCCCCTGGCTGAGGCTTCTGACGCCCAACCTGGGCCTTCCAGGCCACATGTGGAGGAGCCCAGATTGAGCCAGGTATAGCATTCCTCTAAATATTTCTGCTTGTCCAATCAATGATGTTAACTAGATTTTAGTTGGGAGTACTAATTTATGATTGTGATTGATGATGCAAAACATTACAACCATGTCCCTTTTTCATACACAGGGAAGTCTCAGCCAGGAGGTGGCCGGGCCGAGCCGGCTGGCTGATCTGCAGGTCCCTCCACCCCCTCTGGAAACAGAAAGTGGCAGTAGGAGGAGTACCCTAGAGGAGGCGGCTATCAGATTTTTTTGTAGGGCTACAGAGGTCCTGGGAGCACCACACACCAGGCAGGAGAACATTGCTGCATTCATAGCCTATAAAATGCAGAGGATGGAGGAGGGCCAAAAAGCCATGTGTGAGGCCCTCATATCAGAGGCTCTGGCGAAAGGTATGAGGGGCCAAATTACACCTCACACACAGCTTTGGGATGGTCCTCCTCCTCCTCCTGCAGGTCCTACTCCTCCTCCAGGTCCTACTCCTCCTCCTGCCACATCTCCAACTGCACAGCCACAGCCCGGAAGGAAGTGTGAAAGGAAGACCAGACAGTGAGGACCCTGGATCCAGTCTGGTCAGCCAAAAGATGCAGCCTCTTGTGGTACCACAGCCTGGGGACACTGATGTCATCTGCTGCTATTCAGATCTCTGTGAATCCCGGACCAGACTGCCCTCCCTTATATATGGACTCCTCAGGCCACCAATTTTGAGGTTTAAGAATTGATGTCTGCCGTGGGGGTCCCAGGCTTCACTAATTTCTCCTGTTGATCCAGTGTTGCCTTCCTCTTTGTTTGTATCTGATCCCTTAATAAAGGAATTTTTGTTTTGAATTATACTCTCCTATGTGTTTTACTTCAAAAATGATGGTTTGTTTGTGAGGATTCAGGTACATTGCAAATATACAATGTGAAATGAACAAGGGACACCAACAACAAAAAATCTCATGGAGATTAAATAATAAAAGATATCAATGGTGTTGGGGTAACTTGCCACACAAAACACACACAAAAATATTCTGGAGTAAAAATAAAAATAACATTGAACAAAGATCAGCCTTGGAAAAAATCCAAACATTAAAGAAAAAAAAAGGCTTAAAAACAAAAAAAAAAAACATAAAAAATATAAAACTGTCAGATGTGACAACTAATAACAATATATTGAGGGAATCCCACTAAAAAAACACAAATAAAACTTTGTGAGAAGTGTGTGTGAATATGAGCAGCAAAACTACTTAATTCTTGTCACATTATAAAGAAGAAGAGAGTGCGCTGTATTAAACCATTTTGAACATTGCAGCGTGACGAAAGTGCTTTATCCATTACGAACGCTAAGTTTACCAGAACGAGCTGTCCCGTGTCGGAATTTCTTCTGAGCATGTGTGGCACTTTGTGCGTCGGAACAGGCCACACACGGTCGGAATTGACGCGATCGGATTTTGTTGTTGGAAAATTTTATCTCCTGCTGTCCAACTTTGTGTGTCGGAAAATCCGATGGAAAATGTCGGATGGCGCCCACACACGGTCGGAATTTCCGACAACACGCTCCGATCGGACATTGTCCATCGGAAAATCCGACCGTGTGTACGGGGCATTAGTCTATAATTGTAAAGTAACCAAGGACATTCTGGGGGATTTGGGGTGCCACAAAAAACATTGTAAGGATAGAATCAATTTCTCAAAGGTTTTTTTTTTTTTTGGATAAAAATAGGTGAATTAGCCAGGATATATAAACATTTTGAGAGAAAGATCATCTTGAATAAATTTGCCCTTCTCATTAGGGACAATGGAAATTTAAACTATTGTGCTACTTTGGTGTGGAAAGAGGCGATAAAGGGTACCACGTTATTATCATAAAAATTGGTTAATGAAAGTTGCATTTCAATACCCAAATATTGAAATTTAGAAGTGGACTGCAGTGGCCAGTCAGAGGGCAGGCTAAACGTGGGGTTCCCATCTATAAGGAAAATATTGGATTTTGACCAACTGACTTTAAATCCTGAATATTGTCTGAAAGTCTGAATTAGCACAAGAACCTACAGGGGTCCTGGGGTCCGAAAGGTGCAATAACATGTTTTCCGCATAAAGCGAGGCTTGTTCCTGCAAAGCACCAATCAGGATTCCCTAAGCCAATGAGGAAGTCTGGAGAAGTTCCGCCAAGGGCTCTATTGCCAGAGCAAACAGTGGGGGGGGATGGTGTTTGCAAAAGTAGACACCCCTGCCTAGTGCCCCGACAAATAGGGAAGGAGTGAGAAATTTTACTGCTAAGCCTTACACGGGCCTGTGATTGATTGGTCAATCTGACACAAAACTTTTGCTTATCGGGGGCGTGGCTTGACCTCGTAGAGAATGTCTGCTTAACTTCAGAGCTCCGCTGACAGGGATAGAAATCTGAATTCCAAGGACGGTCAACGGCCTCCCAAACACCCGAAAAGCGATGGGTACATCCTCCAGAACTTCGTCGACCTCCCGGTCCCGTTCTCCCCGTGAAATACCGGCAAGATCCAGTCAGAACATCCTGGAGATGTTCCGGGCACAGATGGGAACTTCGGCGCCGGCTCCCACCTCACGGAGCCAGCATCAGCATCCTCCTCACTCTAATGCTGCTGCCTCTCCATCTCACGCTGAACTCAGCGACGGGGGAATTCTCCTCACTCCTCATCAGCATCCGAGCCTGAGCGATCTCAGATCCGTGGCTGAGGACATTAAGGACACCCTGACAGCAGCAATCTCAGATTTAAAAATTGAAATCCAAGCTATTACAGGCAGAATTCAGGCGGTGGAACAAACGACTGCCCTCCATTCATCCAAGATCCGTCACCAGAATCTGGCGATTGACACACATACACGGCAATTAAGAGATGTCAATCGCCACTTGGAAGATTTAGACAATCGCGGCAGACGCCATAACCTCAGGCTGAGAGGTTTGCCTGAAACAGTGGATGCGGATCACCTTCAAAGTGAAGTTATTCATATCTTTAATAACATACTCGGCAGACCCAGAGAGGTTCCTATTGCGATGGAAAGAATCCACCGTGCCCTGAGACCGAAGGGAAAGGACTCTGACCCACCTAGGGATGTGGTATGCTGCATTATTGACTACCGTTTGAAGGAAGACATCCTGAGGTCTGCACGTTCCCTGACCCCTTTACTACATAACGGCACAGAACTTCGTCTATTCCAGGATATATCAAATATAACCTTGCAGTGCAGAAGGGAACTGCAACCCTTCTGTCAGTACTCCGGGCCAAGGGTATAATTTACCGCTGGAAGTTCCCTTTTGGTTTGGCGGCAACAGTACAAGGACGCTCAGCTCTCCTCAGAGTCCCTGAGGATCTACATTCCTTCTGTGACACTCTCGGAATCCCTCTCATGGAGGTCCCAGAATGGTACGCGGAATTTCGTACCCCTACAGCATCTAAAGCACCTTCCAGGAGTGAAGCAATGGAAACCCAACACACAAGCTACCGAAGACACCGTTCGCCATCGGAACCAAGAATTCTTCAACCCGACCCGCAGTCTCCTTCCATCTACAGCCCGACGAAACCTCCACGCTCCAGAAGAGCTAGAAGAGATCGGTGAACACAGATGGCATCTGCAGCATAGACTGAAAGATTTCCTCTGACTGTTCATGTGCCGTTTTTAGAGTATTGAAAGTTCATGCCCCGGCTGGTAATATGTTCCTAAAGTATTTCAATATGTTAAGTTTAGTTTAGGTAGATCACATTTCTTACACACAGGCATATCTATATCCCCCTTAACGCTGACTACCAAAGCAGCGCTGTGTCTGCATGGTTTGTTCTGTCACACCTTACTCTCCAATACAGCCCTACACTAGCAGTTCCACCCTTCATTAGAGCTCTATTATAAATAAATTCTCATGTGACTGTATTTTCCAATCTAATGAGGTATAGGGTCATCAGAGATCTCCAATCTACTTTATCTCTCCCTCCTCTAGCTGATCGGTACACTGACAGTTTAACAGGGTTTCATCCCGCTCCGATTACACGGATTGATAATTATAAATGCAAATATGCCCTTCTCTTACACACAACAGGCTGCTAGTAATGTTCATTGACACCCCTATTTTAATCCTGTATTAACTCTCTGTTCCTCTTAGATAGCAACTACATTATTAGGTGAATACTAGAACTACCACACAATCTTATTGCCATGACAACCAGCTGTTCATCGCTCTATTGGTTGCTGTCTTTTGGCACGAATTCATGAGAGGAGCCAAGGTCTGAGGTAAAAAGTTCTCCCCCAACATGACTCATGCAGTCGCTCATTGGCTCTCACAAGGTTAGAGACCTGACTTGTTACCATGGTGACACACTGCAGACCTCTCTCCCCTGCCTCCACACATGCACCTCCCATAGGAGGATGCCTGTATCATCCCAGCCCGAGATGGTTGTGACACATGATTCATCTCCTTAGTAGTCCTAACATCACCTTATCTGTCATGAATTACGCAAAGATTAGGGCACTCACTACCCTGTATGATCATATAGAACTTATCCTTACGATTGCCTTTCCCTGACTAGAAAGCTGTCTACATGCCAAAACGGAACTGAAAGGCTTCTCAGATAAAGGCACTCTAATGCCCCATGCACGCGGTCGGGTTTTCCGATGGAAAATGTCCGATCGGAGCGTGTTGTCGGAAATTCCGACCGTGTGTGGGCTCCATCGGACATTTTCCATCGGATTTTCCGACACACAAAGTTGGAGAGCAGGAGATAAAATTTTCCGACAACGGGATCCGTTGTCGGAAATTCCGAGAGTGTGTGCACAAATCCGACGGACAGAGTGCCACGCGTGCTCAGAGTAAATAGAGAGATGGGGGCTATTGGCCACTGCCCTGTTTATAGTCCCGACGTGCGTGTTTTGCGTCGCAGCGTTCAGAGCGATCGGATTTTCCGACAACTTTGTGTGACCGTGTGTATGCGGGACAAGTTTGAGCCGACATCCGTCGGAAAGAATCCTAGGATTTTGTTGTCGGAGTGTCCGAACAAAATCCGACCGTGTGTACGCATTAAGGGACTTTCACAGACACTGATCTTTCTCATATATTCATCCCCTCCTATCCAATGAGATATGCTCCTAATTAGCATAACGATCTACATGGATACTTCGTTTTATTAATTATTTTGACAAGCTTCTTCATAGCCTTCAGGGGTAGTTCATTATTAATTAGTTCAGGCACGGTTTATCTATCTTAAGAGATAATACTTTCTACCTATGTTGAATACTCTGATCTGCAAACTGTTCAAGTTTTCTGGCTGACTGTTTAACTGAATTATTACATAGACTTTTGCGCTATGAATATCTGCGCCTCACCAGATGTTTATTTTATGTGCTACTCATGGGGATGTTTATTTCTTTTATTTCTTTTATTTTTCTGTCTTTTTTTTTTTTCATTCTTTCCTCTCACTTAACGATCACCAGGGGAACGATCTCACAAAATATGTCATTAACTTAATGTTTCATCTGACCATACACCTAATTTTTTATCTGCTTTTCGCAAATCTGACCCATGCTGTTTCTCCAAATCCACTGAGAAAGTTAATAGGCGGCATTCACAGCAATCTAAATGCAACTATTTCACACATGGACCGTCTTCAGTCCATGCCTTCTTCCTACATCTATCCCATATGTCAGCGGCTCTTGTCCCTTACTGACAGGTTTTACTTTTCTCTACGTTACCGTTTGGTCACCTTCCCAAACAGTGGTTTCAATTGATTACCTGATTTCTTCACTCAACCCTCCTTTAAACCACCACTGACCCATTCCGGTACCTTATATCACGAGTGCATACTCGTACATAGCCTAGCGAGCAGGCATCGCTAGTCCCCGGATTACTTTCCACTACCTATAACCCCTAACAACACTACACAGTGGTCTTCACAGTTTCCTCTCCCCCGCATACCCAATATCCCTCACATCACTCCCTATTCCTGAACAATCTACTCTCATCCTGAATAGAATCTCATCACTCTCCTAGAACGCGCCTTCCACACATAAGAGCATAAGGCACAAGTCCAACTACTGTTCTTTTTCTGCCACACATACACCTGCAACGCGGACTATATTCAGTAAACACCACTCCAGTCTAACTCACAACACCTCCCAAATTACAGAATGACAACGGTCTCACACAATTCTACATCAATATCTCACCACAACGCCACTACTAAACTAGTCTCGCTCAACGCACGGGGACTAAATGTCCCTGAGAAACGTACACAAGTTCTCCTTTATATGCATAAACTCAAGGCAGACATTATATACATCCAGGAAACGCATTTCAAAACGGACTCTATCCCCAAATTCTCCAACTTACGTTATCCAACAGCTTTTCATGCTACCAACAAACAATCAAAAACAAAAGGAGTCTCTATCCTTATCTCAAAACAGTGTCCACTCATAATCAAAGACACTCTAGCGGATGAAGATGGAAGATTTCTATTTCTCAAAGGTTCACTTTTCGGTAAACCTTTAACCTTAGCAAACATATACGCCCCCAACATTAAACAAGTCCCGTTCTTCCGACACACACTGCAATTGCTTGCATCGTTTCAAGAGGGTATACTATTAACTGGAGGAGATTTTAATGTTCCCTTAAACCCAATACAAGATACATCCTCGGGTGCATCCAAATTACCCTTCTCCGCGTTACGAGCAATTAAACAATGTTTTCAAGAATTGACATTACATGATGCATGGCGTACTTTAAACCCCTCAACTAAAGATTACACTTTTTTCTCCAACCCACATGGCAGTTACTCCAGACTTGACTATTTCTTTATTTCACAAAGCGATCTCACCATGCTCAAGCACACCTCCATCGAACCAATGTACATATCAGATCACCACCCGATAACCATGTCCTTGGAATTTCCATCCAAACATACTCGCTCACAAATATGGCGTCTTGATCCCTCACTGCTGACAGACATTTCAATAGTGTCTACTATACACGACAATCTAAAACTTTATTTCCAGGATAACGACTCCTTTGAAATATCCCCAATGATAAAATGGGAAGCCCACAAATGCACCATACGGGGAAAACTAATAGCTATCGCTTCCAAGAGAAGACGAGAAAGACAAGCGCATATTTCTATCCTTTCCAAACGCATACAGGATTTAGAAAAAATACATAAGAAAACTCGAGCTCTCTCCACACTTGAGGAACTTACTCAGGTGAGGACAGAGTTGAAAGAAGTGTTACATAAACAAATAAAACGCAAATACATATTATCACAAAAAATATTCTACGAACATGGCAACAAATCCGGTAAAATTCTAGCCAGAGCCCTCCGTGCAAAAAGATCATCTACAACACTTCATTCCATTAATGACCCTTCGGGTTCTAAAGTAACGTCTAATACACTGATAGCAGACCAATTTGTGAATTATTTCTCGCAGCTCTATAATATCAATCCACATAAACCCATGATAAACAATGATCGTAGAACACACTTGATTAAAGATTTCCTAGCCCAACATGGTCCCAAACCCATTTCTGATGCAGAAGCATCGCATCTAGAACGTCCCATCTCTAAGGATGAACTAGAGACTGTGCTCAAACAACTCAAAACAGGCAAAAGTCCAGGTCCAGATGGCCTAACAGCAGGATACTATAAGGAATTCATTGCTACGCTTTATCCTCACTTCTTAAATGCTTTCAACTCCCTTTCATCCGAGAACCCCCCTCCCAGAGATCTTCTCACAGCCCACATAGTGGTTATTCCAAAACCTGATAAAGATCCAAATTTAGTTCACAACTACAGACCAATATCTCTACTAAATGTTGACCTGAAAATATATGCAAAAATTTTGGCTAATAGACTTTTACCCCTTCTCCCTGGCCTCATCTCCTTGGACCAAGTTGGTTTTGTCCCAGGTAGAGAGGCAAGGGACAACACCCTAAAGGCAATCAGTATTCACAATTGGCTGACTTCAAAGAAACAACCGGGATTCCTTCTTTCCCTTGATGTGGAGAAGGCATTCGACAGGGTAGCCTGGGACTACCTAAAAGAGGTCCTAACACACATTGGCATACGAGATCGCATGCTACAATTTATTCTTGCTCTATATTCCACCCCAACTGCCAAAGTCCAGATAAATGGACACCTGTCGAGTTCCTTCTCCATATCTAACGGTACAAGACAGGGATGCCCACTCTCTCCGCTTATTTTTGTCTTGGCACTGGAACCATGTCTAACGCATCTAAAAAACAATCCAAACGTTAAAGGAATAACCATCGCAAAATCTACCTATAAATTAGCGGCATTTGCGGATGACATCCTACTATTCCTGACAGAGCCACACATTACGCTACCCAATCTCCTCAAAGATCTTACTCTCTTTGAAAATCTCACATATCTTAAAATTAACTTCGCTAAATCAGAGGCCTTAAATATCACTCTACCACCAGATATAGTGAAACAATGTCAAACTAATTTCCCTTTCAATTGGAAACCGAGCGCCATTAAATACCTTGGGGTCTACATTCCAACCTCGCTATCGGACTTATACAGCAAAAACTATACTCCCATTATCCAAAATATTCAAAAAGACCTCAACACTTGGTCAACGGGTTTGTTCTCATGGTTTGGCAGAGTTTCCATTATAAAAATGACTATAATGCCAAAATTTCTATACCTGCTCCAAACAATCCCAGTGTCACTACCACAAACTTTTTTCAATGCATACCGCAAATCCTGTATGAAATTCATCTGGAACGATAAGCGACCTAGAATGAGTTTCAACAGAATGACCATACCCAAAATGAAAGGTGGGTTAGGCCTACCGGATCTTCAAAAATACTATTGGGCCTGTCAACTCTCTCGAATAGTGGACTGGAATGTTCACCCTAAAACTAAAGCGTGGATCGCAATTGAACAAGCCTTCTCACAAATCCCGCTCCATAATCTACCCTGGATTCACCCTCGCCACATCTCTCCACATTGCAAACAACATCCCCTTATCGGTACAACACTGAATTCCTTTAAAAAGACATGTAAACATTTGCACATTTCCTCCTCTCCAGGCCCTCTCACGCCAATCAAACATAACCCTGACTTTCCACCAGGCATTGATGATTCTTTCCTTCATCAAATAGGATCCCAGACAAGGATGACAGCGGGAGATTTCTTCGCTAAGGGGAATATTAAACCGCTGTCCTCATTGAACTCCCAAGAAACGAATCACCAGATCCCATTCTGGTCTTATTTGCAACTCAGACATTTTCTTCTTGATCCCCAAACTAGGGCTGCATACTCAAGAAACCAATCACACTTTGAATCCCTTTGCTCTGCCACTGAACCACAAAGACACCTGATATCCACCATATACTTGAACCTCTTTCTCGAGCATACTCCTAAAACAAATATAGCTAGTACAAAATGGGAAAAAGATCTTTCCATCCACCTCTCTGATAAGGAATGGGAAAAGATATACTCTAACATACACAAAGGCTCCATTAGTGTAACAACTCAAGAAAACGGATACAAGCTTTTCTCCAGATGGTACAAAACGCCTCTCAAGTTACACACCATTAATCCAGAGATCCCATCTAATTGTTGGAGATGTAATGACAAAAACGGATCACTCCTTCACATATGGTGGGACTGCCCTGCGATTTCTGCCTTCTGGACTAAAGTTTTTCACCTCTCCTCCCAAATCACTGCACTTCAGCTAGATTTCTCTCCAGCACAAGCCCTCCTACACCACTCCTCCCTACCGATGAAATCTTATCACAAATCCCTAGCACTACATCTAATCAATGCTGCTAAACTCTGTATCCCAGTTCTCTGGAGATCTCCCAACTCACCCACAATTGCAGACTGGTTCAAAAGAGTAAACAAAATAGCTGAAATGGAGGAACTTGTACATCAAGCACAGGATTCCTATACTAAATACAGGAACACTTGGGCCTGTTGGCTACATTTCCGCACAACATCTGAATATACCCAATTAATCAGTCAGGAATCCTCCTCCAGCACACCATAAGATACAACATACATCCCAACTGTCTATAGTCCTCCCTATAGCCGTGCATGAAACAAAATTCAGGAGGCAACTATATCATTACGCATACAGAATTCACTTCAAAAGCTCTATTATGCTTTTCTTCCTGGGACTTGGTCCTTCTGTAAAGATATTTCCCGTTAGACCCATGGCTGAGCCAGGGACGGGAAATAACTTTCCCCTACCTTCCTTTTGTACTTCTCACTATATTTTGACCACCATTTAATCGAAACTTTGCTATGTTAGGTATCTATTGTTGTATGCTATGATTATATCTCTATCTACAGACATTACCCGACTTCTGGACACCATGCGCCAGGATCAATTTCACACTCTCACACAGACATAGTAATTAACGATTATTCCAAACAAAATCCAACAAAAATCTCAGACTCATATACTAAGGCTATCATAGGCAATCTATTATAATACGGTTTTTACTCCTCTCTCCCTTTTTAATCTTTTTCGCCCTCAAAAATCAACATGTTTAAAAAATGTTTTACCTGATTTAATATATGTTCTTTATATTTTCTGCCCACACTACTCTGTAATCCCATATATCCACACCCCAGATGTAATGTGTTTTTCAACAACTCCACAGTCGTAGATTTGAATACTTGTTAAAATACAACGTTGTACTCTCTGGACTGTTCCCTCTGTATAACACTGTTATCATTTTATCTCAAACCTTGCTTTTGTGTACTACTTTTCTGTATGAATTTAACTTAATAAAGCTTTATTTGAAAAAAAAAAAAAAAAATTTTGCTTATCATGCTTGAGGAATGACAGATCCATTTTAAATGAGTCTTTTTGAGTAGTAAGAGCAGTTTGACATGTATGGATCACTTCTATAACATGTTTAAGAGTCAGTTCATCTTCTGGTTGTTGTGAGTAAGAATCATTAGAGTCCTTGGCTAAGGCAGAAGCAGACTTGTGTGCCAAAATGACTGCCCGCCTCATCTCCCCATTCCCTCCCTGGCTGCATGAAGTGAAGAACATTTCCTTCCTCCATAGACTGTAAGGGAGAAGAAGGTGCCTGGTCTGCAATAGTTCTAGGGAGCTTGGGATTCAGGGCTGCAGATTTTTTTACAGGATCACTCACCCACATTGTCTTGTGCTTCTCCCACTGGGGAAAAGCACATGGAGCCGTTGGGCCACCGCCATCTTTACTGCCGCTAGGTGAGGGCCAAGGAGAACAGTCCCCCAGGGGTTTAGAGGCACTGTGACCTATCTTCACCATGCTGATAGGGTTAGCTCTCAGGATGCCCAAAGAAAAGGTGGATTGTGGGCTTGCTGTGTCTGCCAACATCCCCGCAGTGAAGAAAAAAGTTTTGCTTATAGTTCTACTTGAAGGAGTTTCTTTTATTTTGGGCCTCTTTATGTGGTTAGGCTGTGAAAACGTCTCACAAAAATGGTATTGCCATACTCGGGAGGAGTACCAAAGTGTGTTTTGAGGTATAATTCTAAGTATGCCTATGCTGTGTGTTAGAGATATCTTATTAATTGACAACTTTTTTTAAAAATACACTTTAATTTTGCTTACGGCATTTTCCAAAAACATGTGGCAAAATAATTACATATTAGAAAGACTCACTATGCCTTTCAGAACACCTTGGGTTGTTTGCTTTCCAAAATGATGTAGTTTTGAGAGTGTTTTACCTGTCCTGGCACTTCAGGGACTCGAGAAATGTGTCAGAAAACTGGATATGCAAAGTATGCTCCGTGAAAGCCCAGAGGTACTCCTTGGATTTTGTGCCCATCTATGCATCTAGGCACCGAAAAAGTCTCATACATGTAGTATTCCCATTCATGGGAGGAGTAGCAGAATTTGTTTCAGGATGTAATTGTTAGTATGTCTATGCTGCATGTAAATAATATCTTGTTAAAATGACAAATTTTTGAAAAAAAAATAGGGGACACCTATTAGGAAACGAGGGACACCTATTAGCAAAGATATGTAGGCATAGGACACACCCCCTGCCATGCACCCTTAAGGCTATGTTCACACTAATCTGACAGAGAAGTAACACGACTTCTGATCGGACTTTGCCCTGCGACTTCAGGTCTGACTTCTATGGATGAGCCCGATGTGCGGTGTTCGAGGCAAATTTGAAAGCCACCGGAACACCGTTAAAGTCTATGGGACACTAACATGAAAAATCAAAAGTGCCAATTTTAAAGGCTTATATGCAAGTTATTATCATAAAAAGTATTTGGGGACCAGGGTCCTGCCCCAGGTGACATGTATCAATGCAAAATTTTTTGTAAAAAAACAGAATTTGTTTGAGAGCAGTGATTTTTTTAATGCTTAAAGTGCCTGGGGGATGCAGGGGGATGAAGATGACAGGGATGGGGTGGTGGGAAGGTGGCAGATGGGTGCAGGGGGATGAAGATGACAGGGGGTGGGGTGGTGGGAAGCTGGAAGATTGGTGCAGGGGGATGAAGATGACAGGGATGGGGTGCTGGGAGGCTGGCAAATGGGTGCAGGGGAATGAAGATGACAGAGATGGGGTGGTGGGAAGTTGGCAGACGGGTGCAGGGGTATGAAGATGACAGGGGGTGGGGTGGTGGGAGGTTGGCAGACGGTGCAGGGGGATGAAGATGACAGGGATGGGGTGGTGGGAAGTTGGCAGATGAGTGTAGGGTAATGAAGATGACAGGGGTGCGGTGGTGGGAGGTTGGCAGACTGATGCAGGGGGATGAAGATGACAGGGATGGGGTGGTGGGAGGCTGGCAGACGGGTGCAAGGGGGTGAAGATAACAGGGATGGGGTGGTGGAAAGCTGGCAGACGGGTGCAGGGGGATGAAGACGACAGGGGTGGGGTGGTGGGAGGCTGGCAGACGGGTGCAGGGGGATAAAAATGACAGGGGGTAGGGTGGTGGGAGGCTGGCAGACGGGTGCAGGGGGGAAGAAGATGACATAGGGTGGGGTGGTGGGAGGCTGGAAGACAGGTGCAGGGGGATGAACATGACAGGGATGGGGTGGTGGGATGTCAGGCACAGGAGATGATTAGGAGTATAATGGTGATTACAGGGGGTCAGTAGGTGCCATCATATGCCAGATGGCATACATATCATAAAGGCTGTGTGTGGGGTGGCTGGAAGCAGTGATTATTGGAGCCCCCTCGGTCAGGGGTAACGTCATGGGATGTGTCAGTATCGTGCAGGACCGTCATCATTCTGTATCTTGAAGCTCCAGCGACAGACAGTCTCCTCTATGATCGCCAGGTGCCAGGTGCCTGGCAGTGGCAGGTCTCCCATTAAAGGCCATCCATCCTGGAGAGTGAAGCAGAGTGAGAGCTGCTCGGCTGCTGCTGGCATTATCCGAGCTCTGCACATGGCAGGAGATCCGCAGAGCCCGACAGAAGAGGAGGTGTCAGGGGAAGAAAGTACATGGAGCCACCCTCTGACCCTGGGATGTCACCTCCGGCAGTGCTGAAGTGAACAGCAGGCAGGGGTAAATATAGTAGCTGGCAGAGAGACTGGCCTGGGTACACAGACTGGGGGACATTCCCTCCAACTCCTGCACACATCAGGCAAATTAGGCGGCCGCAAGCCCCCTGGGATTGCGAGGCCTAAGGCGCCTGCCTAATTAGAGAGCCGTCTCTGATATCTACATAAGTCTGTCTCTGATCATGAACCTTTGGAGGTTCAACTTTGAGTGACATACTCACCTGGTTTGCAAAACTGTTTTTTGAGCCCTTTCAGAACCTATGGTCTTATATAAATCCAGGAAAGTATGGTTGGATGTGCCCCATGAGACCCCTCCATCCCCATACAATATACAAAGAAATATGAATGATGATTGTACCGTCATGCAACACTGTACCCAAAATACATTTTTATGATTTTGTTCACACAACTAGAGCTTTCTTTTGATGGTATTTATTTAGCAAAAAATAAATAAAACCCAGTGGTGATTAAATGAAAAAGACTTAAAATTTGAAAAAAGCATGTTTCTTTGTTTCTCTTAAATTTTGCAAATAAATAATTGTTCTTCATACATTTAGCCCAAAATGTATTCTGCTACATTTCTTTGGTGAAAATAACCCATGTATATTATTTAGTCTGTAGGAAAGTTATAGAGTCCACAAACTATGGTATATATTTAAAAATTGATCTATCCTGATGTACTGATGGCCCCTCTCATTTCTTGAAGCCCGAAAATTCCAGGACAGTACAATACCCTCCAAATAACCCCTTTTTTGGAAAGTAGACAGTCCAAGATATTTAGTCAGAGGCATGTTTTTTTTTTTTTTAATTATAATTTTTTTGCCATTATATTTTGGAAAATAAAGAAATGTATTAATTTTATAATTAATTATTTTATAATTTTATTTTGTTAATTTTTTTTACATAGTGTTACCAGTGCAGTTCAGCGTCATCATATACAGTGAGGAAAAAAGTATTTGATCCCCTGCTGATTTAGTACGTTTGCCCACTGATAAATGATCAGTCTATAATTTTAATGGTAGAAAAAAGTTACAAATTTGATTTGCATTTCAATGAGTGAAATAAGTATTTGACCCCTTCGCAGAACATGACTTAGTACTTGGTGGCAAATTCCAGCCTTTTGTAGGTCTAAAATCTTGTCCCTGACATCCTTGGACATCTCTATGGTCTTGGCTAGGGATGAGCTTCGTGTTCGAGCCGAACCCATCGGCTGTTCGGTCGTTCGCCGAATTGCGTACGATATGGGCCGTTCGCGCCAAATTCGTGTGGCGCGTCACGGCCCATAATTCACTGCGGCATCGCAGTGCATTGCTTGCTGATGATTGGCCAAGCATGCACTATGACCCGCATGCTTGGCCAATCACAGCGCCACCTGAACAGAGAGCCGTAATTGGCCAAAGCCAAGGAGGCTTTGGCCAATTATGGCTCAGGGGATTTAGTACACGCCCCACACTATATAAGGCCGCCTGCACGGCGGCCCTGTGCAGTGTGTTCCGGTGTGCTTAGAGAGAGAGAAAGAGAGTGTCATTTCATTTGAGTTAGCTAGATTAGACAGGACAGTCAGTCAGTTAGCTGCACTTAAAGTGTATTGTGTATATATATGCATCCCAGGTGTTGCATATATATATATACACTGTATTCAGTTTAGCTAGATCCGTTCCTGTTATCTTCTAGACTATTTACATTTAGTGCAGTGCGTCCTGCTCACAGTGTTCAGCTAGATCCGTTCCTGTTATCTTCCTACTGACAGGCAGGCTTGTCTTGTTACAGTATATAAAGCTACCTGAAGAAAATTACTGGTGTTCTTTTGATCCTATTAGTACCACGGTCAGGCAGCTAGACTATTTACATTTAGTGCAGTGCGTCCTGCTCACAGTGTTCAGCTAGATCCGTTCCTGTTATCTTCCTACTGACAGGCAGGCTTGTCTTGTTAAAGTATTTACAGCTACCTAAAGAAAATTACTGGTGTTCTTTTGATCCTATTAGTACCACGGTCAGGCAGCTAGACTATTTACATTTAGTACAGTGCGTCCTGCTCACAGTGTTCAGCTAGATCCGTTCCTGTTATCTTCCTACTGACAGGCAGGCTTGTCTTGTTACAGTATATAAAGCTACCTGAAGAAAATTACTGGTGTTCTTTTGATCCTATTAGTACCACGGTCAGGCAGCTAGACTATTTACAGTTAGTGCAGTGCGTCCTGCTCACAGTGTTCAGCTAGATCCGTTCCTGTTATCTTCCTACTGACAGGCAGGCTTGTCTTGTTACAGTATATAAAGCTACCTGAAGAAAATTACTGGTGTTCTTTTGATCCTATCAGTACCACGGTCAGGCAGCTAGACTATTTACATTTAGTGCAGTGCGTCCTGCTCACAGTGTTCAGCTAGATCCGTTCCTGTTATCTTCCTACTAACAGGCAGGCTTGTCTTGTTACAGTATATAAAGCTACCTGAAGAAAATTACTGGTGTTCTTTTGATCCTATTAGTACCACGGTCAGGCAGCTAGACTATTTACAGTTAGTGCAGTGCGTCCTGCTCACAGTGTTCAGCTAGATCCGTTCCTGTTATCTTCCTACTGACAGGCAGGCTTGTCTTGTTACAGTATATAAAGCTACCTGAAGAAAATTACTGGTGTTCTTTTGATCCTATTAGTACCACGGTCAGGCAGCTAGACTATTTACATTTAGTGCAGTGCGTCCTGCTCACAGTGTTCAGCTAGATCCGTTCCTGTTATCTTCCTACTGACAGGCAGGCTTGTCTTGTTAAAGTATTTACAGCTACCTAAAGAAAATTACTGGTGTTCTTTTGATCCTATTAGTACCACGGTCAGGCAGCTAGACTATTTACATTTAGTACAGTGCGTCCTGCTCACAGTGTTCAGCTAGATCCGTTCCTGTTATCTTCCTACTGACAGGCAGGCTTGTCTTGTTACAGTATATAAAGCTACCTGAAGAAAATTACTGGTGTTCTTTTGATCCTATTAGTACCACGGTCAGGCAGCTAGACTATTTACATTTAGTGCAGTGCGTCCTGCTCACAGTGTTCAGCTAGATCCGTTCCTGTTATCTTCCTACTGACAGGCAGGCTTGTCTTGTTACAGTATATAAAGCTACCTGAAGAAAAATACTGGTGTTCTTTTGATCCTATTAGTACCACGGTCAGGCAGCTAGACTATTTACAGTTAGTGCAGTGCGTCCTGCTCACAGTGTTCAGCTAGATCCGTTCCTGTTTTCTTCCTACTGACAGGCAGGCTTGTCTTGTTACAGTATACAAAGCTACCTGAAGAAAATTACTGGTGTTCTTTTGATCCTATCAGTACCACGGTCAGGCAGCTAGACTATTTACATTTAGTGCAGTGCGTCCTGCTCACAGTGTTCAGCTAGATCCGTTCCTGTTATCTTCCTACTGACAGACAGGCTTGTCTTGTTACAGTATATAAAGCTACCTGAAGAAAATTACTGGTGTTCTTTTGATCCTATTAGTACCACGGTCAGGCAGCTAGACTATTTACAGTTAGTGCAGTGCGTCCTGCTCACAGTGTTCAGCTAAACCTACAAATTAGTGGGGTGCGTCCACCTCACAGTGTTCAGCTAAAGCTACCTGTAGAAGGTTGGTGGTGTTCTCATACTACAGGCAGGCAGCTGATTTTGCTAGCTGCAGTATATATATATATATATATATATATATATATATATATATATATATATATATATATATATATCCCAGCTTAGTGCAGCTACAGGTCATTAGTATGTCTGGAAGGCCAAGAAGGAGAGGCAGACAGTCACAAGCCAATAAGAAAGGGCAAGCAGGCTCTGTGTCTAGTGCTGGTCATGGAGACGGTGCATCCTCATCAGCACGTGGCCATGGGACACGCTTGGCCTTTTTTTCGGCAGCTGGCCGTGTTGAGCCACAACATGCGGAAGACTTGGTCGAGTGGATGACCAAGCCGTCCTCATCCTCCTCATCCTCTCTCACTCATGCCCAGGGTGCTTTGTCTGGCAAAGCAGCGGCCTCTTCCCTTGGCTCAATGTCATCAGTGACTCCTTCCCTAGCTCCACCATGTCCTCCTGAGGAGTCCCTCGAACCGTTTGACCACAGTGTTGGGTACATTCTCCAGGAGGATGCCCAGCGTTTGGAAGGCTCTGATGATGATACTGAGCTCGATGAAGGCAGTAACATGAGCACGGACAGAGGGGGTGCCCAAGAAGGACAGCAATCTGGCAGTCATGCTCCCCCTGCTGTGCCATACTGCCAGGTTTGCTCCAGTGATGAGGAGGGAGGGGATGATGAGGTCACTGACTCAACGTGGGTGCCTGATAGGAGAGAGGAGGAGGAGGAGGAGGAGGAGGAGGAGGCGGCACATCACCAACGAGGCAGGATGCCCTCCAGGGGCCAGCCTAAGGGCAGCACATTGACTGCATCACATGTGCAGGGCGCTGCAGTCTCTGCGCGTTATTCAAAAAGTTCTTTGGTGTGGGCCTTTTTTGAGACGAGTGCATCAGATCGCACCGCTGCTATTTGCAACATATGTCTCAAGCGTATCTCACGTGGCCAAAACATCTCCCGCTTGGGTACCACATGCTTGACCAGACATATGTTGACCTGCCATGCAGTTCGTTGGCAAGCACATCTAAAAGACCCACACCAAAGAACAAAGAGGACCTCTCCTTGCTCCTCATCAGCTGAGATTTCCAACCCCACTAGACCTTCAGTCCTCTCTGAGACCTGCACTGAGAGGAATGAAGGTGTAGAATTAGGTGTGTCACAGCCAAGTACTTGTGGGCAATCTGCTTTTGGTACACCGACGTCAGATTGTACCAGGCAGATTTCCCTGCCCCAGCTGCTGCACCGCCGAAAGAAGTTTGCTCCCAGCCATCCACATGCCCAGCGGTTGAATGCTAGCTTGGCAAAATTGCTAGCACTTCAACTGCTGCCTTTTCAGTTGGTAGACTCTGCCCCCTTCCGTGAGTTGGTGGAATGTGCGGTTCCTCAGTGGCAGGTACCCAAACGCCACTTTTTCTCACGGAAGGCGATTCCGGCTCTCTACCGGCATGTGGAAGGCAATGTCCATGCCTCGCTGGACAGGGCGGTCAGCGGTAAGGTGCATATTACCGCTGACTCATGGTCCAGCAGGCATGGACAGGGACGTTACCTAAGTTTCACGGCGCATTGGGTGACTCTGCTGGCAGCTGGGAAAGATGCAGGACAAGGTGCAGTAGTGTTGGAGGCTGTTCCGCCACCACGCCTCCAAAATGCTAATGATTGTGACACACCTCTCTCCTCCACCCCCTCCTCTTCTTCTTCCTCCATGGCCTCTTCCTCGGAACCAGCGGTGCTCCGTAGCCGTTCAAGGGGCTACGCAAGTACGCAGGCCAAAAGATGCCATGCGGTGCTTGAGCTGGTGTGCTTGGGGGACAGGAGCCACACTGGGGCAGAGGTTCTGTCAGTTCTGCAGGGGCAGGTTCAGAGGTGGTTGACGCCACGCCAACTTAAGGCAGGAATGGTGGTTTGCGACAATGGCAGGTACCCGGGCTTACAGGATGTCCTGAGGCAGGCCAGGAAAGTCTGTGTGCATTTCCGCCGGTCATATAATCCCAGTGCTCGGCTGACGGACCTCCAAAAGGAGTTTAACCTGCCCAAGAACCGCCTAATCTGTGACATGCCCACCAGGTGGAACTCAACGTTGGCCATGCTGCAGCGGCTGCACACGCAGCAGAGGGCCATCAATGAGTTCCTGTGCGACTATGGCACCAGGACAGGGTCAGGGGAGCTTGGTTTTTTTTTCCCCACGCCAGTGGGCCATGATCAGGGATGCATGCACTGTCCTGTCACCATTTGAGGAGGCCACGAGGATGGTGAGCAGTGACAGTGCATGCATCAGTGACACTGTCCCTCTTGTCCACCTGTTGGAGCACACGCTGCGTGGAATAATGGACAGGGCACTTGAGGCAGAACAGAGGCAGGAAGAGGAGGACTTCCTTAGCTCTCAAGGCCCCCTTTATCCAGACAGTGTTCCTGCGTGCCCGCCGATCACACAGGAAGAGGACGAGGAGGAGGAGGAAGAGGAGGAAGATTGTGTCAGTATGGAGGTGGAGTCTGACACTCAGCATCAGCAGCAGTCTTTAAGGGATCAGTCCCAAGAAACACATGGACTTGTACGTGGCTGGGAGGAGGTGGCTGCGGACCATGTCGTCCTTAGTGACCCAGAGGACTCCGGACCGAATGCCTCAGCAAACCTACGCTGCATGGCCTCCCTGATCCTGCAAAGCCTGCGTAAGGATCCTCGTATTCGTGGTATCAAGGAGAAGGACCAATACTGGCTAGCAACCCTCCTTGATCCACGTTACAAGGGTAAGGTTGCGGACCTTATCTTGCCATCGCAGAGGGAGCAGAGGATGAAACATCTTCGGGAGGCCTTGCAGAAAGGTATGTGCAACGCGTTCCCAGAGACTGGGAGGTTACAAACTCCTGTTTCTGGACAACGTGTTGCTGAGGCTTCGGTCAGTCAAAGAAGGAGCGGTGGAGAAGGTGGCCGTCTGACCGATGCGTTCAGACAATTTTTTGGTCCGCAGCCCCAAGGTATGATCGGTTCCAGCAACCATCGCCAGCGTCTGTTTTACATGGTGCAGGAATACCTAGGGGCAAGATCAGACTTGGACACCTTTCCCACCGAAAATCCTCTGGGTTACTGGGTCTTGAGGATGGATCACTGGCCAGAGCTTGCACAGTATGCAATTGAGCTACTGGCCTGTCCTGCATCCAGCGTTCTTTCGGAACGCACATTCAGTGCTGCTGGAGGCGTGGTAACCGATCACAGGGTGCGTCTGTCCACCGACTCGGTCGATCGACTGACCTTCATAAAAATGAATCAGTCTTGGATCACCACCAGCTACCAAGCACCTGATGCTGATGTAACCGAATAATTTTTTTTGAAATCTCAGATCCCTTTAAAGACTGCCTATGCTGATGCTGAGTGACTATCCCTGAGTAATTATCCTCTTCCTCCTCAATCATCACGCTGATAGCTTGTAAGAACATTTTTGGTTCTGGGCTCCACCACCAGTGCCTAAGGCACAATTTTTCAGCCCCTGTTTAACAGGGGCGTGTAACTACAATTTTTGATGTAATACTTTGCAGCAGGGCTCGTTCCTGCATTCCAACTAGAGTGTCTGTGAGGGGTTGCAGTGTTGTGGCACCAGCACCAGTGCCCAAGGCCCAATTTTTCTGCTCCTGTCTAACAGGGGCGTGTAATTACAATTTTTGATGCAATACTTTGCAGCAGGGCTCGTTCCTGTATTCCAACTAGAGTGTCTGTGAGGGGTTGCAGTGTTGTGGCACCAGCACCAGTGCCCAAGGCCCAATTTTTCTGCTCCTGTCTAACAGGGGCGTGTAATTACAATTTTTGATGCAATGCTTTGCAGCAGGGCTCGTTCCTGCATTCCAACTAGAGTGTCTGTGAGGGGTTGCAGTGTTGTGGCACCAGCACCAGTGCCCAAGGCCCAATTTTTCTGCTCCTGTCTAACAGGGGCGTGTAATTACAATTTTTGATGCAATACTTTGCAGCAGGGCTCGTTCCTGCGTTCCAACTAGAGTGTCTGTGAGGGGTTGCAGTGTTGTGGCACCAGCACCAGTGCCTAAGGCCCAATTTTTCTGCCCCTGTCTACAAGGGGCGTGTAATTACAATTTTTGATGCAATACTTTGCAGCAGGGCTCGTTCCTGCATTCCAACTAGAGTGTCTGTGAGGGGTTGCAGTGTTGTGGCACCAGCACCAGTGCCTAAGGCCCAATTTTTCTGCCCCTGTCTACAAGGGGCGTGTAATTACAATTTTTGATGCAATACTTTGCAGCAGGGCTCGTTCCTGCGTTCCAACTAGAGTGTCTGTGAGGGGTTGCAGTGTTGTGGCACCAGCACCAGTGCCTAAGGCCCAATTTTTCTGCCCCTGTCTACAAGGGGTGTGTAATTACAATTTTTGATGCAATACTTTGCAGCAGGGCTCGTTCCTGCATTCCAACTAGAGTGTCTGTGAGGGGTTGCAGTGTTGTGGCACCAGCACCAGTGCCTAAGGCCTAATTTTTCAGCTCCTGTTCAACAGGGTCATGTAATTACAATTCTTGATCTAATATTTCACAGCAGGGCCCTGTGAGGGCTTACAGTGTTGTGGCCACAGCAACACCTAAGGCCCAAATTTCTGCTGAGTATATAGGGCAGGACCCTACTTTCAAACATCCTACTTACAAACGACTCCTACTTGCAAACGGAAGGAGACAACAGGAAGTGAGATGAAATCTACCCCTAGGAAGGGAAATTCTCTCCTGTAAGAGTTAATATGGGAAAAAAAATTCTCCTTTCCACTGATGCTTTCCAATCCTTGTTCCACAAAAAAACCCAAATTTTCAAAAAACATTTTTCATTGGGACAAAAAGTGAGGTGAAATCTTCTGAAGAGGAGGAAAGACAGCAAAACAAATGTCACAGGGGTGATAACCCTTCCCTATGTTTTCCAAAAAGCTTAAAAAAGATTTTTTGGCTGGAGCTAAACACGTTAAAAATGTACCCGTTCAAAATTACAAAGAGATTCTACTTAACAACAAACCTACAGTCCCTGTCTTGTTTGCACCGCCTGTATACTGCTGTTCAGAGTATATAGGGCCTGGTGGCCCCACACCTTTCCTTATTTTAATTTGGGTGCGGGGTTCCCCTTAATATCCATACAAGACCCAAAGGGCCTGGTAATGGACTGGGGGGTACCCATGCCGTTTGTCTCACTGATTTTCATCCATATTGCCATGACCCGACGTTACATTAAACCCGCAAGCAGTTTTAAATGAGATTTTTTCCTTTAAAAATAACATTTGGTGCAGGGACTGTTCTAAACACGGGAAACACGCGTCACTTTACAGGCATACTATAGACACCCCCCAGGTACGATATTTAAAGGAATATTTCACTTTTTTTTTTTTACTTTAAGCATCATTAAAATCACTGCTCCTGAAAAAACGTCCGTTTTTAAAAGTTTTTTTTGCATTGATACATGTCCCCTTGGGTAGTACCCGGGTCCCCAAACCCTTTTTAGGACAATTCCATGCAAATTAGCCTTTAAAATGAGCACTTTTGATTTTGAACGTTCGAGTCCCGTAGACGTCAATGGGGTTCTAACGTTCGTGCGAACTTTCGGTCCGTTCGCAGGTTCTGGTACGAACCGAACCGGGGGGTGTTCGGCTCATCCCTAGTCTTGGCCATGGTGGAGAGATTGGAATCTAATCAATTGCTTCTGTGGACAGGTTTCTTTTATACAGGTAGCAAGCTGAGAACCAGCATGATTATCAGTGTAGCCCCCCAAGGATGCCCACCCGTGCCCACAAGGGATGCCCACCCATGACCACCAGGTAAGCCCACTAGAGCCCACCAGGGATGCCAATCTGTGCCCATTAGGCATGGCACTCTATGCCTATCAGTGATGCCTGCCAGTGCCTCCTGATCAGTGCTGCCTATCAGTGCCACCTATACGTGCCCACCAGTGCCTATAAGTGCCATCTATGAGTGCTCATCAGTGCCACCTATCAGTGGCCATCAGTGCAGCCTCTTCAGTGCCCATCAGTGAAGGAGAAAACCTACCTATTTAAAAAGTTTTGTAACAGAAACAAAAAAAGACCGAAAATTTTGAAAAAAAAAGTTTTTTTCTTTATTTGTTTATAAAAACCCCAGTGGTCATGAAATACCACCAAAAGAAAGTTCTATTTGTGGGAAAAAAAGATGAAAAATGTGTTTAGGTACAGTGTTGCACGACCACACAATTATCATTCAAAGTGTGATAAGTGCCCTATATTGAAGTGGTTAAGGGAGCTAGGGGCTTGTCACAGCATCTTCATTCTTCCTTGGGTCCTCTCAACTTTGCAATCTCTCTGCTTTGAATAGCTCTTTAAAGGTTTCAGTTTCACACCTTTAACAGGTTTTAGCACAGGAAAATGTTTTCTTTTGCTGATAAAAATGTTTGATTATCCTATACTTGCTCTAATCTAATTTTACCAATGTGCTAATAGAAACTCTTGGACCACAAAATAAATGCATAGGAATAGTCAACAGAGACTTAAAGGGGTAGTAAACCCTGATGGGTTTACTTCCTTTTTGTTTCCCTGCAAAGGTAAAGCATAATGGACTACTATGCATTGCATAGTAGCCCATTATGTGTCACTTACCTGACACTTGAGTCTGCGATGTCACTGCTGTCCCCTCTGCTATGGAGCGTCCATCTTCTTTCCGGGTATCGTGGCTCCGGAGCTGTGATTGGCTGGAGCCGCGAAGACGTCACTCCCACGCATGCGCCGTAGACAGCAGTGCCTGTCTTTTTGCAAATATCTCCTAAACCCTGTAAGTTTAGGAGATATTTCTTGGACCTACAGGTAAGCCTTAATCTAGGTTTACCTGTAGGTCAAAGTGGTCTGTAAGGGTTTTCAACCACTTTAACAGCTGCAATGGACAGTTGATCTAAAATGTAATTTTTTTGCACAAACTCCGTATAGCTTCTTAAGCTGCTATAAAATTCCTAAGATGGTACATTTTTAGTATTGAAGTTACAATACACATTTATAAATTTCCATAAAGTTTTATGAATTACTTATTGATTATAGTAATCATTTTTCATTGAACAAATATATTGCCATTTTTAGAGGTACTGCCACTACTGATGTGTGTCTAGAACTGAAAGCACAGGGTATTTGTAGACATAAGGGAATGCAACTCTGCCTTTCATTTGTCAAGATGTGAGAAAGGGATAAGGGGGTTGCACTTACTGTATTTGCTGCATGATCTGATAGGAGGACAGTGACAGAGAGAGAGAAAAAGGCAACATCCATACGCAAGGCATTGGCAGCAAAAGCCAGTTAGTGAAATATGGTCCTGAAGATACATAACAGTGGAGGATCACAGACAAAAAAAAAGGACTGTGACAAAAGGCATTGTAAAGCAGAAACAGTGATAATTAGAGAGTGAGGAATTTATTCCCCTAAAAACCTTGGTAAATACACTCTGTCACAAGTGAGGACCTTATGACACACAGGTCTCAGCACTGAACTCTTGGTTTAGAACAGCCTATGTTAACATCCCTATTTACAACAACTACTGTTGACTGGTATAAAATTATTTAATGATTTCAGTAGGCCAGCCTAACAAACATATTGCTTCTAATTACACAGATGTAAATATCTGCTTTCCTTCAACAACATGCACTGCCAAGACCCTGGGGTCATACAGAATGTCCATATGTTTAATATGTTTCATATAATTAATTTGACATTACTTGTCAGTGTGTATCTGAAATATTATGTACTTGTTTGTCTAAGTCCAAATATAAGTTCAGGGGATTTCTTTATCATTTAACTTTGTAGGAAACCTTTAAATATTTTTAAAATCTTAATGGTGTCTTTAACGAAAGAGGGTTTTATATCAACCTATTTTTTTTATCTAACAAAGCAAAATTAGGTCAGTCAGATAGAGTATACAAAGATTTCTACACTAACAATACTGCATTCATTTACATTTGGCTGTTCTAGCTTCTTGGAGTTATAAACATCTCAAAGTTTAAAATGGCAAGTCAGGCAGCTTCTGCAGAGAATAATAAGGTAAGGTGCACCCCCAACAGAAAACAGTGCCACCCTCATTTCTTCAAAATTAAAATGTCAGTGACATAACAATCCAGTCAGAGACAATGAGAAACTTCACTTAACCCCTTTATAGCATGTGGTTACACTAATGTAAAATAAAATAACAGTCATTTTAACAGAAGATAGATACTGTATATACACTGGGTAAAAAAAAAAATAATCTCCACCCCTTAAAATAATCACATTTTGTTGCTTTGCAGCCTGAAATAAGAATAGACACTTTTTTGTTTTATCCAGCTGTATTTACTCAGTGTAACTTATAACATCCAAGTGAAAGCTATAACAACAACATGTCATAAAAAATAAAAAACTGAATCAATAAGTTGGAAAAAAGATTGCCCCACCTTCTAAAAATGACTTGTAAACTCAATCATGTGTAGTTAATCACCTTCTTAATAGCACACAAAGCCTTTTGACTTTCAGCTGTGATCAGCTGTGATCATTTGGATTAGGTCAGCATGATAAGCATTTCAGTCCCTGACATGTCCCAGCTCTCTGCTCAGAGTGGAGTAGAGCTGCACAATTATTCATTAAAAAATTGTGATCTCGATTCAACCTCCCTGACGATCTCTATTGCAGAGTTTGATGATTCTTTCATATAACAAGTGGAGAGACTTATCTGCTCACTCAGCTGTCAAAAGAAAACATCCGCGCAGCGTGCCAAGTTTTTAAAATTAAACATTGTAACTAGCTCTTCCTTCTTAGATCAAAGGGATAAACTTCTGTGTGTAAAGAAAAAATCTAGGCAGTCTGCCAAGTTTTTAACAACGTGTAAATGCAGTAAGTTTAACCACTTAAAGTCTAAATCTTTTTCTGACACTTGTTTCTTAAGTTAAAATCAATAACTGCTTCTAACAAAGCAAACAGAATATTGGCATGCATTAAAAAGGGGATCAACTTCAGAGATAAAACGATAATTCTCCCACTCTACAAGACTCTCGTCTGGCTGCACCTGGAGTATGCTGTCCAGTTCTGGGCACCAGTCCTCAGGAAGGATGTACTGGAAATAGAGCTAATAAAGGGTCTGGAGGATCTTAGTTATGAGGAAAGGTTGCGAGCACTGAACTTATTCTCTCTGGAGAAAAGACGCTTGAGAGGGGATATGATTTCGATATACAAATACCATACTGGTGACCCCACAATAGGGATAAAACTTTTTCGCAGAAGAGAGTTTAACAAGACTCGCAGCCACTCATTAAAATTAGAAGAAAAGAGGTTTAACCTTAAACTACGTACAGGGCCGTCTTTAATATTGATTGGACCCTGGGCAAAACTTTTCTTGGGGCCCCCCCATGCAGTTTCGCTCTCCACCTGCTCCGAGACATACAATAAATAGCAGCTGGATCTGTTTACTGAATCAGATCAGGCAGCTATTGCGATTGGTTGCCAGAGGTTACAGTGTATCATTACCGCTCACTGACTGGTTGCTAGAGGTTACAGTGTATCATTACCTCTCACTGACTGGTTGCTAGAGGTTACAGCACACATTATGGCTCACTGATTAGTTGCTAGAGGTTACAGCACATGATTTCTGCTTGTTGATTGGTTGCTAGAGATTACTGTGGATATGACCTCAGGGGGGCATGATATACATATCAATGCCGCTGGCCACCCCTATTTACATATGAATACCGCCGCTATTTACATATGAATGCCACCGCTATTTACATATGAATGCCGGTAATTTACATGTAAACACAGGGTCTGCAGGTGAGTCATCTGTACACAACAATAGGGCAGAGCTTGGTAGCATTAATAGCAGCACTTCACACTGAGATATTGGGACACAGCACATGATTAAAACCTCAAGGGACGAGGGAAATTAAACCAGGATAGTTGGCAAGTACGAGACAGCTGCTTTGGACCCCACAACAATGACAGGGCCCAGGGCAGCTGCCCCTTTTGCCCTGCCTTAAAAATGGCCCTGACTACGTAGAGGGTTCTTTACTGTAAGAGCGGCAAGGATGTGGAATTCCCTTCCACAGGCAGTGGTCTTAGCGGAGAGCATTGATAGCTTCAAGAAACTATTAGATAATCACCTGAACGACCGCAACATGCAGGGATATATAATGTAATACTGACACATAATCACACACATAGGTTGGGCTTGATGGACTTGTGTCTTTTTTCAACCTCACCTACTATGTAACTATGTAACTATATAACTATTTTTTTCTAGAAAATTACTTGGAACCCCCAAACATTATATATAATTTAGCAGAGACCCTAGGGAATAAAATGTCAATTGCTGCAATATTTTACGTCACACTGTATTTGCCCAGCGGTCTTTCAAACGCAATTTTTTGGGAAAAAATAAACTTCAATGAATAAAAAAAAAAAAGAAACAGTAAAGTTAGCCCAATTTTTTTGTTTTAATGTGAAAGATGATGTTATGCCACGAGAATCGTGAGAGAATCGCGATCTATCTTCTAAGCAGAAAAATTGTGATTCTCATTTTAGCCAGAATCGTGCAGCTCTAGAGTGGAGGGGGAGAACTTGAGTGATCAGCGGTGTTTGATCTCTCAGCTCTCACTGAAGACCTGGCAGGGGGCAGATGCAGCATTAGATCAATGCTGCATCCACCTATAAATTTTTATTTTTTAAACTTCTCTTTTAAATAACCGGCAAGGGGGTGGGAGTGGACATAAATAAGTCCTGGCTCCACACATTCCTTTTTCTTTGCAAATGCCCCTCTTTCACTTACATTGTACAGATATGTACAATAATGTATCTTCTGCCAAAACATTTTTTTTTTAGTTTCTGGATACAGTAGGAAAAGGTAACAAAGAGATGACCCATGCAAATGTGTGCTAACTAAACCCCTGTTTTTAACGCAGACTGTTGGACAGGTTAATTTGGTTGGTAGGCAGACTGGTTGATGAGTTAAGATGGGAATTTCCTCTGGTTTTGTCTTTCATACAGTAGGAAAAGGTTAGAATCATCAGGGGGAAAGGAGGGTGGGGAGTATAACAAAGAAGCAAGGGAGGGGGGTGAGCAGAAAGGGGAGGAAAGACAAACAAACAGACCAACATATAAGTCAACAATTTCTAGCCAGTATTAGAAGTTGACAGATAAACAGATCATCATCACCACAAAGACCAAGAAATTGCAAAATATTCATATTCATTTTCACTGCCAACCTAAACTTCCTAAACTTAAAAGTTCTGGTTGTGCAAGGATGAGAAATGGAGTTCCAATTTCTAATAATGTTGAGTTTGGCAGCTAAAAGTAGGTGAATAATAGCAGATCCACAGTTAGCTTTTGCTTCACTACACATAGGCATTGACAGTAACTACTGTCAGGTAATATCTGCATTCCAATAATGTCAGAGGCTAGCAAGAATACTTGGTTCTAATACGAATAGATAGATCTACAATGTCAAAATATATGATAGAGAAAACCCTCTTTTACATTTTGCTCTGCTTTTTTTTTAATACATTTTTAATTTTTTTTTTTAAATAATTATTTTCTTTTGCTTTTTTAGATCTAGACTTTATGCTAAAACTCTGAATTATTACATTTCAAAGGACAGAAAAACCCCAATACTTATTATTTATACAATTATTTATAAAACAACTGTATTTATAAATACATAAAACAAGTACTCCAGGCCACAATTTGAGGTAAGAATTAAGAAGGTTTAAACTTAGATTGTGGAATAGGTTCTGTAGTAGTGTTAGAGATGTAAAAATGTGGAACTCCCTCCCCAAGGAAGTAGTAATAGCTGAGATTTACACCAACTTAAAAAAAAAAACTTGTAGATGTCTTCCTCAGGAAGCAAAATATACAGGGCTATGAAAAAAAAACATCACACACATATACAAACACAAATATTAACCAGGATGAACTTCTGTCTTTTTTCTGCCTTACATGTACTGGAAATAGAGCGAGTACAAAGAAGGGCAACAAAGCTAAGTAGTAGGGATGAGCTTCGAGTTCGAGTCAAGCTCATGTTCGACTCGAACATGGGCTGTTATCAAGTTCGCCAAACAGCGAACAATTTGGGGTGTTCGCGGCAAATTCGAATGCCGCGGAACACCATTTAAAAGTCTATGGGAAAAAATCAAAAGTGCTAATTTTAAAGGCTTATATGCATGGTATTGTCATAAAAAGTGTTTGGGGACCTGGATCCTGCCCCAGGGGACATGTATCAATGCAAAAGAAAATTTTTCCAAATGGCAGTTTTTTCGGGAGCAGTGATTTTAATAATGCTTAAAGTGAAACAATAAAAGTGTAATATCCCTTTAAATTTCATACCTGGGGGGTGTCTATAGTATGCCTGTAAAGGGGCGCATGTTTCCCGTGTTTAGAACAGTCTGACAGCAGAGGAAAAAAGGAAAAAAAGTCATTTAAACCTACTTGCGGCTATTAATGCATTGCTGGTCCGACAATACACATAGAAGTTCATTGATAAAAACAGCATGGGAATTCCCCACATGGGAACCCAGAACCAAAATTTTAAAAAAAAATCACGTGGGGGGTCCCCCTAAATTACATACCAGGCCCTTCAGGTCTGGTATGGATATTAAGGGGAACCCCTGCCAAAATTAAAAAAGAAAAATGACATGGGGGTCCCCCTAAATTCCATACCAGGCCCTTCAGGTCTGGTATGGATATTAAGGGGAACCCCACGCCAAAAAAAAAAAATGGCGTGGGGTCCCCCCAAAAATCCACACCAGACCCTTATCAGAGCACGCAACCTGGCAGGCCACAGGAAAAGAGAGGGGACGAGAGAGCGGCCCCCCCTTCTGAACTGTACCAGGCCACATGCCCTCAACATTGGGAGGGTGCTTTGGGGTAGCCCCCCAAAACACCTTGTCCCCATGTTGATGAGGACAAGGGCCTCATCTCCACAACCCTGGTTGGTGGTTGTGGGGGTCTGCGGGCGGGGGGCTTATTGGAATCTGGAAGCTCCCTTTAACAAGGGGACCCCCAGATCCCGGCCCTCCCCCCTGTGTGAAATGGTAAGGGGGTACTTGTACCCCTGCCATTTCACTAAAAAACTGTCAAAAATGTTAAAAATGACAAGACAGTTATTGACAATTCCTTTATTTAAATGCTTCTTCTTTCTTCTATCTTCTATCTTCCTTCACCTTCTTCTTTTTCTGGTTCTTCTGGTACTTCTGGTTCTTCCTCCGGTGTTCTCGTCCAGCATCTCCTCCGTGGCGTCTTCTTCCCTTCTTCTCCTCGGGCTGCTCCGCATCCATGGCATGGGGGGAGGCTCCCGATCTTCTCTTCATCTGCTTCTCTTCATCTTCTTCTCTTCATCGTCTTCTCTTCATCTTCTTGTCTTCATCTTCTTTTCGGGGCCGCTCCGCATCCATGCTGGCATGTGTGACGCTTCTCCTCTTCTGACGGTGACAGGTACCCCCTTACCATTTCACAAAGGGGGAGGGCCGGGATCTGGGGGTTCCCTTGTTAAAGGGGGCTTCCAGATTCTGATAAGCCCCCCACCCGCAGACCCCCACAACCACCAGCCAGGGTTGTGGGGATAAGGCCGTTGTCCTCATCAACATGGGGACAAGCTGTCTTGGGGGATACCCCAAAGCACCCTCCCAATGTTGAGGGCATGTGGCCTGGTACAGTTCAGGAGAGGGGGCACTCTCTCGTCCCCCCTCTTTTCCTGCGGCCTGCCAGGTTGCGTGCTCGGATAAGGGTCTGGTATGGATTTTTGGGGGACCCCACGCCGTTTTTTTTTTAAATTTTGGCGTGGGGTTCCCCTTAATATCCATACCAGACCTGAAGGGCCTGGTATGGAATTTAGGGAGACCCCCATGTCATTTTTTTTTTTTAATTTTGGTTAGGGGTTTCCCTGTGGGGAAATCCAATGCCGTTTTTATCAATTAACTTTTATGTGTATTGTCAGACCAACAATTCATTAATAGCCGCGAGTAGTTTTAATGACTTTTTTCCTTTGAAATGTTGTTTTGCTGTCAGACTGTTCTAAACACGGGAAAGAAGCGCCCCTTTACAGGCATACTATAGACACCCCCCAGGTACGAAATTTAAAGGGATATTACACTTTTAATGTTTCACTTTAAGCATTATTAAAATCACTGCTCCCAAAAAAACGGCAGTTTTTAAAACTTTTTTTTGCATTGATCCATGTCCCCTTGGGCAGGACCCAGGTCCTCAAACACTTTTTATGACAATAACTTGCATATAAGCCTTCAAAATTAGCACTTTTGATTATTCATGTTCGTGTCCCATAGACTTTAACGGTGTTCACGTGTTCGAACAAATTTTTTGCATGTTCTGGTGCAAACCGAACAGGGGGGTGTTCGGCTCATCCCTAGTCTGGAGGATATTCATTATGATGAAAGGTTGCTAGCACTGAACTCATTCTCTCTGGAGAAGAGACGCTTGAGAGGGGATATGAATTCAATTTACAAATACCATACTGGTGACCCCACAATAGGGATAAAACTTTTTTGTGGAAGGGCGTTTAACAAGACACGTTGGCCACTCATTAAAATTAGAAGAAAAGAGGTTTAACCTTAAACTACGTAGAGGGTTCTTTACTGTAACAGCAGTAAGTATGTGGAATTCCCTTCCACAGGTGGTGGTCTCAGTGGGGAGCATCAATAGTTTCAAAAAACTACTAGATAAGCACCTGAACGACCACAATATACAGGGATATACAATGTAATACTGACATATAATCACACACATAGGTTGGACTTGATGGACTTGTGTCTTTTTTCAACCTCACCTACTATGCAACTATGTAACAGCTGGAGGGCCACAAGTTGAGCACCCATGGCATATATAGTCCATAATGTTCAATTACACAGAGTTATTACACCAGAATTGCTTACTAGATCCATATAAATGGGAACACAGGTATTAGCTTCTATTTTAGCAGCTTGGAAAACACAAATTTAAAAGCTGATGGGTGGGTATTGGCAAAGGCACAGGTACCAGCTGAGGGGAAACTTGTTTCAGACATACCTTATTCATTTCTTCCAGTGTATTTGACTAATTTGTACCTTTTGTAGTATCTATCCTTGTTAACAAACATTAAGAGCCCATTAACACACATAAAGCACTTAAGGACCGGGCCTATTTTTCAAACTTTTTTTTTTTCAAGTTAAACATTATATATGTCTGCCTATACATGTCCTGCTGAACCATCAAAATTTTGATCCATGCATGGCCACCTTAACCACTTGTGGACCAGCCGCCGCAGTTTTACTGCTGCAGGTTGGCTCCGCTGCGCAGAATCATGTAACTGTACGTGATCTCGCGAGGTTCGGATAGCAGGCGCGCGCGTGCCCACCGCAAGCTCCATGAGTCCGAGCGCAGGTCCCACGGATTTGATTTCCGTGGGGATACCCGCGTTAGTCTCACAGAGAGGGAGAACAAGCACTTCCCCGTTCTGCTTAGTGAAGGACACTGATCACAGCTCCCAGTGATTGGGAGCGGTGATCAGTGTAGTGTCACACATTGTCCAGCCCCCCACAGTTAGAATCACTCCCTAGGACACACTTAACCCCTACAGCGCCCCTTCCTGGTTAACCCCTTCACTGCCAGTCACATTTACACAGTAATCAGTGCATTTTTAATCGCATTGATCGTTGTATAAATGTGAATGGTCCCAAAATAGCTCCAAAAGTGTCCGATCTATCCGCCATAATGTCACAGTCACAATAAAAATTGCTGATCGCCGCCATTACTAGTAAAAAAAAAATATTATTAAAAATGCCATAAAACTATCCCCTATTTTGTAGACGCTATAACTTTTGCGCAAACCAATCAATAAATTCTTATTGTGATTTTTTTTTACCAAAAATATGTAAAAGAATATGCATCGGCCTAAATTGAGGAAAAAAAAATGTTTTTTTTATATATTTTTTGGAGATATTTATTATAGCAAAAAGTAAAAAATATTGCTTTTTTTCAAAAAAATTTTTTGTTTAAAGCGCAATTGTCAGTTAAAGCCATGCAGTGCCAAATCGCAAAAAAGTGCACTGGTCAGGAAGGGGACAAATCCTTCCGCGGCTGAAGTGGTTAAGGTAATCTATTTAAATGAATGACCTGCCAATGCAGCAAAACAGACAACAAAACTGATATACAGAATTTTTTTCTGATGTGGTGCACCATAATGTAGAGTTCTACATTACCTTAATTTGTGGTACAATGCAACGCATGTGTGTCAAAGCTGCTCTGCCTTACTGTGTTGGGGTGTCATTTGAAATAAGTGGCACTGAAGCATGCTAAAGCATGCGGCATGCATTGTGGTAATGCAAAAGTGTGATTCAGCCCTAAATTACTTTTTCTTATCCCAAAAAAGTTATAGGGTGTGCTAGACTATGTGAGAGATATATACAGTATATCTTTGGGCTTCAGCAAGACTTTGATGGATGGAGTTAAGACTTCATCTGCAGAATTATGATTTTTGGATACAAGACCCTTGAACACAAGCATTATCAAATACCAGAAGATTTTCCAAATTGGAATAAGATGCCAGGATGAAAACAAAAAGCTGAGTCTGGTAGAATGGTTCACATATACTTCAAGGCTATGTTTTCTATTTATATTAGAGTCTACCAATAATACATTTCTCATGCACGGGATACAAATCTCCAAACTGAACTTGTAAAATGTATTTATACAAACACAGCAGGAATCCAGGATGTGCAAGAAAAAAAATGCTGCAATTTAATATTAGTTATTTCAATGCACATTGTTGCACTTCTATGTAAATAATGAATGTTCCTAATCATTGTAGTTTATCACAAATCAAAGGTACTCTACACTATTTCTGACGTTTCATCTCATTCTACTAACTTGCTCCATTTTAAAATTGATTGTTTGCCAGAATCCGCGGTAATAACTGTAAGCTCAATAAAGCCAACTGTCAACATGTGGATGTCAAAGCTCTTGAAAGATATAATACATTCTCATTTGATACTCTGAAAGCTGCAAGAGATTTAGGAATCATATTCAAAATATTGTTTGAATAAATCTTTATTTAAGCAATAACACCGACACAAGAAAATAAACATTAATAAGCTTAACAAAGAACATAAAGAGATTATATTAGAGGAAAATCCATATACAAGAATCATTTTTTGTTTTGTTCCTTAAAGGAACCAAACATATTGTCACATACTGTATCTTTGTGGAATACAGAACAAGCACCAAATGCATTCTTATAGTAAGAAAAAAATGTCAAGGTTGTTTGCAAGATGATGGAATAGCTCAACATAGCCATCCTGGGATTTCAATCTCTTCTACAACTGCTTAGGCATTCTGTGGCCCCTTGGCTATTCACAGAATACTGTGTATTCTGTGAATAGTGGCTGGAAACCACACTAGTTCTTTTATCACTGAAAGCCATAGCTCTCGTTTTAGAAGTGGGTCAGAAATACAGCAGGAGCTTTATTGTAAATAAATGTATACATTATAGTATAAAGGACAGAGCAGTGGTCAAGCCTTTGGTTTACACACGCCTTAGCAGCACTATGAAAATATTTTTGAGATTTCTCTCAATATGAACTGTAATTTGTTGCCAGCATCACAGTTTTTTCCAGACAGCGTCCAAGAAGATCCCATGACTCCCCACAGCCTAGAGAGCTATGCATCTTTATCCCAAGGCATTGCAAAAGGTCAATGTGAAGACAGAAATAGTCTCCACAAGTGCTACAACTGCCTGCTAAGTTATAAGTTATAAAGTTGATCCAGGGAAAATCCGATTGCCTCTTGGGGGATCAGGAAGGAATTTTTTCCCCTGCTGTAGCAAATTGGAGCATGCTCTGCTGGGGTTTTTTGCCTTCCTCTGGATCAACTGTGGGTATAGTATTGGGTATATTGGATTGTACGATATTTATTTATTTATTTAATTTTTTTTATGGTTGAACTGGATGGACTTGGACCAATCATTTGACACTCAGCAGCCTAACAGATGTACAGTAAGTACATAATTAAACTCTGACAAACTTCTCTTGATTGTTCAACTTTTTAAAGCTGAAATACAGACACAAAAACTTCCATTTTAAAATATACCTCAATAGCCACAAATTATATAGATCCATTTTGTGCGCACTAAATGTATTTGTGAACTCAGTTATTACTCTGTAAAATGTAGTGCACATAGCCTAAGCAGAGAACAGATTTGTGAGGAAGACCCAGCAAGCTCCAGACACTATAGGCTGCCTAACAAAACTACAAGAGGACAGCGTAGCAGTGACCAATCTTTTTTTTCCAGAGCTCAGTTTTCATATAAAGTTATAAAGTTGATCCAGGAAAAATCCGATTGCCTCTTGGGGGATCAGGAAGGAATTTTTTCCCCTGCTGTAGCAAATTTGAGCATGCTCTGCTGGGGTTTTTTGCCTTCCTCTGGATCAACTGTGGGTATAGTATTGGGTATATTGGATTGTACGATATATTTTTTTTTTTTTTATGGTTGAACTGGATGGACTTGTGTTTTTTTTCAACCTGACTAACTATGTAACTATGTAACTATATAAACTTATAAGGTAGAATCATATTTGATGATCCATTGCCACCTTCCTATTTTCTTGTTGTCACATTTTTGGAGTTCTCATACAAATGCCAACCCAAATTTACCTCTGTAAATAGAGTAATCTGATTTGTACTTTCCATAAACAAAACCTTTGGTATGTGTTTGTTGTGTTTCAGGTGCCTTTGTTTGCATGCATTTTGTTATGTTTTTGCAACATATATGTTCTTTTGTTTCCATTTTAAAAGAACTATGTGCTTTAAAAATATCTCTTCTGTACATTTGTAATTAGCCTGACAAAAGCCACATTGTTTCTTGAAATGTTTGCTGGGGTTTCCAAAAGCAATTATCTGTTTAATGTGTTACCTTCAGCTAGATTAGAGTTTACTATCTCTCATCTCATATATAGAAAAGTAAACAAGACCAACAAAACAGACTATCACGGTACCAATGAGCAGTACATACATAGTAATTTTCAATAATTTTATTTTATACAAAATTGAACATATAAAAAAATATATAAAAAACCATTTAGATGTTCTCTTGAGGTTCTTAAATACGTGTTTCTCAATTAGTTGTCCGTAAAAATGGTTGATGCGTTTCACATATCCGCTTCCTCAGAACCATTTACGTGTGACATATACTTAGAGAACCTTAAATTGGAAGACATGGGAAAAATATCATTACGAGTTCGGAACATGCACTAGAATATCCCAAAAAGAACCCCATATATGTTGGGTAATATTAATAGGCCCAATGGCCCATCAAGGGACGTAAACCCACATAACTTATAGAGAACCCAAGATAGTTAATCTATGGATGAATAGCGATGTGTCCCAGATTGGGAGGAGTGAGTAAACTGGAGGAGAGAACAGGAATCCAACCAGCATGGTCCCTCTGAAGGAATAATGAGTAGTTTTAACAATAAACGCATACGTCCAGCAGCATATAGTTATAGAGTATAATAGTTAGAGAAAATATACTCACGAGAGTTTGTATCATGCAGCCATAGCCAGAACCAGTCAAAGGTCCCCACTCATATGAGAAATATCATTTGCTCAGCCTACAAGGCGACACCTAAATAGTTATTGGACAAAATCCATTAGAGAAGGATAGAGTCCAACTTTAAATAAGGAAGCATGTAAAACAGCAATATAAGCAAACTACCTGTATAGGACAATCCGGGAGCCCATACACTCCACAGAAAAGAAAGGGGGGGGAAGGATGGTGACCACTGAAGTACAGGATACTAGCTGCTCTTAGGTCCAAACCAATGCTGCTTATAATACAATGTGCTTGATAGGGTAATTGGCTCCAACTCAGCCAAAAAAGACATCACTAAAGTAAAAAGAAAACATTCTATGAAGACAGTCCATAAAAGTAAAAACGAAGCATAATGCTGCTCCAATAAGGACAAGTAACCAGACATCACCATGAGGGTATAGGAAAATTCAGACTGGACTTACCATGTATGCATCTCACTCCCAAATACACACCACTTACCAGACCAGGAACATACACTGTTTAAGTAGTCCGATTGGCGCCAAAACAGCCTCACAATCAATAGTCATCATTGCAAAAGCTGGGACGACATGAGTAGAGCAAAACAATTACCTATCTAATAACACAGCGCAGATGCTGTCTAGCTGCCGGCCAAAAACAAAACCGAAACTTTGCACATGCGCAGATGCGTCCAAATGGCTCAATGTTAATAATAACGGCCAGTCAGAGGCACAGAGCAGGCTGAGCGCTGCATAATAGGATGCTGGATCCAAACCACTAAAGTTCAGACCAACATGAAAGCCTCCAGAGGGGAGAATCACATACCCCAAAGGGGATATAGGAACAGGGAAGGGAAAATCCCCCAGACGCCACCACCTCAACTCCACCACCGGAGGTGGGCTAGAGAAAGTCAATTGATTCTCTCTGCCCCCAGTTTTTAACCATGATGGGTGGGATTGGTCTCTCAACCATGCTGGATAGAAATTCCTGCAAATTAAACTCACCTCCAGGTCTCTTCCACAGAAGGCAATCCTGGACAACCAGATTAGTTATAATAAATCATATACCTTTATAGTAATATCGTGTTTTTATTTGGCCAGCACATGTTCCCATAAATCTCCCATCTATTCCTGATATTAAGAAAAAGGGGAAAAAACAAAAACAATAACAAAAATTCTGTACATTGCATTATTACAATTTCGATTGATCAAGTCGTCCATGGGGGAGCATAATAAAAGACAGACCTTGTAACACAGCGGGTACATATGATAGACAGAGGATATTGCCATCTTACATTGTCAAAGGAATGGTCTATAACTTAACGAGTCATCAAGAGGCATTTAAATTAAAAATCCATTTTGCTTCACGTTGGAGCAGTCTCTGATCTATATTGCCACCCCGTGGGTCTTCTCTGACCCTTTCAAGGGCTGTAAAACAGACCATTGACGTGTCATTTTTATGATTCAGCATGACATGCCAACCTATGGGCATGTAAACTAGATTTTTCCTAATGTAGTAAATGTGATCGTATACTCGTCTCCGGAAATTCCTGAACATTTTCCAATCCCCATGGTCTGGCAGTCCGCATGAAATTTCATATTGTATACTTCTCCATTTGGCAAAGTATATGATCAGCCCTCTAGCATCCAGTCGCAATACTCTCAGTTATTACATCTGAACATTCCTATTCTTTCTTCTGATGTATCTCCAGGTTTCTGAAAATGGTTATGAACAAGCCTGTCTTTCAAGGATTGACATTTCCTATAGCTGATTTGTGGGAAGTCATTAATGTATTTGTTGATGATGCGGCCCTTATTAAGAGGTGCCAATGTCTACCAATTGCCTGTCGTATTATTTCATGATTACTGGAATACGTTGTTATTATTCTTACAGTATCCTTTTGTTGCCCCTTATGTTCTTTATTGGCAAATAATAATAATAATGTCTGTCTATCCTTATCAAGAGCTTTTTTAAAGACCTTTTTGAGAATCGTTTTGCTGTAACCTCTCTTCATCAGTCTTCATTTTTAACAAGTTGGATTCAACTCTAAAAGACTCCTCTGTCTCCCATCTCAAGGAACTCAGACATCAAAACCATATACTGTATTTGCAGACCTAAGCCACCTTGAACTCAACAGAAGGAGGAACTCAAAAGGTTCAAAATAAACTTGACTGCACAAGATGGACACACAACTTTGCATGAGAAGATCTGCTGATGTTGCAACTAAAAAAAAAAAAAAAAAAAAAACACTTAACAATATGAAGAAAAATCACAAAAATACTCACATCTCATGCCTTTTAGATAAACTAAACAGGATAATATTGCTGATAAAGTGTAGGCAGGTGCCTACAAAGGGGTTAATGCATTTTTCTTTCTGTGTTATTTTTTCCTGTCTGTGCTTGTACCCTCAAGTTAATTGGGCCATGTTACAATGTCTTAATGAAGTAAAAATTCCAAAAATACAGAGTGCGCATGAGTGAGGGATCTAAGATGGCCGCTAGAGCCTGATCCTCCGCACCCCTCCAGACCAACGGAGCTCCTAGTGTGGCTCTGCATGCTCCAGGAAGGCAGACACAGAGGGTACCTGCCGCCGAATCCCCTGTGACCCCCCTCGGATGAACAACACGGCCGCTCGCCGTGACCTGGGCCCACAATTCGAGGCGTCCATCCGCGCGGGGTCTACCAAGACAAGTCGAGTACAGGCAAGTCCTCACCCCAGCCACCCGGACATACACCCCTCTCAAGCCTGGGAACTATCAGCAGGTTTTTACCCCCTCTCCTGCCTCCACGGAATCATTTATAAGCCACACTATGACAGAACAGGGCTTCTCCCCCACAGGGCTTAACAGGCCACTACACTCTGACCTCCCCACACCAGGCCTGCAACCACAAGATCACTGCTTCTCCACAGTGGATCTATATGACAAGCTTTCCATCCTCCTGGAAAGAGGATTGGCCACAACGGCAGCTAAAATAACAGGGGACATCAAATCTGCCCTGCAAGACATAGGCTCCAAAATGGAGGCGATAGAAAACAAACTGGATTCACTGCCGCAGTATCTAACCAAAATACTGACATGATCCTAACCCTACAGGACCAACTAGAAACTGCCTTATCATGCATTGACGACCTCAAAAACAGATCCAGATGGTACAATTTCAGGATCAGGGGACTACCAGAGACCGTGACAGATGTATCTGCAGCGACCCAAGACCTGATTAAAACTCTGCTGCCTAACATTAATCCACAGCGTCTGGAACTGGACAGGGCCCACAGAGCTCTGGGTCCCCCCAGGAAGGATGGTTTGCCCAAAGACATAATTGTCAAACCACATAACTATGCCGTAAAAGAAGATGTGATGAAACAGGCATGCACTTTAACCCAGGTGACATGTCAAGGCCACGCAATACAGATTTTTGCAGATCCTGCACCCTCAACCATCCAACGAAGACGCACCCTGAAGCCCCTGCTGACTGCCATGGCCCAGAAAGACATAAAATACAAGTGGGCATTCCCGTTTGTGGTTAAATTTACATACAAAAGCCAAAAACCATGCCTTTGCCACAGGAGAAAAGCTTCTACTACGCCTGAAGATTATTTCACATGATGCAGAAATGGACACTTCCTCTGCTTCCACAAGCTCAACTAAGAGGCCTCCACCTGTCAGCCCCTCGACCCCCCTATGGTCAAAGCAGAAGTTGAGAACATTGGGAGACAATGGCCCTACTTGAAGGCCTCCACAACTGATCCTGGACTCACCTATTTGCCTTAATATTTGTAAGTTATCCTGACTCCTTACTTAAGGCCCCCTAAAACAACAAGCATCTAACCTACTCCCACATTACTGTTGTTTGCTCCTAAGTGCACTGTGTGACACAGTCTACCCCTCCCCCACCCCCTTCTTTATTATCTTTCCCCTTTTTTTCTGTTCACGTTTTATCCTACAGGTTTAAGAACAGACGCATTTGTCACACGGAAACTGTGTCATCTTCTTTTCATAGCTAAATTGTTATTTGAACCGTAGATTATACAGCCTCCCATCTTCTAATGCCCTGTTCCCCCCTTACCCATCCTCCTCACCACTCCCTCCCACCACCCCCATTTAACCCTCTGTCCCCAAGGGTCATGTATTTCCCCAAACATCATTGTAGTATTCCTACTTTGATATAATGGACAGACGGGATCACAAGGAATCCCTCTGGTGTGACAAATGACAGATCTAATAAGTCAAAGTTCTGTTTGGATAGTTTTACTTCCCCAATTTGTTCAGGTTTTAAGGTTGAAATGTTCTCCCCAGTATAGCTTCCTGACGTCTATACGTGAATGCATGTACCATAGCCGACTTATATTGTGTTTCTTCTCTGTATATAGAGCCCCTTGGTCTGGGGCGGTACACATGTGCCTCCGTCTATCCCCTGAAATCCACTAGGCTTCCAGGGGCTGGGACATCTGAGATGGCAAGCTCAGACATTTTCCAATATTTTTTGGATTTATTAGCTCCCAGGGTTTCTTTCTCCCCCCTGGAACCTACTATTTTCTCAGGGAGAAAACCTTCTTTCCTTTCTTCTTTCCAACTCCATGTCTACTCCCTTCTATTGCCTATCGTGACACCACTAACTAATATATCTTTAGCAGATACTCCCTAATCCCAGATCCTGAATAAACGACACTCGAAAAGGCCCAGGGAGGTCTCCTCAAGTATTACCAAATACAAAAGAAGACTTCCCACGGTAAGTGATGATGAATGTATCCACAGTCCTCCCCTCTGCTCCCATGGCTAACCTCACACCAAACACTCTAAGGGTCGCCTCTCACAATGTGCAAGGCTTGAACTCCCCTTTGAAATGCAAGAAAATCTTCAACTTCTATAAATCCCTCAAACTAGATGTTATTATGATACAGGAGACGCACATAAAACAAAAGGAGCGGCTATTTTATTCTCAAAATCCTGCAAATTTAACTGGACCTCTGACTATAGGGACATGAAAGGCAGGTTCATTTTAGTCAAAGGCATGATTGAAGGACAATTGTACTCCTTAGTGTCGTATTATGCTCCTAACAAAGGACAAGTAAAAATTTTTGCCCGCCTTTTCTGCATCCTTAACCCAATGCTAAAGGGAACAGTCATCTTTGGAGGTGACTCCAACGTCACCTTTGATCAAGGCCTAGACAGATCAAAGCCCAAGGGTCATCAATTAACATGCCCCCTCAAGGCCAGCCACAAAATAGCTAAACTGATTCATACTCAGGGACTGACCGACGTATGGTGAGAACTGAATCCAGCCACCAGAGACTACACACACTATTCGGCCCCTCACAACACATTCGCCAGAATAGACCACATTCTACTACACACACAATCAATACCTGCAGTCACCCAATCCCGAATCAGAGACACGATCCTCTCAGATCACGTAGTAGTAAGCATGTCCATACGACTTACAACTCCAAAATCAGGACTAAAACCCTGGAGACTGAATGAATCCCTTCTATTGGACCCAATCAGAGTCACCATGCTCGAAACGTCACTGATAGAATACTTCAAATTCAACACGACAGGAGATACTACTATGGAAACTGTTTGGGCGGCTTACAAGGCTTTCATTAGGGGGGAAATCATACAAATGTCCACTAAAATAAAAAGGGAAAGAACTGCTGAAGTTGAAAGACTGGAAAGGGAGTATGCCGCATTAAGATTCCAACACAAAAAAAACCCCTCACATAATAACATCACACAAATAGATAAAATCAAACTTGAACTTAATTTAGCCCTCACAGCACAAGCAGAAAAAAGTGTAACAGAAGAAATAGGGAGTCCGCGCTAATGGGTGTAATTAGAAGCCTAGATGGGAAGTATATTCCTAAATTGATAGACTGCTGCCCTCACATACGCTGACTCCACAGGGGGTGGAATGAGCGGAAAAAGTGAAAAAAGAAAAGTGTGTGAGTGTGGCGCTGTCCCAAAATTGTAAAAGAAATGTCTGCATATATACAATTTTATCCAAAGTGTCACGTGTGTATTCCCTTAAGTGAAATATGTATGGCAGTTATTACCACTCCTGTGAGTTGAAGTGACTGGTGATTTAAACATAAGAAGCATAATGAGTGCAATAAATCGCATCCAAGGTGTCTAGTGCTATATTCCCTCAAAAGGAAAAAACAGTATTAAACACTGCTAAGAGCATGAAGTGGTCTATGTCTAAACACTAGAAAACACAAAGTTGCAATAAATACATCACACGTGACATGCAAAAAATTCTAAAGTGTCTAGTGCTAAATAAATAAATATTAAAATATTGCTCTACAAACGTTGCAAATAAAGTGACAAGTGCCCTATAAAGAGGTCACTCTGAAAAGTACTAAACACACGTGCCATGCAAATGGTTCTATGATAATAAGAAGTTCATATGGGTATGTGCCCGGTGCACTATAAGTGAAAAAAGGCGTCCATTGTGGGGTTCCTCAAAGCACACAACAGGTGTTAATCCAGTGCTGGTGTCTCGCGTTGTGATTGTGCAGAGACTCACCAGCTGTATATCCCCTGCAGGGGTAACGAGTAGTCACAGTATGTGCCACTGTGCAGCAGTACTTGGCAAGACCAGGACCAGGATGATATCATAAGGACATAAGAAGAAAGGATTCCATAGTGTGAAACCGTTTAAAACCACTATTTATTAGGTCAGATAAAAAGGGTACTCACATTGTAATGGAAAAAATGAGCGGTGTACAATGCTAACAAAGATGTTCCTAAGCATCAGCTTTGCAGGGAGATGTCAGCAAGGCGTTCAGTCAAAGACCACATGAGCCAATCAGAGGTCACGGGAAAAGACATTGAGAGAGACGTCACCACTGCGTCCAAAGTAGCAATAGCGATCCACATAGGTGAAAATAGAACCAAATCCCGATATGTAAAGGAACATTAATAGAAGGCAAGGACCAAATCCAAGTTCACTGATCGGGGGATATCCAACCGGGAATGGGAACATTGAAATAACCGGACCCTGAATGACTTCCGAACAGGGATATGAAAATTGGGACTATGAAAAGTTTCAGGGATAATATAAATATCCCAAATCTACAAGTATAATGCAACAAAGATAAATTAAATAAAAAGGAAAAAATAAAATAAAAATAAAAATAAATAAAATAAAAATGAATATAAAAATAAAAATAAAAATGAAGATGAGAAAGAAAGAAAAAATAAATAAATAAATAAATAAATAAAAATAAAAGTAACCCGCTGATAAGGTTATTGTGCCCCTATACCAGTATAAAAATCTCAAATGAGGACCAAACTCGAAACATAAACCAGAGTGAATATCTAAGACTGATTGATAAACGAGTTGAAGTCTCACTCAACGTTCAACCCAAAAGGAAAATAGGACCTCAACTCGTGTATCCAATAGGTCTCGAGGTGTGAAACACCACAAAGACGCAACTCACCCCTCCAATGAGGGACAAATTTATCGATCACTTGAAAAAGTGTACCTGTAGGGTCCTTATTATGATATTGCAAATAATGATGAGGTACTGTGTGTTTGCTTTTCCCACTTTTTATCCCTGCCACATGCTCATTGGCTCTGATGGAAAAAGTCCTAATAGTGCGACCAACATACTGTTTTTGGCAGGGACAGGTGAGCAAATACACAATGTATTGCGAAGCACAGGTGGTGAAGTGCTTCATGGAATAAATCCGCAAAGTAACAGTAGATTTGAATGTGTCTGTTTTGTGTCCCCCTCCAATGTTATGGAGGCACACGTTACATCTATGGCATGGATAATAACCCTTATATTGCTGAAAGAAAGATGCCCTTTCAGGGGGGTTGATCACATTCGGGGCGACCTGCCCCTAAATGGGCTGTGCGCCCCTGAAAATGACACCGGCCCGTTCAGGAAGGACAGGGCCCAATAGTCTATCATTCTGAAGCACCTTCCAGTGCTTTCTGAATATATCCTTGATCTGTTTAGACTGAGTGGAGTAAGTTGTGAAAAAGGACCATCTAAATCTGGAATCTTGAGTGTCTTTGGGGCGCTCAACTAAAGTGGAGCATCTCTCAATTTGCAAAACTTTATTGATCTCAGCATCTAGAGTATCTGGGTTGTAACCCTTTTCTAAGAATCTGTTTTTTAGGACCTGAGCCTGTGACAAATAATCAGAGGTTCTTGTACAGTTGCGGCACAGCCTCAGGAACTGGCTATGAGGGATTGACTTCAGCCATTGCTCTTGGTTGCAACTATCGACCGGAATGTATGCATTCCGGTTGGTAGGTTTAAAATATGTTTTAAACTCTAGATGTTGTTCGACCACTAGGATCTCGAGATCTAAGAAGTGAATTGAGGAGGTGCTAGCTTCATAGCTTAAAGTAATCCCTCTATCATTCAAGTTGAGTGTGGCCATGAAATTTTCCGAGGATGTGTGGTCTCCATCCCATAGGAGGAGGATGTCGTCAATGTATCTTGCCCAGAGAACCAACTCCGATCTCTGGGACGCATAGACGACATCCTCTTCCCACTGGGCCATGAAGAGGTTGGCAAAACTGAGGGCAAACTTTGCCCCCATAGCCACACCTCTTTTTTGCAAGTAAAACTGATTCTGGAATCAGAAATAATTATGCCAAGTGGCAAATTTCAAAAGTTGCATGATAAAATTACGTTGTAGAACGGGAATTCTAGTGTCTTTTGATAAATACTTCTCAACGGCATCAAAACCTAGATTGTGGGGTATGCACGTACAAAGTGCAGCCACGTCTGCTGTGGCCAAAATCATCCCTTCTCTAAATTGGAATGATTCAAGTAATTTTATGGTATCTCTGGTATCTTTTAAATATGAGGGGACAGAACGAACTAAGGGTTGTAAGTAAAAATCAACATATTTACCTGTGCGGGCTTTGACCGAGTCAATCCCACTGACGATAGGTCGGCCAGGGGGATTGACCTGGTCTTTGTGCACTTTGGGAAGATAATAGATGGTGGGAATATGGGGAACTTGGGGAACCAAATAATGTTTCTCTTTCTTACTTAGTATCCCAAGTGAAAAACCCTTGTCAACTAATTCCACCAAAGCTTTTTTGTATTGCGTAGTAGGATCCATGGGAATGGGACTATATGTACCAGGGTCCTGCAAAATTCTGTTCATTTCCTTCAAGTAGTCTACTTTATCCAAAATGACAATCCCCCCGCCTTTGTCAGCAGGACAGATAATATTTTTCCTCTCACATAGTAGTTTTAATCCAACTTTGATATTAGGATTAGTGTAAACTTTTTTCTTTGAATAGGATAGTTTCTCTAAGTCTTGTAAAACAAGACTTTTGAAGACCTGAATGGATGGTGGTATAGTGCCTGGAGGGTTAAATAAAGACGGATTAGACAATCCTGAATGTATGAAACTTGTAGCAGACGGAATTACATCTGAAGAAGTGGGGACTCTATCGGCCATGGGGAGCCTAGGAGGTTGAGACAGAAGAAATCTCTGTATACTAAGCTTTCGTGTAAACTTTAAAACATCAATAAATGTGTTGAATGTGTTAAGAGGTTTGGGGGGACCAATTTAAGCCCTTTGTCCAAAACAATTTTTTTTTTCCCGGTCCAGCTGGCGTTTCCCCCCATGCACCAGCCAAGTGGAGGTGGAGCCCCCAGAGGGAGAGGTAGGGGCCAACAAAGGGGATACCCTGTTGATCCATACTATAGGAACAGCTCAGGGGTTCCCCCCACAATCAGGGAGGTTACCAAGATAATCATGTTCAACAACATCAGAACTATGATTATAATTACCATATTCCGATTCGTTTACACAACCGATTCACTCCCCTCCATGAGAATGTCACTCATGATGCATATCGAGATACATATTCTCACTACGGTAGAGAAGAGGATTTCTCCAGTAGATCCCCTTATAATTACAATTTAAATCACCCTAATTCTTTCCAACATTTGGGTTTTCAGAGACCAATGGAGGAATATCCCAAAAAGTCAGAAAGAAAAGAGGGACCCGAGGGGGGCGGAGGGTCCAACGCCAAAGGAAAAAGAACTTAAAAGGGGCTGGGATTTACAATCTGAGTTCTGTTACATTGACAGACGCTGAAAAATTTGTTTTGGACAAAGGGCTTAAATTTGTCCCCTCCAAACCTCTTAACGCATTCAACACATTTATTGATGTTTTAAAGTTTACACGAAAGCTTAGTATATAGAGATATTTTCTGTCTCAACCACCTAGGCTCCCCATGGCCAATAGAGACCCCACTTATTCAGATGTCATTCTGTCTGCTACAAGTTTCATACATTCAGGATTGTCTAAGCCATCTTTATTATTGATTATTGATTGACTCGGTCACAGCCCACATAGGTAAATATGTCGATTTTTACTTACAACCCTTAGTTCGTTCTGTCCCCTCAGATGATTTTGGTCACAGCAGACATGGCTGCACTTTATACATGCATACCCCACAATCTAGGTTTTGAAGCCGTTGAGAATTATTTATCAAAAGACACTAGAATTCCCATTCTACAACGTAATTTTATCATACAACTTTTGAAATTTGCCACCCAGCATAATTATGGTTCCAGAATCAGTTTTACTTTCAAAAAAGAGGTGTGGCTACGGGGGGCAAAGTTTGCCCCCAGTCTTGCCAACCTCTTCATGGCCCAGTGGGAAGAGGATGTCTTCTATGCTTCCCAGAGATCGGAGTTGGTTCTCTGGGCAAGATACATTGACGACATCCTCCTCCTATGGGATGGAGACCACACATTCTCGGGAAAATTTCATGGCCACACTCAACTTGAATGGTAGAGGGATTACGTTAAGCTATGAAGCTAGCACCTGCTCAACTCACTTCTTAGATCTCGAGATCCTAGTGGTCGAACAACATCTAGAGTTTAAAACATATTTTAAACCTACCGTCCGGAATGCATACATTCCGGTTGATAGTTGCCACCAAGAGCAGTCGCTGAAGTCAATCCCTCGTAGCCAGTTCCTGAGGCTGCGCCGCAACTGTACAAGAGCCTCTGATTATTTGTCATAGGCTCAGGTCCTAAAAAACAGTTTCTTAGAAAAGGGTTACAACCCAGATACTCTAGATGCTGAGATCAATAAAGTTTTGCAAATTGAGAGATGCTCCACTTTAGTTGAGCGCCCCAAAGACACTCAAGATTCCAGATTTAGATGGTCCTTTTTCACAACTTACTCCACCCAGTCTAAACAGATCAAGGATATTTTCAGAAAGCACTGGAAGGTGCTTCAGAATGATAGACTATTGGGCCATGTCCTTCCTGAACGGGCCGGTGTCATTTTCAGGGACGCACGGCCCATTCAGGAGCAGGTCACCCCGAATGTGATCAACCCCCCCTGAAAAGGCATCTTTCTTTCAGCAATGTAAGGGTTACTACCCATGCCGTAGATGTAACGTGTGCCTCCATAACATTGAAGGGAGACACAAAACGGACACATTCAAATCTACTCTCACTTTGTGGATTTATTCCATGAAGCACTTCACAACCTGTGCTTTGCAATACATTGTGTATTTTCTCACCTGTCCCTGCCAAAAACAGTACGTTGGTCGCACTATTAGGAGTGGGAAAAGCAAACACACAGTACCTCGTCATTATTTGCAATATCATAATAAGGACCCTACAGGTACACTTTTAAAAGTGATTGATAATTTTGTCCCTCATTGGAGGGGTGAGTCCCGTCTTCGTGGTGTTTTGGATATTGGATTAGGTATTAGGTATTGGATACACGAGTTGAGGTCCTACAGTATTTTCCTTTTGGGTTGAACGTTGAGTGGGACCTCAACTCATTTATCAATCAGTTTTAGATATTATGTTTTTAGGTTTATGTTTCGAGTTTGGTCTTCATTTGAGATTTTTTTGGTATAGGGGCACAATAACCTTATCAGGGGGTTACTTTTATTTTTATTTATTTATTTTCTTTCTCATCCTTATTTTTATTTTTATTTTTATATTTATTTTTATTTTATTTATTCTTATTTTTATTTTTATTTTCATTTGATTTTTTTCATTTTTATTTAATTTTTATTCAATGTATCTTTATTGCATTATACTTGTAGATTTGGGATATTTATATCATCCCTAAAACTTTTCATAGTCCCAATTTTCATATCCCTGTTCAGAAGTCATTCTGGGTCCGGTTATTTCAATGTTCCCATTCCCGGTTGGATATCCCCAGATCAGTGAACTTGGATTTGGTCCTTGCCTTCTATTAATGTTCCTTTACATATCAGGATTTGGTTCTATTTTTACCTATGTGGATCGCTATTGCTACTTTGGATGCAGTGGTGACGTCTCTCTCAATGTCTTTTTCCGTGACCTCTGATTGGGTCATGTGAGTGAGGTTTGGACATGTGACGCGAAGTGCTACGTTGCCATAGTGATCCGTTCTATATAAATTGAGATCACTTCCCTTTTTGTTATGTTTCCTTTCCGCACCCGTCAGGTGACCGGTGATCCGCATTTTTGCGGTCTTTTGTCTATAACATCATTTCCTTTTGTTTGACATGCGGACCTGCGGCCGTGGAGACCGAACGTCCGGTCTGTTTGCCGATTGGCGGCTTGACCCGCATGTCTTTCAACCCTTGCATACCATAGGTCTGTCCGACGGAGAGGTGGGTTTGTTAGTCAGATGACCATGTCACACCAAAAGGATGAAGCAATTTTCTCTATGTGTTTGATTGGTCCTGTATCATCTATTGTTTTTTTATAAATATAAGCAACATGGAGGAGGTGATTTATGCCCCAGTAGAAGACCTGTAGGTCAAAACGCGTCGGGCTGCTATTTCACCTTCCATGTTGCCCAATTTCTATATCTGAACACATTTAATGTTACTGTTTTTTTAGAAATAAAACGCCCCTTTTTATCTGTGGAAGCATAATTTTTTCCCCCACATATCATCTTGATGCCGTTGAGTGTCCCATTCCAGTAGACCCAGTGCATCCTCTTCACAAGATTCCAGTCTCCAGTTTCGGCTTGAGCGGTTTACTCACATGGTTCCTGTGGAGTTCGCCCTGAAGGTTCCAACCGGAGGTCCTAACCACCTGGACACCCCTGTACCTGCCACGTGTGGCACATTGCCTGTTAAGACTCTATGTTGCTGACATTAGAGTCCACCAGATCTGGTAAGTGTATGCACCTACCATTCATCTGCTGTTGTCATTCCTTTTGATGCTGTTCACACAAATGGATCCATACATCCAGTGTCTCTATTTGGAAACCCATCACTTTGAGCGGTTGCTCTTGTGTTCACACACAGTTGGACATTTACCACTTTATTATTACACTAGCCATTCAGAACTTTTGTGTGTCACTCATTCAGTCTAGTGTATTCTTTTCACATGTTTACATTTCATGGACTTTTTGTGTTATACAGATATCACGTTTATTTCATATGTCTGTTACGCGCTACATTTTCCACCATTGTTTTTATAGTTTTTGTCACATTGTATGTAGCTGCTTATTTGATTATTTTAGTTAGCGCAGTGTTATCCCTTACATTTCCCATGAATATATCACTCCATCCACAAACTGTATCCCTGCTTTAAAAATCCTTGCCCTTCGAATGGAACGACAAGTCTATTAAATATCTTGGAATCAGCTTAACACCCAAGATATAATCTCTCTATAATAACAATTATCCCCCTATGTCCCGTAAACTGGAAACAGAACTCAAAATATGGGCTAACCATAACCTCTCCTGGATAGGAAAGATAAATTCTATAAAGATGACTCTTCTCCCCAAACTCCTATACTTGTTTCGTTCCCTCCCCATCCCAATCAACAGGGGCCATATTAAATCCTTTCAAAGTAAGATCCTACAATTCGCTTGGGGCAAGGTAGGCTATAGGATTCCACAAGGCTCCATGTATAGCCATAGAAAAAAGGGAGGATTAGGGCTCCCCAATTTACTTCAATATTACTTTGCAGTAGGGGCGTAACTAAAAATCACAGGGCCCCATAGCAAAATGTTGTATGCCCCCCCTGCAAACCGCCCCCCCCACAAAAAAAAGAACTAATGCTATTGAACAACAGATTACTGCACCCATGCACAGTACCCAGGCAACAGCTTATATGAATTTTGAACAACAAAGTATGCAGTGTACTGTATGCATCCTCTGAAGGACACACATTTCTGACCTCCATGCCTTCTAACCAATCTCTGTTCTGTTATATAACATGAAAAAGTTCAACTCACCATAATGCAGAATCAGTGGGAGCCCTGAGCATGTCACTTGCCACCGTCGCCTGCCACCAGATGCAACTTGTCACAGAATGTCACTTGCCACATCACCCGCCACACGTTGCAGATTGTCCACTTGCCACGTCGCCTGCCACCAGATGCAGATTGTCACTTGTCACACATTGCAGAATGTCACCTGCCACATGTTGCTAATTGTCCACTTGCCACGTCCCGAATTGTCACTTGCCAAGTCACCTGCCACCCATTACTGATTGTCACTTGCCACTTCCCAGATTGTCACTTGCCACGTCACCTGCCACACATTACGGATTGTCACTTGCCACGTCACCTGCCACACATTACGGATTGTCACTTGCCACGTCACCTGCCACACATTACGGATTGTCACTTGCCATGTCCCAGATTGTCACTTGCCACACATTACGGATTACGGATTGTCACTTGCCACGTCGCCTGACACATGTTACGGATTGTCACTTGCCACGTCACCTGCCACACATGACGGATTGTCACTTGCCACGTCCTTGATTGTCACTTGCCACACATTACGGATTGTCACTTGCCACGTCACCTGCCACACATTACGGATTGTCACTTGCCATGTCCCAGATTGTCACTTGCCACACATTACGGATTACGGATTGTCACTTGCCACGTCGCCTGACACATGTTACGGATTGTCACTTGCCACGTCACCTGCCACACATTACGGATTGTCACTTGCCACGTCCTGGATTGTCACTTGCCACACATTACGGATTGTCACTTGCCACGTCACCTGCCACACATTACGGATTGTCACTTGCCACGTTCCTGATTGCCACTTGCCACACATTACGGATTGTCACTTGCCACGCCCCAGATTATCACTTGCCACGTCACCTGCCACACATTACGGATTTCACTTGCCACGTCCCGGATTGTGACTTGCCACTTCACCTGTCACACATTACGGATTGTCACTTGCTGTGTCACTTTCCTGCTGTGTCCCAGAGTCAGGCAGCAGAGAGATAATGTCATCTCTCTGCTTCTCAAGGCTGCCTGCACAGTGAGGGGGGAACTGCACTGCAGGGATGCAGGGAGGGCACCGGGCGGTGAGAGATGATGTCATCTCTATGCACCCCCACCTGCCAGCTCCCTGATTGGCCAGCCCGCTCACACACGAGCCACCCAGCTGTCTCACCTCCTGACAGCCCTCGGAGCCGCTCACGCTCTCACCGTGGACCCGTGGAGCTGCCCGCTCTCACCCGCGGGCCCGCAAAGCCTCTCCCGCTCTCGCCCGTGGATCCGCAAAGCCGCCCGCTCTCACCCACGGAGCAACCTGTCCTCACCGGGCCCCACTTGGCTGCTCTCAAATCTCAATCATATACTCGAGATACGAAAAACCAGATTGGGTCTGAATTGAAAGACAAGCAATACCCCACCACACTATAGACTTTTTAATGTGGACTTCCCCAAAATCCCATCCGCCGATGATGACACCAACCCTTTCCCACTTCCTAGCGCTCTGGGACTAGCTACTAAAGTCTAAAACCCTAACATCAACCAGCAAACCACTATCCCATGTATTTAACAACCCTGAATTCCCCCCAGGACAAAACATTGTGGCATTCAAATGGTGGCTGGACAAGGGACTGTACAGAATCGGGCACTTCTTCTCTCCTGCAGTCCCTTTCTCCCTCAAGCATTACACTAATAAGCTGGAGCTACCCACAACAGAACACTTCAGTTTCCATCAAATCTCACATTTTCTGCACACCATATGGTCGGAAAAACCACTCCCGCCTAGATATACGGCTTATGAACTATGGTGTGGACAGGGCACGGAGCAGAGGGGAGGAATATCGATCATTTATTCATCACTGGTACTCCCAGTTTCTAAATCCCCTTTCATGACGAGATGGGAAAAGGAGCTACAATTCAGTTGGGATCTGGAGACCTGGCAAACGGCCTGCTTTATATCCTTTAAGGGGATATTGAACACATCACTCACAGAGGCCAGTATAAAAGTAATTTTGAAGTGGTATCATACCCCCTTCAGACTAGCGTTGATGTATGCCTCTGCAGATCCTCTGTGTTTCAGAGGATGTCAACTTACAGGCACAATGACCCACATCTGGTGTCCCAGGATACGCCCCTTCTGGAGAAAAATCTTTAACATTATAGACAAGTTGGTCGGTCGTCAGGTGCCCAGATCTCCTACAATAGCCCTTCTCAATGAACAGATTCCAAAAACCCCTCCATGTACTAGGAAGCTAATCCACTTCATACTAGTGGGCGCTAAACTTACAATAGCTAAAGCGTGGAAACTACCAAACATCTCCATTAAGGCCGCCCAAAGGAAGATCTCATGAATCATGTCACAAGAAAAATTGTCTAGTATACTATAAGACACCCGCACTAAATTCGAGGCCACATGGAAACCGTGGGCTCAGTACATGGGTATCTCCCTCCTCCCTGTCAATAGACCAGACTGAGACCCTACAAATCCAATCTAAAAGGTGATCGACGTTAGACAACACCAAGCAACACCCTCTTCTCTCTTCTTCCACTCCCATACCCCTGACTCTCTCAACTCTATTCTGTTCTCCCTCCTCATCTACCCCTGTTTAAACGGGACGACAGTGGAACACATACAAATCACCAGCCCGGAGTTCCAGATGCTAGTAGGAACTCAGGAAACGTTTTGTGCCAAACCTAAGATACATGGTGGGGGGGTGGGCTCCAGGGTCGGGACCCCCATCCAGCACAGTCTGATCCCCTTGGGGGGTGCTGTGTGTATAAATGGGACTCCCCTGACCACTCCCTGTCTCTATCTTTGTACTATCATAACATTATACTGTCATAAGGGCTTTCTCTTCGGTTGCAAAACCCACCTTTCCGTTTGCAAGTTATAACTGTTCTAGGTTCCGTATACAACTCTATACATAGACGGGACCTGGTCCAGACCGATTTAGTCTTCCCTCTGTGTTATTTCAGCTAGGATCAGCTATATCTCAAAGATTAATTAGTCATATAATTTTTTTTTTATTTGATTCACTGTCAACCTGCTGATACATATGTTTGTATATGTTTGATTACAAAATAAAAACCTTTTGAAGTAAAAAATCCAAATATACAAGCCACAGCAGAAAATGGGACAAACAAGCTGATGCGTTTCACACTTAACAGTGCTTAATCGTAGCTATGATGGAGTGGTGATCCTTTCTCTTCCCCCTTCTGTTACAATGTCTTAATGTTGTACTGTGTCCTTAGGTTGACCTGTGAGCTGGAGGTAACTAAACAGGTAGAGGTTAATGCAATTTTTAGCAAGGTTACCAACCCCTACAGGTCATACCATATAAATAGTGCCCTAAAGAGTCCTGCTGGGGAAATACTGCTAAAATGTAGCTGTCTCTACTGAAGTGGATCCCCCCATTAGAAGGGGAGTGGGAGGGGGTGATGGGAGCTCACTCGGGGCTGCCAGTGGTGTCTAGAGCCTATTGACCCTTATAGACTCCCAATTGCCAGGAATGGATGTATAGCCTTTGTGGATTACTGCCAATCGTGGATTCTTTTTTTTCCAATCTTTATTAAAATAATGGACCAATGGTTTATAAAGTGTATAAATAAAAAGAGAACTAGTGCAAAGTACCAATCATGGATTCTAAGGGACTAAGGGACTTAAGTTGGCTCTTGTGGATTACTGCCTAATTGGACTTTTGTCCTACAAGGATTGCTTTATGGACTTTACCAGTAGCCTAATGTACAGTAACTTTATATGGCACCAGAGAGCTTTGTATAGGAAACTGTGTGAAGATGCCTTCTTCCTTCTTTGCACACTGCCTCAGTAAAAGGTTTTTATTTGTTCACCAGCTTTGCCTGGTCTGAAGTCTCTTAAAGGGGTGTATGCATAGCATATAAAAAAACAGGGCTTACATTTTAGGGACTAATTTAGAGAAGATACAGTACATGGGTATAATGTAGAGTGCTATCCTGAGGAAGCTAATGTTTCGTTGTTGAGGACTACAGTATCTGTGTCACATGACAGGTGAAATGACAATGATGATGGCTGCTCTATTAGTTAAGGCGTTATGTGCTTGGCACCTTCACTAGCTGCCAGAAAAGAGTGCCTAGGGGACCAGCCTGGAGTCACAGGGGAGAGTAGATGTATGAGGTACATTGGGAGAAAGAAACCAAGCTGAAATAATTGAGAGCGAGCGTTTCCTATATCCATTAACAACACTGGGAGAAGGGTGACATGTACTACCGGATTGGTGGTGACTGGTACAGGTTCTGTTACTGGTCTCTAAATACTGCACACCTAAGAAAGTGGTGTTCTCTAACCAAGAGTGTGTCTTAAAGTGATTGTAAAGTCTTGTTTTTTTTCCCTATAAAAATAGCAAACATGTTATACTTACCTGCTCTGTTGCAGTGGTTTTGCACAGAGCAGCCTGGGTCCTCCTCTTCTCGGGTCCCTCTTTGGTGATCCTGGCCCCTCCCTCCTGTTCAGTGCCCCCACAGCAAGCAGCTTGCTTTGAGGGCACCCAAGCTAAGTCACAGCTCCCTGTGTCTATTCAGATGGGCCCCAACTGGGCCCCTCTCTCTTTCCTGATTGGTTAGCTGACTTTAATTGACAGCAGCAGCCAATGAGGCAGCTGCTGTGTCTTAGACAATCAGGGAGGGAAAATCTCGGACGGCTGAGACACTTGTGAGTTTAGCTGGACAGAGAGGGACCACAAGTATGTATGTATTAGGGGGGCTAAGGGAGCTGCTGCACACAGAAGGCTTTTTATCTTAATGAATAGATTGCAAACATTCTGCCTTTACAACTCCTTTAAGTGTTGAAGTGTCATCAGTGTACAGATGTTAGCCACATATTACAAAGAGCTAACTGTGTAAGTTTCTGCCACTTCTACATTTAAGTTGTGCCTAATGCTGCTTTCACATTAGCGAGTGCAGTGTCTTAGTGTCCCTACTAGGGCGCCTTAAGTCCCGACAACAACTGTGCATCAAAAAGTCCTTTAAATCTACAAAATATATTCTCTTCTTTTTCTCCTTCCCTTGGCTCAATATACAGTATTGACCTATTACATTCAAATAGGTCACATGCACATTCCCCATGAGGGAGCCTCATCTCTTCAGGATGCTTTTGATAATTGCCACCTGGTCACTTCTTCCGCTCATACTATTAAGGACAGCAGTAATGTTTATTTGGAGGAGCCAGTGGAGGAATTAAGACTTGCATAGTATTCCACCATTTAAACAATTAAAGCTTTAATAAAATAAAGACTTACACTCACAAAACAATGCACTAAATACAGCAGTGCACCACCATAAATAAACCATTCAGGTACATGCCTCTTTTACGAAAGAAACCTTAGCATAACCACGACAAGCAATTATCACGTACCTAGTGCCTTGAGCCTGAAGATAAGATAACAGAAGGCACAGGAGTGAGGAGTTCTACGAGTGCCTGGCAGGATCAACAGCATAGAAAGTCAGTCCAGAAGTCCAGGAATTCCTTGCAGGAGACAGGAGACAAGAACAGGAGGCAGGCTGGGACTGAAGTGCTGGACTGGAACCAGGAACAGCGGACAGGCAAGCAGGCTGGATTTGGAGGACTGGACTGGAACCAGGAACAGCTGACAGGCAAGCAGTTTGGAACTGGAGCACTGGACTGGAATCAGGAACAGCTGACAGGTAAGCAGGCTGGAACTGGAGCACTGGACTGGAATCAGGAGCAGCTGACAGGTAAGCAGGCTGGAACTGGAGCACTGGACTGGAACCAGGAGCAGCTGCCAGGTAAGCAGGCTGGAACTGGAACAACCTGAGAGTAGTCAGGCAGGCCGGGTCGGATATCAAGTGGGCAGCAGAGGGACCAAAAGAACAGGCAGAAGTAGTCAATGACAGGCCGGAGGTCGAATGCAGGCGGATAGCTGGGATAGTCATGGATAGCCGGGTATTCAGAGGTAAAGTCTCAGATCAGGTAACAGCACACAGAATTCTGTAGAGCAGACAGCGAAGTTTGTATGTGACAGGCAGGTTTAAATAGCCCGCCTGGCGCCAACGGGAGTGCACACACATTCCCGTGTGCGCGCATGTGCGCATGTGCAATGGTGCCCGCAAATGTGCGCCAATGCGCCTGGGGTGCCTGCTACTGGCAGGATCTTCCTGACATTGCCCCCCCAAGGGGCAGCCTCCAGATGCCCATTCGGGCAAGCCTCTCAGAATGGGACCTTTCAAAGTACTGAACCAGACTCTTAGCATGGACGCTCACCTTGGGTTCCCAAGAGTTTTCTTTGGGTCCATACCCCTTCCACTTAATCAGAAATTGGTTCTGGTTGTTTCTCCTCCTGCAATCCAGGATTAACTCCACTTTGAATTCCTCCTCTCCATCTACTATAACAGGGTCAGGAGGATCCGAACTTTGACCAGGGAATGGATTTGAGACAGAAGGTTTCAGTAGTGACACATGAAACACAGGGTGGATTTTCAGTGAATTCAAAAGCTTTAGTTCATAAGCAACTCAAAGTGCCCGAATCGGGTATGGAAGACAGTTTCCCACTTGTCCCCATCTCTGATACGGACCAGGTTATAGGCTCCTCGGAGATGAAGTTTGATAAAAACAGTAGCGGCCCCCAGTCTCTGAAATAGCTCCAGTACCAAGGGAAGGGGTAACGGTTCTGAACCGTAATTTTGTTTAGCTTGCGGTAGTCAACGCAAGGTCGAAGAGTGTGGTCTTTCTTCTCCACAAAAAAGATGCCTGTGCCTGCCGGAGATGTGGATGGGTGGATGAACCTCTTTTTCAAATTTTCGTCAATATATTCCTTTAATGCCCCCTGCTCCACCTCCGTTAAAGGAAAGATCCTACCAAAAGGAATTTCGGCTCCAGGAAGCAGCTGGATGGGACAATCATAAGCTTGGTGGGGTGGTAGAGTCTCTGCCCCTTGCTTACTAAATACGTCCAGGAAATCATGATAAGTCTTAGGAATAGATTGACTTATTTCGGCTTCCGTGTCCAGGCATAGTAGAGTAGAAGTCCCATGAGGGTCTTGTGAGCCACAGAACTGCTGGCAGTAGAGTGAAGAAAAGGTGACCTCCCCTATGACCCAGTTGATGTTAGGGTTGTGGGCCTGTAGCCAAGGCATACTGAATCACATAAAACAAGGAAGAAGAGATTATGTCCATGCGTAAAAGTTCTCGGTGTGAGCTAGAGATGGCAACTGGTATGGGGGCAGTCTCTTGAAATACAGACCCATCAGCCGGATGAATAGAAAGTCCATGGGTCTTAGGAAGAAGAGGAATCCAGTGTTGGGCTGCGAAGGATGCATCCATGAAGCAACTACAGGCTCCAGAGTCAATAATAGCGGGTATTTGCAAAGTCTTTTCTGGGAGCTGTAACGAGGCAGAGAGAGCAAGATGAGACGTGGTCTTGGCCAAGGAGGTTACAACATCAGGGAATATAGAAAGGCACTTATGGAGCTTTACAGGGCAGTTTCTGACATAATGTCCAGGTTCTCTGCAGTACAAACACAGATTATTCATCCGGTGACGCTGATGCTCCTTCAGAGTAAGGGAAGGACGAAGTACCCCTAGCTGCATGGGTTCGGATGTATCCGGCGTGGAGGTTGGTTGTGCACAGGGTGCCGGGTGTAAGTGGCTGGGGACTCTTGGTAGCATCCAGGTTGGACGAGGAAATCCTGTTGTTCTCTCAGCTCTTTGTTCCCTCAAGCGCCGATCAATCTGTATGGCCAGATCGATCAAGGCATCCAGAGTCTGAGGGATGTCAACTCCAGCTAGTTCATCTTTTAATGGATCAGACAATCCCATGCGGAACTGGTGGCGGAGATCAGCATCGTTACAGTCTGTATCTGCGCTCCACCGCCTAAATTCAGTCATGTAGTCCTGCTGAAGGGTACGCAGTGCGGCTTCTGCAGTTGCTGAAAGCTGGGGGTCTTCGTATAGCTGTGCCATTGCATTGAAAATGGTGGTAAGATTGGTTAACACCTCAGCCTTCTGTTCTAAGAGACGGTGGGCCTAGGTTTGGGGGTCACCTGAAAGCAAGGAGACCACAAAGCCCACCTTGGTAACTTCCAGGGAAAAGGTATGTGGGTGAAGGGCGAAGTACAGTTTGCAAGAATTGCAGAAGGCCCTGAACTTGCTTCAGTCTCTGGAAAATTTTTCGGGCGTAAAGACTCTGGGTTCTGGAGGGATCATCACAACTGTTGGAGAAGATCCTGCCCCAGCTGAAGAGGTAGAAACAGGAGGGGCTCCCTGGGTTCCTGGGGGGTTAGACAGGACTAGAACCCATTTTTCCAGCCGGGTGTACCTTTCTTGAAGGCTCTTAACTGCCTGGGTTAGTCCTGCCAGGTGTAGACAAAGTTCCTCCATAGGAGAGGCTCTCTGCTCGGGCTCAGACATGGCTGTCTGCTACTGTCACGTACCTAGTGGCTTGAGCCCTAATTGCAGAGGGAGGCTTCCCTTACAGCTCCCACTTGTGGCCCCTGTTAAGGTAACAGAAGGCACAGGAGTGAGGAGTGGTACGAGTGCCTGTCAGGATCAAAAGCGGAGAAAGTCAGTCGAGAAGTCCAGGAAGGCTGGAACTGGAGCACTGGACTGGAACCAGGAACAGCTGACAGGCAAGCAGGCTGGAACTGGAGCACTGGACTGGAACCAGGAGCAGCTGACAGGTAAACAGGCTGGAACTGGAACACACTGAGAGTAGTCAGGCAGGCCGGGTCGGATATCAAGCAGGAAGCAGAGAGACCAGAGGAACAGGCAGGAGAGTAGTCTAAGACATGCCGGAGGTCAGATGCAGGCAGATAGCTGGGATAGTCATGGATAGTATTCACAGGTAAAGTCTCAGATCAGGTAAAGGCACACAGAACACTGTAGAGCAGACAGCGAAGTTTGTATGTGACAGGCAGGTTTAAATAGCCCGCCTGGCGCCAACAGGAGCACATGTGCACATTCCCATGTGCGCGCATGTGTGCACAATGGCGCCCACGAATGTGCGCCAATGCGCCTGGGGCGCCTGTTACTGGCAGCAGCTACTTCCAACTAGTGGTATATCCTTTGAATAAGTAATAAAACATATCAGGGCAGAGCTTAGTGGTGCCATCACTGTTGGATAATGCCTGAACGATTAATTTACTCAGTTATATTGATTGTTTAATTGATGTGCCTACAATACAAAAATAATTTAAAACAATAATTTAACTGACCTAATTAACCACTTGCCGACCAGCCACCGTCATTATACCGTGGCAGGTTAGCACAGCTGCGCGAATCGCCGTAGGTGTACCTCGGCTGCTTTAAGAGCAATAGAAGGCGCACATGTGACGCTGGAGTGGATGTCTGCTGGCCACCCAAGCTCGCCCCACAGAGAGCCAGAATGGGGATCTGTGTATGTAAACAAACAGATCCCCATTCTGAGCCCTCCCAGTTGTGTGAGAATAGCAAATTAATATTTGCTATTCTCACACTGATTCTCTTCCCAGCCAATCAGAAAGCTGGTCATGAGACTCATTTCCCGATTGACTGAAAGGAGAATTGATCTTTTTGGTCAAGGGGGAGGAGGGAGGAGAGGCACAGCTGGAGGAGACGCATGGCCGGGGGGAGAAGCAGGGGAAGACCAACTCACCCACCAGCCGCAGAGTCAGATTCCAGGGATGGCTCACCATCCAGCATCCGCTTTAACCATCCAGCACTACCCGGCTTGGACAGGGGAGGGAGGAGGAGGGGAGATCTGAGTCATCCCAAGCAGGACATCTGTCTCTCGCAGCAGGGGGGTTCCCTCCATACAGTACATACAATAGAGAAATTAGTATAGATGCTAAGGGCCAAGAAGTGTGTTAGTCTCAGGATTACCAGGGAAAAGTTAAGAAAATATAAATCCTGTAGCTGATGACTTAATAATAGGACACTTATTTATCCAGGGACCTTCACTAGCCTTTGGGTTCCCAGTGCCAGCATCTTAATTGTGGGCAGCTGGCTGTGCTGTCACAGGTCCCAAAAGCTTGTGGGAGAGAGGGGGAGAGGAGAAACTTGGAGGTCCGAGCAGAAGTGGGAGCAGGCACCTGTCAAAACTAGGTACCCATTCTCCCTCCCTCCCCACAGGCTTCTGGGACAATCAGAATGGAGTTCTCCCAATATTAAATTCAATTTGTTAACATATTTCATAATTTGCATAAACTATACAAGTGTTTAGCAATGTTCACAGCTTTTTAAGATGCCTTATAAGAAATGTGTGATGCAAAAAAATGCATTTTATGGGCAGTTCCAAGATTTTACTCCTACATATTTAAGTACTATATTTTGACATGAGTAATCTGTGCTATTAAGAATGTTTAATTAGATCATAGAATGAGATATAGCAATATAACAATCTCATTATGTTACAGTACATAATGTTCATGGAAAATTAGAGGGCTGGGAAGAAGGAAAATAGTTAAAGAAAAAATAATAAACGCATGCTGAAGCCTAGGGTGAGAAATAAAACAATTAATGAAAATGAAATGGATTAGACAACAAAGGGTAGAGGTAGAAAAAAAAATGTATCCCCTGTTTTCAAATGTCAAAACGGTACTTGCACAAATCCCTACAATTTGATGCTTTTGTATTCAAAGCAATAATAAAATAATTTCAAATGAAATCAATTCACATAAGAATTCCTTTTTTTAACAAGGTATTTGTATAATTGAGTTAGTAGAATTTACGCCAATGAGTTTTAATCACTGGGAAGTAGAAATATACAGAGCTAAATAGACACTGGGGGTGGAATTAATTAAAGTGTAATTCAGAAACATCCCCCTCCATCTCTATGTTTTGTTTAATCTTAATACTGTATATAATTTTCATATACTCTAGATATTTCCCCTGAACTAATTTGCATTGGCATTCTCTAAACAAGACAACATTTTTGCTCACAAAGGAACTTGCATTTCTATCAAAGAACTGCTTGCCAACAAAATCCCATAGAGTCTGAATGTATGAAATTCTTAGTATGATCTTTCAACATTCAATTCCTTCTAATGGAATTAGGAGGGAGCTTCAGAAAATCCCCTAAACAGGCTTTGTGAAAAAAATAACACATTATAAATATTATCTCACACATGGCTACACAAATAAACAGTATAATACACCTTTAGGTATTTGTATTAGTTTTAAAAGCTGTGAATTATTCACTTAGAATGGTATTTTACATTCAATCAATATTGACTATTTTTAATCCTTATGCTGCTAGCATTAGTAAATAGATAGGAAAGTATATTATATTTACTTGTTTCAAACTTTTTTTTATATTTCTTAAGTTACTTCCTGGTTTCCAGGCCTAGGCAAATGCTGTCAAACATCCCAGGAGTCTTCAAGAGGGGAGGAGGGGATTTCTCAGCTAAGCACCCCCCATCCTGCATGCCTGAGTGAAGGGCAGATGGATTCTAGGATGTTAATGCTACATGAATTATTTGCCCTTGCTCAAAATGGCCCCAGACAAAAATTCTAGGGGGTGTTTTTGAAAGCACTTTATCTGCAAAATGAAGCGTGGAGACATGGATGGATGGATAGATGGATGAGTTTGCTTTGAATATTACAATGAATTAAATAGCATTTTTGGTTTGTGGTGCTAAGATTCAGTGTAGTTCCACTTTAACAAACAAAAAAAAATCTATATCTATCTATTATATCTTGTGAAATTTGTTTTATTAGATTTTAACAATTTATACAATCAGGTACAGATGCAACAATAAAGAAGTAATATCATAAAGTACAATTGTGAAGATAAAAATACTTCAAGATTAAATGGCTCTCATGGTAATGCCTAACACAAAATTATAATGATCAAAATAATTCTAAAGAAAAAAAAAACTTAGTTTGAATTATTGAGATTTGTCAAACTCAAGTAAGAGGGAAAATGAATGAAGTGGGAGCCTTCGGTAAATGCATAATTAGAACTGAGAACAAGAAAACTGTCTCGGCTCAACCAGCCCAAAAGCATAAAAGAAATTGTGAAGATAGCTCCAAGACACAATATAAGATGATATATACTCTATAATTCAAAAATAGGCATAGTAATTAAGAGAGTTTGTTCTTAAAAGTGTTTGTGAAAGATCAAAATCCAATATAATAAAGAAGACAAATTAATATTAAACAAAAGGTTATTGATCTTTGAAAATCACACATAGCATAAGCATGCAAAAATGTATTGGATGATCTATCTAGTATATGAAGCATAGTAGAGCTCAAAATTATAATGTTAAAAATATAGAAAGTATAGATACAATTGTTGCTACCTGGACTAAGAGGAAAAAATAAAGGGATAGGAATTTGGGAAATGGGAGAGCAAAGCATGGAGAAAGGCAAGGGATTAAAATTCAGAGTTTATATCTTAAGTGCAGAATTCTCTTGTGCAGTTACTCCTCAAACACTTAACTTGTATTGTCTTTTTAATGGACAGTTTCAGTGAATATTTGTTAAATCTGAACTCCTGAAAACAGCTAATCATACAGTTGATATACAAATATGGTGTGTAAAAATAAATACAATTGGTGCAAAAATCCTAAATAATAAAAATCAATACATAAAAAACAAATCAATTATGTGTTGCACAGCCAGACACTGAAGAAAATAAAACACTCAGGGGTTGATTTACTAAAACTGGTGCACTCCGAATATGGTGCAGCTGTGCATGGTAGCCAATCAGATTCTAAATTCAGCTTGTTCAATTAAGCTTTGGCAAAAAAACCTGGAAGCTGATTGGTTTCTATGCAGAGCTGCACAAGATTTTGCACTCTTCAGTTTTAGTAAATCACCCTCCAGTGTCTTCAAACTTCATAAGTAGTGCATATCCTTCACCAGATAGAGTGCCTGCTCACCTCAATGTGATGAACAGCATGATCATCATCACACTCCAACCCAGATAAATAACATCTCCTCCTTGAATCCCAAAAGACCAGTTCTCTGCCTGAAATACTCCTCCAATCCAGTTCACATTATGTCTCTCCTCTTCTGCGAGTGGAAGTAAAGCTCTTTTACAGGCATGTCCTCATTTTTTTTGGCTCATCTGTCCAGCTGTTCCTTAAGACACCGTCTGGTATAGACGCTGCACCCACTATCCACACCAGACTCTCTCTGTCGCAATAATATAAGGCTGGCTCAGGATATTCAGCTGATTTGTAAGGTGCACAGCTTGATTATAATTTGTCCCACATAGACTTCAGTGGGATTCAAAGCTTCAGGTATCCCCAATTTCAAACAAGTTTTGTTAAATCCTTGTAAAATTGAACCCAAGAAGATTCACTTATCCCTGCTGTTTATCTGATTTTAGTGCTTGAATTCTATGACCACTTGATCCTAAATTAATATGATGCATCTTTCTTAAAACGTCAGCTGTTACCAGTAGTTGATCAAAACTTTTTTTCAGCTTTAAGGACATTAATAAGTTGAAAACAAGGAAGTTCTGCCTGGATAAATATATGCCACTTGACTGATACTGCAGCTGGTTAATCAATTAACCCCAAAGCACCTTGTCTCCATGCTGATGGGGACAAGGGCCTCCTTCCGACAACCCTGGGCTGTAGTTGAAGGGGTCTGTCGGCAGGGGGCTTATCGGAATTAACAAGGGGGCCCCCAGATCCTGACCCCTCCCCCATGTGAATGGGTATTTACTACAGACAAAGAGCACAGTCTGGGGCTTTACAAAAAGAAAGAAGATATTGCAGATGATACAGCAATGTAAAATTGGACAGCAGAAGGACAATTTTATCAGGGAATACAGGCCTATCAGGTAAATGCCTACATTTTTTTATCTGTGGGGAAAGGGGGGTGTAATAAATGGAAGTGATATAGTGTAAGCTGGTTTAGGTGCACACTGTTATTGCAAATTGTATTTTTAATTTTCTTTTAAACGACTTAAAAAATAAAAGCCCTTTAACAAACTATCAGCAACAACTTTCTAATTGCAAATTTACAAACTTTTTTTATTGAAATATCAGCAGTAATTATACAACATGTTCTGTAACATGGATATCACAGGCAATTACAAAACACGATATCCAGAGGTAGTAGTAAACATCAGATTTACAAATAGCAGTTACATTAAATTGTAATAGCGACATAATACATAGCAAAATATCATTAAAACTGTTTTGACAAAATGAGCACCGAAATGGTACAAAAACAAATACAAAAATTAAGAAAAAGAGAGCCTTAATAAGATGGGGATAAAAATGGAAGAGAGAGGAGCAAAATGTTCCAGTAGTTCCATGTATTATGGAAAACAATTATAGAGTCAAGGGCCATAAGTTTAATAGCATCCATCCTTACCAGAACTTGGGCCCAAGGGGTTTCTTGGGATTAGAGAATTTTTTTTTTTAATTTGGTGGTTTCTGTTTTGAGTGAGTGAGGAGAATTATTGTACCAAAAATTCAAAGGGGGCAAAAACCGAATCTGTTTGAAAAGAGGGAAGGGTAGTATACTTTAAATAAATCGGGTGAAAAAAATAATTCCTAGACTGAAAGGCTGGAGGAAAACCAGGGTCCCTAGGTAAGAGACTAGGGGAAGGATAGGAGAGGACAGCCAAAAGGTGTTTTTATATTGGGCCCATAAAGAGAATATTTGGGCAAAAAACAAATTGAGTGGTTTGAGAATAGAAGGGCTCATAGTTTAACAGACCTGAAAGATAGCAAGGCATAACATATAAGTATTTAAAAAAAAGCCAGGGAACATTTTTAGAAGGTATATGCCATTGTGCTAGTTAGGTTAGACTAGCAGCCACATAGTAGTACCATAAATTGGGAACCCCTAGACCTCCTTTGATTTGAGATCTGTATAGGAGAGATTTACTGCACCTGGGTATCATCCCTTGCCAGATTAATCTGTTTTGATTGAACATTATCAACCATGGATTTAGGAATGCAAATATGTAAGGCCCTACAAAAAGAAAATTAATTTAGGTAAAAACTGACATTTTACATTTACACTTTTATAATAAGACCACATTTTAATAAGGTTTCAGATTTTTTTTTTGTTTACAAATGTTTTTTATTAAGGTTTAACATAAAAACAGGATGTACAGGCACAGAGAGGATAAGAAGTACAATCACAAGATAGGCTGACAAGTACATCTCTCATGTGGCCTATGAACAGAGTAGTGGAACAAGCTTTCACCCCAATAATTGGGGAGGAAAAGGAACATAATAAAAGAAAATTAAAAAAATTAAAAAGAAAACTAGAGACCTTAATGTTCAAATATTACAACTATAGGGATTGTAATACCATTTGATCAGAAAACGAATTGAAGACGTATAATGCGTCCATAAAAATGAGTATCTTAGTTGTCCACATGTGTCAAGCTACCTAGTCCATCTGGGCAGCAGCAACAGGGATCGAGGGATCCCCAAGTCCTGTGCTAAGTCCTTTCCATCAATCTAATGGACTCCATGCGGAGGAGTACCTGCGACCACGACACCGAGGGAGTCTTCCAGTTCAGTGCTATTGCCCATTGGATGGCACTAAAGAGTGTGTGCACTAATTTTTTTTGTGGATGGAGATCTCTGGGGAGTTCTGAATATTATATGCACATCTGGTAGGTCAGAGTAACAGATGCTCCAGTTATCTGGGTGATCAGAGTGGCAGTTTTATGCCAAATAGGTCCCAATACTTTGCAACTCCAGAATGTGTTTAGGAGTGTCCCCCTGTCCCAACATCCTCTAAAGCATGTGTCAGGAACCAGTGGGTACATCCTGTGTAAGCGATCTGGAGTGTAGTACCAATGGGTATGTAGTTTGAGGACCGTTTCTTTAATGGCTATAGAGCGTGTGCATTTGTGCATATTGTCAATCATGTCTTGCCAGTCATCCTCTGGGAATTCCTGAGCCGTCTCGGTCTCCCAACCCATCATTGCAACAGATTTCAAGGTGGTATTGTAGTCATTGAGGCATCTGTATAATGTTGAGGTCCCTATCCCTAGAGGCCTCGCCACATAAGTACTCAAAAGGCGTTTTTGACAAATCCACTCCGCCACTCAATGCGGCTGAATAAAAGTGCCTTATCTGCAGGTATTGGTAAAAATATAATCTACCAAGGGCGAAATTTTGCTGTAGGTGTGAAAATGAGCAAAAGGATGTGCCTTGTAGCAGAGATTCTAAGCTTACCAACCCATGTTCGTTCCAGTTGTGAAACGAATCGCCTGTATTAAAGGCTGGAGGGAATGACGGTTCTCCCATAAAGGAAGATAGGAGTGGAGTGCCAGATCTCAGTTTGAATTTTTCCTTGTAGAGAGACCAGAGGTAGAGAGACTGGCCCACAACACCATTTAATGGAGTGACATCTTTTGAGGATATTGAGCCTGACCAAAGAAGACCTGGGAGGTAGTATGGAGCCACTGAGATCCGCTCAAATTGCAGCCATGGTATGGATGTAGGAGAAAGGTGCCATTGTGCCAGTTGGACAAGATGGGATGCAAGGAAGTATTTCCATAGATCCAGACATCCCAAGCCACCTCTTACCCGGGCCCGATACATCATTGGGCGGCTCAGTTGGGGCTTCTTATTTTGCCATATAAATTTGAGCAGATCTGATTGAATTATTTGTAATGTGGAGTGAGATACATACAGAGGTAGGGATCTAAAGAGGAACAAGAGCTTTGGGAGAATAGACATTTTGACTGCTTGAATGTGGACAAAGAATGATATACGGTACGAGGACCATTGGTTAAGAAGGTGTTTAACTGTGGAAAAGGCTTGTGGGTAGTTTATTAAGTGCATCTGTTTGAGAGAGGGAGCCAGTTTTATTCCTAAATATTGTAGTGAACTATGGTTCCGGGAGAAATTATAGTTGTCTTTAAGGGTGGTCAGTAAAGGTTGGGGGAGGTGGATAGGCAATGCTGTGCGTTTAATGGATAGTGTCAAATGATTAATCAGTGTTGATCACATATAAAGTAAATACACAATAATACTTAATCATCAGATGTGCCAGTGAATAGTAGAAACCTGTGCTGGTTCCATGAGTCAGACACCAAACATAAAAAACATAAAACTTTAAAAGTCCATAAAAAATGTGTAGAAAAATAGTGAAAAAAAACATCAACAGAGTTCAAAGGGGGTGATGCATGGCCAGATGGTATTCACAGAATTTTAATTGCACCAAATCTGGCGAGTGGGCAGAAGGGAGACCACAAGTGTGCATAGATTGTACATCAGTGCCGGGGCCAACACCAGGAGTAGAGGAGGCTTACCAGAAAAAATTGACCTGAAATGGCGTACGCCAGACAAGTCAAAAAAGCATAATAACCACTGCTTCTGGGAAATGTGTCTTGTCAGATGTCATCAGCAGATGGTGAAAAGAAAAGGGGGGGGGGTGAGCACGGCTTCCTCTCCCATAGGTAATCCAGCATAAGCCAAACGTGTAGTTTCATATGCCATGCAAGGAGCAAACAAAACTCACATAGCGTAATAACGTTTTAAAACACTAGTTTTTTAAAATAATAAAAAACAGACTCACATTTTGGAAGAACGAAACAGAGCTCAAATATCAAATAGCGGCGATCATGAGGGGTCCACCCGACATGTTTCAACTAAGGAGCCGTCATCTGGGGTTTGACACTATCCATTTTATGGTCATATATTTTTTGGTAGTATTCACCATTTTTAATGTCTTTATTTTAATACACACGGCTGTAGATGTGATATATAGCGCCACACTTTTGTTTCTTTTGTTTTTTTCTGCCTTGAGTCTATAGGTGTGTTGGCTGCTCAATTTTTATTAATGCTGTGCATTTAGATGGGTTCACTCCTAGTCCTGTGAGATGATTGAAGGAATCTAGAGAGGTCATAAGGTTAGGGAGGGAAATGAGGGGGTCAGAGATGAATAAGAGGATATCATCTGCATAAAAGCTAATTTTAAATTCCTGTTCACCTTTTTTATATCCCTTTATGTTGGGGTTATTAGAGATGGATAGGGCCAGGGGTTCCATGGCGAGGGCAAATAAAAGGGGGGAGAGGGGGCATCCCTATCTGGTTCCGCGGTTAAGGGGAAAATATTCAGAGTTACACCCAGGGAGTTTGATACGTGTGTGGGGTGGTGGTACAGGGCCTTAAATCCATGTATAAATGAGCCATTGAATACAAACTTAAAAAGAACAGTGTCTAAATAGGGCCAAAGGACACTGTCAAAGGCCTTATTAATATCCAGGCTAAAAAGTAATACTTTCTTGGAGTGAGTGTCAGCATCTTGAAGAATGTTTTTTGCTAAGCGGATGTTATCAGTGATTTGTCTAGATGGTATAAAGCCCATTTGGTCGGGTGATATCAGTGTGGTAATGACTGAGGCTAGTCGATCTGCTAATATCCGCCCAAAGATCTTTAAGTCATTATTAATGACAGAGATGGAGCAGAAGTTTTGGGGTAAGGTATTTTTTTTCCTGGTTTAGGTATAAGGGAGATATTGGCCAATAGCATTTCTTCGGGAAAGTGTTTTCCAGTCAGGATAAAGTTATAGAGTTTGGTCAATTTCGGGATTAAGGATTCAGCACATTTTTATTATAAGTGGCAGAGAATCCGTCAGGGCCTGGAGTTTTAGAGTGTTTGAAAGAGGAAATGATAGAGGCTATTTCTTCTGATGTGCAAGGGGCATTTAGGATTTGTGACTGCTTCTCTGAGAGCTGGGGAAGTACAAGGGCATCTAACCAGGTTGGAGGGGAGGGAGGGAGTGGGGAGCCAGGTTCAGAAAAAAGCGTTTGATGGAAGGAAGAAAACATGCTCAGGACGTCTTTGGGATGGGTGGTGAGGTTACCATTATGGTCCCTCAATTTGTAGAGGTGTGTCGGTTGAGTAGTCTGTTTTAGTTTCTGTGCAAACATTGTGGACGCCGAATTGCTGTGAAAGAGGAAACAAGCCTTAGCCCACCTAAGGGACTTTTCTGTGTGTTCTGAGAGTAAGGTGTCTAGGGTCCTTCTTTTGGAGTAGTAAGTCATGAGACGGAGTCTGACTGTACTTGTGGTAAAGTTTCTTAAGGTCACAAGTGAGTCTTTGAGTTTCTTGTTGTTTTTGGCATTTTCTAGTGGTGGAGATTTCAATCAGGTGGCCCCTCATCACAGCTTTATGAGCTGCCCAAAGGGATGTGGGGGATATTTTGTCTATGTCATTGTGTCTAAAATAGTCTGTAAGGCGCTCAGATAGTTGGGTCATTACTATGGGGTCTGTAAGCAGTGCATCATTGAGTCGCCAGGTTCTGGTAGCATATGGGAGACCTATACAAGAAAGATGGCTGGATACCACGTGGTGGTCCGACCACGACAAACAGGTATGGTCGCTGCGGTGGGGTTTCCGAGCAGGAAGGGAGTACAGAAAATGTAGTCCAGACGAGAGTAGCTGTCATGAGGCTAAGAGTAGAACGTGTATTCTTGAGAGCCTACGTTGTGAGCCCTCCAGGCATCTATCAGTTGATGGGACTTTAAGGAGTGTTGAAAAGATTTAGGGAAGGCATTAGAGGAGGAACCCGTACGAGTTCTATCCAACATGGAGTGGGCCACCAAGTTGAAATCCCTCCCTATAAGTGTGTGGGGCGAGTGGAGCTTATCTAGGACCTGGAAAAAGTTCTTAAAAAAAGTGGCCTGAGATGTATTGGGGGCGTACACTGAGGCTAAAGTTATCAATTTGTCCTGTATGGAGCCTTTGACTATAACAAAACGACTGCATGGGTCTCTGTTAGTCTACTGAACCTGAAACATCAAAGAGTTTTTAATGAGGATAGCAGCCCCCCTAGACCTGGACTCAAAGGTGGAAAAGTAACATTGTTTGAATGATTTATCCAAATAGGATGGGTGGTTACTGGTGGAGAAATGCGTCTTCTGCAGTAGGAAGATGTCAGCACCCAATGATTTATATGCCTTAAAGGCTTTTCTCCATTTATGAGGGGAGTTAAACCCCTTAATGTTGTGGGAGATTACCTTAAGACCCATGGTATGGTAGGAGTGGGTTATTGAAGGTTCTGGGAGAGTCCAGGCCGAGAGGGGCACCCATACAACAGTTCGCTAAACCCCTGAGACTATATGCGACAGGTGTAATAAATGTATGTGGGGTAGCTCCCCGTTCAACAGACATATCTGGTACAATATCGGCATTTATATCACATTTGTGAAAAAAATATCAAGGTTAGTAATTAAAAAAAATAAAAAAAAAATAAAGAAAAAATAGAAAAACCAGCAACTTCAAAACTGGGCCAAAAAATGGCAATGCATAGTCTTGGGGGGTCAGGGGGGAAGGCCTCCCACTGACCCAAAGAACGATGTCGGTGTGGATGAAAGGGTCCAGTACACTAAACTAAATAAGCACATATCTTAAGTCATTATGCGCAAGTACCTGTGGGGGGCCCACCGCCACGGGCATCACCAAGCAGGCGGGAGGCCAACAGGCCTCAACGGGTGTAGAGTAGGGGGACAAGCAAGCGGATGCAACTGGAATTCAGCTCAAAATCCTGTATCCTGAACCTTGAATAATCAAAAATCAAAAAATCAAACAGGGGGAGAAAGAAACAAAGTTAGACTCAGGGTTAATTACGGCGATCTCTCCTGGGCGGTGGGGTGGCTCAAATGGCGAGGAGTGGACGGCAACCTGGGTAAGGCTGCTGCATCTAGGAGGCCAAGTTTCACCAGTAATTATTTTCCCTCAGTGAGCATGGTAACAGTGTAGGTCGTGCCGTTATGGGGGACTTGAAGCTTAAATGGGAACCCCCAACGATAACGGATGTTGGCAGACTGGAGGACTAATGTGACTTCCTTAATTTTCCTGCGCTTTTCCAGGGTGGTGGGGGAGATATCCAGGTATATTTGAATGGGGGTGCCCTCCAAACATATGTTAGGAGTGTTCCTTGAGGCCCAAAGGATGTCCTCTTTGATTAAGAAGTCCTTGAGGCATAGCACTATGTCCCTCTGTGGATCCTGTCGCAGGAAAATGCTGAAAGCGGGGAGTCAGGTAAGAGTGATTGAAACAGCTTTTGGATTGTGGCCAGCGGGTCAGTCCCAGACTTGGGGACCCCCCGTACTCTAAGATTGTTTCGTCTGTTCCTGTTGTTCAGGTCCTCAATGTGGGCTTGGAGCTGCAGGAAAGTCTCTGAAAGGGATTCTTGCTCCTTTCTGAGATCAGAACAAACCAGGGCAAGCCCAGGGCTGCAATTTCCAGTGATAAGGTATTTGTGGATTTGTGCAGCTCTTATTGAAACTTTTGAGCTATTTTGTCATACATCAGGGTGAGACTCTCATCTAAATCTGCTTTAGTGAGTTGCAAAGAATACTCACAGTCTCCCAGGGAGCATGCGGGTGAGGAGGCTGCAGCATGTGGATGTGCCTGCTTCATTTAAGTGCCATCTTGGGTCATCATGCTTCGTTCCCTTACTCTCAGTAAGTAAGTCAAGAGGGACTTTTGGGCCGGTTTACTGCTGTAGATTTTTGGGTCCCGGCATGCGCTGAGTGTTCCGCCAGGGGTGCAAGGAGGAAAAAAATGTGTTTGTAGCCTTGGGGAAGTGCCGTTCGTCTCCACGGCTCACGGAGCTTTCAGCCCTTGCTTCCTTCCTGGTTCGTGCCGCGCATGCGCCCCCAGTTTTTTTAGAATATAGGAGAGTAGTTGGTGGCATAAATGAAATTAAAGCAAGGAGTAAGATATACACCTAAATAATCGAATGAGGTATTACACCATTGGAAATGAAAATGAAAATGGGCACCAAGAGAATCATTAATAATAGAGCATTTAGACATTTTAACTCCTAGGTCAGAGAGATCAGAAAAAAACTTCTAAGATAGAGAATAAATTAGGTAATGATGTGGGGGGCCTCAGTCAAAAACAACATTGCATACATCAGCGCATAAACTAAGTTTGCATTTTGCAGAGCCTTTGTTGTAACCTTTTTTATTAATATTTCACTTACTGGCACAGGCAAGGGGCTCATTTTCCAGAGCAAACAGAGGAGGGATGAAAGGACACCCCTGCCTAGTGCCAGGACCTAAAGGGAAAAAGTCTAAATAACAGCGAGGAAGTTTAAATCTGGTTTGAGCGGAGAAATAAAGAGCCTGACCTCATGAAAGGCCCCCGAAAACCTTTACACATTGACATTTGACATTGCCTATTAATAATGCTGTGCAGCACAAGCAAGGGACTTCCACATTTAGGAAATATACATGCCCTCCTAGTATACAGACATGCACGACTATACCTGACAGTAAGTGCCATCTGCATCTCCGTAGGTGTGGGAAAAAATCAGAAGTTTTACAGTAGAACTTACTTTCACCTTTAAACATCTGTGTTCATGAGCCTATAATGTAGTAATGCAGTGCAGAGCCTTTACACTGAGTCTGAGTCACAAGAGACAATGATTGGAAGCAATAGAAAACCCAACTCATTTGCTTTAAAATGGCAGTCTCAAAGCAACCATATTTTTAGCGTGTTTTGAAGCTGTTAGTTGGCAATAGGGATGAGCTTCGTGTTCGAGTCGAACCCATGTTCGACTCGAACATCGTCTGTTCGCCCGTTCGCCGAATTGCGAATGATATGGGCCGTTCGCGCCAAATACGTGTGGCGCGTCACGGCCCATAATTCACTGCGGCATCGCAGTGCATTGCTGGCTGATGATTGGCCAAGCATGCACTATGACCCGCATGCTTGGCCAATAACAGCGCCGTCTGAACAGAGAACCGTAATTGGCCAAAGCCAAGGAGGCTTTGGCCAATTATGGCTCAGGGGATTTAGTACACGCCCCACACCATATTAGGCCGCCTGCACGGCGGCCCTGTGTAGTGTGTGTTCCGGCATTGAAAGAGATAGACAGAGAGACAGTGTCATTTGATTTGAGTTAGATAGATTAGGCAGAACAGTCAGTCAGTTAGCTGCACTTACAGTGTATTGTGTATATATATGCATCCCAGGTGTTGCATATATATATATACACTGTATTCAGTTTAGCTAGATCCGTTCCTGTTATCTTCCTACTGACAGGCAGGCTTGTCTTGTTACAGTATTTACAGCTACCTGAAGAAAATTGCTGGTGTTCTTTTGATCCTATTAGTACCACAGTCAGGCAGCTAGACTATTTACAGTTAGTGCAGTGCGTCCTGCTCAGTGCGTCCTGCTCACAGTGTTCAGCTAGATCCGTTCCTGTTATCTTCTTACTGACAGGCAGGCTTGTCTTGTTACAGTATATACAGCTACCTGAAGAAAATTACTGGTGTTCTTTTGATCCTATTAGTACCACAGTCAGGCAGCTAGACTTTTTACAGTTAGTGCAGTGTGTCCTGCTCACAGTGTTCAGCTAAAACTACAAGTTAGTGGGGTGCGTCCTGCTCACAGTGTTCAGCTAAACCTACAAGTTAGTGGGGTGCATCCTGCTCACAGTGTTCAGCTAAAACTACAAGTTAGTGTGGTGCGTCCACCTCACAGTGTTCAGCTAAACCTACAAGTTATTTTTTTGCGAGCTCTGCACAGTGTTCACCTAAAGCTACCTGTAGAAGGTTGGTGGTGTTTTCCTGATCCTATCACTACCGCAGGCAGCTAAAAAAGCTACAAGTTAGTTTTTTGCGAGCTCTGCACAGTGTTCAGCTAAAGCTACCTGTAGAAGGTTGGTGGTGTTCTCATACTACAGGCAGGCAGTTGATTTTGCTAGCTGTAGTATCAGTACATATATATATATTTATATATATATATATATATATATATATATATATATATATATATATATATAGATCCCAGCTTAGTGCAGCTACAGGCCATTAGTATGTCTGGAAGGCCAAGAAGGAGAGGCAGACAGTCACAAGCCAATAAGAGAGGGCAAGCAGGCTCTGTGTCTAGTGCTGGTCGTGGAGACGGTGCATCCTCATTAGCACGTGGCCGTGGGACACACTTGGCCTTTTTTTCAGCAGCTGGTCGTGTTGAGCCGCAACATGCGGAAGACTTGGTCGAGTGGATGACCAAGCCATCCTCATCCTCCTCATCCTCTCTCACCCATGCCCAGGGTACTTTGTCTGGCAAAGCAGCGGCCTCTTCCCTCGGCTCAATGTCATCAGTGACTCCTTCCCTAGCCCCACCATGCACTCCTGAGGAGTCCCTCGAACTGTTTGACCACAGTGTTGGGTACATGCTCCAGGAGGATGCCCAGCGTTTGGAAGGCTCTGATGATGATACTGAGCTCGATGAAGGCAGTAACATGAGCACGGACAGAGGGGGTGCCCAAGAAGGACAGCAATCTGGCAGTCATGCTCCCCCTGCTGCAGCATACTGCCAGGTTTGCTCCAGTGATGAGGAGGGAGGGGATGATGAGGTCACTGACTCAACGTGGGTGCCTGATAGGAGAGAGGAGGAGGAGGCGGCACATCACCAACGAGACAGGATGCCCTCCAGGGGCCAGCCTATGGGCAGCACATTGACTGCATCACACCCCAAAGCTCCACATGTGCAGGGCGCTGCAGGGCACTGCAGTCTCTGCGCGTTATTCAAAAATTTCTTTGGTGTGGGCCTTTTTTGAGACGAGTTTGTGGAATGTGCGGTTCCTCAGTGGCAGGTACCCAAATGCCACTTTTTCTCACGGAAGGCGATTCCGGCTCTCTACCGGCATGTGAAAGGCAATGTCCATGCCTCGCTGGACAGGGCGGTCAGCGGTAAGGTGCATATTACCGCTGACTCATGGTCCAGCAGGCATGGACAGGGATGTTACCTAAGTTTCACGGCGCATTGGGTGACTCTGCTAGCAGCTGGGAAAGATGCAGGACAAGGTGCAGTAGTGTTGGAGGTTGTTCCGCCACCACGCCTCCAAAATGCTAATGATTGTGACACACCTCTCTCCTCCACCCCCTCCTCTTCTTCTTCCTCCATGGCCTCTTCCTGTGCTTTGTCCTCGGAACCAGTGGTGCTCCGTAGCCATTCAAGGGGCTACGCAAGTACGCAGGCCAAAAGATGCCATGCGGTGCTTGAGCTGGTGTGCTTGGGGGACAGGAGTCACACTGGGGCAGAGGTTCTGTCAGCTCTGCAGGGGCAGGTTCAGAGGTGGTTGACGCCATGCCAACTTAAGGCAGGAATGGTGGTTTGCGACAATGGCACCAACCTCCTCTCTGCCCTCCAACAGGGACAAATGACCCATGTGCCCTGTTTGGCTCACGTCCTTAACTTGGTGGTGCAGCGGTTCTTGGGCAGGTACCCGGGCTTACAGGATGTCTTGAGGCAGGCCAGGAAAGTCTGTGTGCATTTCCGCCGGTCATATAATGCCAGTGATCGGCTGACGGACCTCCAAAAGGAGTTTAACCTTCCCAAGAACCGCCTAATCTGTGACATGCCCACCAGGTGGAACTCAACGTTGGCCATGCTGCAGCGCAGCACATGCAGCAGAGGGTCATTAATGAGTACCTGTGCGACTATGGCACCAGGACAGGGTCAGGGGAGCTTGGTTTTTTTTCCCCACGCCAGTGGGCCATGATCAGGGATGCATGCACTGTCCTGTCACCATTTGAGGAGGCCACAAGGATGGTGAGCAGTGACAGTGCATGCATCAGTGACACTGTCTCCCTTGTCCACCTGTTGGAGCACACACTGCGTGGAATAATGGACAGGGCACTTGAGGCAGAACAGAGGCAGGAAGAGGAGGACTTCCTTAGCTCTCAAGGCCCCCTTTATCCAGACAGTGTTCCTGATCACACAGGAAGAGGACGAGGAGAGGAGGAGGAGGAAGATTGTGTCAGTATGGAGGTGGAGCCTGGCACTCAGCATCAGCAGCAGTCTTTAAGGGATCAGTCCCAAGAAACACATGGACTTGTACGTGGCTGGGAGGAGGTGGCTGCGGACCATGTCATCCTTAGTGACCCAGAGGACTCCGGACCGAATGCCTCAGCAAACCTACGCTGCATGGCCTCCCTGATCCTGCAAAGCCTGCGTAAGGATCCTCGTATTCGTGGTATCAAGGAGAAGGACCAATACTGGCTGGCAACCCTCCTTGATCCACGTTACAAGGGTAAGGTTACGGACCTTATCTTGCCATCGCAGAGGAAGCAGAGGATGAAACATCTTCGGGAGGCCTTGCAGAAAGGTCTGTGCAACACATTCCCAGAGACTGGGAGGTTACAAACTCCTGTTTCTGGACAACGTGTTGCTGAGGCTTCGGTCAGTCAAAGAAGGAGCGGTGGAGAAGGTGGCCGTCTGACCGATGCGTTCAGACAATTTTTTGGTCCGCAGCCCCAAGGTATGATCGGTTCCAGCAACCATTGCCAGCGTCTGTTTTACATGGTGCAGGAATACCTAGGGGCAAGATCTGACTTGGACACCTTTCCCACCGAAAATCCTCTGGGTTACTGGGTCTTGAGGATGGATCACTGGCCAGAGCTTGCACAGTATGCAATTGAGCTACTGGCCTGTCCTGCATCCAGCGTTCTTTCGGAACGCACATTCAGTGCTGCTGGAGGCTTTGTAACCGATCACAGGGTGTGTCTGTCCACTGACTCGGTCGATCGACTGACCTTCATAAAAATGAATCAGTCTTGGATCACCACCAGCTACCAAGCACCTGATGCTGATGTAACTGAATAATTTTTTTTGAAATCTCAGATCCCTTCAAAGACTGCCTATGCTGATGCTGAGTGACTATCCCTGAGAAATTATCCTCTTCCTCCTCAATCATCACGCTGATAGCTTGTAAGAACATTTTTGGTTCTGGGCGCCACCACCAGTGCCTAAGGCACAATTTTTCAGCCCCTGTTTAACAGGGGCGTGTAATTACAATTTTTGATGCAATACTTTGCAGCAGGGCTCATTTCTGCGTTACAACTAGAGTATCTGTGAGGGGTTGCAGTGTTGTGGCACCAACACCAGTGCCTAAGGCCCAATTTTTCTGCCCCTGTTTAACAGGGGCGTGTAATTACAATTTTTGATGCATTACTTTGCAGCAGGGCTCATTTCAGCATTCCAACTAGAGTATCTGTGAGGGGTTGCAGTGTTGTGGCACCAGCACCAGTGCCTAAGGCCCAATTTTTCTGCCCCTGTTTAACAGGGGCGTGTAATTACAATTTTTGATGCAATACTTTGCAGCAGGGCTCATTTCAGCATTCCAACTAGAGTGTCTGTGAGGGGATGCAGTGTTGTGGCACCAGCACCAGTGCCTAAGGCCTAATTTTTCAGCCCCTGTTCAACAGGGGCATGTAATTACAATTCTTGATCTAATATTTCACAGCAGGGCCCTGTGAGGGCTTACAGTATTGTGGCCACAACAACACCTAAGGCCCAAATTTCTGCTGAGTATATAGGGCAGGCCCCTACTTTCAAACATCTAACTTACAAACGACTCCTACTTGCAAACGGAAGGAGACAACAGGAAGTGAGATGAAATCTACCCCTAGGAAGGGAAATTCTCTCCTGTAAGAGTTAATATGGGAAAAACATTTCTCCTTTCCACTGATGCTTTCTAATCCTTGTTCCACAAAAAAACCCACATTTTCAAAAAACATTTGTCATTGGGACAAAAAGTGAGGTGAAATCTTCTGAAGAGGAGGACAGACAGCAAAACAAATGATATGTTTTCCAAAAAGCTTAAAAAAGATTTTTTGGCTGGAGCTAAACACGTTAAAAATGTACCCGTTCAAAATTACAAACAGATTCTATTTAACAACAAACCTACAGTCCCTGTCTTGTTTGCAACGCCTGTATACTGCTGTTCAGAGTATATAGGGCCTTGTGGCCCCACACCTTTCCTTATTTTAATTTGGGTGCGGGGTTCCCCTTAATATCCATACAAGACCCAAAGGGCCTAGTAATGGACTGGGGGGTACCCATGCCGTTTGTCTCACTGATTTTCATCCATATTGCCAGGACCCGACATTACATTAAACCCGCAAGCAGTTTTAAATGAGATTTTTTCCTTTAAAAATGACATTAAGTGCAGGGACTGTTCTAAACACGGGAAACACGCGCCACTTTACAGGCATACTATAGACACACCCCAGGTACAATATTTAAGGGAATATTTCACTTTTTTTTTTTTTACTTTAACCACTTCAGCCCCGAAAGGATTTACCCCCTTCCTGACCAGAGCACTTTTTATAATTTGGCACTGCGTCGCTTTAACTGCTAATTGCGCGGTCATGCAATGCTCTACCCAAACGAAATTTGCGTCCTTTTCTTCCCACAAATAGAGCTTTCTTTTTATGGTATTTGATCACCTCTGCTGTTTTTATTTTTTGCGCTATAAACGGAAAAAGACTGAAAATTTTGAAAAAAAATGATATTTTCTACTTTTTGTTATAAAAAAAATCCAATAAACTAAATTTTAGTCATACATTTAGGCCAAAATGTATTCGGCCACATGTCTTTGGTAAAAAAAAATGTCAATAAGCGTAAATTTATTGGTTTGCGCAAAAGTTATAGCGTCTACAAACTAGGGTACATTTTCTGGAATTTACACAGCTTTTAGTTTCTGACTGCCTATGTCATTTCTTGAGGTGCTAAAATGGCAGGGCAGTACAAAACCCCCCCAAATGACCCCATTTTGGAAAGTAGACACCCCAAGGAAATTGCTGAGAGGCATGTTGAGCCCATTGAATATTTATTTTTTTTGTCCCAAGTGATTGAATAATGACAAAAAAAAGAAAAAAAAAAAAACAATTACAAAAAGTTGTCACTAAATGATATATTGCTCACACAGGCCATGGGCATATGTGGAATTGCACCCCAAAATACATTCAGCTGCTTCTCCTGAGTACGGGGATACCACATGTGTGGCACTTTTTGGGAGCCTAGCCGCGTACGAGGCCCCGAAAACCCAGCACCACCTTCAGGATTTCTAAGGGCATACATTTTTGATTTTACTCCTCACTACCTATCACAGTTTTGAAGGCCATAAAATGCCAAGATGGCACAACCCCCCCCCAAATGACCCCATTTTGGAAAGTAGACACCCCAAGCTATTTGCTGAGAGGCATGGTGAGTATTTTGCAGCTCTCATTTGTTTTTGAAAATGAAGAAAGACCAGAAAAAAAAATTTTTTTTTCTTTTTTCAATTTTCAAAACTTTGTGACAAAAAGTGAGGTCTGCAAAATACTCACTATACCTCTCAGCAAATAGCTTGGGGTGTCTACTTTCCAAAATGGGGTAATTTGGGGGGGGGTTTGTGCCACCTGGGCATTCCATGGCCTCCGAAACTGTGATAGGTAGTGAGGAGTGAAATCAAAAATTTACGGCCTTAGAAAGCCTGAAGGCGGTGCTTGGTTTTCGGGGTCCCGTGCGCGGCTAGGCTCCCAAAAAGTCCCACATATGTGGTATCCCCGTACTCAGGAGAAGCAACAGAATTTATTTTGGGGTGTAATTTCACATATTCCCATGGCATGTTTGAGCAATATAACATTTAGTGACAACTTTGTGCAAAAAAAAAAATGTGTCTCTTTCCCGCAACTTGTGTCACAATATAAAATATTCCATGGACTCGACATGCCTCTCAGCAAATAGCTTGGGGTGTCTACTTTCCAAAATGGGGTCATTTGGGGGGGTTTGAACTGTCCTGGCATTTTATGCACAACATTTAGAAGCTTATGTCACACATCACCCACTCTTCTAACCACTTGAAGACAAAGCCCTTTCTGACACTTTTTGATTACATGAAAAAATTATTTTTTTTTGCAAGAAAATTACTTTGAACCCCCAAACATTATATATTATTTTAAAGCAAATGCCCTACAGATTAAAATGGTGGGTGTTTCATTTTTTTTTTTCACACAGTATTTGCGCAGCGATTTTCAAACGCATTTTTTGGGGAAAAAACACACTTTTTTAAATTTTAATGCACTAAAACACACTATATTGCCCAAATGTTTGATGAAATAAAAAAGATGATCTTAGGCCGAGTACATGGATACCAAACATGACATGCTTTAAAATTGCGCACAAACGTGCAGTGGCAACAAAATTAATACATTTTTAATAGCCTTTAAAAGCCTTTACAGGTTACCACTTTAGATTTACAGAGGAGGTCTACTGCTAAAATTACTGCCCTCGATCTGACCTTCGCAGTGATACCTCACATGCATGGTGCAATTGTTGTTTACGTTTGACGCCAGACCGCCGCTTGCGTTCGCCTTAGCGCGAGAGCAGGGGGGACAGGGGTGCTTTTTATTTATTTATTTTTTTTCTTTATTTTTTTTTGCTTTTTTATCTTATTTTTAAACTGTTCCTTTCATTTTTTTTTTTTTTAAATCATTTTTATTGTTATCTAAGGGAATGTAAATATCCCCTATGATAGCAATAGGTAGTGACAGGTACTCTTTTTTGAAAAAATTGGGGTCTATTAGACCCTAGATCTCTCCTCTGCCCTCAAAGCATCTGACCACACCAAGATCGGTGTGATAAAATGCTTCCCCAATTTCCCAATGGCGCTATTTACATCCGGCGAAATCTAAGTCATAAAATGCTCGTAGCTTCCGGTTTCTTAGGCCATAGAGATGTTTGGAGCCACTCTGGTCTCTGATCAGCTCTATGGTCAGCTGGCTGAATCACCGGCTGCACTCTCAGGTTCCCTGTTGAGACAGGAGAGCCAAAGAAAAACACGGAAGACGGTGGGGGGGGGGGCATTCCCTCCCACTGCTTGTAAAAGCAGTCTAGAGGCTAATTAGCCGCTAGGATTGCTTTTACATGAAAGCCGACCGCTGGCTAAAAAGAATGATACCAAGATGATACCTAAACCTGCAGGCATCATTCTGGTATAACCACTCAAAGTCGTGAATGGCGTACCTGAAGACAAAAAAATGGTTAAGAATAAAGCACAGTAAACGGTAAAGTATAAAAAATTGCATACCTGAAAAGCAAACATGATAAAACATAATAACAATAAAACATTGCAGAATAGAATACAGTAAAAAAGAGCAGAACAATAGAGAGAGAATAGAGAGAGAGAGAACAATAAAACGACAACTATTTTTTTTTATTTTTGTTTGTGTTTTTTTTTTTTTTTACACTTTTTTTTGTAACTGTAACTTTTATAACTGTAACCGGTTCCAGGTTCGAGTCTCTCAAAATACGCTGGCATCTTGGGAGACCCTGTGAAAGTGTGCCTAGTCTGTGGAATGCTGTACCCTACGCTAATACTCAACTAGTGAATGGTAGCGTTCAAAACATTCACCAATGCAAAGACCAGGATTGTCAGGACAGGAGGGACAATAATAGCGGGCGTCACGTCTATATCCGCGCTTGCTGCAGACACAACATCTTTTTTGGGGGGGTTCGTTGGGTAGGGGTACTCGGAAGGATATATAAATGCCTCTCATGCAGCCGACTGCATTTGGTTGGGGATGTGAATGGGGGATGTACGGGCGCTGCAGAAGCGGTGGGTTCCCAATTAGGATTGGCGAATGCAGCAGGAAGGGCACTATGGGCACGACGGGCCTGTGTTTGTCTTTTTGGTGGCAGCGGGACACTACTTGTGCTTGCCACCTCACCAGCTTGAACTGCACTTATGGGACTCGCCACGTCACCAAGTGTTACTGCAGTGCTGGTTTGACTACGACCGGGTTGTACTACGCCGCTGGTGCTTGCCAGTTCACCAAAACGCTACAAAAAAAAGTGTCAGTGATCGATCGATACTGCACTTGGGTGGGCTGGACTGGGCCGGGCGGAGGGGCAAAATGCAGGTGCTAGCAGGTATCTGGGCTGCTCCCGCTAACACTGCGTTTTTGGGAACCCTAAACTGCTGGGGACGCTAGTATAGATCTGATCGGATCAGATATTGATGCGTTCAGATACTATACCACTAAGGGAGGTGTACGGTGCGTGCGTGGGTGTTCGCGGTACTGGCGCTAATCTGACGCTGCCTAGGGCGACGCATATCACCGCCGGGCGATCAGGGGGCTAAACCTTTATTCAGTAATAAACGGCGGGTGCCCTGACACTTTAAAAAATAAACGAACTAACCAGCGTCACCCGTAACGGTTATACGGTGATCAGTGGTGAAAGGGTTAACTAGGGGCCATCAAGGGGTTAAAACATTTATTAGATAGTATATGGGGGTCCCTGTCGCTATAAAACACTGACGGCGAACCTAAATATTTACGTCCCTAACTAGCGTCACCAGCGACACTAATACAGCGATCAGAAAAATGATCGCTTAGCGACACTGGCGACAGGGGGTGATCAAGGGGTTAAAACTTTATTAGGGGGGTAAGGGGGGTACCCTAGACCTACAGGGGGCTAAACCTTTATTCGGTAATAAACGGCGGGTGCCCTGACACTATAAAAATAAACGAACTAACCAGCGTCACCCGTAACGGTTATACGGTAATCAGTGGTGAAAGGGTTAAATGAGAAAAATGATCGCTTAGCGACACTGGTGAGGGGGGGTGATCAAGGGGTTAAAACTTTATTAGGGGGGGTAAGGGGGGTACACTAGACCTACAGGGGGCTAATACTAACTGTCCCACCACTGCTCCCACCACTGCTAACTGTCACAAACTGACACTATGCAGTAATCAGGAAAAAAAAAAAAAAAAACCTGCTTGGTGTCAGTTTGTGACAGGGGGGGGGTGATTGGGGGGGGATCGGGGGGCGATCGGGGGGGGATCGGGGGTGTAATGTATGCCTGGCATGTTCTACTGTGTGTGTGTGTGTGTTGGTGCACTTACATGTCATCTCTCCTCGGCGCTGGAATGGAAACTGCCAGACCGAGGAGAGATGACATCACATCCTCTGCCTCTGTGTACTATACAGAGGCAGGGGATGTTTCTCATTGGCTGGGAGCGATCGCGAGGGGGGGGCCACGATCAGATGGCCTCCCCCTCATCTGTCATCGCTCCCAACCAAATGCCGACCGCAGCTGGCACCGGGGGGGGGGTCCGATCGGACCCCCCACCCGCGGGAAGGCAATCACGTACTAGGTACGTGATTTTGCCTGCCCGTGCCGTTCTGCTCACGTATATAGGCGTGAGGCGGTCGGCAAGTGGTTAAGCATCATTAAAATCACTGCTCCTAAAAAGGGTTTCCCAAACCCTTTTTAGGACAATACCATGCAAATTAGCCTTTAAAATGAGCACTTTTGATTTCGAACGTTCGAGTCCCATAGACGTCAATGGGGTTCTAACATTCGTGCAAATTTTCGGTCCGTTCGCAGGTTCTGGTGTGAACCGAACCGGGGGGTGTTCGGCTCATCCCTAGTTGGCAATTCTGTGTAGAGGATATACTGTTCTTTTATGTTTTAATTTGGTATTGCTACATGTCCTCTGTGGCTTCCTATGCCTTTTTGACTTAAAGCTTGATTATTAGTCCTACAAATGGCTAGAATTAAACAACATCATTCAACCCTCACAGACTTCAATAGGGTTCCAAATGGTTTTAAAAAATTTAAGCTAGATTCATGAAGTTGTTGCAAACCAAACCCAGATTTGTTCATCCCTAACTCTTTTTTTTGTGTATTGAAAAAAATATACTTTATTTATATTATAAAATATTTAAAAATGGAATACCCCTAACTGTCCATTACATCACCAGAACTGCACATGAATTAATGGTGAAGTCTGGCATTTCCTCCTAGCACCTACTTTAAACAAGGGCTTTGACACATCATTAGGGCCTCGTGTACACTGTAGCTGTTAAACTCACATTTAGTAGCAGTTAAGCATTTTTCTTTTCAGCAGCCCCTGAACTCTCCTCAATGTTTTCTTATGTGTACATGTACCTACAGCCATTTATAGTATATTAGAGGCAGTTGAATTTACTGGCGTTTTTCTGAAAGCAGAAAAATCTTGTTCAGGACTGTAGTTTACTGGCATTTCAAGCTCCAAACGCTTGTAAATGTGTATAAATGTAGTAACCTGCATTTATAAGCATTTTTAATGTGGGACATATAAAATATGTAAAAACCACATTTTTCACCACATGGAGAGATAGAGAAAAGAGAGATGGATTGAGAGACAGGGATAGATGGATGGTGAAGGATGGAAGGATGGAGATGGATGGGTGGATGGAGAGGGAAGGATGGTTGGATAGAGAGAGAGAGGGATGGAGGAAGGGAGATGGATGAATTGAGAGAGAGGGATGGATGGGATGCGAGCGACGGAGATGGCCGCTTAATCCAATCGCTCTGCGCCGATGGAACCTGATGGAACCTGAGACCGGCCGAACGCGGCACAGACCCAGCGGGGATGCACTTCACATACCTCCCCGGGATCCGGAACTCCCCAGGCAGTGATCGGTAATGTACCGATCTGTTAAAAACAAGTCTAAGAGTCGGCAGCCCCAAAGACTCCCCTCAGGCCCTAGTAAAGGGAAATCCAAGATGGTGCCAGAGCCTCCGGAGTCGAACGACGCCACTCAGCTTTCAGCTGAGGATCCAGCGTCCCCGGCAGATAGCTTACACCAATTCCCCATGGATCTGCGGAGTTCATACCTCACGGACCCAGAAAACATGTTAGAGAAGTTCCGCAGCATAGTGAGGGATGAAATAACTGCAGCTTCCCGTAAGCTCTCCTCAGACCTGGTGAGGGGCCTTAAGGAGATAGGTCATCGCACCAATCAATTAGAGCAACACATGGACCTTGCTACTACAGTGCTGGAAGGGCATGAGGAGGAGGTAGATAAAATGTCAGCCGAGATAGAGACCCTAAAGGATAAACTTGAGTACGCTGAGAATAGAGCCCGCAGGCACAACTTGCGCATACGCAGTATCCCAGAGAATATCACGGATCTACAGGGCACAGCCACTGCCTTCTTTCAAGAATTGGCCCCAGTGGAGAGGCTCGAATTTGATCGTATTCACAGGTCCTTGGCGCCCAAACCCTCAGATGGCCCCCCGCGAGATGTCATCATAAAGTTTCATTATTACCGCACCAAAGAGAAATTATTGCAAGCTGCAAGAAACCAACAAAGCCTCTCCTTCCATGGCAACTCTCTGATTTATCTCCGGTCACCATAGCCAGACGGCGAGGACTTAAACCTTATCTTCAAGTTCTTCAGTCCCAGGAGATTAAATATAGATGGGGAGTCCCCTTTAAGTTGTCTTTTTCCCACTTGGGCTGCCAGTTCCATGCTACCTCCCCATCCGACTTGAAACGGCATTTCCAGGACCTCCAGCTGGACCTCCCCATGTCCCAGATGGAAACGACTGCCTCCTCTTCCAGGCCAGGACCATCCAGGCCTCCGCGACCATCTTCACAGCACTCTCAGCCAGGATCCCAGGCATTGAGGGACCTACAGGCTCAACGCTTTAAAAAGTCCAATAATGGTTGAAGGTACTTGGCTTATATTTGTGTGACTCTGGAATTCTTTCACTGCCTGCCTATAGGCCTCAGCCAAGGCTTAAAACCTACCTGTTAGCCTATCACCCTAACCATTTGGGAACCCTTGCATTGCCCCCCCTTGCTTTATTGGCACCATGATCTGTATCCAGGCCCTTGCCCAGGAGGAATTATTAACCACCCTGCACTAGGCCGCCCCAATTGAGAGATGGCGGTGGAGGGTGTATGTGGTTATTCCTAGGACGAATCCCGGATTTGGGATACTGGCATATCCGTTTGACCCCCTCCACACCAAAGATAACCTGAAGTTTTCTAATTGACTTTTTATGTTATGCTATTTTTTTTCTCTTTTTGTGAATGTTTTTTTATATAAATGCGGGGGAAGGGGGTCATGTATGTATGTTTTGTAGGGGGTTATAATATAGGTCTATCAATTGGGTGATGGCTTTGGTTTCCACGCGGTGGCTCCCCAGCTCTGTTTGTAGACTGAATGGGGCTGCTGGAGTAGCGGAGTCGGGCAGGATTCCCTGGCTGCCCGGAGGCGGAGGCAGACTGTCTGCCGTCTCCGGATGCCTGGGGGATTTATATAAAGTTACCTTTAAATGTTTTATTTTGAGGGTTTTTTGTTTTTTCATTGTTCATGCTGGATTTAGCTTACTGTTTTACCAGCCATTTCTTAGTCCCTGTGCACAATATATCTTAAATGTTTACAATATTGCATACTAGTCCGGTGGTTCCGTCGGATCACTGCTCCCCCCATGTGTTGGCACTTGGCTGAGATAGCAATCTCGGCCAATGTCCCGCCGACTTGTGGGATGTACAATCCACAAAAAGTTGCATCTACATTCTTATGGTTTGCTCTCATCCGAGCTCTCCACAGTACAATTGTCTTTTTTCTTTGTTTTGCTCTCTCTCTCCCCTGCTCTTCTCTCCCCTCTTTCTTTTCTTTTCCCTTAGTCCACGGGGTGTTTGGTTGGAGTAATGCTATGAATCTTCCTCTGCACAAATGACCCTTAACTGGTTTTCCCTGAATGTTCAGGGCATGAACTCCCCCCAGAAACGAGTCAAGGTTTTTAAATACCTAAAACAACAAAAAATTGACATTGCATGTCTGCAGGAAACTCATTTTGCTTCCTCCTCATATCCTAAATATTTTGCAGCGGATTACCCCCACGTTTTTTTGGCCAATGCCCCTACTTAACAGAGGGGTGTCATGATTGCCCTACGCAAATCCATCCCATTTACTTGCAGTAAACAAATAGCAGATCCAAATGGCAGGTACCTAATCCTTCAGGGAACTATCCAAGATTCCGAGGTTACGATTATGACTTATTATGCCCCGAATAAAAACCCGGGCCCCTTTCTGACCCATATCTGCTGTTAAGGCCACACCTGAGAGGGACACTACTTCTAGCAGGAGACTCTAATGTGTCATTGAATCCCTCCCTTGATAATTACCCTTCGGATCATAAATCCCCTTCCCCAGCAGCTAAACAATTTTCACACTCGCGACAATAGCGACTTAGTTGATGTTTGGAGGGAATTTCATCCCTTGGGCAAGGATTACACACATTACTCCCACCCTCATCATTCACAGTCTAGGATAGACCACATGTTTGTTCTTCGCAAACACCTCCCCCTAATAAGATCAACCTCTATATTGGCGGCTCCATGGTCGGACCATGACCCCGTCCTTACGGTCTGTGATTCTTTACTCAGTAAACCACAATTCTCCCCCTGGTTGATGAACTACTCTCTGCTGTCCTACAAAGAACTCCTAGCAGACATCCATAAGGCCTCAGTAGAATATTTAGACCTCAGCTCGGGCTCTGTGTCATCTCCTGTTATATTGTGGGAAGCGTATAAGGCAGTGCTACGGGGCCAAGTTATTCACCTAGCGTCCAAACGCAAAAGAGAGAGGGCACAGGCACGTCATGAGTTGGAGTCGAAATGGGAGGCTTTGATAACGACATTCAAACAACCCCGTACCCCTGCTAATCGCAAACTTTTAGACAAGGCACATACAGAGCTTGATTTATGCTTGACTGACGAGGCGGAACGCACTTTGCGTTGGGCTCGACAAAAGTGGAATGTTAAGGCTAACAAACCAAGTGCAATGTTGGCTAACAGATTGCAAACCTTTGCACCCAAGTTTGCTCCTATTACATTACGTACCCATCATAATATTCTTACTGGCAATCCCCAACGAGTTCTGGAAGAATTCCGGTATCGCCTTACTAAGCTGTATTCTGAACCCGAGCGTTCTTCCCCTCAAGGCCTTGATGCCTTTTTAAAAAACCTATCACTACCTTCTCTGTCTGAAAACCCACACATCTCTGATGGATCGAAACATACAAGTCTCGGAAGTCCTCCAATGTATCAAGGAGTTGAAGGTGGGTAAAAGACCCGGCCCAGATGGCTTTACGGCACTTTATTATAGAAAACTAGCAGATGTCATTGCCCCTTACCTAACTAATATGTATAATTCAGTTAAGAATGGTCGCTCATTTAATATGCTGACTGCCAACGTGGTAATGATCCCTAAACCTGACAGGGATCATTCATCGTGGGCTAACTTCCGGCCAATTTCGCTAATCAACATTGATATGAAAATTTTAACCAAAATCCTGGCCAACCGCCTCAACTCCTTCCTACCGCGTTTAATAAAAAAAGATCAAGTGGGCTTTGTCCCAAGACGTCAGGCTGGTGACGCTATAAGACGCCTCCTTCAAATACAGCATATTGTCCATAACAGGTCCCTAGAAACAATGTTTTTGTCATTAGACATCAACAAAGCTTTTGACACACTGTCATGGCCCTATTTGACACAGGTACTTAAATGCTATGGATTCGGTACCTCCTTTATGCGGTGGGTTTCTGCAATTTATGATGCCCCTCAAGCCAAGGTGAAATATTACGGGTTTGAATCAACTATCTTCCCTATAACAAGGGGTACCCACCAAGGCTGCCCACTTTCCCCACTTTTATTTATCCTGGCACTGGAACCCTTGGCGGAGGCCATCCGATCCCACCCCGACATAGCGGGTGTGGAGGTGGCAGGCACTCCGCATAAGTTATCACTATTTGCGGATGACATCCTGCTGACCATCACTAAACCATTAATTTCTCTCCCGAACTTGCTTTCACTCTTAGACACTTTTGCCAGCTTTTCGGGCCTATCAGTTAACCCTACTAAGTCCAGAGCAATGTCTATCAACCTATCCCCCTCTGTGTTAGGGACTCTGCAATCCACATTCCCCTTCCAATGGTTGGAAGCACTACCCTATCTTGGGATCCGGCTCACTCCAAAATATACTGATCTATACCAAGCCAACTACCCATCACCGTTTCATAAACTGATGGCCATGCTTGACTCCTGGTCCATCCTTCCATTATCCTGGTTTGGGAGGATTGCGACTATTCGTATGACATATCTTCCGAAGCTACTATACTACTTTCGGGTCTTACCGGTCCAGGTCCCTTCATATGTCCTCCGTGTTCATCAACGCAAAATCATGCAATTTATTTGGGGCTCCATAAAACCTAGGATTAACCTGCAAGTGTTATATGCTCACAGGATCAATGGTGGCCTTTCGGTACCTAACCTGCACGCCTATGATACGGCAGGGGCTATTGCCCCATTATCTCACCTTCATGAAAAGCAGCAATTGCCACTATGGGCCACTATTGATCTGGTGGATACATATCCGATACCACTAGCCTCCCTTCCTTGGCTCCCTCCAGCCCACCGCCCAACCACTATTGGCCCATGCCTGGCCCATTCTCATTCTTCTTCTTATGGGACTCAGTTAAATATTCGGCGGGCTTGATCTCTCCGCACCTTCCCCTGTTGCGCCTTTTTCAATGTCCACTATTTCCTCCAGGTCGCGATAATACATTGCAATTTTCGTGGTGGATTGAGAATGATTTTATTGATGTCCACTCCATGCTTACTCCCACCAAGATAATCCCATTTGCAGCCCTGCGCTCCTCCCACAATATCCCCCTTAGGGAGCACTACAGCTATGTACAAATTTCCCATTTCCTCCGCACTCTCATAAAATCTCAACCCACCCCCTACATGTTAACTCCCTTCGAAAGTCTTTGTAGATCGCGACCCCAGTCCTCGGGCTTGATTTCCTTAATATATGCAGCTATAATACGCTCCAAAAGACCACCCCTGCGACCTTACCACCTTCAATGGGAGGTGGAATTGGGGAAGAGATTGTACCCAGAGGACTGGCAGGTCATGACTATCACACTGTCCAAATGTTCCAAAAATGTACTTTTTTTGGAAAATGCTTACAAGATACTGTACAGATGGTATTACACTCCTGCCAGATTGGTCAGTTTCATCCCAACATACTCACCTTTCCCGGGAGGGTACGATGGCACACATTTGGTTGCAGTGCCCCAGGGTCTGTAGATTATAGGTCAGAGTCTATGCATTGCTTCGCAACCTCTTCCATTCTTCCATATCAATAAAAAAAGGGATCCTTTTGAAGCGATCTTGGGGAAACCGATCATGGAGCTGCTAAGACCAGAACGCCAATTGGCATCCCATATTTTTACTGCAACTAAATTAACCATAGCAAAGGCCTGGAAATCCCCGGCTCTCAGCTTCGAGGCACTTAAAAATCGCATAAATGACATTATGGTTAATGAAAAACTGACGGCAGTGGCATCAGACACGCATGATAAATTTCTTCGGGTTTGGAAACCATGGGTAACATATTCCCACCCCTCCCAGTTTGATTCGACTTTACTCTCCCTTTAGTATGGCTCCGTCCTCCCCACCCCGTGGACTACCCGTTTCCTCCCTTTCTTATTCTTTTTCTTTCTCTCTTTTCTGATACTTCCCCACTTTCTATATCCTATACTTTTATTTTGTTCTCTTTCGGGTTCTATCTTCTGTAATTTCTCTCTTTTTTCTCCCTCCTTCTTGAGCCCTTATAGCCCACAGGCCTTGTCCTACCGGGCTCAGACACATATTGTGAATTATCTTATGAATACTTGTCACTTTTTTTGTTTATTTTCGCATTATTGAGCTATTCTATACAATCATCTTTTTATTTTCAGTTGGTATTATATACATTACATTTATTGCTACCATTATATTTGTATTGTGGCAGACCCTGGTACTCCGAGTGCCAGTGTATGCTGATTTCATATACAGCCAAATGTAAGTTGATGTCCTGTCACAGACTCCAATTTTCTAGATCATTATGAATGTCAGCTTACCATTTTCTGAAACATGTACACAAAATGTCTCTTTCATTGTCTCTTTGTACTGATATGTTGACTTATTTGTCCAATAAAAACCTTTGTACAAGAGAGGGAGGGAGGGATGAATGGATGGAGGGAGGCATTTGGGAGGGTCTCCTGAGGTTATCTGTAAAAAATAGAGTGAGGTACCTGGTAACTCTTTTTCTAAGAAGTCTTCCAGGGCAGCATCCGAGAGATAGGCTCCTCCTCCCTAAAACAGGAAACACATTAGTCCACCATTATAAATTTCACAGTCTTACCTGTGTGCCTCAGTTGTAATAAAGTACAGAAGGAAATCACAGTTAGCTTAAAAAGCTTCCCCCTTTTTGTATCCCGTATTTGAACTTCCAAGGGTGGGAACTAGTGCTGCCCTGAAAGACTTCTTAGAAAAAGAGTTACCAGGTACCTAACTCTATTTTCTCGAAACGTCTTCTAGGGCAGCAGCCGAGAGGATGTATGAAGCAATACTTACTAGGGTGGGGACAGAGACTGGAGCACCTTGCAACCAAATGCCTGGTCTTGGTCGGACAGCTGGTCTATACTATACTATATAAGTATATAATATATACTATAATGAGTACTATGTACTCTTAGCCACACAGTATGCACTATGTACTCTTATTTTTATTGCATGTGAACATGATCATCAATTACTGAGTGCTGCCTTTATATCGTGTGACCATCTGCCCATGCAAGTCTCCATCTTTATCCACTGAGAGTGGTAAATGCTGTTTTGACCCGTCTGTTAGCTCAGGGGTCCATATGCTGAGGTGAGCGGTTTGGCTAGCTGGTGGTGGAATCAGGGATGTATAGCACTGCATGGACTGTCATGAGCACTTAGACCACTACAGAGGAGACCTTTTCTCTATCAACTTTTGGATTTAAATTTAAAGGGACTTTTATTAGTAATATTTGAACTTCTGCGTATAGCGCTGCACTGCTTTATTTATCCTATGTACTTTGAGGTTTTTTATGTTTACCTTCAGTGTTCAGCTGCTTGTATTTTTAAATATTGGATTTTTTGCGCTGACTTTATTTTATTTATAATCTATACTATAATGCCTTGCGAAGGTACTGAAGCTCGACCTGTCCTGCAGATCTGCTCCGGAGTTGCCCCTGCTTTCTCTGCAACCGAAGTTGCCCAGGCTCTGGTTGTGTGTGCTCTGATCCCGTCACGAGGGATGAGATTTTGTGCCTCGTAAGTCATCTGTATGGCCATTCTTATCCATCTGCTGATGGTACTTTTGGAAGCTTGCTTCCCCTTGTTGACCCCCGCATATAGGACAAAAAGGGAAGTTGTTTTTTGCCAGTCTTTTGTTCTTTCGAGGTATGTCACGAGTGTGTTTCTTACATCTAGCTTGTAAGTGTCTCTTTTTTTGCTATCCATACTATTTGGTAATGAGGGAATGATAAAGCTTTGTGCTCTGTGGAACATTGAAGAGACCTTGGGTAGGAAGGCTGGGTCTGGCGAGAGAGTAATGCCGCGTACACACGAGCGGACTTTACGGCAGACTTTGCCCGGCGGACGGGATTTGGTCGAACAATTCGATCGTGTGTGGGCTCCAGCGGACTTTGTTTTCTCAAAAGTTGGACGGACTTAGATTTGAAACATGTTTTAAATTAATCCGTTGAAATCGAGTCCGGTCTAAAAGTCCGCCGTCTGTATGCTAGTTCGACGGACAAAAAGCCACGCTAGGGCAGCTATTGGCTACTGGCTATGAACTTCCTTATTTTAGTCTGGTTGTACATCATCACGTACGAATTCGACGGACTTTGGTGGATTGTGTGTAGGCAAGTCAGTTCATTCAGAAAGTCCGTCGTAAAGTACGTCGAAAAGTCCGCCGGGCAAAGTCTGCCGTAAAGTCCGCTCATGTGTACGCTGCATTATTTTGTCTATCTGTATAAGACAATATGGTTCCATCATAGACAGAGCTTGAATTTCGCTCACTCTTCTGGCTGATACTAAGGCCACAAGAAGTGCCGTTTTTAGAGTGAGGTTTTTGTCTGAGCTGTTTTCTATCGGTTTGAACGGAGGGGATAGAAACCCTCTGAGTATCGTTGACATGTCCCAGGTAGGCGTTCTATTTATTTTAACTGGTCTGGCTCTCTTGAGTGACATCAGGAATCGTTTAATCAGCGGGTCTTCTGCAAGTCGGGTGTCCATGAATGATGACAGTGCTGCCACTTGTACCTTTAGTGTGCCCAGGGAGTTATTTTTATCTGCCCCGTCTTGCAGGAATTCCAGAATCGTTGGGATTATCCCCCTGCTAGAAATTGGATTATCTTTGTTCCAGGAGACAAACTTTTTCCTCACTTTTTCATAGATGGATCTAGTTGCAGGTTTCCTGCTGTCTAAGATGGTATTGACCACCCTGTCTGACAGTCCCTTGCTCTGGAGTCTCAACCTTTCAGTAACCAGGCCGAGAGTTTCAGGATTCTGTGGTTCGGATGGTTGACTGGGCCCTGAGATAAAAGATCTGGCCAGTCCGGCAACGTTAGATGGCTTTGGATGCTGAGGTTCTGTAAATGGCTTAACCATGCCCTTTGGGGCCAGTGTGGTGCTATCAGTATCACTGTAGTCCTCTCTGATATTATTTTTTGAATCACTCTTGGTATTAGCACAATTGGAGGGAATGCATAACACAGTTTCCATTTCCAATTTTGACTGAAAGCATTTATTCCGCTGTTCCCATCTGTGGGATCTAGAGAGAAGAATGTTGGTGATTTTGCTTTGGAGGCGAACAAATCTACCTTGGATATCCCCCACATTTGAGTGAGTTGTGTGAAAACCGATTGGTCCAGTGACCACTCCGTGTGTTTTACGGTCTTCCTGCTCAGAAAGTCCACCAGCGCATTGTCCGTTCCTTTCAAGTGGTTTACCGATATAGAGCTTATGTTTAGTTCTGCCCATAGTAGGATTATTTCCGTCAATCTCATCAAGCTTTGGGACTTTGTCCCTCCCTGCCTGTTTAGGTATGCCACCGTTGTGTATCCTTATGTCTCTCCCCTGTATTGCTGGTTTGAATTCTTTCAATGCCTCTTCCACAGCTTTTAGCTCTCTCCAGTTTGAGGAAGCTTGGGACCGTCTGGGACTCCATTTTCCCTGTGCGAAACAATCCTCCATATGTGCTCCCCAGCCTAGGGCGCTGGCGTCGGTGGTGATCCTGATGGGAAAGGATTGGGTCCATTTGCACCCCTCGATGTATCGAAGTGGAAGGAGCCACCATTGGAGTGTTTGTTTGACCGTGTCCGGACAGGAATGGATATGTCTAGGGATGAGCGGTTTCCATCCCACAGTGACAGAATGTAGTTTTGCAGTGGTCTCATGTGAATTTGAGTCCATGTGATGGCTGGTATTGACGCCGTCATTAGACCTAGAACTGCCATTCCTTTTCTGATTGTGATGGCGTTGGTCGCTGTTAGATAGGTTACCGCCTGCGTTAACTTCCTGCTTTTTTCCTCTGTTAGGAAGATCTTCATTAGTTTGGAGTCCAATACATACCCCAGGTACACCAATCTCTGGCTTGGGGTCATCTGCAATTTCTCTGCATTTACTATCCACCCCAGGCCCTGTAGGTAGGATATACTTGTGCGCAGGTTGATCTCTAGGGTCTCTGCTGAGTCGGCAAAGAAGGGTAGATCGTCTAGGTATGGTATGATGCCAATACCTTGCTGTCTTAGGCCCTTTAGTGCTTCTGCCATAATCTTTGAAAAGATTCTGGGTGCCGAAGAAATGCCGAAAGGGAGAGCTGTATATTGCAGATGCAGAGTGGTAGCTGGCCCTTGTATTGCAAATCTCAGGAATCTTTGATGCTCTTCTTTTATGGGTACATGTAGGTAGGAATCTTGCAGGTCTATTGTTGCCATGAACGACTCTGGAGGAAGGATGTTTCTGACCAAATAAATAGACTCCATTCTGAATCTTTTGTATTTTATGCTTCTGTTGAATGGTTTGAGGTTCAATATGAGCCTCAGTTTGCCTGACGTTTTTTTTCTTGCGAAAATATGTGAATAAAACCCTCTTTGCTCCTCTCCTTGAGGTACATGGTGAATCACATTTTGATCCAGGAGATTCTCTAGTGATTTCAAAAATGCCTTTGCTCACTCTTCCTCTTTTGGTAGCGTGGTTACAGTATACTTGGGTGGGGGGCGGTTGGAAAACTCTATCGCATAGCCATCCATTATCGTGCGTACGATGAATTTGTTTTTTGTTACTTCCTTCCATTGGTGTGAAAAGGCTGCGAGCCTGCCCCCTACCTGATGGTAGTCATTACTTTTTGTTTTTTGGGTTAGGTGGCTTAAGGATGAATTCCTCCTTGCCTTTCTTATTTTGTTGTCCCCAACGCTTCTTCCCGCTGTACCTGGCCCCTGGCTTATTACATTTTTTGAACTGCCAAAAGGGCGCCTTGCCTTGTTTCTTTTTGGTTTGGGGAAACCCTTTATTCTTTGCTGCCGTTCTGTCCAGTACTGTTTCAAGTTCAGACCCAAACAGTAGGTCTCCAGTGAATTGAATACCAAACAACCTGTTTTTAGAAGCGATGTCGCCTTCCCAAGATTTCAGCCACAGAGCTCTATGGGCTGAATTTAGTAGTGCTGTGGCTCTTGATGAGATTCTGACCGTTGCGGCTGAAGCATCTGCTAGGAATGCTTCTGCTCTGGTCAATGTAGGGATGGTTTTTATTAATTCTTCCCTAGGAGTGTCATTCTCCAGGAGTTCCTGCAGCTGGGTTAACCATATCAGTAAGGTGCGGGCTGTGCAAGTGGAAGCTATAGCTGGGTTTAGGTTCGCTGCTCCTGCTTCCCAGGCTCTCTTTAGAAGTGCTTCTATTTTCTTGTCCATTGGGTTGGTTAAGGTACCTGCATCGTCAAAAGCCAAATCCGATTTGTTTGTAACTTTTGCCAAAGACGCATCTACCTTGGGGCATTTAGCCCAGGTTTTGGTATCTGCTTCTGCAAACGGATATATGCGTTTGACCGCTGCCGGTATGAGTTTCTTCTCCGGGTCTGCCCATTCCTTTTTGACAATATCTCTGAGCGTCTGGTGTACCAGAAATGTTCTAGGCTTTCTGGGTTGTAGCCCCTTGTACATCTTGTCGTGTAGTGTGAGCTCTGCGGCTTTTGTCTCTTTAACGCCCAGTGTGTCGGCTATGGCCTTTAGCAGGCCATCTGTGTCCTCTGAAGGAAATAAATTGCCTTCTGAGTCCGGATCTTCCTCCTCTGATTCTGAGCAGAGTCCGTCCTCTGATTCGGATTCCTCCGAGTCTTCCTCCTGTTCCTGCCTTTTTGTCAGTTCCCAATTGTCTGAGGGGGTGCTTGTCCCACTGGTAGATGGGGTACTGGCTTTATCGGGTTTTACTGGCGCTTCCAATTTCTCAATTGCTGAGCGTAGAGGCGCCATGGTGCTTTTAATCTCTTTTTTGAAAGAGGTGAGGAGATCTTTTAAATAACCTTGCGACTCTTTGGCCACCATCTTATCTATGCATTTTTGGCATAATGGTTTTTTCCATTCTGGTGAAAACCGATGGCTGCATGATGCACATGTTTTGCCGCTTTTCGTTTTCCTCTCCTCTGGGGTTCTTGCCTGAAATCAAGCATAGAGAGACCCCGTGATGAAGTGAGGCTAAAGACTGCGCTTTGTGACTTTGCAGTAAGGTATCAGACAGAAGTGACCCTGGAGTATTCTGGCTTACCATGGAGCCGTTCTGACTTGCAGGATCTGCAGGGCAGGGTGGAGAAGCGTCAGACATGGTCAGCTACCCAGAGCCTCTGAAAGGACGCTTTTTTAAAACTGCTTCCAGCTTGAGCTTCCACCCCGCCCCCAGCTGACCCTGAGCAGGTTGGTGGACACACCTGCTCATACCACTGTGCTGATAACCTCCTTCCTGAATTTCATTAGGGAGGGGGACACTGCTGTGTTTTTTTTATTTATTTATTTTATTTTTTTTAAAACCTCTTTTTTTTAAAAAATTGCCACCGCCCGGAAGTGATGTCACCCATATGCCGCTCTGTAATTTCACCTGGGAATCTCTTGGACTCCGGGAAAATGGCCGCAGCCCGGAACCATGTGACCGGAGGTGGCGCCGCCGCCATCTTCGTACACCCCGCCGGCCCTCCCTGAGGAGACAAGCGCTGCTGCAGATTGCGGTGGAGCGCCGTGGGTCACGGTGGAGTGAGAGGCAACCGAGCAGACTGTCGTACGGGCGGACGGGCGGTAATTGACCGGATTATTTGCACATATCGCTCTATGCCACTTGTAGTATCCCCCTGGATACAAGGAGTGATTTAACAGCATGTCCCTCAGCGTAGTATAGGGGAAAAAGATGCCGGTGCATTTGTGTCAGCTGAGGGGATGATTGCAGACCCCTCCGTAGGGGTGAAATCTCAGGCAGAGCAACCCGTTTTTTTTGCTCAGAATTGCTGCTCCTGCTCGCCCTCCCAAGGCCCGCCGGGCTGAATGGGATGCTGGCAGAAGGTCTCCTGCAGATAGCACAGAGACAGGTTTAAAAATAAAAAACGTTTCTTGCAGCTCCTGTGGGTCCGGAGGAAACACAAACAACTGAGGCACACAGGTAAGACTGTGAAATTTATAATGGTGGACTAATGTGTTTCCTGTTTTAGGGAGGAGGAACATATCTCTCGGATGCTGCCCTGGGAGACGATTGGAGAAAAATGCTTCTGAACGCAAACGCTCATAAAAGTGGCAAAACGGATGTTTTGAACTATCGCTTGCTAGCTGTCAAGTTTCCAGTGTTCAGAAGAGGTTTTTTAAACGTCCCGTGTACATGAAGTCTAAAAAACACAATCCCTGGAATTCATAAGGACTGGTGCAGAAAGATTTAGCGTGTCTCGCTAAAAGTGTCTTGCGTGCCAAATTCATGTACCTGTCTAAAACTTGTACTTGAGTTTAGCACATGCTGTGCCACTTTTAGAATGCTTGCAAGACACTTTTGGAAAATCTGGTCTCTCTCTGGTCTTAATTAGCACCACTTTCATTAGATACAAACGGTTGGTATTTTAATTTGGATTTGGTGAATTTGTTGTGCCTCAATGTAATAGTGGCACATTTTGGCACATCTGGTGCATAAATTGCTGTAAGAATTAAGGCTCAGACTGGAGCTCAAAAAAGCTTTTTCTAGACGCCAGATTGCTGGCAGAAAACGCTGGTTGAAAAACACGCTTTTAACAGCGTTTTGTACTAGCCTTTATGAGCGTTTTTTAGCGTTAGCGTTTATGGGTGTTTTTAATAAAAATACACAGAGGACACTCCAAAAATCCCACAATGCATTCCCAAACTCCCACAATGCATTGAGAAAATAGAACGCTGAACGCTAATTAATGCGCATTTATGAGCGTTTATCTGTGTTTAGCTTTTTTTTTTAGCTTTTTTCAGTGGTCAGAAAAATGGCAATTTGAATGCGATTTTATGGCGTTCAGAGAACAGCCCATAAACTCCACTGCTGATGAAAGCTAAAAAACGTCCATGTGTGCATGGACACATAGGATAACATAGAGTAGAGTTTATGGGCTGTTAAAAAAAAAGCCCAAACGCAAAAACAGCCGTTTATGAGCTCCAGTGTGCATGGAGCCTTAGTGTCACATATGCTTTGTGAATTTGGTTCAATACATTAACAAGAGGGATTAACTCCAAAAAAGCAGTGCAGCTGTTTTTATGAACCCCCGCCATGACAGTAGTGTAGTAACAGGGGGCATTTTCCAACACACAGAACCACATAAGTAAACTACCATCAGTCATTTGTTTGACTCCTCCCATTTGCAAATGTAACGCATAGATCACAAAGCTACCAAGAAAATTACTTAGATATCAAAAATTGTGTAATCTATTAAGGCATTGATTTTATTTTTACATATACAGTAATTGTGACTATCATTAACTGGTCTTTCACTTAAAGATCAACTCTGCTTTTGTTGAAAAAAAAAAAAAACAATCCCCTCTGAGTGATCAATATACATTGCAAGGATTTTAACAAACTTTGTTGCAGATTCCTACATGTTTCTGCCCTGAAGAAGAAAACTGTTTGCTTTTTCACGCCTTGTGGATACTGATTCTGAATAAGAGTGACTTTTTCATTATTAATCAGCTGAAGCACTTGCAAAATGCTAATGAGGACAGTGGCAGGGTCTGCATTTCTTTAGAAGTAGAGCATCTTACCACAATTGAAACGTTTGTTTCAGAGGATGTCTACAATTTGACTTGCAAGTTAGTGCAGACTTCTGTGAAAATCAGTGAGCCAATCATACAAGCAGGACATTAAATTTCAGGGGGTGTGCCATACCCCAACTGCATTGAATGTTACAGAAAATTATAGCTCTGCAGATTGAAAAGGAAAAATAATGTTTAATTTTAATGTAAATTGCAATATGGCTTATGTGCAATTGTACTGTATATATTATACAGTATATACATATTTTTGCTATATTTTTCCAATAAAAGAGGAATTCCCCTTTATTGCATTTACATTACACATTTTTATACTGGCCTTTAAAAAAAATCCTGTAACTACAACAGGATGTTAGGATTTTAGTTGTAAAATGTAAACTAAAAAGGCCCTTCAAAATAAATTATTCAAAACTGCAAGACACAGATATTAGGGAGAACAAAAGAAGTCAGTTTGTCTCAGCAGGGGGTTATATTTTCAATCAATATCTATATTTTCTGTATCCTGAAAAAAAAAATCAGCACTGCAACTCATCATGCATATCTGTCAATTTTGAAATAGACTGCCCCTGCTTAAAATATGTCTGACCAGGTCTAAGATAAGCTCCTGTACAGAGTAACAAGGTTACATGATGTGGCAGATGTTAAAAATGTTAAAGTAAATCTATTCATAACTATTGGAGTTGGATTAAATGGGTATGTGATTCACCCAACTAAGGTGCCAGTCTTTAGGCTACACTATTCTGACTCAGAAGTTGAACGATTTCGGATCCGACTTTGCCCTGTGACTTCATGTCTGACTTCCATGTGACTTCAATGGATGGGATCCGACTTTGGGTCTGGTATTGATTTTAAGGTGAACCCATGCCAAAAACAACGGCATTGGGTCCCCCTCAAAATCCATACCAGACCCTTATCTGAGCATGCAGCCCAGCAGGTCAGAAAAGGGGGGGGCAAGTGCCCCACCACTCCTGGACCATACCAGGCCACATGCCCTCAACTTGGGTGGTGGCTGCTTTGGGGCAGGGGGCCCTGCGCCCCCCACCCCAAAGCACCTTGTCCCCATATACAAGTACATATTTGGGGGGCACACCCTACAATGCGTTTAAATTCAAGATGGTGCTGCTATAAGACCTACAAACAGTACAAAATATTTTACAGCGCACACATACAAGAATGACATTTCCTGGCTAGTTAAAAACACCTGAACATATTCAAAAAATACGGGGGTTTGGTCACACCATATGGTCATATAGTGCTAAGCCCACTTACTGCGACAAAGTACCCCAAATTAGTGGGTCCTACTCTAGTAATAGAATGGAAGATCCTTTGTCTCAACCATGGGAGCTAAACTCCTCTATGTGGGAGAACTGAAGGGGATGCATCCTATACACTGGTGGCCACTAAATAAGAGGTAATGAGGAGGGGGAGGGGTGCTCCAGCCCAAAAAACCTGGTCAGGGTCTATTCCAATATACAAGTACATATTTGGGGGGCACACCCTACAATGTGTTTAAATTCAAGATGGTGCTGCTATAAGACCTACAAACAGTACAAAATATTTTACAGTGCACACATACAAGAATGATATTTCCTGCAAGGATAGTTAAAAACACCCGAACATAATAAAAAAATACGGGGGTTTGGTCACACTATATGGTCATACAGTGCTAAGCCCACTTACTGTGACAAAGTACCCCGAATTAGTGGGTCCTACTCTAGTAAAAGAATGGAAGATCCTTTGTCTTAACCATGGGAGCTAAACTCCTCTATTTTGAAAATGTTCAGGTGTTTTTAACTAGCCTTGCAGTAAATGTCATTCTTGTATGTGTGCACTGTAAAATATTTTGTACTGTTTGTAGGTCTTATAGCAGCACCATCTTGGATTTAAACGCATTGTAGGGTGTGCCTCCCAAATATGTACTTGTATATTGGAATAGACCCTGACCATTTTTTTTGGGCTGGAGCACCTCTCCCCCTCCTCATTACCTCTTATTTAGTGGCCACCAGTGTATAGGATGTATCCCCTTCAGTTCTCCCACATAAAGGAGTTTAGCTCCCATGGTTTACACCTTGTCCCCATGTTGATCCATACCAGGAGCGGACTGATAACTCATGGGGCCCCTGGGCAATAGGAGATTATGGGGCCCCCAGGCAATCAGAGATTATGGGGCCACACAGTATACACACACACAGTATACACTCACACAGTATACACATACATGTACACACAGTATACACAGACAGATGTAAAAAAAACACAGATTTATACATACTGTCCCTGGTTTTACTGAGGCTGGCAACCCTGATGGGGCCCCCTAGTGGCCCAGGGCCCTCGGGCAGTGCCCGAGTGGCTCAATGGTCAGTCCGCCCCTGATCCATACCATTGATTTTGACATGTCATGTGACTTGTGCTCTGGAAGTCGGAGCGCTAACGGACCAGTGTGATCCGGCCCTTACTGAAAGTTAAAAATTACAAATGATAGAACTTGTTTTACCTATACATTACAAGACTTTAGATTATACAAAAGTATTACACTTTAACAGTGCTTTAACAGTGCTGATCGACAGCATCTACAACTGAATATTAGACTGGTATTATACAAGAGCTTTCTATAAAGGTGGATACAGAAAATTTCCAACTTAAAGTACTTGTGCACACAGTAGCTTAAAAGTCAGTTGCAAAAGGGCAAACACTAATTGCAAACTTAAATTGCTTTTGCATTTACCCAAAATAATTACTACAGTATGTACCTTTTGATCTCCTCCTTCCCCATAGCAGGAGATGTGCCTGCTTATCATGTGGATGGGTATAGTGTGATATAACATGGAGCAGGGATGTATGTCCCCCATCTGTTGCATTTCAACAGACTGATTCACACTCCTTAGACTGCAGCTGCAACACCACAGAGCTTGGCAGGGGGGGGGGGGGGGAGCATTGTTGTAAAACTGATTACAGAAGATACAGGCATGCTGTTCATTGAATCTCCTAACAGTGATCCCAGGAATGCAAATTGACCACACTAGCATTGGTCGGCTTCTGTGCTTGGCATGATTCTTTAAAAAAAAAGACCCCAGATAAACTGGGCAGGTTTACCAGGTATTTAACAAGACAATATTAAATTTAAAAAAAAATAAAAAAAAAAATATATATATATATATATATATATATATATATATATATATATATATATATATACAGGCTATTTTTATTAAGAAATTTACGAATAAGCTACACATATAGGAAATCCTCATTGTTACGGTAACACGCTGTACATTTCAAGAAGTAACATTTAAGTTTTTTTTGTCAGGCATTATTATATGAAGCTTAAAGTGATTGTAAAAATATATATTTTTGTTTTCAAAAATAAAAAAAAATGTTGAACTTATCTGCTGTGTGGGGCCCCCCACCGGTGCTCTAAGTGCCTCTTCTGTGTGTACACCATAGGAAGCCATTTGCTATGGTGGCACATGTGAATTTGATTTTGAGTTGGGATGTGTGCGTCTATTGAGACATACAATAGGGCTTGGCTTGGGGGAGAAACAGGCACGGAAATGTTTTTTACCTTCAGTTTTGTAACTGCACCCTAAATGGGAACTTCTGTTTTTAAGAATCCTCCCACAATATTGGAGGTTTGTTTTTATTTTTTGGGGTAAGGGGGAGCAGGTACCTAGTTATGGCTTTGTAGAGACTTGGGAGGAGTGAAGTCTCCAATCCTGTGACCAGGCTTTGCAGGCAGCCAGCACACAGAGTCATAACTAATGGTCAGGGCTCCACCCCCGTAGACAAAGGACATCTCAGTCCAGGAGTCAGGAGGGCTTTCCTTAGGAGACAGGTGTAAGCCAGTAACACTGTCTGCATTGTGTGAGCCAGGAGGATGGTGAACATTTTTTTTTGTGGCAGAGAAATGCTGAACATCCCCAGTGAGGCAAACTCCCTTGTTGAGCTGGAATTTTGTGTGAGTTTTGAATTTTATTTTAAATAAAAGAGGACAAGAAAAGCCGTTAAAAAGAAGACTTAAGTGAGTGGCTGTGTACTTAATGCACTAGTATTTGAAGAAGTTGGTTCTCATTATTTATATATACAGTATATAATGCTTTGTTTTGGTCATATTGTAGTACTTTACTGTATAAGACACTATGCTTAGCACTGACAATTATACAATATTTGGATTTGCTAGTTTAGGTTTAGCATTTTCTGCAGTTAAGATTAGATCTACCAAATTGGGATATACACCAAATATTTCAGTAGTCTTTAAAAGTGATTTGTGGCTGTTGGGTAGAAGCTGTACACTTTATCTACGATAAAAGTAACTCCTAATCCCATATGGGCAGCAGAGATAAATTGAGAAAATCTTGTGGGACATGGACTTTTACACATTTATCTGTTTTTATCATTTTTTTCCAGTACCTTCCAGACCAAGAGCGATGCAATATAAATACAGGCAAGGGTCAAACTAAAAACCTCTATAAAACTAGAGGAAAAATGTTTCACAAGTACAAATACAGATAATATAGATAAAATATACATTGAGATATCTCAGACTTTTAACTGATAAAAAAACAGGCATTTATGTTTTTGTTTTTTTTTTCAGAATAGTCAAGGTACTGATAAGTGCAATGCTGATATGCAAAATAAAGTAACCTGTGATAATAAATCTAATTCTAATTTTCAATATATTGCAGCTTTCCAATCATAAGGTGTGGTGACTGCATCAGTTTTCCTTTCTTTGGCTTTTTCCTCAGTTTTCACCTGGTAATCTGGCCAGTAACACACCTCCTGTATTAGTGAGACACAAATCCGGAGGAATGAGCAATGAGCAGAGGAGGCACAGCAGTATTGTTAGTCTGGGGGGGTGTTAAATGTAATATCAGATTTAGGCCCCTTTCACACGACAAGCCCGCTCGGATCCACCTGTCCATTTTTCAGGCAGATCCGAGTGGGCCATCCTTTGACTCCTATGGGCAGGCGGGTGTCAACATAGATGTGTCCGCTGACATCCGTCTGCCATCTGGTCCACTAAAATCAGACATATGGCGATACAATCGCCATCCGTCTTGGCGGATAGGGTCGGATGAGATCTAATGAAAACGGACTTGCTGTCCATTTTCGTCCGATCTCTCCATAGGAATCAGTGGCGCTCAACAGGCCCCTTCCCCGCATAGTCAAATACAAACACCCCCTATCGGAGTGCAGTTCCTCTAACGGAACTTTTTTAGCGGGGTTACCTCTAATAAAGTAGAAAATAGTAGAAAATTTAAGTTTTTGTATAAAAGTATTGTAGTTTATTGGTTTAACATCTAAAAATCATTACACATGACCTAACCGTATGTACAATAAAATGGATGCATGTAATGGGAAGAAACAATTATATAAGGAAATGGACAATTGCAATGATACAGGTAAATAAAGACCCAATGATCATAGAAACCCAACGTTTCGAGGTATGCAAAAGAGTTGACCTCTTCTTCAGGGGTAACGATAATTGGTCAGAGTGGGTGTTTCATCTAAAAAGTTAACAAAAAAGCAGAGCAAACATAAGTGGATGAATATCTCAGGCATTCACAGCAGGAGGCAGTAGAGAGCATTTAGTTTGCATTACAGAGTTCAGTTCACATTTAAACAGTTGTTACATCATTGGTAAATTCTAGGCATGTACAAGCAGAAAATTCATACTGACCCCTTGAAAATCATGTAAACATTCCCAAGGACATTTCCAGCATCCAGTGCGAATCAAACAATTTGCCGTCCGTCACGGCCACACAGGAATCACAGAACCAAGGTTTAAGAGGATAGAGAGGAGACCAAGTAGACCACAGGAGTGAGAGCCAGGGTGGACTGAGGTTGCTTCACAAAGGATATCCCCCATAAAGAGGAACAGACACAGTCCTCCCCTTTTCCCCTACGAGGGCTTAAAGAACAGCCTGCTTGATGGAGTATGGAGGGTGGGGGGTACAATCCCGCTGCAATAAAAATACTTCAATGAGAATCTCAGGGGAGAGCCTAGTATAAATACAATACTATTCTCCAAAATATAGATAATATTGGGGTAAGCAGATAAAAACCACCCAGAATTGTAAGTATAATATATGTCAAACACATACCTAAAAAATGGAGGTGAGTGGAATCAGGTCACAGATCCCAATATTGAGCCCCAAGGAGATATTTAAATAAACCTCAGATTAAAGTGGGCCAAAGTCCAAGAGGGTATGCAGGTTCCCTGGTTAAGTGTAAGCCTGCATAGGTCTGCAGATTATAAAACACATCAGGGAAATATTGTGAGTGAATAAATAATTAATTCAATTGTCATTGCAATTGTCCATTTCCTTATATAATTGTTTCTTCCCATTACATGCATCCATTTTATTGTACATACGGTTAGGTCATGTGTAATGATTTTTAGATGTTAAACCAATAAACTACAATACTTTTATACAAAAACTTAAATTTTCTACTATTTTCTACTTTATTAGAGGTAACCCCGCTAAAAAAGTCCCGTTAGAGGAACTGCACTCCGATAGGGGGTGCTCGTGTTTGGCAAGAAATTGGGATGGGGGCCCACCTCTAGAAACATACAGTGCCTATTGGGATGACACCTCTCTTCTTTCTTCCCCGCACAGTGAGCAAAGACGGACCTATCATCTGCCGGCTCAGCGGAGATCAATGGAGAGATCTCCTGCTGAGCTGGCGGACTCCGCTGAAACTGATCCGCCTCCTGTGGAAGGGGCCTTAGAACCACCAACAAATTGAAGCCAAACTTCAGCTTACACTTTATAAGCAGTTACAGCAAACAGTGTTTTTCCTTTTGGGATAAAAGTTTTGCATGAATAAAAAAAGCTGGACAATGAAATCATGCCTGCCAGCATTAAGTGGTTTGACTCATCCAAGAAAACCGATACAATCTGCTGGAGAGTTCATGCTGTGAAAAAGACTTGCTGGCAGTATCACCAGATCAAAATAAAATAAAGAAAGCATAAGAAAAGTAAATGAGCAGAGGAGGCACAGCAGTATTGTTAGTCTGGGGGGGTGTTAAATGTAATATCAGATTTAGGCCCCTTTCACACGACAAGCCCGCTCGGATCCACCTGTCCATTTTTCAGGCAGATCCGAGTGGGCCATCCTTTGACTCCTATGGGCAGGCGGGTGTCAACATAGATGTGTCCGCTGACATCCGTCTGCCATCTGGTCCACTAAAATCAGACATATGGCGATACAATCGCCATCCGTCTTGGCGGATAGGGTCGGATGAGATCTAATGAAAACGGACTTGCTGTCCATTTTCGTCCGATCTCTCCATAGGAATCAGTGGCGCTCAACAGGCCCCTTCCCCGCATAGTCAAATACGAGCACCCCCTATCGGAGTGCAGTTCCTCTAACGGAACTTTTTTAGCGGGGTTACCTCTAATAAAGTAGAAAATAGTAGAAAATTTAAGTTTTTGTATAAAAGTATTGTAGTTTATTGGTTTAACATCTAAAAATCATTACACATGACCTAACCGTATGTACAATAAAATGGATGCATGTAATGGGAAGAAACAATTATATAAGGAAATGGACAATTGCAATGATACAGGTAAATAAAGACCCAATGATCATAGAAACCCAACGTTTCGAGGTATGCAAAAGAGTTGACCTCTTCTTCAGGGGTAACGATAATTGGTCAGAGTGGGTGTTTCATCTAAAAAGTTAACAAAAAAGCAGAGCAAACATAAGTGGATGAATATCTCAGGCATTCACAGCAGGAGGCAGTAGAGAGCATTTAGTTTGCATTACAGAGTTCAGTTCACATTTAAACAGTTGTTACATCATTGGTAAATTCTAGGCATGTACAAGCAGAAAATTCATACTGACCCCTTGAAAATCATGTAAACATTCCCAAGGACATTTCCAGCATCCAGTGCGAATCAAACAATTTGCCGTCCGTCACGGCCACACAGGAATCACAGAACCAAGGTTCAAGAGGATAGAGAGGAGACCAAGTAGACCACAGGAGTGAGAGCCAGGGTGGACTGAGGTTGCTTCACAAAGGATATCCCCCATAAAGAGGAACAGACACAGTCCTCCCCTTTTCCCCTACGAGGGCTTAAAGAACAGCCTGCTTGATGGAGTATGGAGGGTGGGGGGTACAATCCCGCTGCAATAAAAATACTTCAATGAGAATCTCAGGGGAGAGCCTAGTATAAATACAATACTATTCTCCAAAATATAGATAATATTGGGGTAAGCAGATAAAAACCACCCAGAATTGTAAGTATAATATATGTCAAACACATACCTAAAAAATGGAGGTGAGTGGAATCAGGTCACAGATCCCAATATTGAGCCCCAAGGAGATATTTAAATAAACCTCAGATTAAAGTGGGCCAAAGTCCAAGAGGGTATGCAGGTTCCCTGGTTAAGTGTAAGCCTGCATAGGTCTGCAGATTATAAAACACATCAGGGAAATATTGTGAGTGAATAAATAATTAATCGTCTGTATAGTTTGCAGAACTCCCAGCCAAAAGTAATCCTTAGGTTTACCTGCCTGTCTTTACTTCCTCCAAGCACGTCTGTATGGTGTAAGAAACAGCAGCGTCAGAGGGGTTTAAATGTGTGTTGGCTGCAGTGGGTGCAAACTATATAGACGATTAATTATTTATTCACTCACAACATTTCCCTGATGTGTTTTATAATCTGCAGACCTATGCGGGCTTACACTTAACCAGGGAACCTGCATACCCTCTTGGACTTTGGCCCACTTTAATCTGAGGTTTATTTAAATATCTCCTTGGGGCTCAATATTGGGATCTGTGACCTGATTCCACTCACCTCCATTTTTTAGGTATGTGTTTGACATATATTATACTTACAATTCTGGGTGGTTTTTATCTGCTTACCCCAATTTTATCTATATTTTGGAGAATAGTATTGTATTTATACTAGGCTCTCCCCTGAGATTCTCATTGAAGTATTTTTATTGCAGCGGGATTGTACCCCCCACCCTCCATACTCCATCAAGCAGGCTGTTCTTTAAGCCCTCGTAGGGGAAAAGGGGAGGACTGTGTCTGTTCCTCTTTATGGGGGATATCCTTTGTGAAGCAACCTCAGTCCACCCTGGCTCTCACTCCTGTGGTCTACTTGGTCTCCTCTCTATCCTCTTGAACCTTGGTTCTGTGATTCCTGTGTGGCTGTGACGGACGGCAAATTGTTTGATTCGCACTGGATGCTGGAAATGTCCTTGGGAATGTTTACATGGTTTTCAAGGGGTCAGTATGAATTTTCTGCTTGTACATGCCTAGAATTTACCAATGATGTAACAACTGTTTAAATGTGAACTGAACTCTGTAATGCAAACTAAATGCTCTCTACTGCCTCCTGCTGTGAATGCCTGAGATATTCATCCACTTATGTTTACTCTGCTTTTTTGTTAACTTTTTAGATGAAACACCCACTCTGACCAATTATCGTTACCCCTGAAGAAGAGGTCAACTCTTTTGCATACCTCGAAACATTGGGTTTCTATGATCATTGGGTCTTTATTTACCTGTATCATTGCAATTGTCCATTTCCTTATATAATTGTTTCTTCCCATTACATGCATCCATTTTATTGTACATACGGTTAGGTCATGTGTAATGATTTTTAGATGTTAAACCAATAAACTACAATACTTTTATACAAAAACTTAAATTTTCTACTATTTTCTACTTTATTAGAGGTAACCCCGCTAAAAAAGTCCCGTTAGAGGAACTGCACTCCGATAGGGGGTGCTCGTGTTTGGCAAGAAATTGGGATGGGGGCCCACCTCTAGAAACATACAGTGCCTATTGGGATGACACCTCTCTTCTTTCTTCCCCGCACAGTGAGCAAAGACGGACCTATCATCTGCCGGCTCAGCGGAGATCAATGGAGAGATCTCCTGCTGAGCTGGCGGACTCCGCTGAAACTGATCCGCCTCCTGTGGAAGGGGCCTTAGAACCACCAACAAATTGAAGCCAAACTTCAGCTTACACTTTATAAGCAGTTACAGCAAACAGTGTTTTTCCTTTTGGGATAAAAGTTTTGCATGAATAAAAAAAGCTGGACAATGAAATCATGCCTGCCAGCATTAAGTGGTTTGACTCATCCAAGAAAACCGATACAATCTGCTGGAGAGTTCATGCTGTGAAAAAGACTTGCTGGCAGTATCACCAGATCAAAATAAAATAAAGAAAGCATAAGAAAAGTAAATGAATACAGCAATTACATTTAAAAACTGGTAAGGTACAATATAATAAATGTTTGCTTTTGGATTTAATACTGCTTTAATTCTTGTTTAATTCTGGCCATTTGTAGACCAAGATATTGTAAAGTAAAAGGCATAGGATGTTTGGGATTGCCATGGGGGACATGGGCCAATACTAATTACAATAAAACAATATTTTTACCTACACAGAATTGTCAGGTTTTCCCTTAAAGCTGCAATACAGACTGAAAATATGGCTACTGCTAGCTCATCCATTTATGGAAAGAGTGTTGGGTTATTTCCTTCAGATTATTACATAGTTAATCTGGTTGAAAAAAGTCTATCTAGTTTACCAACAGAAAAAAAAGTCCCTACACAAATCGAGAACCTCTATTATTGGTTCATGTGACTCCACTTTCCAGCGAAAAGTGTATGCACAGCATCATAGTTCCTTATTTCTGACAGAGAACTTGTGAACTTTTTGGAGATTCATCACCAACTTATGGTACTGGCAGACTTAATCTTCATTCCTACTGGTACATAGTTTTCAGCCTTTTATCTTTCACCTGCTAGCTAGTGCTAGTCTAGTTTCACCTTCTGATCCTGTAAATAAAAGACTTGCTGTTCTTGAGTGGCTACGTTCACCCCTTTACTGTATCTTTGGAGGGAGTTAAGCTAGCCATACAATAATCTTTTTTTTTTCAGCCAGCAGGTTGAATAAAAAGATTGATTTGATTCTCCCATTCACACATTTGAGGTGGATGAGGGAATCACTCATTCTGTGCTATTGTGTTCTGACTTCAGGGAGACTTCCCTGCTGTCAGAGTACACTGATCATGATTGTTTGGGAAAAACCCGACAGGCTGGATGTACAGAAGTCAATCAGTAGATTGACTTCTGTACAACTAGCCTGTCCATACAAGGATTGAAATTCAGCTGGTCTCTGTTGAACCAGCCAAATTTTGATCCATGTATGGCTTCCTTTATGGTTGCTCTCCTAATTTAGACATTGCAAAGGGGAATGGGAATAGGTAGTGTATAGTAGATAGCTTGTAAGGAAGATAAGAATATTGCCCCATACACACGGTCGGATTCTCCGACGGAAAATGTGCGATCAGAGCGTGTTGTCGGAAATTCCGACCATGTGTGGGCTCCATCGGACATTTTCCATCAGATTTTCCGACACACAAAGTTTGAGAGCAGGCTATAACATTTTCCGGCAACAAAATCTGATCGCGTCAATTCCGACCGTGTGTGGCCAGTTCCGACGCACAAAGTGCCACGCATGCTCAGAAGAAATTCCGAGATGGAACAGCTCGGTCTGGTAAAATTAGCGTTCAGAATGGATACAGCACTTTCGTCACGCTGCAATGTTTTAATTTGTTTAATACAGCGCACTCTCTTCTTCTTTATAATGTGAGAAGAATTAAGTAGTTTTGCTGCTCATATTCACACAGACTTCTCACAAACTTCTTTCTTTATTATTTATCGTGATTCTCTCAATATATTTTGATTTGTCACATCTGACTAAATTTCTTTTTTGTTGTTTTATTTTTGTTTTGTATTTTTTTCAAGGCTGATTATTTTTTTTTTGTGTTTGTATTTTTTTCCAGCCTGATGTATTTTTTTTAGTTTTTTTGGGTTTTACTCCATAATATTTTTGTGTGTGTTTTGTGTGTCAAGTTACCACAACACCATTATTATCTTGTATTATTTAATCTCAAGGAGGTTGCTTGGTGTTGGTGTCCCTTGTTAATTTTACATTGTAGTTTACAAATGTACCTGCCTCCTCACAAACAAACTGTCCTTTTTGAAGGAAAACACACAAAGGCGAGTATAATTGAACCAAAAATTCCTTTATTAAGGGCTCATAACCAAACAAAGAGGGAGGCAACGCTGGAGAAACAGCAGAGATTGGCAAAGCTTTTGGCTCCCAGGGCACACATCGATTATTTTCCAGCAAAATTGGTGGTCTGAGGAGTCCATATCTAAGGGAGTGCAGTCTGGTCCAGAAGTCCCAGAGATCCTGAAAGCAGCAGATGACATCTGTGTCCCCAGGCTGTGGTCATACAAGAGCCTGCATCTTTTGTCAGACCAGACTGAACCCAGGACCATCACTCTCTGGTCTTCCTTACACGCTTCCTTCCACACTGTGGCCGTGGTGGTGTAGATGTGGCAGGAGGAGGAGGAGGATGGTCCAACTCAATCACGTCGGTATTGGGTGTGATTTCGCCATTCACCCCCTTAGTTAGGACTTTATAAAGAAGTTTCTCACACATGAGGCGTTGACCCTCCTGCATGCCCTTCAGTTTGGTGGCAGCCATGCAGGCAAAGGCCTCTTCAGGAGTGGGTAAGGCTCTGAGGGATGCAGAAGCCTCCTGAATGAGCCTGAGAGCTGAATCCTGCACGTGACTCCCCTTCCTGGGTCTTTTGTTTGGAAGGCGGAGGGGAGGAACATGCAATTCTGTCAGGCTCCTACTGGTCCCAGGCTTCTCCTGGCTGCCACTTAGCCCCACCTCCTTCTGTCTGCCACTAACCCCCGCCTCCTCCTGTCTGCCACATTCCACAGCCTCCTCCTGTGTGCCACATTCCAGAGCCTCGTCCTGGCTGAGGTCTTCCTGTGTATGAAAAAGGGACATAGTTTTAGTTTTTTCTTCATCAATCACACACAATTTTCACCTCATGACTGTTGCAAATTGAATGTTATCAAATATAACAGACTATCCTTCTGAGCCCAGCATTTTTCATTGTTGTCCCAATTATTTTTGCCCATTACTGTCTATTGATATGTAAACGCCTTTATTAAATCAGCAATTAGTGATCAATAATACCATCTAGTAAACATCATTTCTTTATTGACCAGAAATCTGTAGAAGAATGCTATACCTGACTCCATCTGGGCTCTTCCACTTCTTCCTGGCTGGAAGTCCCAGGTTGGACATCGAAAGCCTCAGCTGGGGTGAAAGGAAGAGTGGAAGGAAGGGTTGAGAGGGATTCCCTGACTCCAGTCTGGTCTGCCAGAAATCGCAGTCTCTCATAGTACCACAGCCTGGGGACATAAACGTCCTCTGCTGCAGCTCCAGATCTCTGGGAATCCGTGACCTTCTTGCGCTCCCTTAGATAAGTGCTCCTCAGGCCACCAATTTTGGCTTTTAAATAGAGGATGGTTGCTGTGGGGACCACCGGCTTCACCAACTCCAGCAGTTTCTCCAGCGCTGTCTGCCTCTTTTGTTTATTATTGTAATGTGGATGTTTCACCTGCCACAGACAGGGCAGCTCCCTGTACTTGTCTATGAACAGGGGGAGGAAGCTGTGGTCATTAAAGCCATCCATTTTATCTGCAAGACACAACACAAGACACACCCTAATGTAAGGCTAAACTCTCCTAATCTTGTTACAATATAGGCCTCAATCTAGAAGCAGTATAGGCCCAAATTTTGCTCTTACCTTGAAAACATCAAGAAAAACATCAATGATGTTCTTCAAAAAATGAAGAACATCATTGATGTTTTAGGGAGAGTTTAAAACCCCTCCAAATCCCTTTGTTTATTTGTGTGCTACAAATTTTTTGACATTTTTTGACAAATTTGAGAAAAGCCAAATTTTGAAGAGGCACACAGTGTGTCAACATGTGCTATCTGCCATCACAGGAGATCAATGGACATGTTTTGGGGGTGCAACCCCTTCCTCAATAATAAAGTAGCTGTGAGGAAGAGGTTGCACCCCCAAAACACGTCCATTGATCCCCTGTGATGGCAGGTAGCACATGTTGACATTCTGCAATTTGTGTGCATCTTCAAAATGTGGCTTTTCCTGGGGTGACTTCACCCCATCTGAACGCAATATCAAACACAGTTTGTAAATACTCATGTCTGATAGTGCCTTCAAGTTCTACCAAATGTGAACGTTGTAAGTTCAAGATTTGTGTCTTTCTTGTTCGTTTTAAACATGCCTGTTTTATCTTAAATGGACATTTCTACATTTTCTAATGTGACCACAAAAATTGTTATACAACAAACATGTTGGTTTGTTTTAAAAACCTTTTCTAAATGCACATGTGATTGTGCTGGTATTAAAAGATTCATAATCAAAAATGTGTGGATTATTGTTTCAATGCTACAACACTTTTGTGGTGCTCTAATTGGTGTTTTCTGTGACAATGGGTATTTCCTAATGGCAAATCCACTTTGCACTACAAGTGCAGTTTCAAGTGCACTTGTAGTGCAAAGTGTCTTTGGCTTTAGTAAATAACACTCAACAATGCTTTGTAATGTTACACAATCACGCCATTTTCAGCACTCATCACATTTCTGTCAGGGTCAGCTAAAACAAACACAAGCAGTAAATGTCACCAAAAATTTGAGTAGTTATTTGTTTTTTTTTATTTGAAAAAGGTTTCAGACATTGTCTGGCATATTGATAGCCCCTCTACTAGTAAAGAATTCAAGGTATCTTAGCCGGACATCACGGGCACTCAGGGGGGGCAAGCCAGGACGGCCACTTTCAAGCGCCAAGAGGGTTGTTTCATTTTGAAGACCAGCCTCAGGTCCAACTGGGCCAGCATAGTTGGCAGAATGTTGCCATAATAAGTTGTGTAGAACACAGCACGCCAGGATAATATGATTTAGCTTGTACTCCGCCATGTGTATGGGTGTAAGAAATAGGCGGAACTGGCTGGCCATGATTCCAAACGTGTTCTCCACCACTCTTCTGGCTCTGGCCAGCCGGTAATTAAAAACCCTCTTGTCCAGGGTGAGGGTCCTCATCGGGAATGGTCGCATAAGATGGTCCTCCAGCGCAAACGCTTCATCCGCAACAAAGACAAATGGGAGTCCTTCCACATTGTCTTCTGGAGGTGGCAAGTCCAAGCTGCCATTCTGGAAACGCCTGTAGAACTCCGTCTGGGCGATGACTCCACCATCGGACATCCGGCCATTCTTCCCCACGTACACATACAGGAACTCATAAGTAGCCGACACCACCGCCAACATCACAATACTATTGAACACCTTGTAATTATAATAGTACGACCCCGAGTTGGGGGGTGGGACGATGTGGATGTGTTTCCCATCAATTGCCCCTCCGCAGTTAGGAAAGTCCCACCGCTGGGCAAAGTGGGAGGCCACAGTCTGCCATTCCTGTGGCGTGGAAGGAAACTGTGGAGTCAAACAAAAAAAAAATTTTGTCATTTTGCACATAAACAAGGAAAACTAATTAGACACAAACATTCTTGGCCAACATCAAGATAACATTTATTTGAGGGAGTTTTTAAAGACCAAAGTATAAGGTACACCTATCAGATCCCCCCCCCCTCTCATGGGCATTTCTAACATTATGGGGGGGACTCTTGGACAGGTAACCCTCTCCACTTCATTGAGAGATGAATGCCTAAATAATGGGTATTACTTTGAACAGCCCCTCCTTAGTTACACTGTTGGCAGCCCACTGGACAGGTAAGAAGTGTCATAATACAAAGATATAAATACACATTGTACACATTTGAGCACATTTGGACATTCTGCTATTACCTATCAAGATAATAATAGTATACAGAAACTTGAAACAGTACCATTTGAAAGTATTCAGGCAGGCCCTTGCACTACATGCTTTGGGGAATTCATCCATAAATGTGATCACAAAGGAGATGGGTATAGTGTGTATGGGTTTCGCAAAGTCAGCAGATAGATGATTGAGGATAGATAGAGAATTGGTATCAGCTGACTTAGCAGTTGGGCACAAAAAAGCCTCTGGCACTCTGCCTGAATTTAAAGCACAAATCACATTTGAAAACATTTTAGGGGGTATTTGGGGTAAAGCACTACTATGGAGCTGATAAAATACATTGTTAAGTGACTACATGAGGTGAATATAGGGCCAGGAGACCATGCTGGAGAGGTAAGTGAAGGCAAATATGTATGAAGGACAACAAAAATAATTACCTAAAAATCCAGCATGCATGAGGACAAAGGGGACATTCACAGCATATTACAATCATGGTAATTAGGGAATGAGGAAAGAAATACAATATATTAGCAAACATTCAATACAATAAAATGTGATATAAAAGGATAAAAATCTTACCTTCATATACTCCTTCTGTAGGACCTGGATGATGGCAGAACAGGTCTCTGGGATAATGATCCCCAGAGCCTGGGGGGAGATGCCTGTCGAGAACTTCAAGTCCTGCAGGCTTCTCCGCGTCGCAAAGTACCGCAGGGTGGTGACGAGCCTCTGCTCCAGAGTGATGGCTTGCCTCATGTAGGTATCCTGCCTGCTAATATAAGGGGTCAGCAAAGCAAACAAATGGTGAAATACGGGGTCCGTCATCCGGAGAAAGTTCCTGAAATCATCAGGATTATTCTCACATATCTCACGGAGCAAAGGCATGTGACAGAACTGGTCATGCTGAAGCAACCAATTCTTGATCCATGAACTCCTCCCCACCCTGTTCATTGACTGGACTTGTGTCAAGGTAAGGACCCCAACACCAAGCCCCCGCACAGCACGAACTCTACAAGGAGTACGTATACGCAACATGGCTAGAAAACGGTCGGCTGCTCAGAAAGAAGTAACGCACTGAAGAACAGCAAGCCTGTGAAGAGCAACCTGAAAAACAGTAACAAACGAACAAGAACAGAAATACAAGCGTCACGCATCACTTGCTGGACGCACTGAAGAGCAGATACAAACCCACAAGCACAAACTGAACAGCAGAAAACGATCTAAAAACCACAAGTCTGAAAAAGCGCGAATCGTCTCTCACCAAACTTTTACTAACACGAGATTAGCAAAAGGAGCCCAAAGGATGCCGCGCTTGGTTCTGAACTGGCCTTTTCTAGTCACGTCGTACGCGGTGTACGTCACCGCATTCTTGGCGATCGGAAATTCCGACAACTTTGTGCGACCGTGTGTACGCAAAACAAGTTTGAGCCAACATCCGTCAGAAAAAATCCATGGATTTTGTTGTCAGCATGTCTGATCAATGTCCGATCGTGTGTACGGGGCATATGTGTACTTTCAGTTCAGCTCACAGGAACTTACAAGGGCACTGCATTTTTTTTAAGAACACACAATATTTTCTTTCAGATTAAAATAAGCTGAGCCCTAAAAGTGAAAATTAATAAAGCCTCCACATCAAAGGACTGGAAGGTGCAATGTATAATGTTTTGGTTCTTAGATATATTTAGTGTGTGCAAGAAAATATTCTTTACACAACTACTTTGTTATATACATCGAAATCAGATCCTAACATCTTCAGTTTCGATGATCCTTTGCACACTGTGGCCTTATTTTCTTTTTAATAGTTGACATGACTGAAGAAATGACTACTGTAGCCCATCATCTTCAAGCTTTGACATGCCATGCTTGTAAAAATTCCTCCCTTTAATTTTATATGTGATCTGAAACCAGAGCACCACAGGATCTGCTGTTTCTTACTAAAAGGCTCTTAATCTTTCGTATCCCTATTCCTAAGTGCTTTTTTAAAGTTGACCTAAACTTTAAAGTTCCAAATAACTGTTTATTTATGCCAAAAGTGGGGTCCTTGGCTTAATTATTATCTGTTTAAATATTATTATTATATACTTTTTAAAATTAATTGTTGCTTTCTTTCCAATTTAAGTTTTGTTTTCTTTTTTATATTGGAAACAGCCTAATATTTTCTTTTGTTTGCTAAAATTATTGCATAAAATTATAGGATAGATTGCACAAGCAAAAAGTTATTTGACACAAAACCATCACCTCTAATACAAAACAATCTCCTCATATCAAAAGGAGGAAAGATATGTGACCCCGAATTGCTTAAAATGTTATTAATGACTTGTCTGATGGCCTAGATAGTAATGTATCTGTATTTCTAGATGACTCAAACTGTGTACCGCTATAGATACCATGAAGATATTATTTAACAATAAACTAATTTTAGTCATAGACACAAGACAATGCTTGTCAGAAATTAGACAAACAATCTTTTATAGCAAAATGTCTCTATAAGTTTATTCATTTCTCTTCAGAAAATATGTACTCACAAACTACCAATGAAGAGGTGACAGATAATATAAATATGATACTGCAAGAAATGTGCTTGTGCATAGTTCAGTTGTAGCACCCGCCAAAATAGTTTGCTAGGTTGATTAGGTAAATGTAGTAAATGTAGTTCTTTTGGCTCCTCTGCAATCATAGAGCAGTGTGTGTTTGCTTTTGATTGTTCTGTGTTTCACTGGTTGCAGATTAGTTCCCCCTGCCTTATTGAGTATTCTAGAATGCAGTGAACTAGATTAAGCAAATCAGGAGATAAATATTTGTTGCCTTAGCACATCCCTGGGGGTGGGTGCCCAGATGATGGCTGGGAGTGAGCATAAATAATTGGAAGCCTAGAGCCGCTCAATTCTTGTCCAGAAGAATAATTTCCCTGACTGAAGGGCTGCTGCCTTTCCAAGTAGCCCAGCTAAAGTTCTGCATGTGTTCAACAAGGTCTCAGCTATGCTAAAACTGTGTAAGGCACTATACTGAAATCCCCAAGTCAGAAAGGACCCCCGAAGTCGGAAGAAGACCCCGGAGCTGCCTAATAAATTACTTTAAAAACCTGTGTACTGTGTTTTTTATTGACACTTTTTTCCCTAGGTGAATGGGTAGGGGTATCCCATACTCATTCACATAGGGTGGGGGCCAGGATCTGGGGGCCCCTTATTAAAGGGGGCTCCCGGATTCCAATAAGCGCCCCACCCGCAGACCCCGACAACCAACGGCCAGGGTTGTCGGGAAGAGGCCCTTGTCCTCATCAACATGGGGACAAGGTGCTTTGGGGTGGGGGGCCACAGGGCACCCCCCTCCCCAAAGCACCCACCCCCCATGTTGAGGGCATGCGACCTAGTACCGCTCAGGAGGGGGGGCGCTCGCTCGTCCCCACCCCCTTTCCTGACCGGCCGGGCTGCATGCTCAGATAAGGGTCTGGTATGGATTTTGGAGGGGACCCCCACGCCATTTTTTCTGCGTAGGGGGTTTCCCTTAATATCCATACCAAACCGAAGGGCCTGGTATGCCCCTGGAGGGGAACCCATGCCGTTTTTTTATTTAAAATTTGGCGTGGAGTTCCCTTTCAAGATTCATACCAAACAAAGTGCCTGGCATTGGCAGGGATCCAAGTCGGATCCCCGCACCAGTGTCAACCCGGCTCGCAAAGTGTCAATCTTGCCAATAAAAGTGGCGAGATTGACACAATATCAGGCAACAATACAGAAGTTGACCAAAGAGTGGTGGTAAAGAGCTGAACAACCACGTGATATGGTGAAAGTTGGCTGGAAAAGTCCTGTCGTCTGTATGCAAGACAAACTTTTGGGCAACGCCCTTTGTACAAAAATTCAAGGGAAAGTTTCTACAAAGTCCTATCGTGTGTTTGGGGCTTAAGAATGTATTTCCCTCATTATAGAGACAGTTATCACAGCAACAATCTTTCCAACTGGAAGATATCTCCTCTATTACTGTTCAGGTGACAACTCAGGAACTTTGGGAAATCTCCCCAATGAGGACACAAATAGCACTGCAAATCTGACACTTTAGATCCCACTTCTCCTACTAAAGATCTGTCTAAGAGATGTGGCACTTCACTATTACCGTCACCTTGCACAAAAGGACCTGTGAGTAAAAAACAAACTTCAATATCCTGTCTTTCTATTTCTTAGACCAGCAACCTATTGGAAGTGCTCCCAATTCTGGACACACTAGCCTCTGTATTTATGATTAAAGGGATGTAGCTGTCACTCCACAAAGATATACAACATACATGCGCAAATCTCCCAAAACACACTAATTGTATTGTGAAAAAGGTGGGGAAATATGTCTTTGCACATAATGAGGTAGTGGATGTATATCAGAAGCAGTCCCAGAAATTGCAAAGGCTTAAAGATAAAGTAATATACCTTAAAGTGTTTGTAAACCCTCACATATACCCAGTTAAGTGAACAGCCTCAGATGATACACAGAGATGAAACAAATCATCCTATATAGGTTTTATTTAATTATCCACAGTCTTCTCCTTTCTACAACCCTCTAAAAAGGCAGATCGTGTTAAAAATCTTTCTTCATCTGTCAGCAGCGCAGAGCAGAGGGTGGAGAGGCTGCAGTTACAGTGTGTGAGAGCTAATTGGAGGAAAGCCACATATCCCCCCTTCATATAGAAGAACTGTGTTGTGAATAGACAAGCTCCATTCTGAGCTCCCCCCCCTCCCTCCCGATACAAATGCATCCTATGTGTCTGGAAGGCTACTCAGAAGTGACTCATGATGATAGGATCGAAGCACCAGAGAGAAACGATACTTAGCGCTTTGGAGACAGATAAGTAATCATTACAGATATATATGCTTTGCTCAGATTCCATGACTGAGGTTTAAAACCATTTTAAGGATAGATCTCATAGAAACAACATTAAGTTCAGTTATATTCCTGAATATTTTACTTTCTCCAAACTAGGCCGGTATCTCTAGCAATAGTTCAAAGTGATTCTACCCATATTGTCTCCACAAGAGCACAAGAGCTTCCTCTTCAAGCCTAAACATCTCACTGTAGCAGTACCCAGGGATGTGTTTGCAAGAGTACATGTCTATCACGTAAAGGAAAATCTCATGTCTGTTACTAGACAACTCAAAACTCTTCCAGAATCTTAAAGTGTTACTAAACACAGGACTAGGGATGAGCTTCATGTTAGAGTCGAACCCATGTTCGACTCGAACATCGGCTGTTCGGTCGTTCGCCGAATTATGGGCCGTTCGCGCCAAATTTGTGTGGCGCATCACGGCCAATAATTCACTGCGGCATCGCAGTGCATTGCTTGCTGATGATTGGCCAAGCATGCACTATGACCCGCATGCTTGGCCAATCACAGCGCCGCCTTAACAGAGAGCCGTAATTGGCCAAAGCCAAGGAGGCTTTGGCCAATTATGGCTCAGGGGATTTAGTACACGCCCCACACTATATAAGGCCGCCTGCACGGCGGCCCTGTGCAGTGTGTTCCGGTGTGCTGAGAAATAGAGAGAGAGAGAGAGACAGTGTCATTTCATTTGAGTTAGCTAGATTAGGCAGGACAGTCAGTTAGCTGCACTTAAAGTGTATTGTGTATATATATGCATCCCAGGTGTTGCATATATATATATATATACACTGTATTCAGTTTAGCTAGATCCGTTCCTGTTATCTTCTAGACTATTTACATTTAGTGCAGTGCGTCCTGCTCACAGTGTTCAGCTAGATCCGTTCCTGTTATCTTCCTACTGACAGGCAGGCTTGTCTTGTTACAGTATATAGAGCTACCTGAAGAAAATGACTGGTGTTCTTTTGATCCTATTAGTACCACAGTCAGGCAGATAGACTATTTACATTTAGTGCAGTGCGTCCTGCTCACAGTGTTCAGCTAGATCCGTTCCTGTTATCTTCCTACTGAAAGGCATGCTTGTCTTGTTACAGTATATAAAGCTACCTGAAGAAAATTACTGGTGTTCTTTTGATCCTATTAGTACCACAGTCAGGCAGCTAGACTATTTACATTTAGTGCAGTGCGTCCTGCTCACAGTGTTCAGCTAGATCCGTTCCTGTTATCTTCTTACTGACAGGCAGGCTTGTCTTGTTACAGTATTTTGAAGAAAATTACTGGTGTTCTTTTGATCCTACTAGTACCACAGTCAGGCAGCTAGACTATTTACATTTAGTGCAGTGCGTCCTGCTCACAGTGTTCAGCTAGATCCGTTCCTGTTATCTTCTTACTGACAGGCAGGCTTGTCTTGTTACAGTATTTTGAAGAAAATTACTGGTGTTCTTTTGATCCTATTAGTACCACAGTCAGGCAGCTAGACTATTTACATTTAGTGCAGTGCGTCCTGCTCACAGTGTTCAGCTAGATCCGTTCCTGTTATCTTCTTATTGACAGGCAGGCTTGTCTTGTTACAGTATTTTGAAGAAAATTACTGGTGTTCTTTTGATTCTATTAGTACCACTGTCAGGCAGCTAGACTATTTACATTTAGTGCAGTGCGTCCTGCTCACAGTGTTCAGCTAGATCCGTTCCTGTTATCTTCTTACTGACAGGCAGGCTTGTCTTGTTACAGTATTTTGAAGAAAATTACTGGTGTTCTTTTGATCCTATTAGTACCACAGTCAGGCAGCTAGACTATTTACATTTAGTGCAGTGCATCCTGCTCACAGTGTTCAGCTAGATCCGTTCCTGTTATCTTCTTACTGACAGGCAGGCTTGTCTTGTTACAGTATATAGAGCTACCTGAAGAAAATGACTGGTGTTCTTTTGATCCTATTAGTACCACAGTCAGGCAGCTAGACTATTTACATTTAGTGCAGTGCGTCCTGCTCACAGTGTTCAGCTAGATCCGTTCCTGTTATCTTCCTACTGAAAGGCATGCTTGTCTTGTTACAGTATATAAAGCTACCTGAAGAAAATTACTGGTGTTCTTTTGATTCTATTAGTACCACAGTCAGGCAGCTAGACTATTTACATTTAGTGCAGTGCGTCCTGCTCACAGTGTTCAGCTAGATCCGTTCCTGTTATCTTCTTACTGACAGGCAGGCTTGTCTTGTTACAGTATTTTGAAGAAAATTACTGGTGTTCTTTTGATCCTACTAGTACCACAGTCAGGCAGCTAGACTATTTACATTTAGTGCAGTGCGTCCTGCTCACAGTGTTCAGCTAGATCCGTTCCTGTTATCTTCTTACTGACAGGCAGGCTTGTCTTGTTACAGTATTTTGAAGAAAATTACTGGTGTTCTTTTGATCCTATTAGTACCACAGTCAGGCAGCTAGACTATTTACATTTAGTGCAGTGCGTCCTGCTCACAGTGTTCAGCTAGATCCGTTCCTATTATCTTCTTATTGACAGGCAGGCTTGTCTTGTTACAGTATTTTGAAGAAAATTACTGGTGTTCTTTTGATTCTATTAGTACCACTGTCAGGCAGCTAGACTATTTACATTTAGTGCAGTGCGTCCTGCTCACAGTGTTCAGCTAGATCCGTTCCTGTTATCTTCTTACTGACAGGCAGGCTTGTCTTGTTACAGTATTTTGAAGAAAATTACTGGTGTTCTTTTGATCCTATTAGTACCACAGTCAGGCAGCTAGACTATTTACATTTAGTGCAGTGCATCCTGCTCACAGTGTTCAGCTAGATCCGTTCCTGTTATCTTCTTACTGACAGGCAGGCTTGTCTTGTTACAGTAAATACAGCTACCTGAAGAAAATTGCTGGTGTTCTTTTGATCCTATTAGTACCACAGTCAGGCAGCTAGACTATTTACAGTTAGTGCAGTGCGTCCTGCTCACAGTGTTCTGCTAAACCTACAAGTTAGTGGGGTGCGTCCTGCTCACAGTGTTCAGCTAAACCTACAAGTTAGTGGGGTGCGTCCACCTCACAGTGTTCAGCTAAACCTACAAGCTAGTGGGGTGCGTCCTGCTCACAGTGTTCAGCTAGATCCGTTTCTGTTATCTTCTTACCGACAGGCAGGCTTGTCTTGTTACAGTAAATACAGCTACCTGAAGAAAATTGCTGGTGTTCTTTTGATCCTATTAGTACCACAGTCAGGCAGCTAGACTATTTACAGTTAGTGCAGTGCGTCCTGCTCACAGTGTTCTGCTAAACCTACAAGTTAGTGGGGTGTGTCCTGCTCACAGTGTTCAGCTAAACCTACAAGCTAGTGGGGTGCGTCCTGCTCACAGTGTTCAGCTAGATCCGTTTCTGTTATCTTCTTACTGACAGGCAGGCTTGTCTTGTTACAGTAAATACAGCTACCTGAAGAAAATTGCTGGTGTTCTTTTGATCCTATTAGTACCACAGTCAGGCAGCTAGACTATTTACAGTTAGTGCAGTGCGTCCTGCTCACAGTGTTCTGCTAAACCTACAAGTTAGTGGGGTGCATCCTGCTCACAGTGTTCAGCTAAACCTACAAGTTAGTGGGGTGCGTCCACCTCACAGTGTTCAGCTAAACCTACAAGCTAGTGGGGTGCATCCTGCTCACAGTGTTCAGCTAGATCCGTTTCTGTTATCTTCTTACTGACAGGCAGGCTTGCCTTGTTACAGTAAATACAGCTACCTGAAGAAAATTGCTGGTGTTCTTTTGATCCTATTAGTACCACAGTCAGGCAGCTAGACTATTTACAGTTAGTGCAGTGCATCCTGCTCACAGTGTTCTGCTAAACCTACAAGTTAGTGGGGTGCGTCCTGCTCACAGTGTTCAGCTAAACCTACAAGTTAGTGGGGTGCGTCCACCTCACAGTGTTCAGCTAAACTTACAAGCTAGTGGGGTGCATCCTGCTCACAGTGTTCAGCTAGATCCGTTTCTGTTATCTTCTTACTGACAGGCAGGCTTGTCTTGTTACAGTAAATACAGCTACCTGAAGAAAATTGCTGGTGTTCTTTTGATCCTATTAGTACCACAGTCGGGCAGCTAGACTATTTACAGTTAGTGCAGTGCATCCTGCTCACAGTGTTCTGCTAAACCTACAAGTTAGTGGGGTGTGTCCTGCTCACAGTGTTCAGCTAAACCTACAAGTTAGTGGGGTGCGTCCACCTCACAGTGTTCAGCTAAACCTACAAGCTAGTGGGGTGCGTCCTGCTCACAGTGTTCAGCTAGATCCGTTTCTGTTATCTTCCTACTGACAGGCAGGCTTGTCTTGTTACAGTAAATACAGCTACCTGAAGAAAATTGCTGGTGTTCTTTTGATCCTATTAGTACCACAGTCAGGCAGCTAGACTATTTACAGTTAGTGCAGTGCGTCCTGCTCACAGTGTTCTGCTAAACCTACAAGTTAGTGGGGTGCATCCTGCTCACAGTGTTCAGCTAAACCTACAAGTTAGTGGGGTGCGTCTACCTCACAGTGTTCAGCTAAACCTACAAGTAGTGGGGTGCGTCCTGCTCACAGTGTTCAGCTAGATCCGTTTCTGTTATCTTCTTACTGACAGGCAGGCTTGTCTTGTTACAGTAAATACAGCTACCTGAAGAAAATTGCTGTTGTTCTTTTGATCCTATTAGTACCACAGTCAGGCAGCTAGACTATTTACAGTTAGTGCAGTGCGTCCTGCTCACAGTGTTCAGCTAAACCTACAAGTTAGTGGGGTGCGTCCTGCTCACAGTGTTCAGCTAAAGCTACCTGTAGAAGGTTGGTGGTGTTCTCATACTACAGGCAGGCAGTTGATTTTGCTAGATGCAGTATCAGTATGTATATATATATATATATATATATATATATCCCAGCTTAGTGCAGCTACAGGCCATTAGTATGTCTGGAAGGCCAAGAAGGAGAGGCAGACAGTCACAAGCCAAAAAGAGAGGGCAAGCAGGCTCTGTGTCTAGTGCTGGTCATGGAGACGGTGCATCCTCATCAGCACGTGGCCATGGGACACGCTTGGCCTTTTTTTCGGCAGCTGGCCATGTTGAGCCGCAACATGCGGAAGACTTGGTCGAGTGGATGACCAAGCCGTCCTCATCCTCCTCATCCTCTCTCACCCATGCCCAGGGTACTTTGTCTGGCAAAGCAGCGGCCTCTTCCCTCGGCTCAATGTCATCAGTGACTCCTTCCCTAGCTCCACCATGTCCTCCTGAGGAGTCCCTCGAACTGTTTGACCACAGTGTTGGGTACATGCTCCAGGAGGATGCCCAGCGTTTGGAAGGCTCTGATGATGATACTGAGCTCGATGAAGGCAGTAACATGAGCACGGACAGAGGGGGTGCCCAAGAAGGACAGCAATCTGGCAGTCATGCTCCCCCTGCTGCAGCATACTGCCAGGTTTGCTCCAGTGATGAGGAGGGAGGGGATGATGAGGTCACTGACTCAACGTGGGTGCCTGATAGGAGAGAGGAGGAGGAGGAGGCGGCACATCACCAACGAGGCAGGATGCCCTCCAGGGGCCAGCCTAAGGGCAGCACATTGACTGCATCACACCCCAAAGCTCCACATGTGCAGGGCGCTGCAGTCTCTGTGCGTTATTCAAAAAGTTCTTTGGTGTGGGCCTTTTTTGAGACGAGTGCATCAGATCGCACCGCTGCTATTTGCAACATATGTCTCAAGCATATCTCACGTGGCCAAAACATCTCCCGCTTGGGTACCACATGCTTGACCAGACATATGTTGACCTGCCATGCAGTTCGTTGGCAAGCGTATCTAAAAGACCCATACCAAAGAACAAAGAGGACCTCTCCTTGCTCCTCATCAGCTGAGATTTCCAACCCCACTAGACCTTCAGTCCTCTCTGAGACCTGCACTGAGAGGAATGAAGGTGTAGAATTAGGTGTGTCACAGCCAAGTACTTGTGGGCAATCTGCGTTTGGACGTCAGATTGTACCAGGCAAATTTCCCTGCCCCAGCTGCTGCACCACCGAAAGAAGTTTGCTCCCAGCCCTCTACATGCGCAGTGGTTGAATGCTAGCTTGGCAAAATTGCTAGCACTTCAACTGCTGCCTTTTCAGTTGGTAGACTCTGCCCCCTTCCGTGAGTTTGTGGAATGTGCGGTTCCTCAGTTGCAGGTACCCAAACGCCACTTTTTCTCACGGAAGGCGATTCCGGCTCTCTACCAGCATGTGGAAGGCAATGTCCATGCCTCGCTGGACAGGGCGTTCAGTGGTAAGGTGCATATTGCCGCTGACTCATGGTCCAGCAGGCATGGACAGGGACATTACCTAAGTTTCACGGCGCATTGGGTGACTCTGCTGGCAGCTGGGAAGGATGCAGGACAAGGTGCAGTAGTGTTGGAGGTTGTTCCGCCACCACGCCTCCAAAATGCTAATGATTGTGACACACCTCTCTCCTCCACCCCCTCCTCTTCTTCTTCCTCCATGGCCTCTTCCTCGGAACCAGCAGTGCTCTGTAGTCGTTCAAGGGGCTACGCAAGTACGCAGGCCAAAAGATGCCATGCGGTGCTTGAGCTGGTGTGCTTGGGGGACAGGAGCCACACTGGGGCAGAGGTTCTGTCAGCTCTGCAGGGGCAGGTTCTGAGGTGGTTGACGCCACGCCAACTTAAGGCAGGAATGGTGGTTTGCGACAATGGCACCAACCTCCTCTCTGCCCTCCGACAGGGACAAATGACCCATGTGCCCTGTTTGGCTCACGTCCTTAACTTGGTGGTGCAGCGGTTCTTGGGCAGGTACCCGGGCTTACAGGATGTCCTGAGGCAGGCCAGGAAAGTCTGTGTGCATTTCCGCCGGTCATATAATGCCAGTGCTCGGCTGACGGATCTCCAAAAGGAGTTTAACCTGCCCAAGAACCGCCTAATCTGTGACATGCCCACCAGGTGGAACTCAACGTTGGCCATGCTGCAGCGGCTGCACACACAGCAGAGGGCCATCAATGAGTACCTGTGCGACTATGGCACCAGGACAGGGTCAGGGGAGCTTGGTTTTTTTTCCCCACGCCAGTGGGCCATGATCAGGGATGCATGCACTGTCCTGTCACCATTTGAGGGGGCCATGAGGATGGTGAGCAGTTACAGTGCATGCATCAGTGACACTGTCTCCCTTGTCCACCTGTTGGAGCACACGCTGCGTGGAATAATGGACAGGGCACTTGAGGCAGAACAGAGGCAGGAAGAGGAGGACTTCCTTAGCTCCCAAGGCCCCCTTAATCCAGACAGTGTTCCTGTGTGCCCGCCGATCACACAGGAAGAGGAGGAGGAGGAGGAGGAGGAGGAAGATTGTGTCAGTATGGAGGTGGAGCCTGGCACTCAGCATCAGCAGCAGTCTTTAAGGGATCAGTCCCAAGAAACACATGGACTTGTACGTGGCTGGGAGGAGGTGGCTGCGGACCATGTCATCCTTAGTGACCCAGAGGACTCCGGACCGAATGCCTCAGCAAACCTACGCTGCATGGCCTCCCTGATCCTGCAAAGCCTGCGTAAGGATCCTCGTTAGGGATGAGCTTCGTGTTCGAGTCGAACCCATGTTCGACTCGAACATCGGCTGTTCGACCGTCCGTCGAATTGCGAACGTTATGGGCCGTTCGCGCCTAATTCGTGTGGCGCGTCACGGCCCATAATTCACTGCGGCATCGCAGTGCATTGCTGGCTGATGATTGGCAAAGCATGCACTATGACCCGCATGCTTGGCCAATCACAGCGCCGTCAGTAGAGAGAGCTGTAATTGGCCAAAGCCTGGGTGGCTTTGGCCAATTATGGCTCAGGGGATTTAGTACACGCCCCACACTATATAAGGCCGCCTGCACGGCGGCCCTGTGTAGTGTGTTCCGGTGTGCTGATAGAGAGAGAGACAGACAGTGTCATTTGATTTGAGTTAGCTAGATTAGGCTAGATCTGTTCATGCTATTTACATTTAGTGCAGTGCGTCCTGCTCACAGTGTTCAGCTAGATCCGTTCCTGCTATTTACATTTAGTGCAGTCAGTGCGTCCTGCTCACAGTGTTCAGCTAGATCCGTTCCTGCTATTTACATTTAGTGCAGTGCGTCCTGCTCACAGTGTTCAGCTAGATCCGTTCCTGCTATTTACATTTAGTGTAGTCAGTGCGTCCTGCTCACAGTGTTCAGCTAGATCTGTTCCTGCTATTTACATTTAGTGCAGTCAGTGCGTCCTGCTCATAGTGTTCAGCTAGATCCGTTCCTGCTATTTACATTTAGTGCAGTGCGTCCTGCTCACAGTGTTCAGCTAGATCTGTTCCTGCTATTTACATTTAGTGCAGTGCGTCCTGCTCACAGTGTTCAGCTAGATCCGTTCCTGCTATTTACATTTAGTGCAGTGCGTCCTGCTCACAGTGTTCAGCTAGATCCGTTCCTGCTATTTACATTTAGTGCAGTGCGTCCTGCTCACAGTGTTCAGCTAGATCTGTTCCTGCTATTTACATTTAGTGCAGTGCGTCCTGCTCACAGTGTTCAGCTAGATCCGTTCCTGCTATTTACATTTAGTGTAGTCAGTGCGTCCTGCTCACAGTGTTCAGCTAGATCCATTCCTGCTATTGACATTTAGTGCAGTGCGTCCTGCTCACAGTGTTCAGCTAGATCCGTTCCTGCTATTTACATTTAGTGTAGTCAGTGCGTCCTGCTCACAGTGTTCAGCTAGATCTGTTCCTGCTATTTACATTTAGTGCAGTCAGTGCGTCCTGCTCACAGTGTTCAGCTAGATCCATTCCTGCTATTTACATTTAGTGCAGTCAGTGCGTCCTGCTCACAGTGTTCAGCTAGATCCGTTCTTGCTATTGACATTTAGTGCAGTGCGTCCTGCTCACAGTGTTCAGCTAGATCCGTTCCTGCTATTTACATTTAGTGTAGTCAGTGCATCCTGCTCACAGTGTTCAGCTAGATCTGTTCCTGCTATTTACATTTAGTGCAGTGCGTCCTGCTCACAGTGTTCAGCTAGATCCGTTCCTGCTATTTACATTTAGTGCAGTGCGTCCTGCTCACAGTGTTCAGCTAGATCTGTTCCTGCTATTTACATTTAGTGCAGTGCGTCCTGCTCACAGTGTTCAGCTAGATCCGTTCCTGCTATTTACATTTAGTGCAGTCAGTGCGTCCTGCTCACAGTGTTCAGCTAGATCCGTTCCTGCTATTGACATTTAGTGCAGTGCGTCCTGCTCACAGTGTTCAGCTAGATCCGTTCCTGCTATTTACATTTAGTGCAGTCAGTGCGTCCTGCTCACAGTGTTCAGCTAGATCCGTTCCTGCTATTTACATTTAGTGCAGTCAGTGCGTCCTGCTCACAGTGTTCAGCTAGATCTGTTCCTGCTATTTACATTTAGTGCAGTCAGTGCGTCCTGCTCACAGTGTTCAGCTAGATCCGTTCCTGCTATTTACATTTAGTGCAGTGCGTCCTGCTCACAGTGTTCAGCTAGATCTGTTCCTGCTATTTACATTTAGTGCAGTGCGTCCTGCTCACAGTGTTCAGCTAGATCTGTTCCTGCTATTTACATTTAGTGCAGTGCGTCCTGCTCACAGTGTTCAGCTAGATCCGTTCCTGCTATTTACATTTAGTGCAGTGCGTCCTGCTCACAGTGTTCAGCTAGATCTGTTCCTGCTATTTACATTTAGTGCAGTGCGTCCTGCTCACAGTGTTCAGCTAGATCCGTTCCTGCTATTTACATTTAGTGCAGTCAGTGCGTCCTGCTCACAGTGTTCAGCTAGATCCGTTCCTGCTATTTACATTTAGTGCAGTGCGTCCTGCTCACAGTGTTCAGCTAGATCCGTTCCTGCTATTTACATTTAGTGTAGTCAGTGCGTCCTGCTCACAGTGTTCAGCTAGATCTGTTCCTGCTATTTACATTTAGTGCAGTCAGTGCGTCCTGCTCACAGTGTTCAGCTAGATCCGTTCCTGCTATTTACATTTAGTGCAGTGCGTCCTGCTCACAGTGTTCAGCTAGATCCGTTCCTGCTATTTACATTTAGTGCAGTCAGTGCGTCCTGCTCACAGTGTTCAGCTAGATCCATTCCTGCTATTTACATTTAGTGCAGTCAGTGCGTCCTGCTCACAGTGTTCAGCTAGATCCGTTCCTGCTATTTACATTTAGTGCAGTGCGTCCTGCTCACAGTGTTCAGCTAGATCCGTTCCTGTTATCTTCCTACTGACAGGCAGGCTTGTCTGGTTACAGTATATAAAGCTACCTGAAGAAAATTACAGGTGTTCTATCCCAGCTTAGTGCAGCTACAGGCCATTAGTATGTCTGGAAGGCCAAGAAGGAGAGGCAGACAGTCACAAGCCAATAAGAGAGGGCAAGCAGGCTCTGTGTCTAGTGCTGGTCGTGGAGACGGTGCATCCTCATCAGCCCGTGGCCATGGGACACGCTTGGCCTTTTTTCGGCAGCTGGCCGTGTTGAGCCGCAACATGCAGAAAACCTGGTCGAGTGGATGACCAAGCCGTCCTCATCCTCCTCATCCTCTCTCACCCATGCCCAGGGTGCTTTGTCTGGCAAAGCAGCGGCCTCTTCCCTCAGCTCAATGTCATCAGTGACTCCTTCCCTAGCTCCACCATGTCCTCCTGAGGATTCCCTCGAACTGTTTGACCACAGTGTTGGGTACATGCTCCAGGAGGATGCCCAGCGTTTGGAAGGCTCTGATGATGATACTGAGCTCGATGAAGGCAGTAACATGAGCACAGACAGAGGGGGTGCCCAAGAAGGACAGCAATCTGGCAGTCATGCTCCCCCTGCTGCAGCATACTGCCAGGTTTGCTCCAGTGATGAGGAGGGAGGGGATGATGAGGTCACTGACTCAACGTGGGTGCCTGATAGGAGAGAGGAGGAGGAGGAGGAGGAGGAGACGGCACATCACCAACGAGGCAGGATGCCCTCCAGGGGCCAGCCTAAGGGCAGCACATTGACTGCATCACACCCCAAAGCTCCACATGTGCAGGGCGCTGCAGTCTCTGCGCGTTATTCAAAAAGTTCTTTGGTGTGGGCCTTTTTTGAGACGAGTGCATCAGATCGCACCGCTGCTATTTGCAACATATGTCTCAAGCGTATCTCGCGTGGCCAAAACATCTCCCGCTTGGGTACCACATGCTTCACCAGACATATGTTGACCTGCCATGCAGTTCGTTGGCAAGCATATCTAAAAGACCCACACCAAAGAACAAAGAGGATCTCTCCTTGCTCCTCATCAGCTGAGATTTCCAACCCCACTAGACCTTCAGTCCTCTCTGAGACCTGCAGTGAGAGGAATGAAGGTGTAGAATTAGGTGTGTCACAGCCAAGTACTTGTGGGCAATCTGCTTTTGGTACACCGACGTCAGATTGTACCAGGCAAATTTCCCTGCCCCAGCTGCTGCACCGCCGAAAGAAGTTCGCTCCCAGCCATCCACATGCCCAGCGGTTGAATGCTAGCTTGGCAAAATTGCTAGCACTTCAATTGCTGCCTTTTCAGTTGGTAGACTCTGCCCCCTTCCGTGAGTTTGTGGAATGTGCGGTTCCTCAGTGGCAGGTACCCAAACGCCACTTTTTCTCACGGAAGGCGATTCCGGCTCTCTACCGGCATGTGGAAGGCAATGTCCATGCCTCGCTGGACAGGGCGGTCAGCGGTAAGGTGCATATTACCGCTGACTCATGGTCCAGCAGGCATGGACAGGGACGTTACTTAAGTTTCACGGCGCATTGGGTGACTCTGCTGGCAGCTGGGAAGGATGCAGGACAAGGTGCAGTAGTGTTGGAGGTTGTTCCGCCACCACGCCTCCAAAATGCTGATTGTGACACACCTCTCTCCTCCACCCCCTCCTCTTCTTCTTCCTCCATGGCCTCTTCCTCGGAACCAGCGGTGCTCCGTAGGCGTTCAAGGGGCTACGCAAGTACGCAGGCCAAAAGATGCCATGCGGTGCTTGAGCTGGTGTGCTTGGGGGACAGGAGCCACACTGGGGCAGAGGTTCTGTCAGCTCTGCAGGGGCAGGTTCAGAGGTGGTTGACGCCACGCCAACTTAAGGCAGGAATGGTGGTTTGCGACAATGGCACCAACCTCCTCTCTGCCCTCCGACAGGGACAACTGACCCATGTGCCCTGTTTGGCTCACGTCCTTAACTTGGTGGTGCAGCGGTTCTTGGGCAGGTACCCGGGCTTACAGGATGTCCTGAGGCAGGCCAGGAAAGTCTGTGTGCATTTCCGCCGGTCATATAATGCCAGTGCTCGGCTGACGGACCTCCAAAAGGAGTTTAACCTGCCCAAGAACCGCCTAATCTGTGACATGCCCACCAGGTGGAACTCGAGATTGGCCATGCTGCAGCGGCTGCACACGCAGCAGAGGGCCATCAATGAGTACCTGTGCGACTATGGCACCAGGACAGGGTCAGGGGACCTTGGTTTTTTTCCCCACGCCAGTGGGCCATGATCAGGGATGCATGCACTGTCCTGTCACCATTCGAGGAGGCCACGAGGATGGTGAGCACTGACAGTGCATGCATCAGTGACACTGTCCCCCTTGTCCACCTGTTGGAGCACACGCTGCGTGGAATAATGGACAGGGCACTTGAGGCAGAACAGAGGCAGGAAGAGGAGGACTTCCTTAGCTCTCAAGGCCCCCTTTATCCAGACAGTGTTCCTGCGTGCCCGCCGATCACACAGGAAGAGGACGAGGAGGAGGAGGAGGAAGAGGAGGAAGATTGTGTCAGTATGGAGGTGGAGCCTGGCACTCAGCATCAGCAGTCTTTAAGGGATCAGTCCCAAGGAACACATGGACTTGTACGTGGCTGGGAGGAGGTGGCTGCGGACGTTGTTGTCCTTAGTGACCCAGAGGACTCCGGACCGAATGCCTCAGCAAACCTACGCTGCATGGCCTCCCTGATCCTGCAAAGCCTGCGTAAGGATCCTCGTATTCGTGGTATCAAGGAGAAGGACCAATACTGGCTGGCAACCCTCCTTGATCTACGTTACAAGGGTAAGGTTGCGGACCTTATCTTGCCATCGCAGAGGGAGCAGAGGATGAAACATCTTCGGGAGGCCTTGCAGAAAGGTCTGTGCAACGCGTTCCCAGAGACTGGGAGGTTACAAACTCCTGTTTCTGGACAACGTGTTGCTGAGGCTTCGGTCAGTCAAAGAAGGAGCGGTGGAGAAGGTGGCCGTCTGACCGATGCGTTCAGACAATTTTTTGGTCCGCAGCCCCAAGGTATGATCGGTTCCAGCAACCATCGCCAGCGTCTGTTTTACATGGTGCAGGAATACCTAGGGGCAAGATCAGACTTGGACACCTTTCCCACCGAAAATCCTCTGGGTTACTGGGTCTTGAGGATGGATCACTGGCCAGAGCTTGCACAGTATGCAATTGAGCTACTGGCCTGTCCTGCATCCAGCGTTCTTTCGGAACGCACATTCAGTGCTGCTGGAGGCGTGGTAACCGATCACAGGGTGCGTCTGTCAACTGACTCGGTCGATCGGCTGACCTTCATAAAAATGAATCAGTCTTGGATCACCACCAGCTACCAAGCACCTGATGCTGATGTAACTGAATAATTTTTTTCAGATCCCTTCAAAGACTGCCTATGCTGATGCTGAGTGACTATCCCTGAGTAATTATCCTCTTCCTCCTCAATCATCACGCTGATAGCTTGTAAGAACATTTTTGGTTCTGGGCGCCACCACCAGTGCCTAAGGCACAATTTTTAAGCCCCTGTTTAACAGGGGCGTGTAACTACAATTTTTGATGTAATACTTTGCAGCAGGGCTCGTTCCTGCATTCCAACTAGAGTGTCTGTGAGGGGTTGCAGTGTTGTGGCACCAGCACCAGTGCCTAAGGCCCATTTTTTCTGCCCCTGTTTAACAGGGGCGTGTAATTACAATTTTTGATGCAATACTTTGCAGCAGGGCTCGTTCCTGCGTTCCAACTAGAGTGTCTGTGAGGGGTTGCAGTGTTGTGGCACCAGCACCAGTGCCTAAGGCCCATTTTTTCTGCCCCTGTTTAACAGGGGTGTGTAATTACAATTTTTGATGCAATACTTTGCAGCAGGGCTCGTTCCTGCGTTCCAACTAGAGTGTCTGTGAGGGGTTGCAGTGTTATGGCACCAGCACCAGTGCCTAAGGCCTAATTTTTCAGCCCCTGTTCAACAGGGGCATGTAATTACAATTCTTGATCTAATATTTCACAGCAGGGCCCTGTGAGGGCTTACAGTGTTGTGGCCACAGCAACACCTAAGGCCCAAATTTCTGCTGAGTATATAGGGCAGGACCCTACTTTCAAACAACTAACTTACAAACGACTCCTACTTGCAAACGGAAGGAGACAACAGGAAGTGAGATGAAATCTACCCCTAGGAAGGGAAATTCTCTCCTGTAAGAGTTAATATGGGAAAAACATTTCTCCTTTCCACTGATGCTTTCCAATCCTTGTTCCACAAAAAAACCCAAATTTTCAAAAAACATTTTTCATTGGGACAAAAAGTGAGGTGAAATCTTCTGAAGAAGAGGAAAGACAGCAAAACAAATGTCACAGGGGTGATAACCCTTCCCTATGTTTTCCAAAAAGCTTAAAAAAGATTTTTTGGCTGGAGCTAAACACGTTAAAAATGTACCCGTTCAAAATTACAAAGAGATTCTACTTAACAACAAACCTACAGTCCCTGTCTTGTTTGCACCGCCTGTATACTGCTGTTCAGAGTATATAGGGCCTGGTGGCCCCACACCTTTCCTTATTGTAATTTGGGTGCGGGGTTCCCCTTAATATCCATACAAGACCCAAAGGGCCTGGTAATGGACTGGGGGGTACCCATGCAGTTTCTCTCACTGATTTTCATCCATATTGCCAGGACCCGACATTACATTAAACCCGCAAGCAGTTTTAAATGAGATTTTTCCTTTAAAAATGACATTTGGTGCAGGGACTGTTCTTAACACGGGAAACACGCGTCACTTTACAGGCATACTATAGACACCCCTCAGGTACGATATTTAAAGGAATATTTCACTTTTTTTTTTTTTACTTTAAGCATCATTAAAATCACTGCTCCCGAAAAAACGGCCGTTTTTAAAAGTTTTTTTTGCATTGATACATGTCCCCTGGGGTAGGACCCGGGTCCCCAAACCCTTTTTAGGACAATACCATGCAAATTAGCCTTTAAAATGAGCACTTTTGATTTCGAACGTTCGAGTCCCATAGACGTCAATGGGGTTCTAACGTTCGTGCAAACTTTCGGTCCGTTCGCAGGTTCTGGTGCGAACCGAACCAGGGGGTGTTCGGCTCATCCCTACACAGGACCCTGCATTCACTATATATGGTCTCCCACAGTACATAGAACATGGAAATGCAGCTATTTTAGTAAATTTAAACTGCTAAAAATCTTTTCTCCTAAGCCTTATATAGCAGTTTTATGACTTCTATCAGTGCCTGGGCAAGCACTGGTTAAAGCTTTTAGGATAAATTTTCATTCTCCTTTGAATGTTCTATGAGGCTACATGACCCTTGACCCTCTGTGCCTATGCAATACTGATTGTCTATGTGCTGTCCACATGCACCACCACCGCCACCCCTCCCCGTACTATCAGAATAAGTATTGGAGACAGTAAAAGAAGGGGAGGATCAGAGAATACAGAATCAAACAGCCTTTTTACACAATGCAGAGGATTAACCATTTAGGTTTCACAGTGAGTATAACAAGCATGCTTTAGTGCATGCATAGACTTACTGTTGTGGGTTAAGTAACACTTTAAGTTGGCCTTGGATGGAATTTCAAATAGAAATTTGTAGGAAAAGTCTTCATATATATGAAGTTTAGTTTGCTTTTACCTTTTGATTTTGGAATAAATAGACTTAACCAGATGAAAACCACATATAGATAAATAAATAGATCCACTTGCTCTTGCGTAAAAAAACAATAAAAAGCAACTAGCACAGTTTGTTTGCAGCAAACAATACTGTCATATGAATATACATATATATATATATATATATATATATATATATATATATATATATATATATATATATATGTATATATATATATATATGTATATATATGTATATATATATATATGTATATATATGTATATATATATATATATATATATATATATATATATATATATATATATATATATATATATATATATATATATATATATATATATATATATATATATATATATATATATATATATATATATATATATATATATATATATATATATATATATATATATATATATATATATATATATATATATATATATATATATATCTGTATATATATATATCTGTATATATATATATATATCTGTGTGTATTTATGAAATAGGTGCAGCACTTTCAATTAAAATAATTGCATAGACGAATATGCATAAAAGAAAGTCCTCCAGGTAAAGTCAGTCCATAGCAAGTGTCCACAAATATATAGATGGAACCACCTGAAGAGTGCTCACCAAATCATGGAGTGATATCAAGAAACCTAATTCCACCTTCTACAAGCACACACAGCCTTTTACCGCCATATGTTGACTACCAAATTCTAAGCATTTGTAAGTGCTCAACAAGTACAAGTGCCTAAAGATCATGGTGATCGGTTGTATGGATATGCTACATGAGCTCTTATGAACGTTTATAATTTGCGCTTGTTGAAGATGGAAGGAGCTTTCTTGATATCAGTTCTTGATTTATTAAGCACTCTTCAGGTGGTTCCATCTATATATTTGTGGACACTTCCTATGGACTTTTTTTGAAAAACCACCAATACTGTTAAAAATTTGTTCATTCAAGAAAAAAATTCCATTCTTCTCCTTTGAATTTTCTGGTCACTACAATCCAAAATGAACCTCAATGTACCCACTAATGATTAGAAAAATAAACTTTCTTAGAACTTTCTTTTCCCATGAATTTTTGTTTGAAATTCTACCCATCTCTGGCCAGCTGAATGCACATATTCATGTTCTCAGGCTCATGCAAAATTCTCTACAAATAGAGATAGCCCACTAAACTTTTGCTTATGTACTAAAACTAAACAATTCCCATATTGGCACCAAATAATGCCACCGAATATCTTGCAAATTGGGGCAACACAGTGGACCTCCCACAACCTAGAAGGAAAAAATTTAGAGCTACATACCTTACCCACAACTGGGATGACGTTTCTAAATCCTGAAACAGGTAACTCTTTTTGTTTCTTTGATGCTTGCCATCAGCAAATTTTCTTTTTTTTTTTTTAAATATGGTTATTCAAGGTTTAAGACATAGGCACAATACAATGATATTGAGCTTAATGAACATTCGTTAAAATAGTAAGAAGTAATAAGGATACAAATAAGATGTCCAAACAGGTCGTAAGCAAAAGAATGCATTACGTAATGGGCTAAAGACAGGTATTTCCATCAAAAGTAATACAGTGATTAGCTTTCTCGCATTGAACGTGAAGAGAAAACAAAGATGAGGGATGGATGACTCAACAAACACTGGTACATTAGATATATATTAGAGGTAACAGCAGAGTACATAACATTGGTCGCAATGTAAACAAAATCTAGACTCTGAACCTAACATCTAAATAACTAAAATAAAGGGAAAGGGGGAAAGGGAAAAATAGAATGGGGGAAGCTGGCCCTCCATGACATTGCAGGTTTTGCAATGGGAGAAACAGTAGTCATTAGGATAAACAAAGGCTGGAGGTGAAAAAGATCAAGGGGCTATGAGTTTCAATTTGCCCAAGGAATTGATCAAGCTGGCTTTGAGGTACCACTCCATATATTGCAAAGATTGAAATAAGGAAGCGATTTCTGCAGGAGAGAAAGTGTGCTTGATATAGGAACGCCATCTGGTATAAAAACGGTTGGTAGGAATATAGTTCTGTAGTTCAGTATCTAGTTTCTCTCGGTATAGAAGGTCCCTTTTAACCACAACAACTGTAGGTGTAGAAGAGGTAATCCACACCTTCAGTATGTTCTTAAAGGCAGCCAAAAGACATAGATGAGTTCATTGGGAAAGATGAGGTGTGGGTTTGCCAGGTAGTGTCTGGTCGTGCTCAGCATAACTGAACAGAAGAAGTTGAGGTGACTTGGAGATGAGTCGTCTAGTAATGCCAAATATGAAGGTTACAATTTGCTCCCAGAAGGCAGAGATCGGAGTGCTCTGCCAGAAGCGGTGAAACAGTGAGTGTTTGGAGATCCCACATTGCGGACATGTTGGATGGGAAGAGGCGTCAGAAAAGAGGAATGATATGTAGGGTCTATTGATTAATTTGTATTGAGTTTCTCTCCACACTTCGTTGATGATGCATTTATGAAGTTTCAAATTGCCCTCTAGAATCATTTCTCCCAGGCCTTCCTCTGGAAAGTCCTTGCGCCATCCCTTAAAAAGTTGAGCAAGCAATCAATCAGAGATAGGTAGAATCTTTTTCAGAGCAGCAAGAAGTTAGGTAGGAGAGTGCCTGATGATAGTATCAATGAAGTGGGAGAGGAATTTGAAACTGGTTATTAAAGGAGTTGTAAAGCTTCACTTTTTTTGTAAAATAACAAACATGTCATACTTACCTCCACTGTGCAGCTCATTTTGCACAAAGTGGCCCCGATCAACGTCTTCTGGGGTCACTCGGCGGCTGTCTCGGCTCCTCCCCGCATCAGCTAACCCCCTCTGGGAAGTGCTCTCCCAAGGGGGTTAGCTTGCGTGTGCGCTCCCGAGTCCTGTATGCGGCGTCCATAAGCCACCGACTACAGGACTCGGCCCCGCCCCCCGGCCCTCGCGTCATTGGAGTTGATTGACAGCAGCGTGAGCCAATGGTTGTGCTGTTATCAATCTATCCAATGAAGAGCCAAGAACAGCCAAGAAGAGCGGGCTGACATCAAGCGCGTTCTCGACGCAAGAATTTCGAGGGCTCAGGTAAGTAAATGGGTGGGGTTGGGGGGCCTGCAATCGTCAAATGTTTTTTCACCTTAATGCATAGGAGGCATTAAGGTGAAAAAACATGAACCTTTACAACCCCTTTAACTCTGAGAAAGATTAAGGCTTCATAGTGTCCAGATGGAACAAGGAAGTTGCCTTTGCCATATTTTTGGTACAGATGGTGTATGCTTTGCATTTCATCATAGGATTGCCATGAAGTCTCAGGAAACGTGGGGGGGGATAGGTTGAGCTTCTTTCCAGTTTCACGCCAGGCTATAACAGTGTCCCGAATCAAGATGTTTGTCTGTAAGCCTTTCAGGAGGGATTGTAATTTATTATGTAGAATTCCCAGCAGGTCATAGGGTAGGACTAGGTTGGATTCTAATACATAGTTAACATAAGTCAGAGATTAGGAAAGCTAAACTAAACTGTATCTCAATAAACAAGCTAAATTATACATCCTAATATCAGGTATACTAGTCCCATCTTCACTCTTCATAAGAGATAGTTTGGAAAGTGCAATACAAGGCCTTTTCTTACACCATAAGAAGGAAGTGATAGCTTTATTGAATCTGTGTACATCCTGAGGAGGGGGATAGTTTGTAAAGGGTATAACAGGTGAGGGAAATTCACCATTTTAACTAGGTGACATCTTCCAAAGAGCAAAAGGGGAAAATGATCCAAAGCCTCTAGGTCATAATTTTTGTAATTAGCAGGGAAAATTTAGATGATATAGAGAGAAAGGGTCCTTCCCTTTTTTAATGCCAAGGTAGACAATATAGTGTTGGGCCAGAAGAAAAGGGGGAGGAATTCGCCCATGAAGAGGTAGAGTGGGTGAGAGGCAGAACTTCACTCTTGTCATAGCTTACTCATAAGCCAGAGCAAGAGTGAAACCTATCTAAGATAGTTCATAGGGCACCTAGATCTGAAAATGGGTCTGATGCGAAGACCATATCATCTGCAAATAACGCTGTATGTAGTTCACATGTACCTATATGAACACCATGGAGGGGGGCTGAAGTCATCAGGTATCTCGAGAGAGTTTCCAAAGCCAAATTGAAGGAGGGATAGGGGACACGCCTGGCTTGTTCCCTTATATAGGGGAATACGGCTGGATATGCCTCCAGAGGCAATAATCTGCGCAGACGGATTAGATTGCACATTGCGTAAGAAGTCAACTATGCACCCATGAAACCAAATTTTAACAAGGCCAGGAATAACCAATAGAGGTTGACATTGTCGAAGACATTTTCTGCGTCTAGTGTTAGAATTGCTAGTTCCTCCAAAGGGGGAGATTTGGTGTACTCGAGGGTAGCTGTGATGTTAGATGTCACAGTTGTTAGATGTCACCGACTGGCCTTAGACAGAGCCCATCTGAGCTAGATGAATTAGGGCAGGGAGAATGGACGCAAGACGTGATGCAATTTTTGAGGGTATTTTAACATCCAGGTTAAGTAAGGAAATAGGCCTGTAGGAACCTGTCAAGGTGGAATCCTTTCTTTTCTTGGCAAGAAATTTGATATAGGCTTGGGAACCTGTGGGCATATAACTAGCTCCATCCCATATCGTATTGTACAAGGATAGGAGACTAGGGAGGGTGGCTTCACCAGCTGCCTTATAAAACTTGTCAGAATATCTGTCAGGGCCCAGGGCTTTGCTATTGGCTAAGGCTTTAACTGTGCATATTATTACTTCTGGGGATTAAGGGACATTGAGAACATCTAGCTGGGGCTTCGTGAGATTTAGGAGTGATAGACCCTTGAAAAATGACTGCACAGAATCTTGATCAATCGGATCTTCTGAATACAGAGAGGTGTAATAGGTCTCTAAAATGTTTGTGATTTACTGCAGGGAATGCGTGAGTTTGCTACCTTTGTATTTAAGAGCCATAATGTGAGTTGCTTTATAGGGGCCAGAGGAAAGTCTGGAGAGCAATTTGCTGGGCTTGTTGCCATATTTGTGAAGTTGAATGACAAAATAGGATTGTTTGATTTGCTCTTGCTATTCAGCCCAATGGTTGTAACAGCGTTTGGCCTCATGACATGCTTTCTTATGCTCTAAAGATTCAGTGTAGCCTAAATTGCTTGGGCTTTGTAAAGAGCTTCACTGGTCTTCCTGTACTACAGTAAAAAAGCTTTTTTTAAAAGAGGATGCATAGGCAATGATTTTGCCACGGAGATAGGATTTGCCTGCCTCCGAAAATAGGACAGGATTGCCTACATGGTCACGGTTGAAAGATTCATATTCTGACTAGGATGTGCGCAGGGTGTGCAAGTCCTCATTGTGTGCCAGATAGGTGGGAGACTAGGTGGGAGAAACTGTGAGGAGATAAAACCATACATGAATGGATGGGGAAAGTGAATAAAAAAATAGTCCTTCCAGAGGGCTAAAAGTATGAAAAATGAAGGTGCACAAAGGGTGGTAAAGTTCAAAGATGGTAAAGATGGTAAAAGAAGAAAAGTTCCTGGGCAACTCCACCGGTGGTCTCCTAGTGGCAGTGGTCTCTCAGAACTCTCACCTCATATGTAGGGATGAGCTTCGTGTTCGAGTCGAACCCATGTTCGACTCGAACATCGGCTGTTCGACCGTCCGTCGAATTGCGAACGATATGGGCCGTTCGCGCCAAATTCGTGTGGCGCGTCACGGCCCATAATTCACTGCGGCATCGCAGTGCATTGCTGGCTGATGATTGGCCAAGCATGCACTATGACCCGCATGCTTGGCCAATCACAGCGCCGCCTGAACAGAGAGCCGTAATTGGCCAAAGCCAAGGAGGCTTTGGCCAATTATGGCTCAGGGGATTTAGTACACGCCCCACACTATATAAGGCCGCCTGCACGGCGGCCCTGTGTAGTGTGTGTTCCGGCGTTGAAAGAGATAGACAGAGAGACAGTGTTTGATTTGAGTTAGATAGATTAGGCAGAACAGTCAGTCAGTTAGCTGCACTTACAGTGTATTGTGTATATATATGCATCCCAGGTGTTGCATATATATATATACACTGTATTCAGTTTAGCTAGATCCGTTCCTGTTATCTTCTATCTAGACTATTTACATTCAGTGCAGTGTGTCCTGCTCACAGTGTTCAGCTAGATCCGTTCCTGCTATTTACATTCAGTACAGTGCTTCCTGCTCACAGTGTTCAGCTAGATCCGTTCCTGCTATTTACATTCAGTGCAGTGCGTGCTGCTCACAGTGTTCAGCTAGATCCGTTCCTGCTATTTACATTCAGTGCAGTGCGTGCTGCTCACAGTGTTCAGCTAGATCCGTTCCTGCTATTTACATTCAGTGCAGTGCGTCCTGCTCACAGTGTTCAGCTAGATCCGTTCCTGCTATTTACATTCAGTGCAGTGCGTCCTGCTCACAGTGTTCAGCTAGATCCGTTCCTGCTATTTACATTCAGTGCAGTGCGTGCTGCTCACAGTGTTCAGCTAGATCCGTTCCTGCTATATACATTTAGTGCAGTACGTCCTGCTCACAGTGTTCAGCTAGATCCGTTCCTGTTATCTTCCTACTGACAGGCAGGCTTGTCTGGTTACAGTATATAAAGCTACCTGAAGAAAATTACAGGTGTTCTTTTTGATCCTATTAGTACCACGGTCAGGCAGCTAGACTATTTACATTTAGTACAGTGTGTCCTGCTCACAGTGTTCAGCTAGATCCGTTCCTGTTATTTACATTCAGTGCAGTGCGTCCTGCTCACAGTGTTCAGCTAGATCCGTTCCTGCTATTTACATTCAGTGCAGTGCGTCCTGCTCACAGTGTTCAGCTAGATCCGTTCCTGCTATTTACATTCAGTGCAGTGCGTGCTGCTCACAGTGTTCAGCTAGATCCGTTCCTGCTATTTACATTCAGTGCAGTGCGTCCTGCTCACAGTGTTCAGCTAGATCCGTTCCTGTTATCTTCCTACTGACAGGCAGGCTTGTCTGGTTACAGTATATAAAGCTACCTGAAGAAAATTACAGGTGTTCTTTTTGATCCTATTAGTACCACGGTCAGGCAGCTAGACTATTTACATTTAGTACAGTGTGTCCTGCTCACAGTGTTCAGCTAGATCCGTTCCTGTTATTTACATTCAGTGCAGTGCGTCCTGCTCACAGTGTTCAGCTAGATCCGTTCCTGCTATTTACATTCAGTGCAGTGCGTCCTGCTCACAGTGTTCAGCTAGATCCGTTCCTGCTATTTACATTCAGTGCAGTGCGTGCTGCTCACAGTGTTCAGCTAGATCCGTTCCTGCTATTTACATTCAGTGCAGTGCGTCCTGCTCACAGTGTTCAGCTAGATCCGTTCCTGTTATCTTTCTACTGACAGGCAGGCTTGTCTGGTTACAGTATATAAAGCTACCTAAAGAAAATTACAGGTGTTCTTTTTGATCCTATTAGTACCACGGTCAGGCAGCTAGACTATTTACATTTAGTACAGTGTGTCCTGCTCACAGTGTTCAGCTAGATCCGTTCCTGTTATTTACATTCAGTGCAGTGTGTCCTGCTCACAGTGTTCAGCTAGATCCGTTCCTGCTATTTACATTCAGTACAGTGCGTCCTGCTCACAGTGTTCAGCTAGATCCGTTCCTGCTATTTACATTCAGTGCAGTGCGTGCTGCTCACAGTGTTCAGCTAGATCCGTTCCTGCTATATACATTTAGTGCAGTACGTCCTGCTCACAGTGTTCAGCTAGATCCGTTCCTGTTATCTTCCTACTGACAGGCAGGCTTGTCTGGTTACAGTATATAAAGCTACCTGAAGAAAATTACAGGTGTTCTATCCCAGCTTAGTGCAGCTACAGGCCATTAGTATGTCTGGAAGGCCAAGAAGGAGAGGCAGACAGTCACAAGCCAATAAGAGAGGGCAAGCAGGCTCTGTGTCTAGTGCTGGTCGTGGAGACGGTGCATCCTCATCAGCACGTGGCCATGGGACACGCTTGGCCTTTTTTTCGGCAGCTGGCCGTGTTGAGCCGCAACATGCGGAAGACTTGGTCGAGTGGATGACCAAGCCGTCCTCATCCTCCTCATCCTCTCTCACCCATGCCCAGGGTGCTTTGTCTGGCAAAGCAGCGGCCTCTTCCCTCAGCTCAATGTCATCAGTGACTCCTTCCCTAGCCCCACCATGTCCTCCTGAGGATTCCCTCGAACTGTTTGACCACAGTGTTGGGTACATGCTCCAGGAGGATGCCCAGCGTTTGGAAGGCTCTGATGATGATACTGAGCTCAATGAAGGCAGTAACATGAGCACGGACAGAGGGGGTGCCCAAGAAGGACAGCAATCTGGCAGTCATGCTCCCCCTGCTGCAGCATACTGCCAGGTTTGCTCCAGTGATGAGGAGGGAGGGGATGATGAGGTCACTGACTCAACGTGGGTGCCTGATAGGAGAGAGGAGGAGGAGGAGGAGGAGGAGGAGGAGGAGGAGGAGGTGGCACATCACCAACTAGGCAGGATGCCCTCCAGGGGCCAGCCTAAGGGCAGCACATTGACTGCATCACACCCCAAAGCTCCACATGTGCAGGGCGCTGCAGTCTCTGCGCGTTATTCAAAAAGTTCTTTGGTGTGGGCCTTTTTTGAGACGAGTGCATCAGATCGCACCGCTGCTATTTGCAATATATGTCTCAAGCGTATCTCGCGTGGCCAAAACATCTCCCGCTTGGGTACCACATGCTTGACCAGACATATGTTGACCTGCCATGCAGTTCGTTGGCAAGCGTATCTAAAAGACCCACACCAAAGAACAAAGACGATCTCTCCTTGCTCCTCATCAGCTGAGATTTCCAACCCCACTAGACCTTCAGTCCTCTCTGCGACCTGCAGTGAGAGGAATGAAGGTGTAGAATTAGGTGTGTCACAGCCAAGTACTTATGGGCAATCTGCTTTTGGTACACCGACGTCAGATTGTACCAGGCAAATTTCCCTGCCCCAGCTGCTGCACCGCCGAAAGAAGTTTGCTCCCAGCCATCCACATGCCCAGCGGTTGAATGCTAGCTTGGCAAAATTGCTAGCACTTCAACTGCTGCCTTTTCAGTTGGTAGACTCTGCCCCCTTCCGTGAGTTTGTGGAATGTGCGGTTCCTCAGTGGCAGGTACCCAAACGCCACTTTTTCTCACGGAAGGCGATTCCGGCTCTCTACCGGCATGTGGAAGGCAATGTCCATGCCTCGCTGGACAGGGCGGTCAGCGGTAAGGTGCATATTACCGCTGACTCATGGTCCAGCAGGCATGGACAGGGACGTTACTTAAGTTTCACGGCGCATTGGGTGACTCTGCTGGCAGCTGGGAAGGATGCAGGACAAGGTGCAGTAGTGTTGGAGGTTGTTCCGCCACCACGCCTCCAAAATGCTGATTGTGACACACCTCTCTCCTCCACCCCCTCCTCTTCTTCTTCCTCCATGGCCTCTTCCTCGGAACCAGCGGTGCTCCGTAGGCGTTCAAGGGGCTACGCAAGTACGCAGGCCAAAAGATGCCATGCGGTGCTTGAGCTGGTGTGCTTGGGGGACAGGAGCCACACTGGGGCAGAGGTTCTGTCAGCTCTGCAGGGGCAGGTTCAGAGGTGGTTGACGCCACGCCAACTTAAGGCAGGAATGGTGGTTTGCGACAATGGCACCAACCTCCTCTCTGCCCTCCGACAGGGACAACTGACCCATGTGCCCTGTTTGGCTCACGTCCTTAACTTGGTGGTGCAGCGGTTCTTGGGCAGGTACCCGGGCTTACAGGATGTCCTGAGGCAGGCCAGGAAAGTCTGTGTGCATTTCCGCCGGTCATATAATGCCAGTGCTCGGCTGACGGACCTCCAAAAGGAGTTTAACCTGCCCAAGAACCGCCTAATCTGTGACATGCCCACCAGGTGGAACTCGACGTTGGCCATGCTGCAGCGGCTGCACACGCAGCAGAGGGCCATCAATGAGTACCTGTGCGACTATGGCACCAGGACAGGGTCAGGGGACCTTGGTTTTTTTTCCCCACGCCAGTGGGCCATGATCAGGGATGCATGCACTGTCCTGTCACCATTCGAGGAGGCCACGAGGATGGTGAGCACTGACAGTGCATGCATCAGTGACACTGTCCCCCTTGTCCACCTGTTGGAGCACACGCTGCGTGGGATAATGGACAGGGCACTTGAGGCAGAACAGAGGCAGGAAGAGGAGGACTTCCTTAGCTCTCAAGGCCCCCTTTATCCAGACAGTGTTCCTGCGTGCCCGCCGATCACACAGGAAGAGGACGAGGAGGAGGAGGAGGAGGAGGAGGAAGATTGTGTCAGTATGGAGGTGGAGCCTGGCACTCAGCATCAGCAGTCTTTAAGGGATCAGTCCCAAGGAACACATGGACTTGTACGTGGCTGGGAGGAGGTGGCTGCGGACGTTGTTGTCCTTAGTGACCCAGAGGACTCCGGACCGAATGCCTCAGCAAACCTACGCTGCATGGCCTCCCTGATCCTGCAAAGCCTGCGTAAGGATCCTCGTATTCGTGGTATCAAGGAGAAGGACCAATACTGGCTGGCAACCCTCCTTGATCCACGTTACAAGGGTAAGGTTGCGGACCTTATCTTGCCATCGCAGAGGGAGCAGAGGATGAAACATCTTCGGGAGGCCTTGCAGAAAGGTCTGTGCAACGCGTTCCCAGAGACTGGGAGGTTACAAACTCCTGTTTCTGGACAACGTGTTGCTGAGGCTTCGGTCAGTCAAAGAAGGAGCGGTGGAGAAGGTGGCCGTCTGACCGATGCGTTCAGACAATTTTTTGGTCCGCAGCCCCAAGGTATGATCGGTTCCAGCAACCATCGCCAGCGTCTGTTTTACATGGTGCAGGAATACCTAGGGGCAAGATCAGACTTGGACACCTTTCCCACCGAAAATCCTCTGGGTTACTGGGTCTTGAGGATGGATCACTGGCCAGAGCTTGCACAGTATGCAATTGAGCTACTGGCCTGTCCTGCATCCAGCGTTCTTTCGGAACGCACATTCAGTGCTGCTGGAGGCGTGGTAACCGATCACAGGGTGCGTCTGTCCACCGACTCGGTCGATCGGCTGACCTTCATAAAAATGAATCAGTCTTGGATCACCACCAGCTACCAAGCACCTGATGCAGATGTAACCGAATAATTTTTTTTGAAATCTCAGATCCCTTCAAAGACTGCCTATGCTGATGCTGAGTGACTATCCCTGAGTAATTATCCTCTTCCTCCTCAATCATCACGCTGATAGCTTGTAAGAACATTTTTGGTTCTGGGCGCCACCACCAGTGCCTAAGGCACAATTTTTCAGCCCCTGTTTAACAGGGGCGTGTAATTACAATTTTTGATGTAATACTTTGCAGCAGGGCTCGTTCCTGCATTCCAACTAGAGTGTCTGTGAGGGGTTGCAGTGTTGTGGCACCAGCACCAGTGCCTAAGACCCAATTTTTCTGCCCCTGTCTAACAGGGGCGTGTAATTACAATTTTTGATGCAATACTTTGCAGCAGGGCTTGTTCCTGCATTCCAACTAGAGTGTCTGTGAGGGGTTGCAGTGTTGTGGCACCAGCACCAGTGCCTAAGACCCAATTTTTCTGCCCCTGTCTAACAGGGGCGTGTAATTACAATTTTTGATGCAATACTTTGCAGCAGGGCTTGTTCCTGCATTCCAACTAGAGTGTCTGTGAGGGGTTGCAGTGTTGTGGCACCAGCACCAGTGCCTAAGACCCAATTTTTCTGCCCCTGTCTAACAGGGGCGTGTAATTACAATTTTTGATGCAATACTTTGCAGCAGGGCTTGTTCCTGCGTTTCAACTAGAGTGTCTGTGAGGGGTTGCAGTGTTGTGGCACCAGCACCAGTGCCTAAGACCCAATTTTTCAGCCCCTGTCTAACAGGGGCGTGTAATTACAATTTTTGATGCAATACTTTGCAGCAGGGCTTGTTCCTGCGTTTCAACTAGAGTGTCTGTGAGGGGTTGCAGTGTTGTGGCACCAGCACCAGTGCCTAAGGCCTAATTTTTCAGCTCCTGTTCAACAGGGGCATGTAATTACAATTCTTGATCTAATATTTCACAGCAGGGCCCTGTGAGGGCTTACAGTGTTTTGGCCACAGCAACACCTAAGGCCCAAATTTCTGCTGAGTATATAGGGCAGGACCCTACTTTCAAACATCTAACTTACAAACGACTCCTACTTGCAAACGGAAGGAGACAACAGGAAGTGAGATGAAATCTACCCCTAAGGAAGGGAAATTCTCTCCTGTAAGAGTTAATATGGGAAAACAATTTTTCCTTTCCACTGATGCTTTCCAATCCTTGTTCCACAAAAAAACCCAAATTTTCAAAAAACATTTTTCATTGGGACAAAAAAGTGAGGTGAAATCTTCTGAAGAGGAGGAAAGACGCAAAACAAATGTCACAGGGGTGATAACCCTTCCCTATGTTTTCCAAAAAGCTTAGAAAAGATTTTTTGGCTGGAGCTAAACACATTAAAAATGTTCAAAATTACAAACAGATTCTACTTAACAACAAACCTACAGTCCCTGTCTTGTTTGCACCGCCTGTATACTGCTGTTCAGAGTATATAGGGACCTTTCCTTATTTTAATTTGGGTGCGGGGTTCCCCTTAATATCCATACAAGACCCAAAGGGCCTGGTAATGGACTGGGGGGTACCCATGCCGTTTGTCTCACTGATTTTCATCCATATTGCCATGACCCGACATGACATTAAACCCGCAAGCAGTTTTAAATGAGATTTTTTCCTTTAAAAATGACATTTGGTGCAGGGACTGTTCTAAACATGGGAAACACGCGTCACTTTACAGGCATACTATAGACACCCCCCAGGTACGATATTTAAAGGAATATTTCACTTTTTTTTTTTTACTTTAAGCATCATTAAAATCACTGCTCCCGAAAAAACGGCCGTTTTTAAAAGTTTTTTTTGCATTGATACATGTCCCCTGGGGTAGGACCCGGGTCCCCAAACCCTTTTTAGGACAATACCATGCAAATTAGCCTTTAAAATGAGCACTTTTGATTTCGAACGTTCGAGTCCCATAGACGTCAATGGGGTTCTAACGTTCGTGCGAACTTGCGGTCCGTTCGCGGGTTCTGGTGCGAACCGAACCGGGGGGTGTTCGGCTCATCCCTACTCATATGTATGAAGAAATCAGCATCAACAGATATCTCCCGGTTGGTGGGTATTTATGCAGCATTCAGATGGAACCCAATCAGATTATCATGGACAAACCATGTCTCTAACAGCTTCTCCTCAATCTCTGTGAATTTCCATTTCTCTGTCCTAATAGACTGCGGTATATTACAGGTAGTGCAATGATATAGATGTAGCGCTGGTAGATTTTTTAATCTACCGCTGATAGGTAAATCTAGTGGGTCACTTATTATAGGAAGTTATATTTGCCTCTGTTCCTGCTTGGCTGACATTGCGTGTAGTTCCACACTGTGTGGGTGGGTGTCGTTGTCGCCATGGGCCAGTGTTGGAAAAGCAACGTGTTGAAGCGTATGAGTGCTCCTCTGTCCCAGGGACAATTCGGTGGAGGTGGTTCTCCGAGTTGCATTCTGGGAGAGGGTATTTATGGGACAGACGCCATGTTTAGAAGTTTGTTTTCAGCCACCTGCTGGCCCTCCTGGCCGACAGGTTTGTGTTAAGAGTACCACCTCGTTGTCCTCCGTTCCGGAGGCCCACGTCGCTGCTGCATGTGGGTGGGCCCAGAAGCCTGTCTGGGGCCTACCACAGCAGCAGAGGAACGGTCCTGAGCTGTCTATCCTGAGAGAAGAAGCTGGACAACCGAGGAGATCCCAGGGGAGGACCTGTCATGGAAGGATCAGGCAGAGTGCTGGTCTGGAGAGGGGCCTGGTGACTTGATTGGAGGATGTATCCTGAAGTAATCTTACTGCATACTACTGCCGGGTTGGCTTAAAGTCCATGTCCATGACAGGAACGGGTGAGCAATTGATGGGAAATGTATCTGGGTCTGTAAATAAATATCTGCCAGCAGAAGAGCTGGGAGATTCAGAGATAGAATCCATGATCTCTCCGGTGATGATGACCTGTTTGAGACTATGTCACAGGAACGGTTGTGGGCCCAAGATGAGGATGTCGCCTCTGCTATGACTTTCCCTGAATGGACAGCCCTGAGTTCTGGGAGGATATCACCTTGTGTGGAGCCACGCAGCACTGTAAATGACACATTGTCAAAAGTTGCTAGTTCACTTCAGACACCGGCTGGGTCTATGGTGAGCAAATCATTGGATTCATGTGTGCCTCCTGGTATGGGGAAAAATAGATCTCTACCGAAACTTGCACGTTTGCAGAGAATGTTGAACAAGCGTGTAGCTACGGAATATGGTTTGGAGTTCCCTTATGTCCCTCAGGACATAATGCAAGTGATTGAAGCTAATCGGGAGCTTTGATACAGTGAAACTGTTTGGGACTATTTGTCTGTGCCTAAGCCTTTCCGAAAAACTGGATGTTCTGTTGCTATGGATGAACGCTTCAGTGGATGTTTTATGCACTGGAACTATGGTCGGCACATTCATGCTGACAAAGTGGTCATTTGCAGACCCGGAAAAGATGACGTTGTATATTTCATCACTACAGTGGATAAACTGAGAAAAACACTGACATTGCCAGATCCCCGGTTTTATTGGTAATTATGGACAAAAGTACTTTGGGATAGTTAGTTAGTGTCAGTATATAGAGATCATCGTGGTCAAGATCTGAATGCTCATCTCAGTGTTTCAAATCCAAGGACTTATTTTTTTTAGCCGGATTTCTTTCATTTAAAGAAAAAAATGTATATATAGGCATGGACTCCTAAAGATTATTCTGATGTAGATAATGGGAAGAGAGTTTCATTTTTCCAAATGAGACTTTGCTCCTGAAACTGTATAGGTAGCATATGTGTTTAATATTGTCATGGTTATGCAATAGTTTGTCGGTCAGCTTACCTGTCTCCATGTGTTCATCTCTAGAGACCAGCTGACCCTCACCTGACTGCTTTTGTAACCTCTCCTCTAAGCATGGCCCCACCCCAGGCCCTATCAGGGAACCATATATTAACCTGTGCACTGCAAGCCAGCAGTGCTGATCAACCATTGTGTTAGCTTTCATGTGTACTTGCTGTGTTTCCTACGTCTGATTCCAGTTACCGACTTTGGCCTGTTCTTAACTATTCCTGTCTGCTCGAGACCCTGACCTTTGGCGTGTCCCCGACCATCCCTGTTTGCCTGTGACCCTGAACCTTGGCGTGAACTCTGTTGTCCTTGTCTGCTTGTGGCCCCGACCTTGTCTTGTCCCTTACTTTCCTTGTTGTTCCAGCCTGCTGCCTCCTTCCTCTTCTCCTGTAGTCTACCGTGAGCTGTGAGACCCTGGGGGGCCGCAACCTGGAGCCAGACTGCAGCGCAGTCCATCCTTACCACTAAAGGCTCTGGTGAACACCTGCTGACTCTTAGACTCCGCGCCCTGGGGAATCTATGCTCTAGCTCCCAGTGGGATCTGTGTCAGAGATCCAGTAGACCTGCTTCCTGAACCTCCCAGGGTTCAATCCGCAGCAGTCAGTCCTAGGGTCCACTACCTAGCGGTGCACTTCTGACTCCCACAGAGTGCATCTGTCACCTAGCCTCAAGGTGACCTGACAAATATGTTTTCCTTTTCAGGAACCATTTGATCTCCTATCAAGCTGTTAGGATTTTCAGCTAGATAGATAGTGGGGTTATGTACAGTCATAGGATGGTTTTGTTTGCGGATGTGAACATATTGTTTTACAAATGTTAATCTTATAATGTCTTTCTACTGTCTTTCCTTCTTCTTTACCTAAATCCAAGTTATAAGCTCAAATACCTGCTCTCAGGCTTGGGAGTTATTATTTTTGTGACAGACATTGAGGACAATGTCTATTGTAGTGGGGGGAGTATGTAGCGCTGGTAGATTTTTTAATCTACCGCTGATAGGTAAATCTAGTGGGTCACTTATTATAGGAAGTTATATTTGCCTCTGTTCCAGCTTGGCTGACGTTGCGTGTAGTTCCACACTGTGCCGGTGGGTGTCGTTGTCGCCATGGGCCAGTGTAGGAAAAGCAACGTCTTGAAGCGTATGAGTGATCCTCTGTCCCGGAGACAACTCAGTGGAGGTGGTCCTCTGAGTTGCATTCTGGGAGAGGGTTTTTATGGGACAGACGCCATGTTTAGAGGTTCATTTTCAGTCACCTGCTGGCCCTCCTGGCCGACAGGTATGTGTTAAGAGTACCACCTCGTGGCCCACATCGCTGCGGCATGTGGGTGGGCCCAGCAGTCTTTCTGGGGCCTACCACAGAAGCAGAGGAACGGTCCTGAGCTGTCTATCCTGAGAGAAGAAGCTGGACAACTGAGGAGATCCCAGGGGAGGACCCGTCATGGAAGGATCATGCAGAGTGCTGGTCTGGAGAGGGGCCTGGTGACTCGATTTGAGGACGTATCCTGAAGTAATCTTACTGCATAGTACTGCCGTCGTTGGCTTAAAGGTTCAAGTACTGTGTCTGATATTCATAGCAAACCAATACATCCTGTGGCAGAGGATCGTACAGGTTTTATTTCAAACAAGTCTGTGGCAGAGACTTTTGTTTGTGCTACACACTGGCTGCTAGACAAGTGAGAGAGGTCTATCCAGGCGGGCAAAGATTGAATCCCACAAGGGGAGCGCATTCAACTACAAGTTATTAATTACTAAGGATGTTCTGAAGAATATTAAGGAAAGGTATTTGAGCTTCCCTGCAGCTTTCCTTCTGCCTCTTTCCTGCTACTTCCTTTATTTGTTAATTAAAGCATTGGAAAACCTACTCAAGTGTTTGGTGCTTATATCGTCCAGAGGTAAACTCAACGGAACCCTAGACCTGGTGCCAGTGAAACAGAGGTATCGAGAGTGAAGGTAACAGGCCCGCTTTAAACCAGCAGCTCCACCAACAGTTAATGCTACATAGAGAAGAGAGAAAAGCTTCCAATAGTCTAGTATGTTAAAAATAACCTGGAGTTTCATTTATTAAGATGCTAAAAAATGGACTCTCACATTTTAAAACAATAAAATAGGCAAATAAACAGAAGAATCGGCATTCACAGCGCCTTCGCACTTTGTTTCCAGTATACGTCTGCTTACGGCCACACACTACGCATTACAGCTGGGGAGCTTCCCCAGCTGAAGTCACGAGACGTGACATAACGCGTAGGGCGTGGCCATAAGCAGATGTATACCGGAAACAAAGTGAGAAGGCGCCGCTTTATTTGTGTGTATTGTGAACACTTAGGTTTTGCTGCTGGTCCTGCACATTTTAGTCACACACCCTGGTCATAGATATTAGGGATGAGCTTCGAGTTCGGGTGTTCGCAAGTTCGCCGAACAGCGAACAATTTGGGGTGTTCGCGGCAAATTCGAATGCAGCAGAACACCCTTTAAAAGTCTATGGGAGAAATCAAAAGTGCTAATTTTAAAGGCTTATATTCATGGTATTGTCATAAAAAGTGTTTGGGGACCTGGGTCCTGCCCCAGGGGACATGGATCAATGCAAAAAAAAGTTTTAAAAACGGACGTTTTTTCGGGAGCAGTGATTTTAATAATGCTTACCTGGGGGGTGTCTATAGTATGCCTGTAAAGGGGCGCATGTTTCCCGTGTTTAGAACAGTCTGACAGCAAAATGACATTTCAAAGGAAAAAAGTCATTTAAAACTACTCGCGGCTATTAATGAATTGCCGGTCCGACAATACACATAAAAGTTCATTGATAAAAACGGCATGGGAATTCCCCACAGGGGAACCCCGGACCAAAATTTAAAAAAAAAAAATGACGTGGGGGTCCCCCTAAATTCCATACCAGGCCCTTCAGGTCTGGTATGGATTTTAAGGGGAACCCCGCACCATGTCATTTTGCTGTCAGACTGTTCTAAACACGGGAAACATGCGCCCCTTTACAGGCATACTATAGACACCCCCCAGGTACAAAATTTAAAGTCATATTTTATTATTTCACTTTAAGCATTATTAAAATCACTGCTACCGAAAAATGTCCGTTTTTAAAACTTTTTTTGCATTGATCCTTGTCCCCTGGGGCAGGACCCAGGTCCCCAAACACTTTTTACGACAATAACTTGTATATAAGCCTTTAAAATTAGCACTTTTGATTATTCATGATTATTATTTAATTATTCATGTTCGTGTCCCATAGACTTTAACGGTGTTTGCGTGTTCAAACAAATGTTTTGCCTGTTCGCAAGTTCTGGTGCGAACCGAACAGGGGGGTGTTCGGCTCATCCCTAATAGATATATTACTATTTGCTCGTATTAGCGTGAAGGATGCTTTCACATATCATTGGTTGTCATGTTTCTTGAGATGTCAATAAAAATGCATCTGGTTAAAATTAATGGGGAGGAGTGTTCCGCTGCCCCAGAAAAGCCAGGGAGGTCAGAAATGATGGGCCCAAGCCAAAAAAGATCACACACAGAGGGCATCTAACCTCCAACCAAGAAAGAAGGGGGAAGGGAGTATTTTTTGACCGTGCAGTGAGTCGGGCAGACCCTTGTTGTAGGCTTGAAGTTGGCAAAGTGCAGATTTTGAAAAAACAGCATATGTTTCAAACACAGGAGAAAGAGGAACAAGCATTACCTCACAGATCTCTGGTCTGGGATCACTGTTGCCTCATCTGCTTGCTGCAGCGAGCAAAGTCTGTATACATATATACACGCATGTTTCTTGATATTGTACTTTGTATTTTTGTATAATAGATATATGCATCCTATTGTGACTTCCCATAAGTAACCAATTCATTTTTAAACTTTTCTAATAAAACATCAATATATTTTCAATACATTTATTTGTGAAGGAATTTCTGCCTTTAAAAGTCACACAGAGGAACCTACTTGTTTTTGCAGTGAACAAACAGAATTATGAAGGCCAAGGAACACACTAGAGAAGTCAGGGATAACGTTGTGAAGAAGTTTAAAGCAGGGTTAGGTTTAAAAAAAAAATATCCCAAGCTTTGAACATCTCACGGAGCACTGTTCAATCCATCATTCAAAAATGTTAAGAGTATGGCACAACTGCAAACCTACCAAGACATGGCCGTCCACCTAAACTGGCAGGCTGAGCAGGGAGATCATTAATCAGAAAAAGCAGCCAAGAGGCCCATGGTTACTGTGGAGGAGCTGCAGAAATTCACAGCTTAGGTGGGAGAATCTGTCCCCAGGACAACTATTAGTCACTAAGGATGAGCCAAACACGATTTGCACCAAGGGAACCGGGTCCTGCCCCAGGGGACATGTATCAATGCAAAAAAAAGTTTTAAAAACTTCTGTTTTTTCGGAAGCATTGATATTTTTAATGCTTAAAGTGAAACAATAAAAAATGAAATATTCCTTTAAATATCGTGCCTGGAGCGGTGTCTATAGTATGCCTGTAAAGTGGCGCAGTTTTCCCATGTTTAGAACAGTACCACAGCAAAATTACATTTCTAAAGGAAAAAAGTCATTTAAAACTGATCGTGGCTGTAATGAACTGTCGGTTCTCGGCAATTATAGATAAATTATAGATACAACTCATTGAAAAAAATGGCATGGGGTCCCCCCCAGTCCATTACCAGGCCCTTTGGGTCTGGTATGAATATCAAGGGGAACGCTGTGCCAGATTAAAAAAAATGTTGTAGGGGTCCCCCCAAAATCCATACCACACCCTTTAGGATCTGACCCTGAAGCACCTTGTCCACATGTTGATGGGGACAAGGGCCTCATCTCCACAACCCTTGCCTGGTGGTTGTGGGGGTATGTTGGGGGAACCCCAGATCCCGCCCCCCCAAGTGAATTGGTAACAGGTCCTTTATTAAAAGATTTTTTAAAAAGTCCAGCGATGTCCATTCATCTTCTATCACGCCGCAGATGAGCCGAAAAAAGAAAGAAAAAATGCAACACCTCCACCTCCGTGGGAGGCTCCCGCCGAGTGATGCTTCCCATTGGTGACAGCTGTTATATAGCTGGGGGCGGGGCCACATGGTTACGTCACTGCCCTCTGCTGTATAACAGCTGTCACAAATTGGAAGTGTCACTCGGCGGGAGCCTCCCATGGAGGCGGAGGTGTTTTTTTTCTTTTTCGGCTTGTCAGCGGCATGATAGAAGATGAATGGACATTGCTGGACATTTTTTTTTATCTTTTAATAAAGGTCCCAAGCTGTCTCTTGTCTTTTCTATCATTTTTGACACTTTTTTTGTGAAATGGTAGGGGTATAATGTACCCCATTACCAATTTACGTGGGGGGGTGGGATCTGGGGGTCCCCTTGTTAAAAGGGGCTTTCAGTTTCCGATAAGCCCCCTGCCCACATACCCCCACAACCACTGGGCAAGGGTTGTGGGGATGAGGCCCTTGTCCCCATCAGACCCCAAAGCACCCTCCCCATGTTGAGGGCATGTGGCCTGGTATGGTTCAGGAGGGGGGGTCTGAAGGGTCTGGTATGGATTTTGAGGAGACCCCTATGCCATTTTTTTTTTACATTTGGCGCAGGGTTCCCCTTAATTTCCATACCAGACCTGAAGGGCCTAGTATGGATTTTGAGGGGACCCCCACGCATTTTTTTTAAATTTTTGGTTCAGGGTTCCCCTAAATATTCATGCCAGACCCAAAGGGCCTGGTAATGGATTGGGGGGGACCCCATGCCATTTTTTTCAATGAGTTTTAACTATATTGCCGAGACCTGACAATTCATTACAGCCGTGATCAGTTTTAAATGACAATACTTCCTTTAGAAATGTAATTTTGCTGTGATACTGATCTAAAGCATGGGAAAATGTGTCACTTTACAGGCATACTATAGACACCCCCCCCCCCCAGGCATGATATTTAACAGAATATTTCATTTGTATTGCTTCACTTTAAGCATTAAAAAAATCACTGCTCCCAAAAAAACATCCGTTTTTAAATCATTTTTTTGCATTGATACATGTCCCCTGGGGCAGAACCCAGATCCCCAAACACTTTTTATGACAATAACTTGCATATAAACCTTTAAAATGAGCACTTTTGAGTTTTCATGTTAGTGTCCCATAGACTTTAACAATATTCTGGCGGCTTTCAAATTTGCCCCGAACACCGCATATTGTTCAGAGTTCGCCCGAACATCAGAACAACGAAAGTTCGGCTAGAATTTATGCTCAGGCCAAACCGCTCACCCATCCCTATTAGTCATGCACTTCACAAATCTAGCCTTTATGGAAGAGTGGCAAGAAGAAAGCCATAAGAAGTCCCATTTGCGGTTTGTGAGAAGCCATGTGGGGGACACAGCAAACATATGGAAGAAGGTCCTCTGGCAAGATGAGACCAAAATTGAACTTTTTCACCTAAAAACAAAAAGCTATGTGTGGCAGAAAACTAACACTGTACATCACCCTGAACACACCACCCCCCTCTGTAAAACATTGTGGTGGCAGCATCATATTGTGGGGATGCTTTTCTTCAGCAGGGACAGGGAAGCTGGCCAGATTTGAATGGAAGATGGATGGAGCCAAATACAGGGCAATCTTAGAAGAAAACACGTTAGAGTCTGCAAAAGACTTGTGGCTGGGATGGTTTACCTTCCAGCAGGGCAATGACTCTAAACATACAGCCAGAGCTACAATTGAATGGTTTAGATCAAAGCATATTCATGTGTTATGCCCCGTACACACGGTCGGATTTTCCGATGGAAAATGTCCGATAGGAGCGTGTTGTCGGAAATTCCGACCGTGTGTGGGCTCCATCGGACATTTTCCATCAGATTTTCCGACACACAAAGTTGGACAGCAGGAGATAAAATTTTCCGACAACAAAATCCGATCACGTCAATTCCGACCGTGTGTGGCCTGTTCTGACGCACAAAGTGCCACGCATGCTCAGAAGGAATTCCGAGACGGGACAGCTCATTCTGGTAAACTTAGTGTTCGCAATGGATACAGCACTTTCGTCACGCTGCAATGTTAAAAATGGTTTAATACAGCGCACTCTCTTCTTCTTTATAATGTGACAAGAATTAAGTAGTTTTGCTGCTCATATTCACACACACTTCTCACAAACTTTTATTTGTGTTTTTTTAGTGGGATTCCCTGAATATATTGTTATTAGTTGTCACATCTTTTATATTTTTTTTTTTTTGGATTTTCAGCCTTTTGTTTTCGTTAATGTTTGGATTTTTTCCAAGGCTGATCTTTGTTCAATGTTATTTTTATTTTTACTCCAGAATATTTTTGTGTGTGTTTTGTGTGTCAAGTTACCCCAACACCATTGATATCTTTTCTTATTTAATCTCCAGGAGATTGTTTGGTGTTGTTGTCCCTTGTTCATTTCACATTGTATATTTGAAATGTACCTGAATCCTCACAAACAAACTGTCCTTTTTGAAGTAAAACACATAGGAGAGTATAATTCAAAACAAAAATTCCTTTATTAAGGGATCAGAACCAAACAAAGAGGAAGGCAACACTGGATCAACAAGAGAAATTAGCGAAGCCTGGGACCCCCACGGCAGACATCAATTCTTCAACATCAAAATTGGTGGCCTGAGGAGTCCATATGTAAGGGAGGGCAGTCTGGTCCAGAATTCGCAGAGATCCGGATAGCAGCAGATGACATGTGTGTCCCCAGGCTGTGGTACCAAAAGAGGCTGCATCTTTTGGTCGACCAGACTGAACCCAGGGCAATCACTGTTTGGTCTTCCTTCCACGCTTCCTTCCGGGCTGTGGCTGTGCAGTTGGAGATGTGGCAGGAGGAGGAGTAGGACCTGGAGGAGGAGGAGGACTGGGAGGACCTGGAGGAGGACTGGGGGGACCTGGAGGAGGACTGGGGGGACCTGGAGGAGAGGGAGGAGGAGGAGGAGGACCTGCAGGAGGAGGAGGACCATCACAAAGGTGTGTCTGAGGTGTCATTTGGCCCCTCATACCTTTCTCAAGAGCCTCCAATATGAGAGCCTCACACATGACTTGTTGGCCCTCCTCCATCCTCTGCATTTTATATGCAATGAAGGCAGCAATGTTCTCCTCCATGGTGTGGGGTGCTCCCAGGACCTCTGTAGCCCTCCAAAAGAATCCTATAGCAGCCTCCTCTAGGGCACTCCTCCTACTGCCACTTTCTCTTTTCAGGGGGGGTGGAGGGACCTGCAGATCAGCCAGCCGGCTTGGCCCAGCCACCTCCTGGCTGAGACTTCCCTGTGTATGAAAAAGGGACATGGTTTTAGTTGTTGCTTCATCAATCACAATCCTAAATTAGTACTCCCAACTAACATCTAGTTAACATCATTGATTGGACAAGCAGAAATATTTAGAGGAATGCTATACCTGGCTCAATCTGGGCTCCTCCACATGTGGCCTGGAAGGCCCAGGTTGGGCGTCAGAAGCCTCAGCCGGGGGGGAAGGAAGTGTGGAAGGAAGACTGGAGAGGGATGGCCTGGGTTCAGTCTGGCCTGCCAGAAAGTGCAGCCTGTTGTAGTACAACATCCTGGGGACATAGATGTCATCTGCTGCTCCGGATCTTTGTGAATCCAGGACTTTCTTGCGCTCCCTCAGATATTGTCAGAGAGCTCACCTTGCTGGTCATGGGATTGGCCACCAGAGGGCGTGCCTGTGAGCAAGCCGGCCTATTTAAGTTTGTCAGGCACTCTGTTCAGTGCTGCCTGATCATCAGCTTCCTGTGCCATAGTTCCTGTTTCCTGTCTTGTTTTCCTGTTTACCTGATCTCCTGACGACCCGGATTGCCCTTGGATTCTCCTGTTTGCTGCCTGTACCTGACCTTGGCCTGTTTGACTACGCTTCTGCCTGCTCCTATTGTACCTTGCTGCCAGTCTGTTGCCGAACCCTGCTTGTGTCCCAATCTGCCTGTCTTGCTCCTGCTCAGCACCTGTTACCAGTGTTACGGACTACTGACCTGTTGTCTGAAGATCATCTCTCATCCTGTACCTGGATCTCTTCAGCAGGCTCTCATACCATTCCGCACTCTCGTGCCTCCTGTCTGCTCTACCAGGGGCCGTGAGTCGGATAAGTAAGGGAGTCTACCCTCTGCCCAAGCGGACTCATCAGTCTGGTAAGTAAAAGTCTGACAGTATCAGGCAGCCATGACTGAGTCTGGGCAGGGGGCCTCCCCCATGGATGAACTATGTAGACACCTGGCAGGACTTACCCAGGCCGTGAAAAGCCTTCAGGAAGGTTACTCAAGATTGGAGGAACAAGTCCAGGCCTTATCTTCCTCTTCCAACCCCCAGGGGGCGTCTTCTGCTGGATTCCAATCTGCACCCTCCGTAGTAATGCTTCCTCCAGAGCCCAGAGTACCCACTCCTGAGAAATTTGCCGGTGAACGCAGCAAGTATCGTGCCTTCCGCAATTCCTGCGAACTCTACTTTGCTCTGCAACCCCGCACATTTTCACTGGAAGTGACCAAAGTAGGCTTTGTTATTTCCCTGCTGACAGGTGAGCCACAAACCTGGGCTCACCGCCTTCTGGAGCAAAAATCTATCTCCCTAGATAGCCTAGATGATTTCTTCAGGGCCATGTCCCAATTATATAAAGATCCCCAACTGACAGCGACTGCTGAAGCTGCACTGCACTCTCTGCAACAGGGTCGCAGATCGGCCGAAGATTATGCAGTCGACTTCAGACGTTGGAGCGGCGATACGGACTGAAACGATGCTGCCCTGCGTCATCAGTTCAGAATGGGACTATCTGACCCACTCAAGGACGAGTTGGCTCGAGTGGGGGTACCTCAGTCTCTGAAAGACCTCATCGATCTCTCCATCCAGATTGACCGTCGCCTAAGAGAGCGTCGGTCAGAAAGGTCTACCAGCCACCTTCATCCCACCTGGATGTTACCCAAGGTTCCCAGTCCGGTCAGTCAGTTTCCCCCCGGCTTCATCTGAGTCGACTCCAGAACCCCCTGAACCCATGCAACTCGGTCTGCTCCGGCCTACGCTTACTCCAGAGGAAAAGATGCGCAGACGAACCCACAACCTGTGCCTATACTGCGGTGAATTCGGGCACTACGTGAGAGCCTGCCCCAACAAGATGCGTAAGTGTCGTTCTGCCTCTTCAATGTGTGCATCTGTGTTACCTAAACTTGGTTCTCATCTCGCTCTTTCCTTCACTCTGCAGCTTCCAGGAGGGAGTATTCCAGTGTCAGTAATTATTGATTCCGGTGCATGCAGCTGTTTTATCGATTTGACCTTTGCTGCCAACCATCGTATTCCCCTTCAACCTAAGGCTCAGGGGCTTGCTGTCCATCTAGCGGATGGATCCATCCTTAGTTCAGGCCCGGTCACTCAAGAGACCGTCCCCTTGCTGGCCACCATGGGTACCCACCATCAGGAGCATCTGCGTCTGGATGCCATCTCTTCTCCTCTCTTCCCTATTATCCTAGGGATGCCCTGGCTGCAGGCCCACAATCCCAGTATCAACTGGGCCACAGGAGAAGTAAAATTTCTCTCTGAGTATTGCCAACAGCATTGTTTACAGCAATCTTCTGACATGACCTCCCAACTCCTGTGCTTGGACTCAGATGCTGAACTACGTCAGTCTATCCCTGAAGCTTATCTGGACTTCCTGGATGTATTTAGTAAAAAAGGAGCAGAAACCTTGCCCCCTCATAGGCCGTATGACTGTCCTATAGAACTGTTACCTGGTACTGAAGTTCCATTTGGGAGAATCTTCCCGTTAACTGAGCAGGAGTTAGACACATTAAAGACTTACATAGATGAAAACTTGGAAAAAGGGTTCATTCGTCCTTCTACCTCCCCAGCCGGTGCCGGCATCTTTTTTGTCGAGAAGAAGGACCACTCGTTACGTCCCTGCATCGATTACCGGGAGTTGAATAAGATCACCATTCAGAATCGTTATCCCTTGCCTTTAGTACCTGAACTTTTTCAAAGATTAGGAACCACAGTCATATTCACAAAACTAGATCTCCGCGGAGCTTATAACTTGATCCGTATCAGAAAAGGGGACGAATGGAAGACGGCCTTCCGTACTCGATTCGGGCACTTCGAGTACCTTGTCATGCCATTTGGATTATGCAACGCTCCCGCAACCTTCCAACATTTCGTCAACAATATTTTCCGTGATTACCTGGATCTGTATGTAATAGTATACCTTGACGACATCTTGATCTTCTCCTCTTCTCTAACCGATCACCGTAGACATGTCTGCAATGTCCAAACCCGGCTTAGGCAACACGGCCTCTATGCAAAACTCGAGAAATGCGAGTTTGAACGTCAATGTATTCAGTTCTTGGGCCTAGTCATCTCAGTGGAGGGTATCAGGATGGACCCCCAAAAGGTGTCTGCTATTCTGGATTGGCCTGCTCCGATAGATAAAAAAGGGGTACAACGCTTTATTGTCTTTGCCAATTTTTACCGGAAGTTTATTAAAGGTTTTTCTGCAATCATCGCTCCAATCACCAAATTGACCAAACAGGGAACCCGATTCTCTTGGACTGACAAAGCCCAGTTGGCTTTCGAAAGACTCAAAAAGCTATTTACTTCAGCCACCATTTTGAAACACCCTAACCCTGTCCTACCATTTATCTTGGAGGTAGACGCTTCGGAGATCGCAGTGGGAGCGGTGCTCTCTCAATGACAGGGCGCCAAGGCCCTCCTCTATCCAGTAGCGTTCTTTTCACGCAAACTTTCAATTTCGGAATGAAATTATGATGTGGGGGATCGAGAACTTCTGGTCATCAAGGTGGCTCTGGAGGAATGGCGTTACCTATTGGAGGGTGCTGCACATTCTATTCTGGTCTACACCGACCACAAGAATCTGGAATACCTGAGAACAGCCAAAAGATTAAGACCTCGTCAGGCCAGATGGGCACTTTTTTTCTCACGATTCCAGTTTCACATAACTTACAGGCCCGGTTCCAAGAATATAAAGTCAGATGCTCTTTCCCGCATGTTTTACGATTCAGAGAAGACCGTATCTTCCGATACGATTCTTCCTTCGGGGAACTTCCTGCTCCTCCAAGGGGACCTTGTTTCACGGATAAGACAGGCCTCGGTGGGAATGCTTCCGTACCCTGAAACAGATTGGAGAGAGGGCCTGTTTTGGCGAAGAGACAAGATCGTGGTTCCCGAGAAGCTAAGGGTGACTGTGAAGGAACTATGTCATGATCATAAGTTGGCCGGACATTTCGGTGTCCTGAAAACCACTGAGTTGGTACAGCGCACCTTCTGGTGGCCTCAATTAGCCTGTGACTGTAAAAATTTTGTGGATTCTTGCAACACTTGTGCTTGGAGTAAGAACACCAGGACAAAGGCCTGGGGATTATTAAAACCCTTACCTGTTCCAGAGAGACCATGGAAGATGATATCAATAGACTTCATCGTGGAATTACCCCCCTCCAAGGGTTTCTCTACTATTTTTGTTGTGGTAGACAGGCTGTCGAAGATGGCACATTTCCTCCCCATGAAGGGTACACCTTCGGCTATGGATACGGCAAAGATTTTTCACAAAGAAGTGGTTAGGTTACATGGAGTCCCAGCAAGCATTGTGCCCGATCGGGGTGTTCAATTCACTTCAAGGTTCTGGAAGGCCCTCTGTGGTTCCCTCGAAATTGAATTGGCCTTTTCATCCGCCTATCATCCCCAGACGAACGGGCAAACTGAGAGAACCAACCAGACCTTGGAGCAATACCTCAGGCGCTTCTCTGCCTTCTCTCAGGATGTCTGGGTTTCCTTATTACCCGTTGCAGAATTCTCCTATAACAACTCCTTGCACTCTGCCATCAATCAAACACCATTTTACGCTAATTACGGGTTCCATCCATCTTTTCTACCAATCTCAGTACCTGAATGCTCCGTTCTGGCCGTCTCAGAGACTATGAATTTCTTTTCCACCAACAATAAGATCCTACAAGAGACTATGGCCAAATCCCAGGATTACAATAAAAAAATGTTTGATAAGAAGAGGCATGGAGAATTGATCTTGGAGCCCGGCAACCAAGTGTGGTTGTCTACAACTAATATGAAAATGTCTTTTCCCTCTAGGAAATTAGGCCCTAAGTTTATGGGTCCGTTCCCAGTGAAGAGGAAAATAAATGATGTGACCTATGAACTTGATTTGCCAGACTCTCTAAAAGTACACCCGGTCTTCCATGTGATGCTGCTGAAACCTGCTACCTCTAATCCTTTTGCTGGTCGCACTGTCGGCCCACCCAAACCTGTCATAATTGACAATGAAGAGGAATTCGAGGTAGAGGCAATCCTTGACTGTAGGAAAAGGAGGAATGGAATTCAGTATCTTATTAAATGGAAGGGGTATGGTCCGGAGGACAATTCCTGGGAACCAGAAAACAATTTACATGCCCCGGAACTTTTACAGACTTTCAGAAATGTTCATGCCTCCAAGTTGGCCCGGCTGGGCATCCGGAGGCTGCCCTTAGGGAGGGGGCACTGTCAGAGAGCTCACCTTGCTGGTCATATGATTGGCCACCAGAGGGCGTGCCTGTGAGCAAGCCGGCCTATTTAAGTTTGTCAGGCACTCTGTTCAGTGCTGCCTGATCATCAGCTTCCTGTGCCATAGTTCCTGTTTCCTGTCTTGTCTTCCTGTTTACCTGATCTCCCGACGACCCGGATTGCCCTTGGATTCTCCTGTTTGCTGCCTGTACCTGACCTTGGCCTGTTTGACTCCGCTTCTGCCTGCTCCTATTGTACCTTGCTGCCAGTCTGTTGCCGAACCCTGCTTGTGTCCCAATCTGCCTGTCTTGCTCCTGCTCAGCACCTGTTACCAGTGTTACGGACTACTGACCTGTTGTCTGAAGATCATCTCTCATCCTGTACCTGGATCTCTTCAGCAGGCTCTCATACCATTCCGCACTCTCGTGCCTCCTGTCTGCTCTACCAGGGGCCGTGAGTCGGATAAGTAAGGGAGTCTACCCTCTGCTTAAGCGGACTCATCAGTCTGGTAAGTAAAAGTCTGACAGATATGTACTCCTCAGGCAACCAATTAATATCTTTAAATAGGTGATGTCTGCCGTGGGGATCACCTGCTTCACAATTTCACACAATTGCACCAGTGCTGCCTTCCTCTTTGCTTGGTTCTTGAAATGGGGGTGGTTAATCTCCCACAGACAGGGCAGCTCCCTTAGCATCTCTAGGAATACTGACATGAAGTCATTATCTTTGAGTAGCATATCCATGTTCACTGCCAGACACAACACAAGACAAAGCCTAATGTCAGACAAAACTCTCCTAATCTTGTTACAATATAGGCCTCAATCTAGAAGCAGTATAGGCACAAGTTTGTCTCTTACCTTCGTTCTTACGATCGGCGCGTCCAATGCTCCTTCCTCCGCTCACAGATCGTACGTAATACGCACGCGTGTTACGCTTTATACACACTGCGCATGCGTGTAACTCCGCCCGTCCCTGACGTTCTTTCTAGTCTATTCCCCACCCCTTTTCGTTCGGTGCAGTGGGTGAAGAGCATGATGGTGGAGTTAGAGCAGATGTGTGCTAATTATAGCAACGAGGAGGAGGAGGAGGAAAGCCCGGATCCGGACACGTCCCGATCCAGAAGGAGACGTTTTAAGGCCACAAATATGTCCTTTGGGGAGATGTTGGAGATGGTCGACATCATGAGGAAGTCCGACTATGACGGGAAGTATGGGCCTTACCCCAACCCCAACATCAGAAAGGCCAAGATCATGGCGAAAGTGATCAAAAGCCTTCACAGGAATTTCGGGGTCCGAAGATCGAAAGATCAGCTCAGGAAGCGGTGGTCGGACCTGAAGTTGAGAGAGCCAGAGCAGTACCGAAAGATCCAGAGAGTACTGCAAAAAAGTAAGTAGTTGTGCTGTGTTCCTATTCTTTCTGTCTTTATTACGTTCGTGCTGCTCCATGTGCTTTTATTAATTGTAACGTTTAAAAGGGCAACTTGAATGTTCATGGGCCCATTATTCGTTCGTATCAAACATTTTTCTTTCGGCCTCTAGAACACCATTGTTTAGGCCATATGCATTTTCCCACATTTTTTTTGGGCCTACTTGGATGCCAAATATTTGTTTGTGTAGATGGGTTTGTTACTAGAATGAAATGCCAACTAGATTGTGTGTAAGGAGAGGACACTGAGCAGCTGTTTTCACATCTGGACACTGGAGCACTAGTGTAGGACACCAGAACAACATTTTTATTAGGGGGGACACAGGTGCTCCAGTGTATACTACAGGGGGGGCTACATCTGTGAAGCTTGTTTTCCTATTTCTAGTTCGGCCATCAAATATCTGTGTGCTAATTACACCATTTTTGTTTTACATAGGGGAGAAAAGACTCGGAGGACACCCCTCATCCGAGGAGACCAGAGACCCCCCACCTCTGGAAGAAGGTGAAATACCCCAAACCCAAGCTGAGCAGGAGGAAGAAGAAGATGTGGTGGAGATTGGCACCACAACAGGTGAGTATCTGCGACCACAGGCTCAGGTAAAAGAAATGGATGGTGGCAGATTTTTGAGACCTTTTTTTTTTTTTTTATCTCTTTTTAGGTGATCGTGATGTGAGGGATAGAGAACGCTTTACTTCAGAAAGTGCCCAGATCCTAATCGGGGAGATCATGGGGTGTAATGCCGAACTGCAAAACATCCAGCAAAAAATCCATGATGTTATTAAAAAAAATAATAACATCATTGATGTTTTGGGGCGAATTTAAAACCCCACAAAATCACTTTTTGGATTGTGGCCCAATCTTTTAAATTTTTTTGCAATGTTTTGAAAAGCCAAATTTGGAGGATGCACGCAGTGTGCCAACATGTGCTATCTGCCATCACGGGAGATCAATGGACGCGTTTTGGGGGTGCAACCCCTTCCTCAATTATAAAGTTGCGTTGAGGAAGGGCTTGCTCACCCAAAACACATCCCTTGATCCCCCCTGATGGCAGATAGCACATGTTGACATTCGTAAATTGGTGTGCATCTTCCAAATTTGGCTTTTCCTGGGGTGATTTCCCCCCATCTGAACGCTATATCAAACCCAGTTCCTAAATACTGATGTTTGATATAGCCTTCAGGTTTTACCTAATGTGAACTTTGTAAGTTCAAGTTTTTTGTCTTTCTTGTTGGTTTTACACAGGCCTGTTTTATCTGAAATGGACATTTCGAATTTTGATAATGCTACTGCAAAAATTGTTATACAACAAACATGTTGGTTTGTTTTAAAAACCTTTGGTAAATGCACATGTGATTGTGCAGATATAAAAAAGTGGCTTACTCAAGAATGTGTGGATTATTGTCTCAACACTACAACACTTTTGGAGTGATGTAATAGCTGTTTTCAGCAAAAATGGGGGTTATTTCCTAAGGGCAAATCCTCTTTGCACTACAAGTGCAGTTTCAGTGCAGTTGCAAGTGCACTTGTAGTGAAATGTGTTTTTGCATTTAGGAAATACCAGCCAACAGTGCTTTGTATAAGGTTACCCAATCACGACATTTTCTGCACTCAAAACATTTATGTCAGGGTCAGCTAAAACAAACACAAGCAGTAAATGTCCACAAAGAATTTCTTTTTTTTTTTTATTATAAAAAGGCTTCACATATTGTCTGGCATATTGATAGCCCCCCTACCCGCAAAGAACTCCAGGTAGCGTAACCGGACATCACGGGCACTCAGGGAGGGCAAGCCAGGACGGCCACTTTCAAGCGCCGTCAGTGTGGTTTGATGTAGGATTCCGGCCTCAGGCCCAACTGAGCCAGCATAGTTGGCTGAATGTTTCCGTAAAAAGTTATGGAGAACACAGCACGCAAGTATTATATGGTTCAGTTTATACTCCACCATATGGATAGGTGTCAGAAATAGGCGGAACCGGCTGGCCAGGATTCCAAATGTGTTCTCCACCACTCTTCGGGCTCTGGCAAGCCGGTAATTAAAAACCCTCTGTTCCGGGGTGAGGGTCCTCATTGGGAATGGCCGCATCAGGTGGTCCCCCAGCGCAAATGCTTCATCAGCAATGAACACAAATGGGAGTCCTTCCACATTGTCCTCTGGAGCTGGCAAGTCCAAGCTGCCATTCGGGAGACACCTGTAGAACTCCGTCTGAGCGATGACTCCACCATCGGACATCCGGCCATTCTTCCCGACGTCCACATACAAGAAGTTGTAATTTGCAGACACCACCGCCAACATCACTATACTATTAAACCCCTTGTAATTATAAGAGTATGACCCCGAGTTGGGTGGTGGGACGATGTGGACGTGTTTCCCATCAATTGCCCCTCCGCAGTTAGGAAAGTCCCACCGCTCGGCAAAGTGGGAGGCCACAGTCTGCCATTCCTGTGGCGTGGAAGGAAACTGTTGAGGAAAAAACAATAAACATTACTATTTTTACTCTGAAACATGGCAAGCAGATTAGACACAAAAATTATGGGGCAACCTCCAGATAGCATTTATTAAGGGGAATTTAACAAGGCCAAAGTATAAGGTACACCTATCGTATTCCCCCCCCCCCCTCTCATGGGCCATTTCTAACATTATGGGGTGTGTGGAAATCTTGGACAGGTAACCCTCTTCACTTCATTGAGAGATGAATGCCTAAATAATGGGTATTACTTGGAACAGCCCCTCCTTAGTTACACTATTGGCAGACCACTGAACAGGTAAGAAGTGTCATAATACAAAGATATAAATACACATTGTACACATTTGAGGACATTTGGACATTCTGCTATTACCTATCAAAATAATAATAGGATACAAAAACTTTAAACAGTACCATTGTAAAGTATTCAGGCAGGCCCTTGCACTACATGCTTTGGGGAATTCATCCATAAATCTGACCACAAAAGAGATGGGTATAGTGTGTATGGGTTTGGCAAAGTCAGCAGATAGATGATTGAGGATAGATAGAGAATTGGGATCAGCTGACTTAGCAGTTGGGGGAGGGAGGGTTACTAAAAATGATTTGGGGACACCACAAAAAAAAGCCTCTGGCACTCTGCCTGAATTTAAAGCTAAAATAACATTTCCAAACATTTTAGAGGGTGTTTGGGGTAAAGCACTACTATGGAGCTGATAAAATACATTGTTAAGTGACTACATGAGGTGAATATAGGGCAGGAGACACCATGCTGGGGAGGTTATTGAAGGGCAATCTGTATGAAGGACCTAAAATAATAATTACATAAAAATCCAGCATGCATGAGAACAAAGGGGACATTCACACCATATTACAAGCATGGTAATTAGGGAATGAGGAAAGAAATACAAGATATTATCAAACATTCAATACAATAAAATGTAATATAAAAGGATAAAAATCTTACCTTCATATACTCCTTCTGCAGGACCTGGATGATGGCAGAACAGGTCTCTGGGATAATGATACCCAGAGCCTGGGGGGAGATGCCTGTCGAGAACTTCAAGTCCTGCAGACTTCTCCCTGTGGCCAAATACCGCAGGGTAGCGACCAACCTCTGCTCCGGAGTGATGGCTTGCCTCATACAGGTATCCTGCCTGCTGATATAGGGGGTCAGCAAAGCCAACAAACGGTGAAACACGGGGTCCGTCATCCTGAGAAAGTTCCTGAAATCATCAGGATTATTCTCACGGATCTCACGGAGCAAAGGCATATGAGAGAACTGGTCACGCTGAAGCAACCAATTCTTGGTCCATGAACTCCTCCCCACCCTGTTCGTGGACTGGACTTGTGTCAAGGTCAGGACCCCAACACCAAGCCCCCGCACAGCACGAACTCTACAAGGAGTACGCATACGAAACATGGCTAGAAAACGGTTGGCTGCTCAGAACGAAGTAACAGAATGCACTGAAGAACAGCAAGGCCTGTGAAGAGCGACCTGAAAAACAGTAACAAACGAACAAGAATACAATGACTACCTAAAGTCACGCAGAACTTGTTGCATGCACTGAAGAGCAGATACAAACCCACAAGCACAAACTAAACGGCAGAAAACGATCTGAAAGCCACAAGTCTGAAAAAGCGCGAATCGTCTCTCACCAAACTTTTACTAACACGAGATTAGCAAAAGGAGCCCAAAGGGTGCCGCGCTTCGTTCTGAACCGGCCTTTTCTAGTCTCGTCGTACGTGGTGTACGTGACCGTGTGGTTGGCGATCGGAAATTCCGGCAACTTTGTGCGACCGTGTGTAGGCAAAACAAGTTTGGGCCAACATCCGTCGGAAAAAATCCTAGGATTTTGTTGTCGGAATGTCCGAACAAAGTCCGACCGTGTGTACGCCCTATTAGAATGGCCAGTCAAAGTCCAGACCTAAATCCCATTAAAAATCGGTGGCAGGACTTTAAAATTGCTGTTCACAGATGCTCTACATCCAATCTGATAGAGCTTAAGCTATTTTTCAAAGAAGAATGGGCCAAACATTCACTCTCTAGATGTGCAGAGCTGTTAGAGACATCTCCAAAAAGAGTTGCAGCAGTATTTGCAGTGAAAGGTGGTTCTATAGTATTGACTCAGGGGGGCTGAATACCAATGCATGCCACACTTTTCAGATATTTATTTGTAAAAAATGTGAAAACTAGTTACCATTTTCCTTCCACTTCAAATTATGTGCCACTTTGTTGGTCTATCACATAAAATCCCAATAAAATACTGTACATTTATGGTTTTGGTTGTAACATGACAAAATGTGGAAAATTTCAAGGGGTATGAATACTTTTTCAATACTAATACCTCTTAATCATTTAACTAGTTGTTGTAATATAATCCGAATAATACCATTATAATGAAGAATCATGTGAATGCACATATGAATGTACTACAAATACATAAATGTATTATTAGAATAAAGGAAAATGAAAAACAAATACAGTAAATATGAGGAATGATCCATTCTCAAATCACTTAAATCATTCAATTAAATATATGTAAGACACATGAATGAGGCTTCATTCATAATAGCCACTTGATATTAGGCACTGGGCTACCTTAAGGGGGTTGTAAAGCTTTGTGTTTTTTCACCTTAATGCATGCTATGCATTAGGGTGAAAAAACACCTTGCACTCTCCAGCCCCCCGAGCCCCCGTTTTCCTTATCTGAGCCCAGAATCTCTGTGAGCGCGATCCCGCATTGCTTTCCCCCAGCTCCTGTGGGCTCTTCTTTGGATGATTGATAGCAGTGCAGCCATTGGCTCCCACTGCTGTCAATCAAATCAATGATGCAGCGCACCGGGGGTGGGGCCGAGTGATACGCTTGGTGGCTATGGCCACCAAGTGTATCACACGGGAGCACGCCCGCAAGCTAACCCCCTTGGGGGGGCGCTTCCCAGAGGGGGGTTAGCTCTTGCGGGGAGGTGCAGAGACAGCCACCAAAGGACCCCAGAAGACAAGGATTGGGGGCACTCTGTGCAGAACGAACTGCACAGTGGAGGTAAGTATGACATGTTTGTTATTTAAAAAAAAACCAAAAAACTATACAACCCCTTTAACTGGCAATTGGTCGATCATGCAGCACTGTACTCAAACTAAATTTATATTATTTTTTTTCAGACAAATTGAGCTTTCTTTTGGTGGTATTTGATTATCTCTGCAGTTTGATCACCAAACTGATCAATGGGTTTTTTTTGCAATAATATCAAAAATAAAATGATTTTTTCTACCTATAAAAAATATCCAATAAACTCAAATTTCACCATAAATTTGAGCCCAAATGTATTCTGCTACATGTATTTAGTAGGGATGGGTGAACGCTTTGGCCTGAGTATAAGTTCAGGCCGAACTTTGGTTGTTCGGATGTTCGGCAAACAACAAACATTATTCGGTGTTCGCAGCAAATTGGAAAGCCACTGAACCCTGTAAAGTCTATGGGGCACTAACATGAAAAACTAAAAGTGCTTATTTTAAAGGCTTATATGCCACTTATTGTCATAAAAAGTGTTTGGGGACCTGGGTCCTGCCCCAGGGAACACATATCAATGCAAAACATTTTTTTAAAAATGGCCGTTTTTTTGGGAGCAGTGATTTTAATAATGCTTAAAGGAGGTGGTCGGCTTCTGACTGGGAGCGTTCAGAGATGAGGGGGAGGCCATCCATTCATGCCCCCCCCTCGCAATCGCTCCCAGCCAATGAGATCATTCCCCTGCCTCTGTGCAGTACACAGAGGCAGAGGAAATTATGTCATCTCCCCTCGGCTCGGTATTTTCCGTTCCGGCGCCGAGGAGAGAAGACTGCAATGTGAGTGTAAAACACATACACACACAGTAGAACATGCCAGGCACACATAACACCCCCCTTTACCCCCCGATCCCCCCCCGATCACCCCCCAATCACCCCTCCCCCCTGTCACACTGACACCAAGCAGTTTTTTTTTCTGATTACTGCATGGTGTCAGTTTGTGACAGTTAGTGTGGTAGGGCAGTTAGTGTTAGCCCCCTATAGGTCTAGGGTACCCCCCTAACCCCCCTAATAAATTTTTAACCACTTGATCACCCCCCTCCGCCAGTGTCGCTAAGCAATCATTTTTCTGTTCGCTGTATTAGTGTCACTGGTGACACTAGTTAGGGAGGTAAATATTTAGGTTCGCCGTCAGCGTTTTATAGCGACAGGGACCCCCATATACTACCTAATAAATGTTTTAACCCCTTGATTGCCCCCTAGTTAACCCTTTAACCACTGATCACCGCATAACCCTTATGGGTGACGCTGGTTAGTTTGTTTATTTTTTATAGTGTCAGGGCACCTGCCGTTTATTACCTAATAAAGGTTTAGCCCCCTGATCGCCCGGTGGTGATATGCGTCGCCCCAGGCAGCTTCAGGTTAGCGCCAGTACCGCTAACACCCATGCACTCAGCATATGCCTCCCTTAGTGGTATAGTATCTGAACGGATCAATATCTGATCCGATCAGATCTATACTAGCGTCCCCAGCAGTTTAGGGTTCCCAAAAACGCAGTGTTAGCGGGATCAGCCCAGATACCTGCAAGCACCTGTGTTTTGCCCCACTGCCCGGCCCAGCTCACCCAAGTACAGTATCGATCGATCACTATCAAAACACTAAACACATAACTGCAGCGTTAGCAGAGTCAGGCCTGATCCCTGCGATCGCTAACAGTTTTTTTGGTAGCATTTTGGTGAACTGGCAAGCACCAGCCCCAAGCAGCGTCAGGTTAGCGCCAGTACCGTTAACACCCACGCACGCACCATACACCTCCCTTAGTGGTATAGTATCTGAAAGGATCAATATCTGATCCCATCAGATCTGTACTAGCATCCCCAGCAGGTTAGGGTTCCCAAAAACGCAGTGTTAGCGGGATCAGCCCAGATACCTGCTAGCACCTGCGTTTTGTCCCTCCGCCCGCCCCAGCCCAGCCCACCCAAGTGTAGTATCAACTGATCACTGACACTTACAAAACACTAAATGCATAACTGCAGAGTTCGCAGAGTCAGGCCTGATCCCTGCGATCGCTAACAGTTTTTTTGGTAGCATTTTGGTGAACTGGCAAGCGCCAGCGGCCTAGTACACCCCGGTCGTAGTCAAACCAGCACTGCAGTAACACTTGGTGATGTGGCGAGTCCCATAAGTGCAGTTCGAGCTGGTGAGGTGGCAAGCACAAGTAGTGTCCCGCTGCCACCAAGAAGAAGACAAACACAGACCCGTCGTGCCCATAATGCCCTTCCTGCTGCATTTGCCAATCCTAATTGGGAACCCACCACTTCTGCAGCGCCCGTACTTCCCCCATTCACATCCCCAACCAAATGCAGTCAGCTGCATGAGAGGCATTTTCTTTATGTCCTCCCGAGTACCCCTACCCAACGAACCCCCCCAAAAAAATGTTGTGTAAGCAGCAAGCAGATATAGGTGTGACACCGGCTATTATTGACCCTCCTGTCTTGACAATCCTGGTCTTTGCATTGGTGAATGTTTTGAACGCTACCATTCACTAGTTGAGTATTAGCGTAGGGTACAGCACTGCACAGACTAGGCACACTTTCACAGGGTCTCCCAAGATGCCATCGCATTTTGAGAGACCCGAACCTGGAACCGGTTACAGTTATAAAAGTTACAGTTACAAAAAATAGTGTAAAAAAAAAAAAAAAAAACACAAAAAAAATATAAAATAAAAAAAAATAGTTGTCGTTTTATTGTTCTCTCTCTCTCTATTCTCTCTCTATTGTTCTGCTCTTTTTTACTGTATTCTATTCTGCAATGTTTTATTGTTATTATGTTTTATCATGTTTGCTTTTCAGGTTTTTATACTTTACTGTTTACTGTGCTTTATTGTTAACCATTATTTTCTCTTCAGGTACGCCATTCACGACTTTGAGTGGTTATATCAGAATGATGCCTGCAGGTTTAGGTATCATCTTGGTATCATTCTTTTTAGCCAGTGGTCGACTTTCATGTAAAAGCAATCCTAATGGCTAATTAGCCTCTAGACTGCTTTTAGAAGCAGTGGGAGAGAATGCCCCCCCACCATCTTCCCTGTTTTTCTCTGGCTCTCCTGTCTGAACATGGAACCTGAGAATGCAGCCGGAGATTCAGACAGCTGACCATAGAGCTATTCAGAGACCAGAGTGGCTCCAAACATCTCTATGGCCTAAGAAACCGGAAGCTACGAGCATTTTATGACTTAGATTTCGCCGGATGTAAACAGCGCCATTGGGAAATTGGGAAAGCATTTTATCACACCGATCTTGGTGTGGTCAGATGCTTTGAGAGCAGAGGAGAGATCTAGGGTCTAATAGACCCCAATTTTTTCAAAAAAGAGTACCTGTCACTACCTATTGCTATCATAGGGGATATTTACATTCCCTGAGATAACAATAAAAATGATTTAAAAAAAAAAATGAAAAAAAACGGTTTAAAAATTATATAAAAAAGCAAAAAAATAATAAAGAAAAAAAAAAGCACCCCTTTTCCCCCCTGCTCTCGCGCTAAGGCGAAGGCAAGCGTTGGTCTGGCATCAAATGTAGACAGCAATTGCACCATGCATGTGAGGTATCACCACGAAGGTCAGATCGAGGGCAGTAATTTTAGCAGTAGACCTCCTCTGTAAATGTAAAGTGGTAGCCTGTAAAGACTTTTAAAGGCTTTTAAAAATGTATTTATTTTGTTGCCACTGCACGTTTGTGCACAATTTTAAAGTATGTCATGTTTTGTATCCATGTACTCGGCCTAAGATCATCTTTTTTATTTCATCAAACATTTGGGCAATATAGTGTGTTTTAGTGCATTAAAATTTTAAAAAAGTGTGTTTTTTCCCCAAAAAATGTGTTTGAAAAATCGGTGCGCAAATACTGTGTGAAAAAAAAAATGAAACACCCACCATTTTAATCTGTAGGGCATTTGCTTTAAAAAAATATATAATGTTTGGGGGTTCAATGTAATTTTCTTGCAAAAAAAAATAATTTTTTCATGTAAACAAAAAGTGTCATAAAGGGCTTTGTCTTCAAGTGGTTAGAAGAGTGGGTGATGTGTGACATAAGCTTCTAAATGTTGTGCATAAAATGCCAGGACAGTTCAAAACCCCCCCAAATGACCCCATTTTGGAAAGTAGACACCCCAAGCTATTTGCTGAGAGGCATGTCGCGTCCATGGAATATTTTATATTGTGGCACAAGTTGCGGGAAAGAGACACATTTTTTTTTTTTTTTGCACAAAGTTGTCACTAAATGATATATTGCTCAAACATGCCATGGGAATATGTGAAATTACACCCCAAAATACATTCTGTTGCTTCTCCTGAGTACAGGGATACCACATGTGTGAGACTTTTTGGGAGCCTAGCCATGTACGGGACCCCGAAAACCAAGCACCTCACTTTATGTCACAAAGTTTTGAAAATTGAAAAAAGAAAAAAACATTTTTTTTTTTGTCTTTCTTCATTTTCAAAAACAAATTAGAGCTGCAAATACTCACCATGCCTCTCAGCAAATAGCTTGGGGTGTCTACTTTCCAAAATGGGGGCATTTCGGGGGGGGGTTGTGCCACCTGGGCATTCCATGGCCTCCGAAACTGTGATAGGCAGTGAAGAGAGTAATCAAAAATTTACACCCTAATGCCCCGTACACACGGTCGGACTTTGTTCGGACATTCCGACAACAAAATCCTAGGATTTTTTCCGACGGATGTTGGCTTAAACTTGTTTTGCCTACACACGGTCGCACAAAGTTGTCGTAATTTCCGATCGACAACCACGCGGTCACGTACACCACGTACGATGAGACTAGAAAAGGCCGGTTCAGAACCAAGCGCGGCACCCTTTGAGGTCCTTTTGCTAATCTCGTGTTAGTAAAAGTTTGGTGAGAGACGATTCACGCTTTTTCAGACTCGTGGCTTTCAGATCGTTTTCTGCCGTTCAGTTTGTGCTTGTGGGTTTGTATCTGCTCTTCAGTGCGTGCAAGCAAGTTCTGCGTGACTTTAAGTAGTCATTGTATTGTTGTTCGTTCGTTACTGGTTTTCAGGTCGCTCTTCACAGGCCTTGCTGTTCTTCAGTGTGTTCTGTTACTTCGTTCTGAGCAGCCGACCGTTTTCTAGCCATGTTTCGTATGCGTACTCCTCGTAGAGTTCGTGCTGTGCGGGGGCTTGGTGTTGGGGTCCTGACCTTGACACAAGTCCAGTCCATGAACAGGGTGAGGAGGAGTTCATAGACCAAGAATTGGTTGCTTCAGCGTGACCAGTTCTGCCATATGCCTTTGCTCCGTGAGATCCGTGAGAATAATCCTGGTGATTTCAGGAACTTTCTCAGGATGACGGACCCCGTGTTTCACCGTTTGTTGGCTTTGCTGACCCCCTATATCAGCAGGCAGGATACCTGCATGAGGCAAGCCATCACTCCGGAGCAGAGGTTGGTCGCTACCCTGCGGTATTTGGCCACAGGGAGAAACCTGCAGGACCTCAAGTTCTCGACAGGCATCTCCCCCCAAGGCTCTTCTTTGTGGACATTTACTGCTTGTGTTTGTTTGAGCTGACCCTGACAGAAATGTGTGGAGTCCAGAAAATGTTGTGATTGTGTAACCTTACAAAGCACTGTTGGCTGTTATTTACTAAATGCAAAGACACTTTTCACTACTAGTGCACTTGTAACTGCACTGAAACTGCACTTGTAGTTTGCCCTTAGGAAATTACCCCCATTTTCTCATAAAACAACAATTACATCACCCCAAAAGTGTTGTAGCGTTGAGACAATAATCCACACATTCTTGATGAACAATCTTTTTAATACCTGCACAATCACATGTGCATTTACCAAAGGTTTTTCTGACAAACCGACATGTTTGTTGTATAACAATTTTTGTGGTGTCATTATCCAAAATCAAAATGTGCATTTTATAAAAAACAGGCCTGTGTAAAACCAACAAGAAAGACACAAATCTTGATCTTACAAAGTTCACATTTGGTAGAACTGGAAGGCAATATCAGACATGAGTATTTAGGAACTGTGTTTGATATTGCGTTCAGATGGGGTCAAATCACCCCAGGAAAAGCCAAATTTGGAAGATGCACACAAATTTCCCAATGTCAACATGTGCTACCTGCCATCACGGGGATCAAGGGATGTGTTTTGGGGGAGAAAGCCCTTCCTCACCGCTACTTTATTATTGAGGAAGGTGTTGCACCCCCAAAATGCGTCCATTGATCTCCCGTGATGGCAGATAGCACATGTTGACACACTGTGTGTATCCTCCAAATTTGGCTTTGGGAAAAATCACAAAAACATTTAGCACATTGTAGCACACAAAAGAAGAAAGCGATTTGGAGGGGTTTTAAACTCGCCCCAAAACATCAATGATGGTTTTATATTTTGGAATAACATCATTGATGTTTTGCTTGATATTTTCCAATTGTAAATTACACCCCATGATCTCCCCGATCAGGATCTGGGCACTTTCGGATGTGAAAGGATCTTCATCCACAACCTCACGATCACCTAAAAAGAGAGGAAACCCAAAATAAATTAGGTTTCCAAAAAAATGCCGCCATCCATCTCTTATCTGAGCCTGTGGTTGCAGATACTCACCTGTTGTGGTGACTAGTTCCACCACGTCTTCATCCTCCTGCTCATCTTGTGTTGGGCGGATTTCCCCTTCTTCCAGAGGAGGGGGGCTCTGGTCTCCTCGGATGAGTGGTGTCCTCCGAGTCTTTTCTCCCCTCTGTAAAACAAAAATGGTATACTTAGCACACAGATATTTGATGGCAGAACTATAAAGATGAAACATTGTTTGGAAGTGGGGTACAATTGTCTATTTTAGCCGAGTTCCAAGATGTAGCTTTTTTAGTGTCCTTTGTCAAGCTGCAATACTTTACCTGTTTAGTACAAGCTTCACAGATGTAGCCCCCCCTATAGTATACACTGGAGCACCTGTGTGCCCCCCCTAATAAAAATGGTGTTCTTGTGTCCCACACTAGTGCTCCAGTGTCCAGATGTGAAAACAGCTGCTCAGTGTCCTCTCCTTACACACAATCTAGTTTGCATTTCATTCTAGTAACAAAGCCATCTACACAACCCTATTCTTTGAAGACAAGTATAGGGCGTCAAAATGGTGGCCAAATGCATATGGCCTAAACAATGGTATTTTATCGTCCGAAATAAAAATGTGTGATCCGAACGAATAATGTGCCCATGAATATGAAAGTTGCCATTTTAAACTGTACAACAGTTCCTAAAAGCACATGGAGCAGCACGAACGTAATAAACCCAAAAAGAATAGGAACACAGCACAAATACTTACTTTTTTGCTGCACTCTCCAGTTCTTTCTGTACTGCTCATGTTCTCGTAATTTCAGGTCCGACCACCGCTTCCTGAGCTGATCTTTCGATCGTCGTATCCCGAATTTCCGGTGCAAACTCCTGACCATGATCTTGGCCTTTCTGACATTGGGGTTGGGGTAAGGCCCAAACTTTCCATCATAGTCGGCCTTCTTCAGGATGTCCACCATCTCCAACATCTCCCCAAAGGACATATTTGAGTCCTTTAATCTCCTTCTGGATCGGGACGTTTCAGGCTCCGGCCTTTCCTCCTCCTCCTCATTGCTGTAATTAGCACGATCCTGCTGTCTATCTGCCATGTGCTCTTCCTCCACTGCGCCGAACGAAAAGGGGCGGGGAATAGACTAGAAAGAACGTCAGGGGCGGGCGGAGTTATACGCATGCGCAGTGTGTATAAATCGTAACGCGCGCGTCTTATGTACGATCTGTGAGCGGAGGAAGGAGCATCGGAGACGCCGATCGTGCTAACGAAGGTAGGATCTAAACTTGGGCCTATACTGCTTCGAAATGGAAGCCTATATTGTAACAAGATTAGGGGAGTTTGGCCTAACATTAGGGTTTGTCTTGTGTTGTGTCTTGCAGAGAAAATGGATGGGTTCAATGACCACAATTTCCTGCCCCTGTTCATTGACAAGTACAGGTAGCTGCCCTGTCTGTGGCAAGTCAGACACCCCCACTATAACCACAAACAGAAGAGGCAGGCAGCGCTGGAGAAACTGCTGGAGTTGGTGAAGCCGGTGGTCCCCACAGCAACCATCCCTTATTTAAAAGCAAAAATTGGTGGCCTGAGGAGCACTTATCTTAGGGAGCGCAAGAAGGTCACAGATTCCCAGAGGTCCGGAGCTGCAGCAGATGACATTTATGTCCTCAGGCTGTGGTACTATGAGAGACTGCGATTTCTGTCAGACCACACTGAAGTCAGGGAATCCCTCTCCACTCTTCCTTCCACACTTCCTTCCACCCCAGCTGAGGCTTCCAATGTCCAACCTGGGCCTTCCAGCCAGGAAGAAGTGGAGGAGCCCAGCTGGAGTCAGGTATAGCATTCTTCTACAGATTTCTGGGCAATAAATAAATGATGTTTACTAGATGTTATTATTGATCACTAATTGCTGATTTCATAAAGTGTTTTACATATCAATAGACAGTAGTGGGCACCCAAAATTGGGACAAGAATGCAAAATGCTGGGCTCAGAAGGATAGTCTGTTATATTTGTTAACATTCAATTTGCAGCAGTCAGGAGGTGAAAATTGTGTGTGATTGATGTAAAAAATACTAAAACTATGTCCCTTTTTCATACACAGGAAGACCTCAGCCAGGAGGAGGTTGTGGAATGTGGCAGCCAGGAGGAGGCGGGGATTAGTGTCAGCCAGGAGGAGGCGGGGATTAGTGTCAGCCAGGAGGAGGTGGGGATAAGTGGCAGCCTGACTGAGTCTCAGGTTCCTCCCCTCCGCCTGCCACATAAACGAGCCAGGAAGATGAATCCCAGTCCTGTGCAGGATTCAGCATACAGGCTGATCCAGGAGGCTTCAGCGTCCCTCAGAGCCTTCCCCAGTCCTGAAGAGGCCTTTGCCTGCATGGCTGCCACCAAATTGCAGGGCATGCAGGAGGGCCAACGCAAGATCTCTGAGGACCTGATTTATAAAGTCCTACGTAAGGGGGAGAGTGGGGAACTGACACACAAGACGGATGTCATTGAGATCGACGATCCTCCTCCTCCTGCTGCCACAACTCCACCACCACAGCCAAAGCCTGGAAGGAAGTGTGGAAGGAAGACCTGAGAGTGATTGCCCTTGGTTCAGTCTGGTCTGACAGAAGATGCAGTCTCTCGTATGACCACAGCCTGGGGACATAGATGTCATCTGCTGCTTTCCGGATCTCTGGGACTTCTGGACCAGACTGCCCTCCCTTAGATATGGACTCCTCAGGCCACCAATTTTGCTTTTAAATAATTGATGTCTGCCCTGGGGGTCCCAGGCTTCGCCCACTTCTGCAGTTTCTCCAGCGTTGCCTCCCTCTTTGTTTACTTGTGACCCCTTAATAAAAAAAATTTCGGTAAATTCTACTCTCCTGTGTGTGTTTTCATCCAAAAAGGACAATTTGTTGGTGACGATTCAGGTACATTTCTAAAAACATAAAATGTGAAATTAACAAGGGACAACAACACCAAACAATCTCCTACAGATTAAATAGAACAACATATTAGTGGTGTTGTGGGAACACACAAACATTTTCGGGAGTACAATTCAAAATCACCAAAAAAAAAATTAAAAAAGAGAAACACAAAAAAAGAATCTACATTAAAGTAAAAAAAAAATATGTTGTCAGATGTGAGAAATCAAAATATATTGAGGGAATCCCGATAAATAGTAACAAAAGAAGTTTGTGAGAAGTGTGTGTGAATATGAGCATCAAAACTACTTAATTCTTGTCACATTATAAAGAAGAAGAGAGTGCGCTGTATTAAACCATTTTGAACATTGCAGCGTGACGAAAGTGCTGTATCCATTGCGAACGCTAAGTTTACCAGAACGAGCTGTCCCGTGTCGGAATTTCTTCTGAGCATGCGTGGCACTTTGCGCGTCGGAACAGGCCACACACGGTCGGAATTGACACGATCGGATTTTGTTGTCGGAAAATTTTATCTCCTGCTGTCCAACTTTGTGTGTCGGAAAATCTGATGGAAAATGTCCGATGGAGCCCACACACGGTCGGAAATTCCGACAACACGCTCCGATCGGACATTGTCCATCGGAAAATCCGACCGTGTGTACGGGGCATTAGAAATCCTGAAGGCGGTGATTGGTTTTTGGGGCCCCGTACGCGGCTAGGCTCCCAAAAAGTCCCACACATGTGGTATCCCCATACTCAGGAGAAGCAGCTAAATGTATTTTGAGGTGCAATTCCACATATGCCCATGGCCTGTGTGAGCAATATATCATTTAGTGACAACTTTGTGCAAAAAAAAAATTGTCACTTTCCCGCAACTTGTGTCAAAATATAAAATATTCCATGGACTCAACATGCCTCAAAGCAAATAGCTTGAGGTGTCTACTTTCCAAAATGGGGTCATTTGGGGGGGTCTTGTGCCATCTGGGCATTATATGGCCTTCAAAACTGTGATAGGTAGTGAGGAGTAAAATCAAAAATTTACGCCCTTAGAAATCCTGAAGGCGATTATTGGTTTTCGGGGTCCCGTACGCGGCTAGACTCACAAAAAGTCCCACACATGTGGTATCCCCGTACTCAGGAGAAGCAGCTGAATATATTTTGGGGTGCAATTCCACATATGCCCATGGCCTGTGTGAGCAATATGACAACTGTGTGACAACTTTTTGTATTTTTTTTTTTTTGTCATTATTCAATCACTTGGAACAAAAAAAATTAATATTCAATGGGCTCAGCAATTTCCTTGGGGTGTCTACTTTCCAAAATGGGGTCATTTGGGGGGGTTTTGTTTTGCCATTTTAGCACCTCAAGAAATGACATAGGCAGTCATAAACTAAAATCTGTGTAAATTCCAGAAAATGTACCCTAGATTGTATACGCTATAACTTTTGCGCAAACCAATAAATATACGCTTATTGACATTTTTTTTACCAAAGACATGTGGCTGAATACATTTTGGCCTAAATGTATGACTAAAATTGAGTTTATTGGATTTTTTTATAACAAAAAGTAGAAAATATCATTTTTTTTCAAAATTTTTGGTCTTTTTCCGTTTATAGCGCAAAAAATAAAAACCGCAGTGGTGATCAAATACCATCAAAAGAAAGCTCTATTTGTGGGAAGAAAAGGACGCAAATTTTGTTTGGGTACAGCATTGCATGACCATGCAATTAGCAGTTAAAACGACGCAGTGCCAAATTGTAAAAAGTGCTCTGGTCAGGAAGGGGGTAAAGTGGTTAAAATTACTATTTTTTTTTTTTACACAAAGTTGTCCCCTAAATGATATATTGCTCAAACATGCCATGGGTATATGTGGAATTACACCCCAAAATACATTCTGCTGCTTCTCCTGAGTATGGGGATACCACATGTAAGAGACTTTTTGGCAGACCCCTAAAATCCAATGACCACCTTCAGGCTTTCAAAGGATGTATTTCCTCATATCACTTCCTCACGACCTATCACGGTTTCAGAGGCTCTGACATGCCAATATAGTACAAACACCCCTCTCCCAAATGGCCCCAAGGAATGTGATAAGAGGCATGGTATTTTTCAGATCTCATTTTTTGTCACAAGGTTTTGAAATATAAACCAAAGAAAAAGTACATTTTCGTTTTCTTTCTTCATTTTCCAAAAACTTTTGGCAACATAGTACATACCTTGGAGTATCTAATTTACAAAAAGGGATAATATCCTCGCATTTCAGGGCCTCCAAAACTGTGATAGGTAGTCAGGAAGTGTAATAAGCAAATAACGCCCTGTTTGTAGCCCTCCAATGCCGCTTACTGCCATAGCCAGCTATAAATGAGGGTGGTGGCAAGTTTTTTGAGATCACCTCGGTGTGGGTATTGGTCCAGCAATGCACCAGTACCTTTGCCGCCATTGTGCTGTTTGCTGGGTGTCTGGTGTGCTCCTGTACTTTTACAAAGGGATGGGCTGCCCTTCAGTCCACCTGCTCTCATTTATCCATAAGAATGCATGTGCCTCCACTGTGGGGACACTCATATTTTAGTGTTAGGACCACAGATATCAGGGTGCCGTGACGAGGCTCTGTGGCTTACGCATGCATTTGCAAATGCGTGCGGACTAAACCCCTTTTTTTAACGCATACTGTTAGACAGATTCATTTGGTTGTATGCGAGCTGGTGGTAAGTAGGCTTGGAATTTTTTCCTGGGCATTCCCCAGGCCTTGTTAATATCTGTTTGTAGCCCTTCAATGCCGCTTACTGTGATAGCCAGCTATAAATGAGGGTGGTGGCAAGTTTTTTGAGATCACCTTGGTGTGTGTATTGGTCCAGCAACGCACCAGCACCTTTACAGCCATTGTGCTATTTGCTGGGGGTCTGGTGTGCTCCTGTACCTTTAAGAAGGGATGGACTGCACTTCAGTCCATCTGCTCTCATTTATCCATCAGAATGCACGTACCTCCACTGTGGGGACACTCATATTTTAGTGTTAGAACCACAGATATCAGGGTGCCGTGACAAGGCTCTGTGGCTTACGCATGCGTTTCCAAATGCGTGCGGACTAAACCCCTGTTTTTAACGCATACTGTTAGATGGGTTAATTTGGTTGTCTGCGAGCTGGTGGTAAATAGGCTTGGAATTTTTTCCTGGGCATTCCCCAGGCCTTGTTTATATCTGTTTGTAGCCCTCCAATGCCACTTACTGTGATAGCCAGCTATAAATGAGGGTGATGGCAAGTTTTTTGAGATCACCTTGGTGTGTGTATTGGTCCAGCAACGCACCAGTACCTTTACAGCCATTGTGCTATTTGCTGGGTGTCTGGTGTGCTCCTGTACCTTTAAGAAGGGATGGACTGCCCTTCAGTCCATCTGCTCTTATTTATTCATCATAATGCATGTGCCTCCACTGCGGGGACACTCATATTTTAGTGTTAGGACCACAGATATCAGGGTGCCGTGACAAGGCTCTGTGGCTTACGCATGCATTTGCAAATACGTGCGGACTAAACCCCTGTTTTTAACGCATACTGTTAGACAGGTTAATTTGGTTGTCTGCGAGCTGATGGTAAGTAGCCTTGAAATTTTTTCCTGGCCATTCCCCAGGCCTTGTTTATAACGCCCTTTAAAAGCCTGAAGGTGCATATTGGATTTTGTTGGTCCTGTACGTGGCTAGACTGCCAAAAAAACTCTCACATGTATTATCCCCATACTCAAGAGAAGTAGCAGAATGTGTTTTTGGGTGTAATTCCACATATACCCATGGAATTTGTGAGAAATGTCTTATTAAGGTGACAACCTTGTGTAAAATAAAACTTTTTTTTTCATTTTCCAAAAACTTGTGGCAAAAAATTAAATATTCCATGCACTCAACATGCCTCTCAGCAAATACCTTGGGGTGTCTACTTTCCAAAAAGGGGTCATTGGGTGGTGTCTGAACTTTCCTGGCATTTTATGGCAAATATTAGAGGCTTATGCCATACATCACCCACTCTTCTAATCACTTGAAGACCAAGCCTTTTCTGACACTTTTTGTTTACATGAAAAAAAAATGTATTTTTTGCTAGAAAATTACTTTGAACTCCCAAACATTATATATATCTTTTTTTTTTTAAAGCAGAGGCCATAGAAAATAAAATGGTGGGTGATGCAATTTTTTTTATGTTACAGAGTATTTGCACAGCAGTTTTTCCAATGCAAATTTTTGGGGAAAAAATATTGTACATTTACATTAGTGCCTGTCCTCAAGGAGCTTACAATCTAATATACCTAACTCGCATTCATACATACACATATTAGGGCCAATTTACACAGGATTTGAACCAGCGACCCTTTTGCCGCTAGGCAAAAGTGCTAACCACTACACCACTGTGCTGCCCCAAAATACATTTTTTCTTATTTTATTACACAAAAACACAATATGTTGCCCAATTGCTTGGTAGAATATGAAATATGACCTTTTGCTGAATAAATGGATATCAAACATGACATGTTTCAAAATTGCACACGCCTGTGCAACGGCAACAAACTATGTACATTTTTAATATCCATAGGCGATGCTTTAAAATCCCTTATAGGTTATTATTTTAGATTTACAAAGCAGGTCTAGTGCTAGAATTACTGCCGTTGGGGGACGTGATGTGAACGTCTGACGGTGGGAGGGGCCCGAAGTTGGCGCCGGAGTGGAGGACGGAGGCGTGCAGAACAGAGCGGGTCGGCGTTCTGGAAGCTAGCGGCGAGTTGAGACACCGCAGATGCCTCTCGCCCCGTGTGTTCGAGAGGAAGCAGCTGGCGTCCCTGGCTTCACCAGCAACGGAGGGAGGAATGGATTGGCGGGCAGGGGGCGGGCTGCAAAGCGTGAGTCGGATGCAGCAGTGCGCCCTGTGCATGTGAGAAGACGCGGCCGGCATCCTAGATACATCCAGCAGAGGAATTAGACCCCTGAGTGGAGAGCCTGGCACGGACACAAATAGAGCCAGGTCCCTCATGAGATCAAGCCTATGAACAGAGCTATCCCCCCTCACCCAACCCCACATTGGACTCAGAGGAGCCTAGATTACCTGGAAACAACTACAGCATAGAGCACTACAATACAGGAAGCTGGTGAGTCAAAGTGCAGATGAAGCCATCCTACCCAGATATGATTACATTGATTTGAGGAACTGCTTATATACTGTTTGACCTGCTAAATTATAAAAGACATTTACCGGAAGGGGAGGAGGTGAATATAGTGGAGGAGGAAGGGAAGGAAGGGTTACAGGAGAGACTGCCTATCTAAACCCGCACATCTAACTTGGCAACTATCACCGTCAGGAAGAGGCATCGGTGGGAAGAGGGAGGGAAGTTCACAACCAAGGCCGCGGGTCCAGTAAGGTGCAGCTTGGTGCCAAGCTCCAGAGAGATGGAACTTTTTTTATTTTATAACAGGTTAACAATATTACTAGAAAGGGGCTATAGAAAGGGTGCAAGACCGGGCGAGGCGGTTATGGTTTTAGCGCCCTGCGACTGGCTGTATTGCAAGCATCTCCGGCTGAAGTATGAGAGGGCGCAATCAGAAGACAGCTGAACCCAAGACTCCTAGAGAGAGCTCTAATACAAGTACAATACAAAAGTATCTTAAGGAAGCAAGCGCCAAAAGCCCTACTGCTGACATGAAGCAAGCAGGAACGAAAGACAAAAGAACACAGCTGAAACAAAAAGGGGGACTGGGGGAGAAGTCCAGAGAAGAGATGGAGCAAGAGGGCGCTGGCGTCTCGAGCGATCTAGATGAGACAAGAAATAATGTATCCCCTTTAAGTAAAGCCGAGTTGATAGAGATGTTTACGAAAATGGAAAATGTCATCAAAACAGAAATTTCAAGTGTGCGCTCAGATATGAGTCATTTCTTACGTAGAGTGGAAGAAATGGAAGAAACAGCAGACTCACAGGGGAAAGAAATCCAGGACTTAAAAGAGCAAATGAAGAAAATGCAATATGACAATCGCGCATTGATTTATAAACTAGAAGAGCAGGAAAATCAAAGCAGAAGACAAAGCCTGCGCATAAGAGACCTGCCTGAACAACAAAACGAGGACTTAAGAAAGAAGATGCAGAAACTCTTTAATCCGGTCTTGGGAAAAAAAGAAGATGAGATCCTGAGGATTGACAGGGTCCACAGGATCAGGAAACCTCCAAACATGAGGCAAGACATCCCAAGAGATATAATTGTCAAGTTCCACTCTTACGAAGATAAAGAGAAGATATGGACCAATCAGAGAGGGGTCCCCCCCCTCAGCTACGACAATAAAGAGTTAAAAATCTTCGCAGATCTATCAGCAGGAACTTTAGCAAGGAGAAGGCAGTTAAAACCCCTGTTGGATCAATTAAAAAGGTCAAATCTGAATTACAGCTGGGAGTCTCAGCTGCAGAGTGGGAGTATATAGAGGAAACCAGAGGGAGGGAGTAGAGACATGCCTGAGTTAAACCTTCTGTCATATAATGTTAAGGGACTGAATTCCCCAGGAAAAAGACATAAGATCCTTAGGGAGCTACAACACTATAGAGCGGATGTAGTCTTCCTTCAGGAAACGCATTTGCTGCAGGGGTCAAATATTAAATTGTATTCGCCACGATTGCCCACCTGGTTTTACAGTGATACACCAATCAGTAGATCTAAGGGGGTGGCAATAGGGCTCTCTGGCTCCGTGAAATTCTACGAATTGGGGAGAATGGCGGACCCAGAAAGCCGGTTTATATTCCTTAAAGGAATTTTGGATACTAAAAAGCTTACTTTGGTAAATGTCTATTGCCCAAATAAAAACCCAACGACATTTTTGAAGGAGATGCTCTCCAAACTGGAGGAATTTCGGGAGGGAGAGGTGGTTATGGCAGGGGATTTTAACTTCTGTCTGGACCTCGAACATGATAGTACGTCCCGGGCACAGGGGACAAGTAAGGCTCAATTAAGTATGATTAAGAAACGATTAAAAGAAAACTACCTAGAAGATGTGTGGAGATTACAACATTTAAAAACAAAGGATTATACCTTTTTCTCCCCTGTGCACGGGACGTACTCGAGGCTAGACTATATAATGGTAGACCACAGCTTGGTGGACTCTGTCAGGGAGTCTAGAATATCTCCCTCTCAGACCATGCGCCAGTAATATTAAGGGTCAGCCTTAACGAGATACAAAATCAATCTTATTCTTGGAAATTAAATGAAACTTTATTAGCGGATCCCAAAGTGTTTGAAAAATTAAAGATGAATTAGAATTTTTTTTTAGAACTAACGAGACAGAGGAAATCTCGCCGGCGGTGCTATGGGAGGCGCAAAAAGCTTATATAAGATGGGTTTTCATATCCATAGGCTTCAGGTTAAAAAGGAAAAGAAGAGAGGAGAGGGAAAAACTCATGGAGGAAACCCAGAAATTAGAACAGGAAGACAAAAGAACAAAAGGCCAATGCCAGGACAGCTTCCGATGGTTGGTAGCAAAAAGGGAAGAGTTGAGAGACAGCTTGGAACAAGACACAAAGAGGGCCCTTAATAAACTATCAAAAGATAAACACATCTGGGGAAACAAAATAGGCAAGCATCTGGCAAAGACATTGAGGAAGAAAAGAGAGAGGAACTATATCATGACAATACAAAATAAAAAAGGGGAAATAGTGGGCTCAAGTAGGGAAATAGCGGAAGAATTTAAAAAGTATTACAAAGAGTTATATTCCATTAAACAAACGGTCTCAGGTGTAGATTATAAGGAGGAGAAGATGGAGGAATTCTTAACGGAAGCAGAGGTAGTAAGGATATCTGAAGAGGAGAGAGATCTCCTCGATAGACCAATAGAAGAGGCAGAAATTCTTGAGGCCCTTAAGAGCAGTCCCAAGGGGAAGAGCCCCGGCCCCGACAATTTCACCACATTATATCTGGCAAAATTCAAACAAATATTAATACCTAGACTAAGAAATTTTTGGAATAAACTGGGCCCAGACTGTAAAATGGGAGGGGAGGCGTTATTGGCGGCCATAACTTTAATCCACAAAGAAGGTAAAAACATGGAGTTATGTTCGAGCTATAGACCTATCTCCCTGTTAAATACCGATGTAAAGCTATTTGCAAAGGTCCTGGCGGGGAGACTAAGAGACAAAATGACTACCCTGGTGCACCCAGACCAGGTGGGGTTTGTGCCAGGAAGGCAGAGCAGGGACAACGAAGTAAGGTCTGTGCTCCTGGTAGAGTCCACCAAGCAAAGCGGGCCCCCAGTTCTATTCCTGTCATTGGACGCAGAAAAAGAGTTTGACAGGGCAGACTGGGGGTGGATGTTTAAAACTTTGGAAACAATGGGGTTGGGCCAGAGATTCATCTCTTGGGTGAAAATATTATATTCCGGCCCAACAGCATATGTGAAAATTAATGGAATGACCTCTGGGCTTTTCCGGATGGAAAATGGTACAAGGCAGGCCATCCACAGAGACCCAGACTGCAGTGGGGTGAAAATACAATCAGAGGAACACAAATTAGCGGCCTTTGCAGATGATGTGCTTTTTTATATCACAAACCCAAGGAAAACGATCCCGAACATCTTGAAAAATTTGAAAAAATTTGGGGAGGTCTCAAACTTCAAAATCAATCCTGGGAAGACTGAGGTGCTCAACCTGAATATAAGAATAGAGGAGGAGGAGACCCTTGCGGGGTGTTATCCCTTCCCCTGGAGGAAAAAGATCAGATATCTGGGGGTTGAGCTTTCGAATAACTTGAAGGAATTGTACCTAAACAACTATATCCCCCTGCTAGACAAAATTAGACGAGAGGTGGGAAGACTATCCTATCGCCCCCTGTCATGGTTTTGGACGCATAAATGCGGTAAAAATGGTTATACTGGCTAAAATTCTATATAAGTTCCAGATGTTGCCCATCCCCCTCCCCCAGGTGTATTTCAGGGTTTTAAAAGGCTTAATACGGAGGTTTGTCTGGGGTGGCAAAAAGTCCCGAATTGCTAGTACGGTCCTGTGTGGGAGGAAATAGAATGGTGGACTGTCGTTGCCTGATTTCTATAAATATTATAAAGCGGTGGTATTGACACGAGTTATAGAATGGACAAAGGGGGGTTCAGAAAGGAGGTGGGCAAATATGGAGCACAGTATGTGTAATAAGGTTTTAAAGCACATAATATGGAACCCACCTAAATATAGAGTACTTAAAACAGGGATGCCGAAACTAACACTTAATGCTTTGAAGGTGTGGGATCAGGTTCATTTACAAAATAAGTGGACATATTTTTTTGCACCAGGTAAGAAGGAGGTGGGAGGGAATTGGATTAAAAGGGATAGTTTACTTTTAAGGGATGTAATTAGAGAGGGGGAAATATGCACTTATCTAGAATTAAAAAAGAAGCCTGAGGACCTGACCATCGATCCTTGGAGGTACCTGCAGCTCTCTACATTTATTGGGAAATTGCCAAAACCCCTTAGGGGCTTAGAAGAATATAGGCCACTTGAGCAGCTCTGTGAGAGGGAGAGTCAGAGGGGGATGGTATCACAAATTTATAAAATCCTTAGCGAGAAAGAGGAGCTAGAGGAGCTTCAGTATATTAAGGCTTGGGAGAGGGAATTAGGGTCACGTTGTAGTAAAACCACACTCACGAAAATTCTGAAGATGGTATTTAAAACAGCAGTGGACAGCAAGAGGACCGAGATAAATTTCAAATGCCTGGCAAGGTGGTACGCCACCCCAGACAAACTGAACAAGTTCGACCCGGGCAAATCAGAGGGATGTTGGAGAAAGTGTGTTGGGGGGTGGGGATGATGGCGCACATTTGGTGGGACTGTGCAGTCATCCAAACTTTTTGGAAAAAAATAATAGAATTGACCAAATTTATTACGGGTAGAACGGTGGCAGAAGATCCATGGGTATGTCTCTTTCACGGTACAGAGGAGCCAATCAAGCAATATCTAAATTCTGCAGTACCCATACTGATGGACCTTGCAAAGAGACAGATTGCAAAGAACTGGTTGGAACCAGATAGTCCAAATATTCGGGATTGGCTCTTTTGTATAAATGAGATATACAACATGGAGGGAGTGGACGGATGGAGACTGGACCCAGAGGAGGTGGAAACCCGGGGTGATAAATGGTTAGGATGGCGGATCTATAAAGATTCTTGGAGTTATTTGGAAGAGGTGACTAGGCGGGAGTGATCTTGAGGAGCTCACGGACTGTCTAGGTAAAACAGATATACTTTAACCTGCAGCGGGGCGAGGGTAGGGGGGAGGGTGACGAGGGTAATGGGGTGGGGAGGGGGGAATTTTTTTAGGGTTTTTTCATGAGGGAATCTGTTATTATAATGAGATTGTAGTCTGTCTGTTGTGGAGAGCCACATATGGTCCTAATTTTGTATTAAAAAATGTATATAAACAAATATTTAAAAAAAAAAAAGAATTACTGCCGTTGATCTTATATTCATGATGATACCTCACATGCATGGTTCAATTGCTGTTTGCTTATCGATCATAGACAGATGCTTGTGTTCGCCTTAGCGCGTGAGCATGGGCGGGGGGACAGGGCTGCTTTAAGTTAATTTAATTTTGTTAATTACTTCTTTTTCTTTTTGTTAATTTTTACACTGTCCCTTTATTTTTAATTTTTTTTTTTTTGGTTCACTTTTATTGTTATCACAGGGAATGTAAGTATCCCCTGTGATAGCAATATACAGTGATAGATACTTTTTCTGAGAAATCTAGGGTCTATTAGACTATAGATCTTTCATCTGCCCTTACTGCATCTGATCATATAGGATTGGGGTAATAAGATGCTTTGCCATTTTAGAAATGGCACTGTTTATATCTGGCAAAACGGAAATGATAAAATGCTCATAACTTCTGTCCTTTTAGACCATAGAGATGATTGGAGCCCTGCCAATCTATGTTTATAAATTCACCCATAGGAATGCCTGGCTATACAAGAGGGGTGCAAGGAGTCACAGGGATCCATAAGAATGTGATAGAGGAGTGGTACCGAGATTTTACCACTCTAAGGAGGCTGTAAACAGAAATAAAAACAAAGTTAGGAATTGTCCATAAGTGTAAAGCATGAACCAAGAGGTTCATCTATGTAGCACTGCTTTTACATGTTTAAAGATGGGTGCAAATGTAGCATCAAAACTTAGTCAATGCCTAGGACCATTGGACATGTGTAGGTGAGAGGCAAGTCAATGGATGAAACCAGTGGGATTCCCAGGGTCTTTAGAAGGTTAGAGGTCCTCTTCAAATGCCAAAGATAGAAGGTTCTAACATCTTTCCTGATCTTTCAATGGTAAGGAAAGACCAATCTACCGTATATGAAGTGTTGTGTTCACTCACGAGGATAAGAATGGGTATGAAGGGGTTTCAGGGCTATCTGCTAGTCCAAAATGTGTTTGGAGAGATCCAGGAAAAAACTGATAGTTGTGCCATCGAAAACAAAAGAACCCAGTTCCATAGCTCTTTTCATGATATTCAATACTGTATATGACATTGCATGGTCTAGTAGAATCAGGGTTTTTAGGGGGCTAGATTTCTATGACACTGTCAGTCTCTAAGTCCACAGTGTTGGATGTGCCAAGTAACTTGGAAAATATGCCCTTCTGCTCCAGGCTACATCTGACACCCCACTCTAGGTTCTTTTGGAGATCCCCAACTGTACGCCGGTGCCTATTTCCTCCCTACTGTGGCTCTTCTCTGAACTGCATTCTGCCTCACTCAGTCCCCTAATGGCTCATAGCCTGAAACTTTGGGACTCAGTCCTGTACTCTGGTAGGCTCATGTCCACATTTCTCCCACTCTTCCCTCTCGTGAATAACCCCATGTTTCCTCCTGGCTTAGAACAACCACATGTCTTCTTGTGGTGGATTGCCCAAGGGTTCTCTCAGGTTCGACATTTTCTCTTATCTCGCACCTTCCCCTCATGGTCTGTGATCCAAGAGACCCACAAAGCTCCTTCGTTAGAATTTTTCTGCAACCTTCCATTGCGACACCCCTCTCTCAGAGAAGGGATGATGAGGAAACAAACAGAACAAGGAAAGGTACCTCCTTATACTAATTTGATTGGACAACATATCGCTGCACCCTGAGAAGGAATACTGTTAAATATACCATCCAGAGATACCCCATCAACCATCCAGGGAAGTCAGTGGATACCCCTAGTGGTGATTGCTTGCTATTTTTAGCATTGAGGTAAGAGTCCTGGGAGACCAGACTGTTAAAGGAGCCACAACAGGATTATTGTGAATAATTACCTTCACATTTTTAACAACCATAGAACCTCACCACTCCTCATCCACTGCAGCAATCACTGGACTTTTGTTGTCACTATTTTTTGAAATTTAAAGCTAGTACTTTTATTTTATTTTTTGATTAAGCTCACACTAGGTGATATATATTTAATTTACACAAATATATTAAGAACACTGTGAGAGTATACACGGCAAGAGTGAAACCTGTCATTCACATATACCATTTTTCATTTTTTATTTTGCTATCACAGATAGATGTCTAACACACGATTTATTTAATTTCATTTGGATTACTATAAACACTCTCCTTATGCTTAAGGGTTAATTTATTTCGAATTGTTTATCACTATTTGTGCGAAATCACTTTATTGATCAAGATTGTTTAGTGTTATGTGTTACACTTATAGATTTTGCTGCACTTTTGTTTATACCACATATTTATTGAGCTCACTATTCCAGAGTAGTGCGAGAGCATTTTAAAACTAGCCTCTCTCAGATGCCTTAATACTTTCCTGTATCATAAAAGAGCCTTTGAACATACCTACCTGCACTCCCCAGGAGCTCCTGGAACCATATCCTTGATCTACTCCTCCTTTAAAGCGGTTGTATACCCGCACTTTTTTTTTTTTTAAAACCTGCAAGGCAAAGGCATAATGAGCTAGCATGCAGCACATACTAGCTCATTATGAAATACTCACCTTAGAATGAGGCCTTGACATCTGATCGTGGTCCACGTTGAGGGAGTTGACATGTTCCCTCAGTGTTTCTTCCGGGTATCGCGGCTCCAGCTCTGCGAGTGGCCGAAGCCGCGATTACGTCACTTCCGCAAGTGCGTGCGGGAATATTTTTCCCGACAAGGTCCGGCAGCGACCGCCGGGCCTTCACAGTGCATGCGCAGCTGACTTTAGCAGCTGCATGCAAAGTTAATATCTCCTAAACCCTACAGGTTTAGGAGATATTGATTTTACCTATAGGTAAGCCTTATTATAGGCTTACCTGTCGGTAAAAGTTAAAAAATAGGGTATACAACTGCTTTAACTCTAGCAGTACCCCAGCTTCTCTACACCATGTACTAAAATCAGCGGATTAGTGCAAAGACTGGTCCAGTATTGCAAAGTGTTCCTTTAATATGAGCAAGCTGGAGGCAGCCTATAAGGTACTCCACCGATAGTATTGGGTCCAAATCCGCATTGCTAAATTGAACCCATCTTACAGTAATAGATGCTACTGGGGATGTGGTCAATGAGGAGATGAACTTCACATCTGGTGGTCCTGCCCCTGCCTAGTGGTATTTTGGTCCAGGGACTTCTGTTCACTCTCTTCCATATACCTACCCAACCAAAGATGCTAAATTGATGTTGCTTCACTGTCCAATCGCAGGCCTCTACCCCTATCAGCATAAACTTGCCACTTATTTATTTATTGCTGCTAAATGTGCGATAGCTAGGGCCTGGAAAAAGCAGGCTGTTTTGTTAGCAGAGGTAAAGAGCATCTTGACAACTCTTTAATGAGAAGATGACCAGTATCCTCCACAACTCCCACGCTAAATTTCTTAAGGGGTAGGCTCTGTGGGGGTCTTATACTCTCCCAAATTTGCACAGCATGGGCCTCTCTAATTGACCTCTCCCACCTTCCAGCCTGGGGGTACTTTCTCCCCTCTATTCTTCGCTTTTCTTCCCCCTTCTTCTTCTGTTTTCCCTCTCACCTTTCACTTCCTCCTCCTTTATCTGACTCCTTCTCCCCCCTCCCTCATTTTTGTTCTTGTGTGTTTGGCCTAGGTTTTTTTTTATCCCAAATGTTGTGGATTGCTCCTCTCCCCAGCTCCTGAACCCATTGGCTCAGGCACCCTGTGTTGACCCACGGCTCTAGTTGGAGGGTTACTGTTTTTCAAGAGTTTTTGCCTTAAAACACATTTAATTTGTGTATTTTTACGTTGTTTTATGTTATGCCTACTGTTCATATCCCCTGTGCTGGAATACTGCAGCTGTATTCTTTCTCAATAAAAACATTGTCCTAGGAAAATATGCCCTTCATTGCTAGGAGCAGATCTACATCAGTGGTTGCCTTGATCCTTATGTTGTTCTAGCAATTTCTATTTCCAGTTCATCATACAGCAGAGATAAGGTATAAATGTGTTTCCTGGTTGTCTAGTCGCTTCCACTAAGTTTGTAATGTTTCAGAGAGAATTTTTTTTAAAATGTAAGTTAAGCAGTGTAAATATCTGAATTTGAATTGATATCAGCCCCCTGCAGTCCATGTACAGCAAAACTCATGAAAGGATGAAGCAGCACAAGGAGCCTATCAATTAATGCACTGATGAGAAGCATGCTGACATGAAAAATCAGACTGCCAATAAAATGAGCTCAGAGGCTGGAATTAAATATATGACAGCCTGGTCCCAAAGGGGATTGGGTTAAAAGATGCTGGCCATCATTCAATATAAAGGCTGAGCACATCTAGTGGTGGGAAAAAAAGTAATGCAGGAGTCAGCTCTGGATTGAAAGTGAATATTTCAGACCAAAACTTATTTTTTATTTTTCTCTAAAAAGCCTATTTTTTAACGTATAACTGAATGTATGCTCTAAGAAAATTATGCCATTTAAACATGAAATCTGATGACACTAGCTGTCAAATCTGAGCTGAACCATGGCCTAACATTATTTCTTCCTATAATTCTGAGGTTTAAAGGGTTATAAAGTAATTTTTTAAACTATAATACAAAACATATTATACTTACCTGCCCTGTGCAAGGGATTTGCAGAGAGGGGCCCCAAACCTCCTCTTCTGGGGTCCCTTGCTGGCGCTGTCCACTCCGTTTCTCCATGCTCCACCATATGAAGCCACTTCCTGTGGAGGCACACATTTGTGTGTGCTCTTGAGCCGGGCTGTGTGATTCTATAGGCACACACAGTGGGGCTTGGCCCTGTGCTCCTCACTGGACTTAATTGACAGGGGCAGTAGCCACTGGCTTTCGCTGCTCACAGCCGAGCTTGTAAAAGCGCAGAATACATTAAGATAAAAAAAACCTTTTGACTTTAGAACCACTCTAAATTAAACTTCAAAAGGTTCTGTAGAGCTTCACTCTGTGATTACAGTATGTTAGCTGAACTTAAATAATGTATGGTAGTATCTTAACTGAGCAACAAGGATCAATTATTACAGGTTATCACATAACCTAATATCCTTTCTTTAGACTTATTATTATTATAATAAAAGGTAATAATAATTTCATTTGTGAAAGCTTTAAAAAGAGTTTGGAAACAGAAAATCTTAAGCCTGGAGGTCAGAAGTTTCAGGAAAGTAATGTGATAATGATTATTAGGCACATTAGAAGGTCTACAACCACAATTCAATAAATATGAAAAATAATATAACTGGAATTCCTTCTGGGAGTAAAGCAGAATTCAGTTAAAATGCCCAGCCAAAATAAAAAAATGCAATGTGTTTTAACTGCTAAAGTTTTTGAAATTCTGTTTTATTACTACACCTCTGTCTGCATAACCTGCATAACCAGGCAAGTGACATTTTTTTTTACTTTTTTAGTCTTTTATTAATGTTGAAATTCATTCAAGTACAAATGCAATACAAATTTTTCAAGCAAGTACATTAGATATTTGTAGCCTTAAAGTGATTGTCATTTGAAAAGAAAAAAAAAACAAAAGTTTACAAACATATCGTACTTTCCTCCACTGTGCAGTTCCTTTTGCACAATGTGGCCCCGAACCTCATCTTCTGGGGTCCCCCGGCGGTGCTCGCGGCTCCTTCTACAGTGCATCTATAATGATGGCCCCATGACACCCACTGTCTTCTCTGGGAAGTCATCCTTGATGCTTCATAAGACTATCTCATGTTTGCTTGGGTTTTTTAGGAATACTTGCCTGGGCTTTTTCTCCCTTTGGTTGTTAATCTTGGTTAAATGCATTTCTTTATCTATGCTTGTGTTTTTGTTTTGCAACACACTTCTTCGTTTACCTGAACAGCCTTATAGAGATTGATTCAGACCCACACTCGGATGTGGCTTGGGTCTAACCACTGTCCACACTACGGGCTTTAACATCTAACACCTACAGTATCTCACAGAAGTGAGTACACCCCTCACATTTTTGTAAATATTTTAATATACCTTTTCATGTGACAACACTGAAGAAATTACACTTTGCTTCAATGTAAAGTAGTGAGTGTACAGCTTGTATAACAGTGTAAATTTACTGTCCCCTCAAAATAACTCAACACACAGCCATTAATGTCTAAACAGCTTGCAACAAAAGTGATGCTTGTCCCTGCAGCAGGAGCACAGACAGAGGAGATCGTTGTGGAGTGTGAGCTCCTGGGGTCAGTATCCGGGAACTGTGCGGATTATCGGAACCTCCACGCTGAGAAGTGACCTCCTCCTATATTTCAGTTGTTGTAAAAGGTGGAACCAATTGAACATAACCACTGATAGCTTTCTGTCCAATTCTGATTTAATTATGAAACTCACAGAGTGATGCTATTAACTAGTTCCATTCTTATATATGACCACTGGTGGATGTCGATGATCGGTGTCCTCAAGAGATCCAGGTCGCAATTAGTTCCTCAAGGAACCCAGGCTCATATGACCTCCTATAATTAAGGGGTCCACCTAGTCCGGTAAGCGCTTTTAACTACTGGTTTCGCGATTATTGATGCTTGTGGGAACGACATCAGCATTTTTTTTCAAGATCAATGTGCTCAATTTATGAGATTATAAAGGACATTTCATTATTTGCGCTGCACTAACTTAGTTTAATAATAGTCATTTTCCCTCCTTGGTGTCATGTGACTCGTTAGTGTTACAAGGTCTCAGGTGTGAATGGGGAGCAAGTGTGTTAAATTTGGTGTTATCGCTCTCACTCTCTCATACCGGTCACTGGAAGTTCAACATGGCACCTCATGGCAAAGAACTTTCTAAAGGAACTGAAAAAAAGAATTGTTGCTCTACATAAAGATGGCCTAGACTATAAGAAGATTGCCAAGACCCTGAAACTGAGCTGCAGCACGGTGGCCAAGACCATACAGTGGTTTAACAGGACAGGTTCCACTCAGAACAGGCCTCGCCATGGTCGACCAAAGACATTAAGTGCACGTGCTAAGCGTCGTATCCAGAGGTTGTCTTTGGGAAATAGATGTATGAGTGCTGCCAGCATTGCTGTAGAGGTTAAAGGGGTCAGCCTGTCAGTGCTCAGACCATACGACGCACACTGCATTTAATTGGTCTGCATGGCTGTCGTCCCAAAAGGAAGCCTCTTCTAAAGATGGTGCACAAAAAAACCCACAAACAGTTTGTTGAAGACAAGCAGACTAAGGACGTGGATTACTGGAACCAAGAAACCATGTCCTATGGTCTGATGAGACCAAGGTAAACTTATTTGGTTCAGATGGTGTCAAGCATGTGTGGCAGCAACCAGGTGAGGAGTGCAAAGACAAGTGTGCCTTGCCTACAGTCAAGCATGGTGGTGGGAGTGTCATGGTCTGGGGCTGCATGAGTGCTGCTGGCACTGGGGAGCTACAGTTCATTGAGGGAACCATGAGTGCCCACATGTACTGTGACATACTGAAGCAGAGCATGATCTCCTCCCTTTGGGCTGCAGGGCAGTATTCCAACATGATAACGACCCCAAACACACCTCCAAGACGAACACTGCCTTGATAAAGAAGCTGAGGGTAAAGGTGATGGACTAGCCAAGCATGTTTTCAGACCTAAACCCTATTGAGCATCTGTGGGGCATCCTCAAATGGATGGTGGAGGAGCGCAAGGTCTCTAACATCCACCAGCTCCGTGCTTTTTTTTTCTTTTTTTAATTCTTTATTTATTTACAACAAAGATTCTTGGTATACCACAAAGCACGTCAATTCCTTAAACATACATATCTTAGTAAAATTGTTCCATAAGTTAAACATAACATGACTTGAGAACAATTGTGTTAACAAAATAACAACTACTTTGTCTATACAATTACCTATAAGGATATAAAAACCAGGAGGCCTCAAGGGGCCCCCTGAACATTTGCCAAGTTAACCAAAATATATATGTCTAATCCTTCAAATAAGTGAACATATATCATCACTTTAACATCCTAAATTGCAAACTCCATATATCTTATGTTCACTGTACTTATAACAGCCGATATTATGGCTGCATTATCAATACCTAATTAACAAAAAAGAAGAAAAAGCAGCAGAGAGAGAAATAGGAAGGAAAAAGAAAAAGGGTATCAAGGATAGATAGGCCCTCAACGAGTCTATTGGCATAGAACTATCTCCTTTCAGCACATTGTAGGCAGCCAAGAAGTGTGGAGTCAGGGAAGTCACGAAAGATTGGTAATAAGTCAGCGTGAAGCCATCGGGCCCCGGAGCCTTCCGTGGTTTTGTTTGGGCCAAGGCCTCATGAAATTCTTCAGCTGTAATCTCAGACTCCAGAGAGTCTCTTACTTCATCTGATAGCATGGGCATACCTGAGGCCCTGATGTATTCAATAGCTGACTTTGTCTTGTCCATCAAGGCCTTGGTAGAATTCTTAGGGTGTAAGTTATACAATTGTCGGTAGTACTTGTGAAATTCATCTGCTATGCTCTTGGAGGTGTGTACTCTGTGATGTCATCATGGAGGATTGGAAAAGGACTCCAGTGGCAACAGGGCTGCTGATAGAAATCGCGGGGCCCCGTACAGACTACCTGACAGGGCCCCCCCAAGAAAATATTAAAGCTATATTTCTCTAAAAATACAATAAAACTATTAGCACACACAAATACAACATAACTCATAGAATTCCTGCAAATCTAAAAGATAAAACTGAATTAATAAATAAAAATGAAGGCGAGATGAAAAAAATATACAGGCTGCGGGATCAGAGAGAGAGAAACAAAGTTAGGCTCTATGCACACTGGGCTTAAAAAAATCTCCAATTCACCTAGCAGAAAAAAATACTCATATAGAGCATTTTTTGTACAAAGTTTAGATGAGTTTAGGAGAGTTTTACGTTTTTTTCTGCCAGTAATCTCCAATCAGAGACGCAAACCAGAAGGTTTTTTTTTCCCTGCCTCTAAATGCTGAGCTCAAAATACGCCTCTAAATGTCCTAATGTGCATGGACACATAGGATAACATTGAGCTGCTTCTACAGACAGAACACAAAACTCCTGTAGAAGCAGTGAATTTTAAATCAGTGTGCCTGGAGCCTAAGTTAGAGAAATAAACTCAGGAGCAGAAATAACCTTAAAAAACAGTGCTGAGAGGAGGGGGCCCACACAGGGAGGGGGATTAGTGAAGGGCGACTGTCTCTTTCTTAGCAGATAAAAACTGGCAGCAGGGAAAGGGGAGGAGAGCAGTTTTCATCTACTGGAGCAAAAGAAACACAATTGTGGTCTGTCACTAATCCCCCTCCCTGTGTGGGCCCCCCTATGTTATCGGGCCCTGTACACCAGGGCTGGTGGTCCCCCCCTATCAGCAGCCCTAAGTGGCAACGTGTGTAGCTCTGGTGAAAGCTATGCCCAAGAGGGTTAAGGCAGTCCGGGAAAATAATGGTTCCACACAAAATATTGACACTTTGGGCCCAATTTGGACATTTTCAGTTAGGGGTGTACTCACTTTTGTTGCCAGCGGTTTAGACATTAATGACTGTGTGTTAATTTATTTTGAGGGGACAGCAAATTTACACTGTTATACAAGCTGTACACTCACTGCTTTATATTGTAGCAAAGTGTAATTTATTCAGTGTTGTCACATGAAAAGATATAATAAATAATTTAAAAAAATGTGAGGGGTGTACTCACTTTTGTGAGATACTGTATGTATGGATCATTATTCCTAATTACCTATCAATACAGTATGTTGCGATATAATTGATGCCTGAGATTGGATATTCATTTTTGAGCTATCATTTCTTTTTTTTTTTCAATTATTTTTTATTAAAGGTTTTACAAAGTACAAAACATAGTACAAAGTTTTACATATAGTACAAAAGCATGAGAACACACAATAAGATGGAAAGTACTCAGAGCGTAAATTCCTGAGGTTGGTTAGTTCTTTCAATCCTATTACACTCTTATCCATAATGGACTGGTATATTATTTTTCTAGGTAGAGTAGTGCATTTCCATGAAACAATAATATGAATTAATAGAAGAAGGAAGGGGAGGAGGAGGGAAGGAAAGAGTAGGGAAATTGGGAGGGGGATAGGGTGATGGAAGCATAGTAACAGTTTATCAATAACTATTCTCAATTAGGTGATGTATAGAGAGGACTAGTATTGCTCTTATAACAATGTTTTCAAAGACAAATAACAATATATTTAGAGAATAATGATATACCCTTGGCACGCCAAAATCTTTACTCTTTTCTAAACCAATCTGACCATATTTTCCATTGTTTATCAAAGGAAGGTCTCTGTTCAGTTCTAGCGGCCGATAATGATTCGTAAACATAATTAGTTTGTGTAATTGCAATAACTTCTGATACGCTGGGTACTATATTTGATTTCCAATTTTTGGTAATTAGTTATCTGGCGGCCAAGAGTATATGTGTGACCACTGTACGGAAACAAGGAGGAAAGCTTTCGATACCTAGGTTTAATAGTGCCAATCCAGGATTGGGTGGTTTTAAGATTCCTGTGATACGTGATATACATTTAAATACACTTTTCCAAAAGCTAGTGAGATGCTTACACGACCAAAACACATGTAAAATGTTTCCCACCTCCCCACATGTTCTCCAACATAGTGGTGAATTGGAGGGGGAGAATTTAGATAACCTGTAGGGTGTGAGGTACCATCTCTGAGCTATTTTTAGGGAGAGTTCCCAATTATTTACACACCGAGATGCCTTATAAGTAGTTCTGAATGCAATCTTTTATTGAGCATTTGTGAAAGATTCTCCCAGTTCTAGTTCCCATTTATTGAAAGGTGGGAGTTTAGTAAGGGAAGTCTTATTTTGAAAGATATTATAAAAGAAAGATATTCCATTGGGAGTGTTAGGGGTATTTGTGTAAAATTGCCACACCAAATCTTGTATAAGTAAGTGGGGTGATTTCAAGGATTTTAAGAAATGAGTAAGTTGGACATATTTATAGTGATTGACTAGGGGTAATGTGTACTCCTCAGCCAGTGCACTAAATGGTTTAAGTGTGTTATCTACATATAGGTCAGTTATCAGAGAGATGCCTTTAGTGGGCCAGTTTGAGAAATTGGAATGTGGGATGGCATGGTTTAGAATAGTTATTGGAATTGGCATATCTGTATCATTGGGGGAAAATGAAGTTGATTTATGGAGTTCTCTCCATGCTAATAAGGAAGCCTGAATGGTTAGTGGAAATAATCGTAGGGGGTACGGTTTCCATATATCGAGTAGTAAGAACAGTCGGAGATCACGGGTTGGGCTAAGGGCCTGTTCTATGTTGCTCTAGAGGATATCTGGAGATGGTGAGATCCAGTATATGAGTTGAGCAAGCAAGGATGCTCGGTGGTAGTCTTTGATACCAATTAGGCCCATCCCGCCAACCGATCTATGTTTAACTAAGAAGGCTCTGGAGCATCTGGGTCTTTTAGATCCCCAGATGCAGTGTTTAAGGAGGGAGTTAAGCGATTGCAGGTGGGTATTTTTAAGTGGAATGGGTAATGTACAAAATACATATAGAATTTGGGGTAGAAGAAGCATTTTGAAAGATGCTAGGCATCCCGACCAAGACAATTCTACTTTGGTTAAGCGTTTTGTTTCTTTAGTGAGTTTATCTGTCAGTGGATTGTAGTTGGCATCTGCTAGTTTTGAGGGATCAGCCGTTATTTGTAATCCCAGATATGGAATACTAGATGAGTGTATATGGGAAATTTTTCTGTAGATCAGACTTAAGAGAGGAGGGGAGATTCAAACCTAATATTAGGGATTTTGAGAAGTTTACTTTATAATAAGACACCTGGCTGAAATTATTAAGTATATCGTGGGCACATTTTAAAGATGTATGTGGTGATGTTAGAAGAAGAATGATGTTGTCTGCAAATAGATTGATATTATGAGATTTACCTAATAGGGAGAATCCTGGCATACCTGGGTGTGCTCTAATTTTTTCTGCTAAAGGTTCTATAAGGAGATTGAATATTGAGGGGGATAAGGGGCATCCTTGTATGGTACCATTGGTAATAGGGAAAGGAAGAGAGAGGGTGTTAGAAGTGTATACTTGCGCACATGGCGAGGAGTACAGGGCTAAGATAGCTGAGAGGATGGGGCCTCAGAATCCAAATTTTTTAAGTGTCTGTGTCATGTATCCCCAATGGATCCTGTCAAATGCCTTCTCCGCATCCAAAGAAAGCAGCAGAGAAGGCATCCGACAGGACCCAGCATAGTGGATGATATCAATAAGCCTCCTTGTGGCATCAGACGCCTGTCTTCCTTTGGTGAAACCCATTTGATCTGGACTGATCAGGGTCGGTAGAATTTATAAAAGTCTGTGGGCAAGGATTTTGGAGTACAGTTTTACATCTACAGTATATTTAGTAGGGAGATAGGCCTAAAATTGGCCGGTGTTATAGGGTCCTTACCCAGCTTTGGAATGGTGACTACATATGCTTAGAGCATTTCAGCGGGGAAAGAGGCAGAGGACATCGCTTCGGAATAGATTTCTTTCAGCGAGGGGGAGAGGACTTCACAAAACACCTTATAATAGCTCCTGGAGATTTACCACTGGGTAATGTTTTTGCTGCCTTTCGGATACCAGTCTCCGTTATAGGTGAATTGAGAAATTCTAGTTGTGGTGTTGAGAGGGAGGGTAGTGAGAGGTCTGTCAAAAATGATTGAATGGCGTCATCTGAAGGTTGTGGTGTGTTGGGATCTCCCTTTAAATTATAAAGGGAGGAGTAATATTCAGCAAAAGTGTTTGCCATTTCTTTTGGGTTGAATATTTTGCTGTTGTCTGAGTTACGGATCAGATAGGGGATTTTCATTTGTGTTTTGTGGTCTTTTAGCCTCTGGGCCAGAAATTTGCTGGCCCTATTGCCAGAAGAATAATGATTCAATTTCAGAAATTGAATATGCTTGTCATATTGTTCTAACAACAAGAGCCTGAGATCCGAGCGCAGTTGGATTAGCTTGTTTGCTGTGATAGGATCAGGTAAGTTTTTGTTTTGAGCCTCTAGGAGGTTAATATCTTTTAAAAGAGTATCTAATTTTTGTGTCCTCTGCCTCTTTATCTGCGAGCTTATCTGGAGTAAAATGCCTCTAATATATGCCTTATGGGCACACCACATAACAAATGGATTAGTTACAGAGTTAGCATTAAAAGCGAAATATTCCTTCAAGTGTTTATTTACAAGGGCAATTTGTGAGGACTGCTGAAAAATACGAGGATTGGCTCGCCAAATATAAGCTGGAGCCGATGGATGTCCCTCCTCTACCATAATAGACACAGGAGCATGGTCTGACCACGTAATGTCATGTATGGCAGAGGAGGAGATCTTTTGTAGCAGAGCTCTGCCCACTAAGATTAAGTCTATGCGTGAGTACGAATTATGCCTGGAGGAATGAAAGGTATAATCGCGCTCTTTGGAGTGCTGACACCTCCAGGCATAATACATCTCTTCGGCATGGAGCAAATGTTGAATTGAAGGTAGAGGGGGCCTTGACTTGGAGGTAGTGTCCATCCTGCAGTCTACCGTGACATTGTAGTCCCCACACATTATGACTGCTCCTTTTTTGATTAAGTTGATCTTATTGAATAGTTTTTTCAAGAAGCGGAGTTGGTGTGTGTTGGGCGCATAAAGGTTGACTATCATGTACAGGTGGTTGTTCAATTCGTGGATCAAGACTAGGTAGCGACCTTCTGAGTCCATGTGGGTCTCCTGTAGGGAGAAGGCCACAGAGTCTCTGATGGCAATGAGAACGCCCTTTTGTTTTTTAGAAGCTGATGCATGAAAAATGTGGGGGTATTTGTTATGCGAGAATTTGGGAATTGATGAGGTTGCCCAATGTGTCTCTTGTAGACATAAGATGTCAGAACTCAGTTTGATAGCTTCCCTCCAAATTGAGGTTCTTTTAGCAGGGTGGTTCAAGCCATGGACATTAAAGGAGGTCACTCTAACTGCCATGAAAGGTGTGTGGGGTAGGGTGATATTGGTACCTTAGGAAGTCCAGAGCAGGGTTCCAGGAGTGGTGTCCTGTGAGCTTCGTAGAGGGATAGGTTTCCTTCATGTGTATTATCTTACGTTCCATCACCAACGAGGAAGGGTAAGAGATAAGAAGTAGGAAAAGTAAAAAAAGTAAAAACCAGAGAGTCAACAAACAAGAATGAAACTGGTGTATAAAAAAGTGAGATTCCATCTGGAATCCGATGGCAGATGTACTGCACATTATTTAGGAGGGGGACTTCGTGGATTATTAGTTCCATATGGTGTCAGGAATCTCGTGGCATTGGGTAGCTTATGTCATTCGAGGCGATTGGGTGTTAAGTTTGCTCGGTTTCCTTTTGTGTGACACGACCTGCCATTTGTTTTGGTTGTCCAACCTCGATGCGGAGGTGGATCTGTCAGGGGTTTGCTCTGGGAGTATATGACATGTTCGCAGCAAAGATTGACCTTCTTCTAAATTGGTAACCACCGAGGTTTTGCTGTCATTGGTAATGATAAGCTTCGTTGGGTATACCCATCTGTAAACAATATTGTGGTTACTTAACGCTTTAGACACAGTTAGCAATGATTTGCGCTTTTGCATAGTAAACTGTGAAAGGTCTGCGAACATTAGAATATTGCTCAGGGGGTTGTGCTTTTTTTCCTGAAGGCAAGCATGAATTGTTCCTTAACGTGGAAAAAATGCACCCACATCAGAATGTCTCTGGGAATATCGTCTGGCAGGTGTGCTGGTTTGGGTAGTCGGTGGATCCTATCAATGACTAGCTCCGAAGAGGAGACTGATGGTAAATAGGCCGACATAAATTCTTGAGCATACTGGTGCAGTTGCAAGAGCTGGACATTTTCTGGGACTCCACGCAGCTTTACGTTGTTTCTACGTGATCTGTCCTCGAGGTCCGCGACTTTCTCTTTAAGCCATGTCACCTCATCTGATTGCTCATTGTGTGCATCTACTAGAGTGTTGTATGATGTTGCATAGTCACCCATCTTTTTTTCGACATGATCTACTCTGCCTCCTAGTTCTCCCACTTCCACTTTAAAGTTCAGCATACATTCCATCATGTATGCATGTAGGGAGCTGCATAGGGAGACAAGCATGTCTCTTAAGGTTGTGTCTGAGAGAGGCTGGTTTACAGTGGGGAAGGAGTTAATTGAGACAGCCATCTCCCTCGTGTCTTCCAACGGGCCCTGGCCTGTACTAACCTTATGGCTGTGTGAGTCAGCAGACATGCGGGGTCTCGATTTGGCTAGACTGCCGGAGAGTGGAGTGGAGGCGTCTGGAGAGTGACATTGTAGTCCTGTTCCAGAGCTCAGGCTTGGCGTGGCTGAGTGTGATCCGATTGATGTGACTGGAGAGCAGCCGGTGGTGCCATCTGGGACAGCGTTGTGATTCCTAGGGGGGAGGAAATATCTCAATTTCTTCGGCTGTGAAGAGTTTTGCCGTTTCCTAGTCATCTCCTGGGGTGATGCGGGTCGTTAGCTGAGTACTGGTGCTGAAATGAGAGGACTGGATCGCCTCGAACTGGTTCGATTCCTGCTGTTAGAGTGGAGCTAACAGGTCATGCATCCGTACAACAGTGTGGTAGCCACGCCCCCCTCGAGCTATCATTTCTTGAAATCTGTTAACGCGTACATTTAGCAAATCTCTTTTGCTTATGTACCTAATAAAATTATTAAAATATGGTTGTAAAAAAAACCTCCTTAAATTTCTAGCCTAAGACATCTTTATGAGGAGTTTTGGTGAGAAAGGATATATTGTTACACCACATGTAAGCGAGGTTCACAGTATATTTCTCCTCTAGGGATGAGCCGAACACCCCCCTGTTCGGTTGGCACCAGAACATGCGAACAGGAAAAAAGTTTGCTCAAAGGCTTATATGCAAGTTATTGTCATAAAAAGTGTTTGGGGACCCGGGTCCTGCCCCAGGGGACATGGATCAATGCAAAAAAAAGTTTTAAAAACTAACGTTTTTTCAGGAGCAGTGATTTTAATAATGCTTAAAGTCAAACAATAAAAGTGTAATATCCCTTTAAATTTCGTACCTGGGGGGTTTCTATAGTATGCCTGTAAAGGGGCACATGTTTCCCATGTTTAGAACAGTCTGACAGCAAAATGACACTTCGAAGGAAAAATTCCATGTAAAACTACCCGCGGCTATTTCATTGCCGACAATACACATAGAAGTTCATTGATAAAAACGGCATGGGAATTCAACACAGGGAAACCCCGAACCAAAATTTAAAAAAAAAAATGACGTGGGAGTCCCCCTAAATTCCATACCAGGCCCTTCAGGTCTGGTATGGATATTAAGGGGAACCCGGCCAAAATTTTTTAAAAAAATGACGTGGGGTTCCCCCTAAATTCCATACCAGACCCTTCAGGTCTGGTATGGATTTTAAGGGGAACCCCGCGCCAAAAAAAAAAAATGGCGTGGGGTGCCCCCAAAAATCCATACCAGACCCTTGTCCGAGCACGCAACCTGGCAGGCCGAAGGAAAAGAGGGGGAGGCGAGAGTGCGGCCCCCCCTCCTGAACCGTACCAGGCCACATGCCCTCAACATTGGGAGGGTGCTTTGGGGTAGCCCCCCAAAACACCTTGTCCCCATGTTGATGAGGACAAGGGCCTCATCCCCACAACCCTGGCCGGTGGTTGTGGGGGTCTGCGGGCGGGGGGCTTATCGGAATCTGGAAGCCCCCTTTAACAAGGGGACCCCCAGATGCCGGCCCCCCCCTGTGTGAAATGGTAAGGGGGTACATACCCCTACCATTGCACTAAAAAACTGTCAAAAATGTTAAAAATGACAAGAGACAGTTTTTGACAATTCCTTTATTTAAATGCTTCTTCTTTCTTCTATCTTCCTTCATCTTCTTCTTCTTCTGGTTCTTCTGGCTCTTCTGGTTCTTCCTCCAGCGTTCTCGTCCAGCATCTCCTCCGCGGCGTCTTCTATCTTCTTCTCCTCGGGCCGCTCCGCACCCATGGCATGGGGGGAGGCTCCCGCTCTTCTCTTCATCTTCTTCTTCATCCTCTTCTCTTCTTCCTTCTTCTCTTCTTCATTTTCTTCTCCGGGCCGCTCCGCACCCATGCTGGCATGGAGGGAGGCTCCCGCTGTGTGACGGAGTCTCCTCGTCTGACGGTTCTTAAATAACGTGGGGCGGGGCCACCCGGTGCCCCCCTCTGACGCACGGTGACTTGACAGGACTTCTCTGTGACATCACGGGGAATGCCACAGGGAAGTCCCGTCATGTCCCGTGCGTCAGAGGGGGCGGGGTCACCGGGTGGCCCCGCCCCCGTTATTTAAGAACCGTCAGACGAGGGGACGCCGTCACACAGCGGGAGCCTCCCTCGATGCCAGCATGGATGCGGAGCGGCCCGGAGAAGAAAATTAAGAAGAGAAGAAGAGAAGAAGGAAGAAGAGAAGAGGATGAAGAAGAAGATGAGGAGAAGAGAGGGAGCTTCCACCCATGCCATGGGTGCGGAGCGGCCCGAGGAGAAGAAGATAGAAGACGCCGCGGAGGAGATGCTGGACGAGAACGCCGGAGGAAGAACCAGAAGAAGATGAAGGAAGATAGAAGAAAGAAGAAGCATTTAAATAAAGGAATTGTCAAAAACTGTCTCTTGTCATTTTTAACATTTTTGACAGTTTTTTAGTGAAATGGTAGGGGTAAGTACCCCTTACCATTTCACACAGGGGGGGGATCTGGGGGTTCCCTTGTTAAAAGGGGCTTCCAGATTCTGATATGCCCCCCGCCCGCAGACCCCCACAACCACCGGCCAGGGTTGTGGGGATGAGGCCCTTGTCCTCATCAACATGAGGACAAGGTGTTTTGGGGGGCTACCCCAAAGCACCCTCCCAATGTTGAGGGCATGGGGCCTGGTACGGTTCAGGAGGGGGGGCCGCACTCTCGTCCCCCCTCTTTTCCTGCGGCCTGCCAGGTTGCATGCTCGGATAAGGGTCTGGTATGGATTTTTGGGGGGACCCCATGCCGTTTTTTTTTTTGGCGCGCGGTTCCCCTTAAAATCCATACCAGACCTGAAGGGTCTGGTATTGAAATTAGGAGGAACCCCACGTCATTTTTTTTTTTAATTTTGGCCGGGGATCCCCTTAATATCCATACCAGACCTGAAAGGCCTGGTATGGAATTTAGGGGGACTCCCACGTCATTTTTTTTTTTTTTTAATTTTGGTTCGGGGTTTCCCTGTGTTGAATTCCCATGCCGTTTTTATCAATGAACATCTATGTGTATTGCCGGCAATGCAATAGCCGCGGGTAGTTTTAAATGGAATTTTTCCTTCGAAATGTAATTTTGCTGTCAGACTGTTCTAAACACGGGAAACATGCGCCCCTTTACAGGCATACTATAGACACCCCCCAGGTACGAAATTTAAAGGGATATTACACTTTTATTGTTTGACTTTAAGCATTATTAAAATCACTGCTCCTGAAAAAACGGCCATTTTTAAAACTTTTTTTTGCATTGATCCATGTCCCCTGGGGCAGGACCCGGGTCCCCAAACACTTTTTATGACAATAACTTGCATATAAGCCTTTAAAATTAGCACTTTTGATTTCTCCCATAGACTTTTAAAGGGTGTTCTGCGGCATTCGAATTTGCCGCGAACACCCCACTTGCGAACAACCAATGTTCGAGTTGAACATGAGTTCGACTCGAACTCGAAGCTCATCCCTATTCTCCTCTATAGAAACCTTAACAGGAGCGTGATCTGACCATGTTATGTAGTAAATGTACACTGAGGAGATATCGCGTAATAACTGTAAATCAAAGATAATCAAGTCAATCCATGAACATGATTTCTGTAGTGCAGAATAAAACTTCTTTTCAGATGGGTGAAGACATCTCCAGGTATCATATAGGTTGGCGTTGTGTAAGATGGATTGTAAACCAGAGTGAGGGATGGAATTCTGAGAAGACATATCCAAAGTATGATTAACAACTGAATTAAAGTCTCCACCTAGCAATAAAAAAACCTTTCTGTACTGTACCGCAGTAGAGATCTCAAGAAAGAAGATTGGCCCATGTTAGGGGTGTACAAATTGACCAAAGTGCAGGTTATTTTATTTAAGTTGCAAACTAAAATTATACTGTATATGTGCTTTGTGAGTCTAAAACTGTTTCATGTATAGAAAGAGATACAGAGTTTTTAATAGCTATTAAAACGCCTTCTTTCTTAGAATCAACATTAGCCATGAATATGTTATGGTATAGTTTGGGTGATTTATGTACATGGAAGTGTGTTTCCTGAACTCATACAATATCACCCTGTAGCCTCTTAGCTTCCTGTCACAGAGCTCTTGAAAGGACTAATAAGTCCATGGTCATTCAGGGAAACCAATTTAAAGTGATATTAAAGTCTTGGGGTTTTTTTGGTTTAAAAAATAACAAACATGTCATACTTGGTTTTGCACAAAGCAACCCAGATCCTCAACTTCTTGGTTCCTCCGCTGGCGCTCCTGGCCCCTCCCTCCAGCTGAGTACCCCCACAGCAAGCAGCTTGCTATGGTGGCACCCGAGCCGAGCCATTGCTCTGTATGTCCATTCAGACACAGAGCCGTGGCTTGGCTCCACCCCTCTCTCTCTCTTCATTGGCTCACTGATTTTGATTGACAGCATCGGGAGCCCGATGGAGCCTCCGCTGTTGTGTCAGCCAATGAGGAGAGAGAGCCCTGGACACTCGAGACTCCCGTGCGACATTGCTGGATCGAAATGGGGCTCGGGTAAGTATTAGCTGGGGGCGATGCTGCCCACAGAAGGTGTTTTATCTTAATGCAGAGAATGCATTAAAATAAAAAACCTTCTGCCTTTAGAACCACTTTAAGTACCATTGAAAAGCAATGTAAACAAGGGAAAAATTAAGACTGGTTTAATTGTACATGAGTGAGGCTGTAGACAGTACATGAGGCATATGATAAGAGATTTACAGGACATTTGGATCCTTTCTAAGATCCAGAGTAAGCAGCATCTAAGTTGGGATGTGGTGCAACAAAAACAACAAAACAGTCAAGTGTCAACTTTATAAAACATATGCAAAAAGGCAAGCTAGGTTCTGTCAAATTGCATGCCAAATCAGCCGTTATTGCTGGCAATAGCACCGTCCGAATCCCAAAAAGTGGTTCAGCTAAACTTGCACGATTTCTAACCCGCAGAAATGTGAACCTAGGCTAAATGTAACCATATTGCTACACTTAGAGGTGCCTCTCTTACTTGAGCCTGAGAGAAGCTACATATTAAAGTGGATGTAAACTCGAAAAAATGTTTTAATTAAGGCTTGTAACTTTTACAGTATAGGATTTCATGTCATCTGTGCCCAGTCTTGCCACGAAGAGTTAATCAAGCTCTGAGCAATCCTCTTATCTTTTTCAGTGAGATAAAAATGGATAGACAGAGAAATACCAGTCCATCCTTCCCCCTGCTGTGAGTGACAGGTGATTTACATATCTCATGCACAAGAGTGAGACAGGCATTCTGTGTACTTCACAATTCACATCACCCCTCCCCTCTTTTTTTCTCCAGCTCTCCCAGGATTGGCTACCTTTCCAGGGATGTTTCTCACCATGCGGTGTGATCCACAGATCAGTGTGAGAGGAGGAAATGCATGGTGCAGTGAATGCACAGGACGGCCAGCAGAAGATACACAGACAAGTGATCTGATTTAGGGGAGATGTATCTAGTCAGAGCCGGGCAGAGGAGACGCTCCAGTGATCTGATTATTGTTATGGTGCAGTGTGTTTGTCTGAGGTCACCTGATCACAGTTGCAGCATTCATTTTGATCACCAGGATGTGTTATGTGGGGGAGGGGTGGATGTTTCACTTTTCATTATTACACCCAGTAAGGCTGAATGAGCTCAAAGCTTACAGCCGACCAGTGTCACCTGACTGCTCCTACCAAGTCCCTACACGAGTCACAAGACTGCTCCTACCAAGTCCTTACCCGTGTCACCTGACTGCTCCTACCAAGTCCCTACTTGTGCCACCTAACTGCTCCCACCAAGTCCCTACACGAGTCACCTGACTGCTCCTACCAAGTCCCTACTTGTGCCACCTAACTGCTCCCACCAAGTCCCTGCATGAGTCACCTGACTGCTCCCACCAAGTCCCTACTTGTGTCACCTGACTGCTCCTACCAAGTCCCTACTCGTATCACCTGACTGCTCCCACCAAGTCCCTACTTGTGCCACTTGACTGCTCCTACCAAGTTCCTACTCGTATCACCTGACTGCTCCCACCAAGTCCCAACACGAGTCACCTGACTGCTCCCACCAAGTCCCTACTTGTGTCACCTGACTGCTCCTACCAAGTCCCTACTCGTATCACCTGACTGCTCCCACCAAGTCCCTACTCGTGTTACCTGACTGCTCCCACCAAGTCCCTACATAAGTCACCTGACTGCTCCCACCAAGTCCCTACACTAGTCACCTGACTGCTCCTACCTGGTCCCTACTCATGTCACCTGACTTCTCCCACTATGTACCTACACGAGCCACCTGGCTGCTCCCAACAAGTCCCTACTCATTTCACCTGACTGCTTCCACCAAGTTCCTACTCGTGTCACCTGACTTCTCCTATTAAGTCCCTACACAAGTCACCTGACTGCTCCTATCAAGTCCCTACATGAGTCACCTGACTGCTCCTGCCAAGACCCTACTCATGTCACCTGACTGCTCCCACCAAGTCCCTACTCGTGTCACCTGACTGCTGCCACCAATTCCCTACCCACAGGGGCGGCCTGTGCATTGTGGGTGCATGGGCGCCATACCCCAAATCAATGCACCCGGCCCCTTTCAGGACGCCGGACGCATGGATTGCTATGGTGGGGGCAGGAGGGGGTGGTGCTTTTTGAAGCACCTGAATAATAGGTTTCAAAATCGTGTGGGCTCGGGGCGCAGAGAGTGCGCCCTGATCCCACCCAATTGTGTGATGATAGTGAATTAATTTTTGCTATTTTCACACTAACGCTCCTCCCCGCCAATCAGGGAGGCAGGTCATCAGACCTGTTTCCTGATTGGCCAAAGCGCCAGGGCATCCTATTGGATGCCTGATGCTTAGGAAGAGGTGACACAGAGGAGACATGAGGACGGACATTTCCACCACCACGGCTGCGCTGGTTGACTCAGAACTGGTGGTAAGTGCCGGACCACCTGCGGGGGGGTGCTGTCAGAGAGCCGCGAGTGGAGGGAATATTAGAGCCGCAAGCAGGGAGGCCATCAGAGCCTCAATCAGTGGGGGCCATCAGAGCCACAAGCGGGGATGGGCTGTCAGAGCCGCGAGGGGGGTGTGCAGAGCCACGGGGGGGTTGCTGTACCCTGATAGTGCCAAGAAGCAGCCTCACCAGTGCCTGTCATATGCAACCTATAAGGGCGCACAGGCGCCGCTACCTCTCTCCAGCCACCCACTCTAAGACCAATGGATAGATTCATGCATAGCATGAATCTATCCATGGCTGCCACTGCCACCCCCTAATCAGGTGCCCGGCCCCTTTTCGGGTGCCAGGCGCCTTAATTACACCAGCGGGGGGTGTTTTTAAAGCACCTGGTTAGAGCCATAGGCTCTAATAGGCATAAAAAAGTGACCTGTGAGCGCCATGCTTGGCACTTGCAGTTCACCCAGGTGTGTTAGAACAGCGAATGAATATTTGCTTTCCTAACACTGGACCGCCTCTTCGCCACATCAGGTGCTCGAGTCTGTTACCCATCACCTGATTGGCTGAAATGACAGGCACTGTGATTGGACGCCTATCAGGAGGAGTGGACAGGAGGAGAGGATGGGAGGAGACCCGTGGAGGACACTGCTCGCTGACGCCACCTGCTTCCCCACTGATACAGGGTAAGTGCAGGGCAGGTGGCGAGCAGGCAGGGGGGTCACAGTGGCAGCATTTGATGGCACAGTGACAGCATTTGATGGGCACAGTGGCTGCATTTGATGGCACAGTGGCAGCGTTTTATGGCACAGCGGCTGCCATTGATGGGCACAGTGGCTGCATTTGATGGAACAGTGGCTGACATTGATGGACACACTGGCTGCGTTTGATGGGCACAGTGAGGCTGCAATTGATGGGTTTTTTTTCTGAATTTTTCAGTTTGTTTGCGCCCCCAAAAAAAATTTTGTGCACCAGCCGCCACTGCCTACCCATGTCACCTGACTGCTTCCACCAAGTTTATACCCGTGTCACCTGACTGTTCCCACCAAGTCCCTACTCATGTCACCTGACTGCTCCCACCAAGTGGCTTAAATTGTGTAGCCTTACCCCTGTAGGGGCTGTTGAGTATAATGGTCCCTTTGTCGCCCTGCGAAATACCATACATAGCGCAGAATGTGGTAAAGTTAAAAAGAGAATGTACAGTGCAGAGTGGATGGTGGTGGGTAGTGAATGTAGGAGAGGGGTGTGGCGTGTATAGAGGTGGGTAGTATGTGCAGGAGAGGAGTGTGGAGTGTATGGAGGTGGGTAGTATGTGCAGGAGAGGAGTGCGGAGTGTATGGAGGTGGGTAGTATGTGCAGGAGAGGAGTGCAGAGTACATGGAGTTGGGTAGTAAGTGCAGGAGATGGGTGCAGAGTGTATGGAGATGGGTAGTATGGGCAGGTGAGGAATGCGGAGTGTACAGTGGTGGGTAGTGTGTGCAGGTGAGGGATATATGGAGGTGGGTAGTATGTGCAGGGAGAGGAGTGCAGAGTGTATGGAAGTGGGTAGTATGTGCAGGTGAGTAATACGGAGTGTACAGTTGTGGGTAGTATGTGCAGATGAGGGGTGTATGGAGGAGGGTAGTATGTGCAGGAGAGGAGTGCAGAGTGTATGGAGGTGGGTAGTATGTGCAGGGAGAGGAGTGCAGAGTGTATGGAAGTGGGCAGTATGTGCAGGAGAGGAGTGCAGAGTGTATGGAGGTGGGTAGTATGTGCAGGGAGAGGAGTGCAGAGTGTATGGAGGAGGGTAGTATGTGCAGGAGAGGAGTGCAAAGTGTATGTAGATGGGTAAAATTGTTTTGGACCGAACAGAACCGCTCGGTACTCTTGTTTATGTCCCCCTGGCCAAATTAACCTTCGCTGTAAAAATGTGCACATTTAACCACAAATCACTGACACGGACACATTCAGTAAGTTTGGTAATTCTGACGTTTACTTCCTGGGCTCAGGATGATATACCGAGAGCCGGATATTTCATTATCAAATCAAATATCAAATAAAACAAGCGTGTACAAACCACAAATTATACATATTCATTATTGTGACGAAATGTAAGCTTTGCTGGGTTATATCTGTATAAGGAGATAGCAGACTATCATAGCTAAATATGGTATCTTATTTTCAGTTCCTGTTTCTCTTGAGTGTAGTCTCATAGGCCTGAAAATAGGTGCAATCTTCTTCTTAACTTTGTTCTTTAACTCTTGCAGTTCTGTTTCACATGAAAGGAGAAGCTGGCAGACATCTAATTTTAGCATGGTTAAGGCTAGTAGCTGGTTATAAGAAAATAAGCACTTACATCTATATGGTTATATCAGGGAATGAGCATTTCACCATAACACTCATAATCACATTCCATTACAGTCCCCCCTTGAAATGCATATTTCTTAAAACTGTCCCTCACACTAGAGAACAACCTGTCATCACCCGGCTTATTTCACCGACTGCAACTCTTTTAAGCTGTATGTAGAGAAAGGGCTGTGACTAGCTCACCACCCCCCTCGATACAGCTGGTGAAATGCCGCCAGGTGCTATCTGTCCCTATAGCCCTACGGTGTTGCATCTCGGGGAAGGGTGACTGTAACGGAGTGTACTGCATAACTATTATCATGGGTTTCATCAAGCCTTACATAGACATTGTTGTCATCATCTGGGATCTCTTGGTTCACGAATGTGGGGGTATTTTGGTCAACAGCTTTTTCTCCACACTTCTTAATACAGGGGAAAACACAGCAGATTATGGCAGCTATTGTCAGGATTGCTATCCCAATCTGGGTCAGTAGTCCCTGCCATCCTCCTTTTATCCAGGTAAAATACTGGTCCCATGGGTTGGTGAGCCCTGAGTTCTGTTTCAGTTCTTTGGATAAGTCCTCAAGTTTCTGGATGGCTAAGGTCACCTTACCATTTGGGCCGGTGTTGTCTGGGATGTAAGTGCAGCATGTACTTGTCTCAGGGATCATCTTGCATACACCCCTCTTTTCAGTTAGGAGCATGTCTAAGACCATACGGTTTTGGAAAGTCATGTGTGATGCTGCCTCTAATGTCGCGTACACATGAGCGGACTTTACGGCAGACTTTGCTCGACGGACTTTTCGACTGACTTTACGACGGACTTTCTGAATGAACGGACTTGCCTACACACAATCCACCAAAGTCCGTCTAATTCGTACGTGATGACGTACGACCGGACTAAAACAAGGAAGTTCATAGCCAGTAGCCAATAGCTGCCCTAGCGTGGCTTTTTGTCTGTCGAACTAGCATACAGACGAGCAGACTTTCCGACCGGACTCGATTTCGACGGATTAATTTAAAACATGTTTCAAATCTAAGTCTGTCCAACTTTTGAGAAAACAAAGTCTGCTGGAGCCCACACACGATCGAATTGTCCGACCAAATCCCGTCCGCCGGGCAAAGTCTGCCATAAAGTCCGCTCGTGTGTACACGGCATAACTGTTCGGCCAGACCTTGGAGTGCATCCCTGGTATAATTGACAAATCTTTGCTGGTTGTAGTAGATATAATTTATCCAGTCTACATTCTTGTTTACAGTGATAATGGGAATCAGTGACTCGAAACCTGCTGCTACTTGGTCTCTTGCTTTGAATTCATCTGGGACCCCCCTTGGGACCCCTATGGCGTCTATGTATACATGGGGGTCAAAGCTTCCTGCTGGGGCACTCCTACGTTTTCTGTTTGATTTGTGTGCATCACTGGCTTCTGGCTCTGGAATTTGTGGGAGAATATGCAGGGGCATTATGGCTTCAGCTAGTGCACATTCTCCTGTCCACTGTCCTGTCATTCTACTTCTAACTTTCATGTCCCCACAAATCCAGTACACATCTCCTAGAGACTGGACTTGATTCTGCACTAGGTCTGCAGACACCTCACTATAAGACTCGCAGTAACCCTCAGTGAAGTTCCCAGGGGGTTTTCCCACCCCATGGTACTTTCCATAACATGTATAATTGCCAGGATATACAGTAATACCTTCTGCTGGTTTAGGGGCTTTAGTGACTATGGGGTACTCCTTTTTCCAATGCTCGCATCGGGAGTGGTTTGTAGCTGTGTTGGTAAACAAACTAAGGACACAGGTCTCATGTTCTGTGGGTATGTTAAGGGGGATTGTTCCTAGATGTGGTTTAGCCCCCCCACACACGTAGCAATTAGTCTTGTTATGCTTCCCTGCATTGTACCTCATCCATTCGAGCCATAATTTGACATCTGAAAAACCGGTCTCAGCAGCCATGGTGTCCTCAAAGGTAGGGTCTGCTATGGCTACCATGTCTCCTAATGTTTGCATGCGAGGCTTTAGGGGGTTTGAATTGGATGTAGATTGGGGAACTGTCCACTCTGGGTTATTGAACATGTCTTTCAGTTGAAAAGGTTTCCTAAAGCTGGGATACCCATTCGCCCACCACAGGCCCAATACATAGGTCCCACTGTCCCCTGGGCTGGGATTCTCAATGGTTAGTCTAAACTCTTTTGTGAAGTATTGATCTGTGTGCTTGTTGATTGTCATTCTGTCTGGGAGTGATTTCCCATTCTTGTCTTTCTTATTTCGGGCGATTTCAGGCTTATACCCCCAGTTTGTGTCCCCAGTGTTCCAACCCACTGCTCCCCAGTAACCACAGTTGTCGCCCCAGTAGTTGTTGGTAACACATACATACACAGTCATGGGATCTATTGTTACTTCATAGGATCGGATTCTGTAATCTGTACCTGGAAGTATCTTACTATAAGGGGATATAAACGTGGCAACATGTGTATTTGATGAGTTGTACCAGAATTGAGTTATACCATTTTTCTGTTTGATGGCCACCTCTTGGGCCTGAGCAAAGATTATAACAAAAAGGATAAGCAGGATCATGGCTTGGTCTCCTCAGCCTCTTCTTCGGACATGGGGACTTTCTTGCAATGAGAGGCGTGTATCCACGAGTTCTTTCCGGCCACTTTTACTGATGTGGTGGTTGTCAGAAGGACTTGGAAAGGACCATCATATCTGGGTTCAAGGGTGTGTTTCCTCAAAAAACTTTATCAGGACCCAGTCACCAGGGACCAACTTTTGTGATCCTGTGTCTAGCTCAGGATCTGGAATGGAAGAAAACACTTGCGCATGGATACGGGTTAATTCTCGAGATAAAGCAGTCACATAATGAGTTAATACATCAGATTGCAGTTGCAGCTGTTGTGGAAAATAACAACCCAGTCTGGGGGCTGAGCCAAACAATATCTCATAGGGTGACAAACCATGATTTCCCCTTGGGGTGTACCTGATGCTGAACAAGGCAATGGGTAGGCTGTCTAGCCAACTCATTCCTGTTTCCTGAGACATTTTTAGCATTCTAGACTTTATTGTGCTATTTAGTCTTTCCACCTTCCCACTACTCTGAGGATGGTATGGAGTGTGGAAAGCTAGTGTGACCCCTAAGGCTGTCCATATCTCCTTGGTTACTGAGGCCATGAAAGCCGGCCCCTGATCACTCTTTATAACCTCTGGGACACCATATCTGCACACTATTTCTGTTAAAAGTCTTTTAGCTTTGGTCTTCGCCGTCATGTTGGTAACGGGATAGGCTTCCGGCATACGTGGCAGACGCAGTCTCTTGTTTAATTCCGTGATTCCTTTAACTTCTGTGGCTCCTTTTTTGATCCACACTTCTTTTTCTTCTTTCTTTCTTTCTTCTTTCTTTGTCAGCTGTCTCTTGTTGCTCCTTGAGGTGAGTCCTGTTTACAGGAAGGTTTTGTAGAATCATAGCGGTTTGTACAGTCTCTTCAGGGGTGTCTATTGGGTCATCCAGGATAGGTGCATTTACTCTGCTGATCACTTCTCGCGTTCCATCTGCAGCTTGCTTAGCGGCAGTATCTGCCAGATAATTGCCTCGTGCTTCTTGGGAAACCAGTTTGCTGTGTGCTTTTACTTTAAGTATGGCCACCTGCATTGGGAGCAGTAAGGCATCCATCAGGTTCTTGATAGCTGTGCTGTGTTTTACAGGAGTCCTCTAGTTTTCCAGATGATCCCAAAGTCGCAGGCCACTCCCAGAGCATATCTTGAGTCTGTGTAGATGTTAGCTCGTTTTCCTTCTGCCAACTTGCATGCCATAGTTAGGGCCTGCAACTCTGCTTTTTGTGCAGACATGGGGGGGGGGGGGGTAACGCTGAGGCTTGGAGGACCGTGTCTTCTGTGGTAACTGCATATCCTGTATGGTACCGCCCAGCATCATCTGCATATCTGGAACCATCCACAAAGATTGTCAGGTAAGGATTTTCAAGGGCAGTTTCACTGACTGTCGGTAGGTGTGATATCTCCATCTTCATCACTTCAAAACAGTCATGGGCGGTATAGTGGTAATCATCTTACACAGAGGTTCCCCCCTTGTGAAGGGGAAGTAGAGTGGATGGGTTGAGGGTATCACATCAGAGAATGGTGATGTTGTCAGGGAGAAGTAAGGCACACTGGAGTCTAAGGTGCCTTTGTGAAGACAGGTGTCTGGGTTGGATCTGGTTCAGGATGGCAGTGATGTCATGAGGAGCAAGAAGGATTAAGGGGTGACCCAAGATGAGGTCCGCAGTCTTGTCCATGGGAACTTGGGCTGCAAAGACGGCTCTGAGTCAGGAGGGTCCCCCCTTGGCCACTGAGTCCAGTTGGCAGGAGTGATACCCTGAGTCTGTTATTATGGGCCTGAGCCAAAACTTCTGTGGCATGTCCTTGCCTCTCTGAGACAAACAGTTTGAAAAGTCTTTTAGTCCCAAAGCAGAGGCTGTTTCAAAATTGTCCACAGCTTCTGGAGAAGCAGGAAAGGGTCAGATTTCAGGGCATCATAAAGGGATTGCTTGACCTTGAGGCAAAGGGATGCCCTTGATTGTGGCAACTCTTTCTTCAGTGAGATGTCAGGTGCCTTGGGAGATGCAGAGGCCTGGGAAAATTACCTTCTTTCTGGACTTTTTGCTTTTTAAGACCTTGCAACCATGCTCAACCAGGTAGTGGAGGAGACTTTCTGAGAATATGGAGGCGTCACCGAAGGAATCTGCACACAGCAGGAGGTCATCTACATATTGGAGAAGTACAACATCTGGGTTTAGTCTCATCCATGTGTCCAGGATGAGAGCCATTGCTTTGGCAAATTGAGTAGGGGAGTTCTGGGCCCTTTGGGGCATGACAGTCCAAGTGTAGCTTCGCCCCTCATGGGTGAAAGCAAAAAGGTACTGGCAGCAGGGACTAAGCGGTACACTAAAGAAGGCATTTGCCAGGTCCACCACTGTGAAGTATTTTGCTGTGGGTGGTATTCCTGCTAGCAACGTGTGGGGATTGGGGACGATGGGGGTTTCCAGGATGGTAGCTTCATTCACTGCTCTGAGGTCTTGTACCAACCTGTACTTTTCTGGTTCCCCTTTTGTGGTTCGCTTCTTCACTGGGAACAGTGGTGTGTTACAAGGAGATTTACAGGGTACCAAGGCTCCATTTGACAGAAGAGCCTCAACTTGTTTTGAGATGGATGCCGGATTGTGCAGGCTTCAAAGGGTATTGTGGTTTTATGGGTAGGGGAGCCCCAGGCTTCAGTTGTACCATGACTGGCGGCACTTTTAGATGTCCTATGTCTTCCGGTCCTGTGGACCATAGGCATGTGGGGACCCGATCCAAAACTTCTTCGGGGACTTCAGGTTCATCTTTTGGGTTCAGGGATAACAGGAGTGGGATGGAGCAGAGTGCCGATGTGTCATCGATGGCCAGTGGTGAGGTCATCAGAACACCACTATCAGGTTGGAAGGAGATAGAGGCTTGGAGCCTGGACAAAACATCAGTTCCTAGTAGGTTCAGGGGGCATGTGGGTGAGACCACAAATCTCGCTAATAAGTCAGGAAAGTTGCCGACTTGCAGGGAGCGGGTCAACAGGCTCGTTCTGGGTGTTTCATCATCCCCTACACATGCTATGTTGATGTCCGATAGGAATGAGGTATCGGGTAATTCTTCTGCCCTGATTACGGACTGGGCTTGCCGGAATCCTAGCAGAGAAGGTCCATGTGTTCCGGAGTGGAGTGTGGCGGTTGGTGAGGTGGGTCCTGAGATTCTTGGCGACGAGTGGGAGTGGTTCCGTACGGCCCACGGTTCGGTCCAGTTTGACTGTGGTTGAATTTCCATGGGCTTCGGTATTCCCTTCTGGAGTGGCTGGGTCTTTCGCAGTTGTAGCAAGCAGACACATGGAGTTGGTACTGGTGGGCGCAGATAGGGTGTGTCAGAGGCCATCATGAGAGGAGCTACTCTTTACTGCTCTGTGAGGATTCTGGACCTAATAACTACTATTAACAACGTTCTAATTCAAAGGTTGTGGGTTCTCTATACTCAAACCCTTTCGGATTGACTCTTTAAGACCTTAAATAAAAATGCGGCAGCGAACATGTGTCTATGCGCTCTGTTCAGCACGCTAAAACCCAAATCAGTAAACTTCTTGTACACATATTGACTTCAGGCGTTTTAGAGTGGAGATGTGAACCATCTCCACACAGAATAATTTTTTATAGGGAGCCTCGGTCCAGCCGATCTCCACAACATACATATTTATTTTTCTTTCTAAACATTCTAATTAGATATTGAGTCTTTTTTTTTTTTTTTTTTTTCTTTTTAGAATACAAAATGCTCAGATGTGAGAAAAACTAGCGCATAGATTTAAGCAAAGAAAGCACTTCCTCTTTATTGCTAATACAGCTTAAACACAATTAAAACCTCTCTGCCTCCTCGTAATCTTCTGGCTGCTGAGGTTGCAGGGGACAACTTTTACTTCCCTGTCCTCTTATCCTAGCCTCAGCCTCAATAACTTCCAACTTCTTACCAACTGAAAACTTCACCAGATAATGTACATTCAATTTGAATACCATTACTTGGGGGACCTCTGGCATTAGAGGTTTGTAACTGAGAATAGATCTCTTATAACCTGGCTCTACCTTTATGACCAAGCCCCAGGCCTCCTCATTAATGCCAAATAACAGTCCACAGACACATCTAGGACATGACATTACCAACAACAATTGATGTGATGACTGGAGTGAATTCTGGACTTAATCAGATCCTCATGGGATCCCCACGCCAGCGCTGGGCGTAATTTGACACCCCCTTTCCTGGTAACCCGTTCTTTACCGCACCCATGCATTACCGCACAATTATTTGCCCCAGGAGGAGTTTACCACGTCCCGACGCCCTCTCTTGATGTCAATCCTCAAGAGAAGTTTAACCACGTCAATTCCATCCGTGAACATATAATCAATCCCTCATTCACGTCAGCCGTCACACACACGATGATCAACAAAACAAAATATTATACTCCAAATACAGGCGGGTCAGAAACAATTGCAGGTTCGTATTATATAAATAGGCTCGAGACAAGATATATACCTGTCTTTGTGGACCACGGGAAGCCGATGCGGAGACAGAAATTAACCAAATACGGATGCGGATCAAACAGAAGACAATATATTAAGGAAAATGTCTTAACGTTTTCTCCAGAGTTGATCAGGCTCTGCTCCGCCCGTATTTGGTCTTTTTTCAGTGTCCTCTAAGTACGGCTTCCTTTTAGGCCAATCTCGAGCCCCACGTTGGGCGCCAAAATGTTTTGGACCGAACAGAACCACTCGGTACTCTTGTTTCTGTCCCCCTGGCCAAATTAACCTTCGATGTAAAAATGTGCACATTCAACCACAAATCACTGACATGGACACGTTCAGTAAGTTTGGTACTTCTGACGTTTACTTCCTGAGCTCCGGATGATATACCGAGAGCTGGATATTTTGTTATCAAATCAAATATCAAATAAAACAAGCGTGTACAATCCACAAATTATACATATTCATTATTGTGACGAAATGTAAGCTTTGCTGGGGTATATCTGTATAAGGAGATAGCAGACTATCATAGCTAAATATGGTGTCTTATTTTCAGTTCCTGTTTCTCTTGAGTGTAGTCTCATAGGCCTGAAAATAGGTGCAATCTTCTTCTTAACTTTGTTCTTTAACTCTTGCAGTTCTGTTTCACATGAAAGGAGAAGCTGACAGACATCTAATTTGAGCATGGTTAAGGCTAGTAGCTGGTTATAAGAAAATAAGCACTTACATCTATATGGTTATATCAGGGAATGAGCATTTCACCATAACACTCATAATCACATTCCATTACATAATGGGCAGGTGAGGAATGCAGCGTGTACAGTGGTGGGTAGTATGTGCAGGGTGGTGTCAGTAGGACAGTGGACAGTGTCAGCAGTTCTTTATTTTTTTTATTTTTTTACAATTTAATTTTTTTAATTATTTTTTTCAAAATGTTTTTTTGGGGACCAGTGGATGGTGTCAGTAGAGCAATGGACAGTGTAAAAAAAGATTTTTTTTACTATTTTTTACAATTTATTTTGTACTATTTTTCACAATGATGGGAGCTGGGGTTTTATTTTTTAAACATATTTTTTCACAGTGCTTTTAGAGAAGGGGGTGGGGGTATGTGGATGGTGTCAGTGGGGCAATGTATGGTGGCAGTGGGGCAGTGGATAGTTTCAGTGGGGCAGTGTAGGTTTCAGTGGGGCAGTGGGGCAGTGGTCAATGGTTGGTGTCAGTAGGGCAATGGATGGTGTCAGTAGGGCAGTGGACGGTGTCAGTGGGGCAGTGGTCGGGGGCAGTGGACGGTGTCGGGGGCAGTGGACGGTGTCAGTGGGGCAATGGATGGTGTCGGTGGGGCAGTGGATGGTGTCAGTAGGGCAGTGGACGGTGTCAGTGGGGCAGTGGATGGTGTCAGTAGGGCAGTGGACGACTTGAGTAAGGCAGTGGTCGTGTCAGTGGTCGGTGTCAGTAAGGCAGTGGTCGGTGCCAGTGGTCGGTGTCAGTAGGGCAGTGGACGGTGTCAGTAGAGCAGTGGATGGTGTCAGTAGGGCAGTGGATTGTGTCAGTGGGGCAGTGGACGGTGTCAGTGGGGCAGTGGATGGTGTCAGTGGGGCAGAGGACGGTGTCAGTATTATTTTTTTTTTCTTATGTATTTTTTTTAACATCTTAATTTGTTCTTAATTTTTCTTCACAATCCTTTTTGGGGATGGGGGCTTGGGTCTCTGGACCATGTCGGTAGGGGGGAGGGGGTGGGCAGTTGTGGTGCCAGTAGTTTTTTTATTTATTTTTACAATTTTATTTTTTATCTTTTTTTTTTTTTTTTTACAATTTTATTTTGTATTTTTTTATCAGCTCTGTTGGAGGGCTTTGGTGAGATGTCAGGGGTCTAAACAGACCTCTGACATTTCTCCATTGAGACAGAGAAAGAACTTTGAACACAGATTCCCCCAGTCCTTTTCTCACCACTGAAGAGACAGCGGCTCCTCTCCATTCATAAACTGAAGCAAAGTAACACACAGGTTACTCTGCTCAGTTATCACAGGACATAGAGTGTGATCAGTAACAAACTCTCTCTATGTCCCATTCATAAAGGGAGGGGACCTTCCTCCGATCTCCATCCTGACAGATCCCCCCCCACGCCCGTGGGAGAGGGAAGGAGGGAAGCCGGCTGCGGGAGACAAGGGGGGCGGAGGAAGAGGACACAGAGACACAGCGGGCAGATCAGAAGAACACAAAGGGGACCAGAGATGAATGGGGGTGTTGGAGGAGAACACGGGCACTGGAGGAGGAGGAAGACATGGGGGACAGTCGGGGATGATCGGTGCGGCGGGGACAGCTGTGAGCACCAATCCCCCTGCATGGCTTTGAATCAGCCGCTTCTCCTTCTCCCCCTCCCGTGGCTGTCAGCTGAAAATCCATGCAGGGGGATCAGTGCTCACAGCTGTCTCTACCACACCAATCATCCCTGACTGTCACTGGACATTCATATGTATGTGTGCAGGACTAGCAGAGAGCCGTGAGCGCGCTCTGCTTTTGCCCAGGACGCGCTCTGCCTCTCCTGTGCGCGCTCTGGCCAAGAGGAATGTAGAGATGGGCGGGGAGTCTACGGACGTCACGACTCCACTCCACTGAATCCGGACTTTTTCAAGGCTCTAAATAGAGAATAGGGAGATATCTGAAAGGTAAGGATACATACAGAAGGCATGTATATCCTTATAGTTTAGCACTATGCCATTACTTTATAATTGATGAGAGTGGTTTCACATCCACTTTAACCCTTTGCTAGTTAAACTTTTGTGCATAACATCACTGTTCCTCCCTGTAACATGGACAGCAATGGGCTGACATAGCACTGAAATCATATCAAATCGTTACAAATCTCACAGTAGTGCTGAAGTATTGTTGAAGTCGGGCTTTAAATCACACTACTTAAAATCGTACCCGGAGTGACCGCAGGACTCAGTTGCTACTCATATTGCAAGACATCGTTCATTTATCAAGTATAAAAACATTTTGCTCATCTTGTAAAACACTTGCAAACTAAGTTATTCACAATTCAAGGTTTTACTGTATATGTATTGAGCTCCAGAAACAATTTAGCTATTTTCTGTTATTTTTTCTAACTTTACCAGCACCAATAATGCATTGCCTTTCATTCATAGTTTGATTATATCAACAAATGACACACTTCTGTGTGTCAGTAAAAAAAATATTTCTGCAACAATAGTCAATTCACACGTTGTTACATTTATCTTGCACTGTGCTGAAAGTATTTGCCATTCAATAAAGTGCAGCCCTATTAAGCAAATCATAACGTTTGCAACCTTGTGAGTCATCAAATATATGCAGAGATCAATAAAAACGAGCAAAGAAATGGAGGTTAGACAGCATAGATGTGACTTGACCCATGACATTGATAATTGCCAACAACATTTTGAGGAGAATAAATTTTGTTTATCTATTTTAATAATGTTTTTAGAATGTCATTGAATTTCATCAAACATTTTGTTGATCTATTGTTAAAGCCACCTAGATGTAAAACATTCAATATCTAGTAAATCAGTATATACTATTTTTAAAAGAAATGAATAATGAAGCATCTTGTGTGGTAAATGACTGTCATATTTACTTTATGTAATGCTTGTTTTATTGATATTATTTATTTAATACACTATTGTATTTAACTAGAGATGCACCAAAATGTCAGCGGCCAAAACATATCGGCCTAAAATGGAAATTTTACGGGGATTTTGATGCAATTTTACTGTGCTTATGGTGTGTTTTTCATGTAACTCAAAATCCGCATCAAAGACGTAACACAGGCGCGTTATTGATGCGTTCTTGTTGCGTTTTCAATGCATTTCAACGGAAAGGTGCATTTTTTGTGCGTTTTTTTTTTTTAACTGACCAAAAATGCAGCAAGCAAGATTTTTTCCTTGTCAAAAGAAGTTTATTGAGTATACAATGTTATAAAGATACATAAAGTAAGTTTACAAGGATCTATAAAGTAAGCTCATTGTTTTACAGTAGGGTTTATATAGGTAAATATCATGAAATTTCAAATATTAAACATTGGGTTCACGTAAACCTAAATTAAAGATATATATCATTTCCTTAGTTACTTTTGTAGGTATTTAAATGATTTATACCTACTATACATATTGTTTACAAGTAGAGTGTATATAGGTCAAATAAATTCTGATAATGAGCTTTAATCGTAAGGTGGAGAAAAGGAAAGAGAAAGAAGAAAAAGGGTTGAAAGGTAGAGGTATGGTCCACAAGGTTGTCCCGCTCGTCAGTTTATTATTCTTTTTAGTTCTCTTTGAAGCCTTAGAATGGGTGTCTCTGTAAGTCATTTAATCTGTTACCATGGCAACAGGACAGAGTCATTGAAGTTTGATAGGAACTGTTGTTTTATCCAAGGATGCCAAAGTTTTTCAAATTTTGGAATTTGATTTTGATCGATGGCTACCATCTTAGCATGGGACATTGTATTATTCATTCTGTGAATTGTTTCTGCTAGTACCAATGTAGGAGATTTCCATGCCTTGGCCACTGTTTGTTTTGCAGCCATTATTAGTTGGATCATAAGTTTGAATTGAGAGAGTGTTAACCATTCCGGTTTTAGATTAAGTAAAGTTAAATATGGATCTGGTTGTATTATTTTTTTAAATATTTTAGATGCAATCACGAAGACTTCCTTCCAGAAGGTTTGGATTACTGGGCACGTCCACCATATGTGTAAATATGTGCCTATTTCTGGGCATCCTCGAAAACAAAGAGTTGAGGTATTAGGTGAATATTTTGCCACTCTAGCGGGTACAAGGTACCAGCGAGTTAGAACTTTATAATTTGTCTCCAGTGCTAAGATGTTGGGTGAAGATGACTTAGATGTGAGCCATATGTTAGACCAGTCCGTGTCTTCTAAAGATCGTCCCAGGTCCTCCTCCCACCTCTGAACGTAAGAGGGTCTATTCAGATTTGCTACTCCATATAATTGATTATAAAGTGATGAAATTGTACCTTTAGCAAATGGATCTTTTGTACAGATTGATTCAAAAATGGATAATTGGGATAATGGTGTATCCCCCTTTAGGAATGGTGTATAGAAATTTTTGATTTGGAGATATCTAAATATCTCAGAGTTTGGTAGATCATATTTTTCTCTAAGCGATGGGAATGAAAGGAATGATTTAGATGCTATGAAGTCATTTAGTGTCTGAATGCCTGATGTTGTCCAAGCTTTAAAAGAATTTGGGTAGATCCATGCCGGATAAAAGGCCGGATTTCTGATAAAAGAAAGGAGAGGATTGTGTGGAGATTGTAACTGATATTTGGTTTTTAGTTTATCCCAGAGAGATAAGAAGTGTTTAGTTATGGGATTATGAATTTTAAAACGGTCTTTAGGATCAAGCCATAATAAATTTGATATTAATAGAGGGTCATTTTCTGAAGCCTCTATAAAAACCCATAATGGGATTTCCTGTTTTGCATGGTATTTGGACAGACTGGCCAAATGTGCTGCTCTGTAGTAGTTAGTAAAATTAGGGTATCCCAGGCTTCCTTTATTTTTGGGAAGATGTAATGTGTGTATAGGTATACGTAGTTTAGAAGAGCCCCATATAAACGAAGTTGCTCTTTTTTGTACTATTCTCAAAAAATAGGAAGGAATTGGAATAGGGAGGACTCTGAATAGATAAAGCAATTTGGGTAGAATAGTCATTTTGATTGCATTAATCTTCCCTATCCAGGATAAAGGAAGTTGCGACCACTGTTTTTTTAGATTTGTGATCTGTCTTAATACAGGAGGATAATTGGTTGAGAATAAGTCAGAATGAGATGCTGTTAAATGAATTCCAAGATATGGGATTGATTTTTCTGCCCATGTGAATGGGAGTGCAGCCCTAGCCGGGATCAATTCCATGTTTGTGAGTGAAATATTAAGCACTAGGCATTTCTTAGGATTAATCATAAGGCCGGATAGGGCTGCAAATCCATCAAGAGCTGGTATTAAGTTAGGACCAGAGACCTGTGGTGATGATAGAAAAAGTAATATATCGTCTGCAAATATACATAATTTGTGTGTAATAAATCCTACTTCAATGCCAGTTATAGTTTGGTTTGTTCTGATGTATTGGGCCATGGGTTCGAGTATAAGGGCAAATAATAAGGGAGATAATGGGAAACCCTGTCGGGTACCTCTTTCGATATTAAAGGCTTCAGATTTGTATCCAGCATATTTTATATAGGCTTTGGGTTTATTATATAATGCCTTGATCCATGTTAAAAAGTGGGGTCCAAAACCCCATTTTTGTAATGAATATTGCATATATTGCCAGGATACTGTGTCAAATGCCCTCTTAATATCGAGAGATAGAAAACATGAAGGGATTTTCCGTTTTTTAGCAATATGTGCCAATAACACTGTCCTGCGTATATTATCGCCTGCCTGTCTATTTGGCATGAAGCCTACTTGATCTCTATGTATTAATTTTCCTATAATGCTATAGAGGCGTTTTGCTATTATTTTTGCTAATAATTTAATATTGAGGTTTAACAGAGAGATAGGCCAATAATTCACACAGGAAGTATCATCAGAAAGGGGTTTTGGGATCATACAAACAATTGCCATTAGTGTTTCTTGCCGAAAAGAATGTCCATCTAGAAGTTTGTTAAAAGTTTCAGTGAGAATGGGAGAGAGTATTTCTGAGAATGTTTTATAGTATAAAGCCGAGTAGCCGTCTGGGCCTGGTCTTTTGTTAAGTTTTAGGTCTTTTATGGCGTTAGCAACTTCATCTATAGTTATAGGCTCATCCAAACTGCTTTTTTGATTCTGAGATAACTCAGGTAAGGTTATTTTTGAGAAGAAGGATTCAGCTTCTGTAGGATTAAATTCATTGTTTGTCTTGTATAAAGTTGCGAGATGTGAGTGAAATTTATGGACTATTTTAACTGGATTACAAGTATAAACATTTTTTGATAATTTCAAACGTATTGGTTTGAAAGATTTGTTAGTTGAATTTAATGCCCGAGCCAAATATGTACCTGGTTTGTTTGTATTCATGTAGAAATTGTGTTTGGAGCGTTTGAGGGATTTATCAACTGACTCAGTGAGAAATAGATCGTATTCCAATCTAGATTTTTCCAGATGAGATTTTGTACTCTGAGATGGATTATCTTGAAATGATATGTAGGCTGCATTAAAATTGAGTTCTAGTTTTTTTGCTAGATTTTTGCGTTCCCGTTTAAATAGTGCCATTTGTCTTTGTATTGTACCACGCAAGACAGGCTTATGAGCTTCCCACAGTGTTATTGGGGAGATGTCTGTTGTATTATTAATTGATATGTATTCCTTTAAAGCTTGTTCAATGGCCATCTGATGTAGTGGGTGTTTGAGCATTATGTCCGGTAAGTACCACGCTGGGTCATGCGCTTTTGGTATGGCTGAGGCTATAGTAGTGTATACAGCATTATGGTCAGACCACGGAATCGGAATTATATCTGATGCAATAATTTCTGGTATCATTCCTATTGTTAGAAAAATATGATCTATTCTGGTGAAGGTTTGATGAGGGTGCGAGAAATAAGTGAATTTCTTTTTCATTGGGTTACTTTCTCTCCATGAATCTACCAGATTGTATTTGTAAAGAAGTTGAGAAAAAGGTAATCTAGAGGTTATTTTGGATGGTGTAAAAGGTGATTTATCTAGAAATGGGAGGAGGACCTGGTTCTAATCCCCACACATTATCACTGTTCCTATTTTGTGTGTATTAATCACTTGTAATATATGTGAGAGGAATGGTGTAGGTTGTTTGTTAGGAGCGTAGTAGGAAATCACCGTGATTGCTGTATCCATTATATAACCCATGAGTATCAGGTATCTACCTTCTGGGTCTTTAATTTCTGATGATAAGGTGAATGGTGTGGATTGGTGAAATGCAATTAGAGTTCCCCTTTGCTTGGTACAGGCAGAAGCCGTGTAAATTTGTTGATAAAAAGGAGAAATATATTTTGGAGTAGAATCTTTGGTGAAGTGTGTTTCTTGGAGGCATACTATGTGAGCCTTCTTGTTATGGAAAGTACGGAAGGCTTTGGTCCTTTTTTGAGGGACATTTATTCCCTGAACATTCAGGGAAAGTATATTCAGTGGTGCCATGGCAATAGATCAAATAGTTTTGACTTACTTTTTGTTATGCAGAGCTGACTGCGCAGATCAACCTGTGTGGACTGAAGAGATGAATAGATAGAAAAGAAACCAGTGAATTCTGGAGTAAAGAGTAAACAAAAAACATATGAGATTAGATGATACATTGTATAAATTATTTTTTGCAAGTAATCACAATTTACCCGTGAAAGAGAATAAATATCTATCTCAGGGGAATAAGTGCCTTCGTCACACTCCCACATAACATGGTTAGGAGAATGAGGAGGGCTAATGGGGGTACACGGATCTTCCACTTACAGGAGAGAAGTGCTATGTCAAAAGACATCAAAATAATGTTTCATTAATTGGAGTGCAGAATATAGTTTTTGTTGAAATTATTTATTCCAGGGCGGTTGTATATGGTTAGTTTTGCCCTAGGCTAAATAATTCAATTAGAAAGGTACTGTTAATAACTTTGGTATTGATGAAGATAGTTTGAATTATTTTGGGATTTTAACCCTTTTAGAGTAAACAATTACATATTTTATTCATATGTAACTGTTTAGATATGTTAACTCATAAAATTGAGGTTGTATTGCTTCAGATTAGAATAAACAAAAACATAATTCTAGGAACTAGTTAGGTAATAATATATTTGTTTTAAGAAAAGAAAGAAAAAGCTTCCATTACTTCTGGTTTATTGAACATATTTGTCCTAAAAAGTAATACATCTATTGTTATTACCTGATAATATATAACTGAACAAGAATTTCCTTATTTCACTTATATATTCTAAGGCTATATGAATCAGAAGTAATAAGAAATATAACTGGAATGTAACATGATCCCACATAGTGTGTGACTATCAGAATGCAGTTACATTCAGTTATAAATATAGGTTTTTTATAGAGAACCATCTCTTAGTATAATAAATGAAGAGATATCAGGAATTAGGATGTCAGTCCATTGAATCTTCTTGGTCCATAGATGATGTGGCATAATGGCCTCTTTTGTGAGAATGATGATTCCCATTTTGTTCTGAAATTTTCTGGGTGCTGCCTGAAGGTGAAGATGACGCCATTCTTCTGCGTGTGGGAGTGTTGCTGCTTGTGGGTTCTGTCAGATTTAATTTTAAAAGGGTTTGTTGTAGTTCATCTGCTGATCTGCTTCTGTAAATTGTACCTTGGTAGTTAAATCTGACTGAAAAGGGGAAGCCCCATTGATACATAATGTTGTGGCGTTGCAGTTCCATTAGTTGGTTTTTCATGGATCGTCTTTTAGTAATAGTAAGTTGGGATAGGTCAGCAAAAATGTGATAATTGTGTCCTTGAAAATTAAGTTCCTTTTTTTCTCTTGCAGCAATTAGTATTTGTTCTTTCGTTCTGTAATAATGAAATTTTGTGATTATATCATGTGGGGGTCCATCTTTCTTTTTGGCTGTGAGGGCTCTGTGTACTCTGTCCAGTTCTAAACGTTCAATAGGGATATCTGGCTTTAGTTCTTGTAATAGAGCAGTAATAGTAGATTGCAGGTCTGTCACAGTTTCAGGTATTCCCCTTATGCGCAAGTTTGAACGTCTGGCTCTATTTTCGTAATCTTCGAGCTTAGTTTGAAGTATTAAATTCTCTTTTTTTAATTGTTCCAATTCTGTTATATTTTCTTGGGTTGTAATTTCAATTTCATCCATTTTTATTTCTAAGGCTGCGGTGCGGTTTCCCAGCTCTCTTATTTCTTTGGTTAGGCTTTTTGTTATTTGGTCTGAGGTTTGTTTTAAAGCCTTATGAAGCATCTTTTCAAATTGTAATAATATTACTGGGGATACTGAGGAGGCTTGTGGAGAAGTTTGTGAGAGGATTTGTTCTGTATCTGACTCAAATGGAGAGTCTTGCTGTGACATTTTCTGTCTGTGAGAGCGCCCTGATGCTGTATCTTGTGAGGTGACTGGAGCTGCTTCAGCTACAGTGAGTGCCTGTGAGCTCTTTGTGAGGTGATTTTTATTTCTGCCACGGTTTCCTCCCAGTACCATATTTCCTGCCCAAACTTTCACAGTTTGTTCCCTGGGGCAAAAAGGTTCAAATGGATACCTTTTGAGCCTGCAGGCTCCGCTTTGTCCTTCTCTTCTCTCCTCAGCGGTGTGGAGCTGTAACAATGCATGTCTGCTCCGCTAGGCTCTGCCTCCTGCCCCCCACAAGCAAGATTTTTTAACACCACAACAGAAGTGCAACAGACCAGTATGAAGATACACATAGAACTTAAAGTGCATTTTTCATTTGCATTTTTCTTGCGCTAAAGGTGCCGATAATGGCCTACAATAAATTCACATTCATTCAAATTCATGATATTAATTAAAAAGTTTAATAAAATACAATTATATAAAAAATATATATATTTTTTAAAAACTGTAATTTCCGGCTCAGTGCATTCTGCATTTTCGGTTTGGGCACCAAAATTTCCATTCTGCGCACCTCTATATTTAACATTCAAGAAATTGATTGAGTGAATGTTAAAGTTTGACTTTTTTTTTGTTGTCTACTTTTTGCTGTCAGTTTCACATGGTGGTCTTTACAACTTTATAATGTTCCTTTTAATCCCCTATGTCAATCTATATTCGCAATGGGCAGACATCTTATTTAAATATCTATCTATCTATCTATCTATCTATCTATCTATCTATCTATCTATCTATCTATCTATCTATCTATCTATCTATCTATCTATCTATCTATCTATCTATCTATCTATCTATCTATCTATCTATCTATCTATCTATCTATCTATCTATCTATCTATCTATCTATCTATCTATCTATCTATCTATCTATCTATCTATCTATCTATCTGTCTATCTATCTGTCTGTCTATCTGTCTATCTATCTATCTTTGAGAAATGCTATGACAATAGATATGCAATTGTTCACTTCTACTTGTCATTTTTAAAGGGCAATTCCACTTTTGTGGGGGAAAAAAATAGCAAATAAAAATACACCAATATCGGAGCACACGCAGACTGACTGTATGTGTATGTACCCAAATACCCGGGCCACAAATAATTTCTCAAAGCAACCAATAAAACAAAAAACAAAAATGTAAGTGCTTAATAAATCCAAAAAATATATAGATTGTGCTTCTGTGTATAAACAACTAAAATACATTTGTGAGAAACATTATTCAGTAAGTACACCTTTTTATGTTTTAATATTCATCTAGCATTGTTATATAATACGTAGAATACGTAGAAAGCCTCAGTTATATATGTTATGTAGTCTTGATGCGGCCGCTAGCATGGCTGGGCATTTTAGTCCCCTGGCGCGTGTTGTCCATATATACTAACAGTAGCATGGTTTCTGACATGGCCTGATGAAGGAGCACTCATGCTCCAAACGCATGCCACGTCTGCCGCTATAGCCTCCGGGAAGTGACGTCACATCCACCTGTCTTGTGTGGCCATGCCATACAGAAAGTTCAGTGGAAAATTATAAGGGGTATGAATAGTTTTTCAAAGTACTGTATTTGATAATGCATTTTACATTGTTGTCAAATTTTCTATGTTTTGTGTAAAAAGGTGGGATTTTCAAGTGTAACTTTACATTATCTAATTAGGGTACAATGTACCTTTAAAGTAAGGCCTCCTTAAAGTGTTACTAAACCCACAACTGTAAAATCAATCTGTATGTGCAATAAAGAAAGTTTGTTATACTCACTGTGGAACATAAGGGGTCAATCCTCTGCATTGCATCTGCAGTGTAAAAAGGCTGTTTGATCCTGTCTTCTTTGACACTTCCCTTCTTCCACTGTCCCCAACCCATCTCCTTATAGAACAAAGCCTTGGGGCAGTGGTGTAACATGGGTTGTCAGTGCCCATGGCATGGCATGGCAAGTAATTTGCACCCAACTAACCCGTGGACTTTTAGCACTCTACGAGTCCCTTCCACTTGTACAGTGTCAAATAGACATATGCAAGTCATTTTGGTCTGAATACAAATTCGGACACATTTTGGGTTATTCGGAGATTCGGATGTATCTGAATCGCCAAATGAAATGGTAAGGAAAAGTAACAAATTTTGTGAAAAATTGTTTCATTTATTTGTATTCTAACAAATTCCACATTTTCAGAATGATTATAATTCAGATTGGTCGAAAAAAGATTGAATGATTCAAATTCTTTGTGAAGAATAGCTGGTTGTTAAGCAGCGGGTTGGGAAGCTGGCAGCCCCATCCTTAACAACCTATGAATCATCAGCTGTCAGCGAGCCCCCTTTATGTCTGGTATGGATTCTAAGGGGAACCCTATGCCAAAATCTTTTTAAAAAATGGCGTGGGATCCCCCAGGATCTCTACCAGATCCTTATCTGAGCATGCAACCCGGCAGGCCAAGAGAGGGGGGAGCGAGTACCCCCCTCCTGAACCATAGCAGGCCACATGCCCTCCACATGCCCTCCACATGGAGGGTGCTTTGGGATGGGGCCCCCACTACAAAGCACCTTGTCCCCATGTTGATGGGGACAAGGGCCTTTTCCCCATAACCCTGGGCTGTGGTTGTGGGGGTCTGCCGGCAGAGGGGCTTATTGGAATCTTGAAGCCCCCTTTGACAAGGGGGCTTCTCATCCCACTGCTTAACAACTATTCTTCACACAGAATTCAAATTAGTCAATCAACCGATTCAACCGATCCAACTTTGAATTGTTCCAAAAATTTGGAATTAGTTAGAAAATTAATCAACTAAAACTAAAACTAAACTAAATTTCAAGAAAAAGAAATTAAACAAAATTAATTCTGAAATAACACTAAGTAAGATCTGAAACAAAACAAAATGATCTTTGATGACGCTCTGTGGGAGGGGTGAAACGTGTGAATGCAATTTCCGGTTCTCTAACCAACTATGTCACTTCCACCACTTGTGGAATGCATGCCGAGCTATGGCAAACCTGGAAGAGCCCTGTACTTTGCTAAGTGTTACTCTGTCGGACACTCTGTGTTATTTAAATTTTGCGTATTCGTAAAGAGAGAGAAGATCTGTGGTACCCCCTAACCAGATACAAGTGAGCTTGACCACCAGACTGAAAAGCTGAGTGCCCATTTTCTCTGGTGAGTAGGGCCACAAGATGGGTGTGTGCCACATTTCACGGCATGTTTATCTGGAGCACTTCAACACTTTGTTTATGAAGTATTGAGCACCGAGCACTTTATTGGAAGATGAATGATTATGGAATGAACCACTTTTGAGTTTGGAACATTTTTCAATTTTTTTGGACTAATTAGTTTACATTTATTCAAAACTTGATTAATAGTACATATTTTTGTGGGACACACTGTATGCGCTGTGGTAATACTGTAGTTGATATTTTTAGCATAAGTGGTATAGCACTTGTTTAGCAGCAGCTACGGGAGATTGGATGCACTGAGATTAACACATTTGAATTTTCTTATTGAAACAAAATTAGTAACATAATGAATATATCTGAAACTAAACTAAACATATTTTTCCATTCTGCACATTTTTAGTATTAAACTGTGGCCGTGGAAACACAAAGGATTCCTTCACTCGCAGCCTGAGCATCATTTTGGCTACCCACAGCCTTTTCTTTTATTATTGGTTGAATCTGCAATATAAAAAAGACAATGCAACACTAACTTATAGAATACAAAAAAGATTAACAAATAAACAATCCGTGAAATCTTCAGTGATGAGCAAATGGTTGCATGCAGGTGACTTTGTGGGAAAATCAGACCTCCACCAATGGTAAAGATGGCAGCTCACCTCACTGTGTGGACCCTTTCATTACAGAGGGTCTAACCTGCCTTCCCGCTTGGGGTGTCACATGGTAAATCCACAAGAGTTTCTCAAAGGGTCCACTTTACACTGGGTGTATTAGTCAGAACTATCCACTCCAAAGCCACATATATCATAAAAATAAAAAACAACACATAGTGTTCTCTGCGTATATGCGTATATACACAATTTTAATGATAAAATGAATACAATAAAACTCACAAGAATGGCACTTTAAACCGAGTGCCTGGTGAAACAGCATGTATGTAAACAATACAGCAATGACTACGGGTGGCGTCACGTCCGTCCATACACGTTATGTCCCTCAGGGCAGGACTTCATCAGCGGATATGGAAATGACATGAACACCCGATATAAATAGTGTGAAAGCACCATGGTAACCTCCCATCCTATCGACAAGCGTGGTAACACCTCCAATGAAGTAAGCACCAAGCCACATGAGCTGACGTCACATCACATGATACAGCATTGCTAGGCTAAACTAGTAACCAAGAGTAGGCGCATAACAGACACATGACACAACGTCACGATGCTCCGTACAGACGTCGGGCAGAAACCAAATATAAAAAAATATATGGTGAAAATATTATGAAAATATATTCACGGACATATATAGTAAAATATTAACCCGGGTACAAAACCGGAAGGTACTAAATGAACATGATGTCACCCGCAGCCTACAATAACAATATTAATTGCCATAAAGCAATACAATCTCCGCTTAGTATTGAAACAATTTAAATCAAAATTGACATCAAGTCCCCCAGGGGTTAAAACCTTGGTCTCATATATCCAATAGGATTCTCTGCGACTCAACTGTCTAATAAAGTTGCCCCCTCTCCAATGCTTAGTAACTCTTTCGATACCCCAAAATTTTAAACCTTTTGGGCTTTGTTGATGAAACTGCTTAAAATGGCGGGATACATTGTGAGTGGTAAGACCCTTTTTAATATTATTAATATGTTCCGCCAAGCGTACATGTAAGGGTATCAAAGTTCTCCCTATGTACTATAACCCGCATCTGCACTCCAACATATAAACTACTCCGATGGTGTCACACGTAATCAGTTGTTTAATATCATATTCTTTATTAGTGGCAGATGCTAAAAACGTTTTACATTTCTTGACATTTACTTTGGAGCGTCTACAAGGAATGCATTGTCCGCAAGCATAAAAAACCCCCAGGAAAGAGAACAAACTGTTCTCAGAAGGAAAGGGGGGATTTAAAATGCTAGGGGCAAGACGATCCCTAAGTGAAGGTGCTTTCTTTTAAATAAACTGAGGGTGTGCAGGTAAAACCGGGCCGAGTACTTTATCTTGTTTCAAATTAGACCAATTTTTTAACACGATTTTTTCAAATTTTTTATGTTGAGCCTTGTAGTCCAATATCATCCTGAAATTTTGATCATCTCTTTTGGTTTCGCCCCCATTCCAGAGACTAAAGTTTGTCTATCCATCATTTTAACCTTATCTATTTCCATACTCAAATTTGATCTATCGTATCCCTTCTGCTGAAATCTGGAGACCAATACCTCAGACTGAGAAACAAAATCATCCCCACGGGTGCAATTACGACGCAGCCTAATAAATTGTCCCCTGGGGATGTTGCACAACCATGACCAATGGTTGCAACTCCCCAGGGGGATATAGGCGTTGCGATCCGTGGATTTAAAATGATTACACAGTCTGAAGTGATCTGAGTCTCTATTAATCTCCAGATCCAAAAGATAATTTTATCATTATAAATATTCCACGTTAGTGAGATGTTTTTATCATTAACATTTAATAAATTAATAAAAATCTCAAGGGCTGATCTCTCCCCATCCCAGATCATGATCAAATCGTCAATGAATCTGCATTAACAGACCAATTGGGGGGGTGATGCTTGAAAATGGCCTCTTCCTCCCAGTGGACCATAAATAGATTGGCCACACTGGAAGCAAAATGAGCACCCATCGCCACACCGTTGGTCTGCAAATAAAATTCCCCATTATACCAAAAATAATTTTTTGTAAGGCAAAAATCAAGACTGCTGTCAGAAGAATGTTTCTTCCTGTCATTCTGGCCGTATTCTTGCGCGTATGTGCGGCGGAACGGCGTTCTGGTGCATGAGCGTTCGCGGTCCGGCGCTACGACGCTCACACATGCACACTAGTGCACACCCAACGTGATCCTTTGGGCAGCCTATAAAAGGCGCTCAGAGGATCAAACAAATTGCTGGTTTGTCTCAGCTTCCTGTATGATCTGATCCTGTAACCTTTTCCCCGTGCCTGACTACCTATTGTGACCCGGATTGTTATTGGATTCTTCTGCTCTTCACCTAACCTGGACCTCGGCTTGTTTAAACGGATTTCCACCAGTCTCCTGTGTTTGACCCTCGGCCTGTTACTTGGACTGTCTCCTGTCTCCTTGCCTGACCCCCTGCCTGTACCTGGACTATCCGTGTCTCCTAGACACTCTTCTTCAAAGCCTGCAGTATAAAGTTATTGTTCCTGTATTTGACCCCCAGCCTGGTTCTGGACTATCTTCCTTTTGTCTTCCAGCCTGTACTCCTGTCCACCAGCATCTGCACAGCAGCTCCTATCTGCAAGGACCTTCACGCAAGATACCTACGGTCCATCAGGGTAGCCTGTGCCCCTTTGTGCCATTCACTCCCTGTATTACCTCCAGGGGGCGGACTGCGCTTAGTCGCAAGGGTGAACTGCTCTCGGCATCTCGGCCTCGGTGAGTACTATAACTGACAACTGCTCAACAAAAATTCCTGGTGTCTTCCTGACAAAGTATAAAAGGAAAGTGCCCATTCCACTGAGGACATGGCATCACTATGCCCTATACTGGTGTATAATGAGCTTACATCCCCTGTGACCAAGATACTGGATGGAGAACATGACAATGTTTCTAAAACCTGTATAATGTGGTTGGTGTCTTTTAAGAAGGCAGGGGGTTTAAGCACCAATGGCTGAAGAAAAGAATCAATGTACTGTTCTAATCTAGCGGAAACAGAATCGATCCTGTTGACGATAGGCCTCCCTGGTGGGTTAGCACTATTTTTGTGAATTTTTGGGAGAAAATATATGATGGGGGTTCTGCAGAATAAATTTTTTTGTTAGAATTTTTTGATCCTTCCTATCCTCAATAATAGAGTGTAATTCATCCTTAAAGGATAACATAGGGTCTGTATTAAGGATTTTATACATATCTCTATCACTTAATAAATGACTCATTTCGTTTTGGTAGTATTCTTTACTGAGGATAGCCAAACCTCCCCTTTTATCCGCAGGGCGTATGACAATCTCCTTGCGTTCTTCAAGAGACTCCATACCCCACCTAACATGTAAGGAATCAGTTATTTTCTTAACCTTTAGTTCCTCCAAATCCTTTGTGACCATGTTTTTAAACACCTCCACAAACTTGTTATCCACATTGAGGGGGTTGAATATCGACTTATTCCGTAAAGTCGAATGATCACCTGATATGGATGCTGAACCTTTACCAGGGTTAGATAAAAAATATTTTTTCATGTTAAGAGTTCTGATGTACTTCTGCAGACTTACATATGTTTGGAATTTATTAAGGTTCTTGACAGGGGTAAATTTGAGGCCCCTGTCTAGCACCCTAATTTCATCATAGTTAAGTAGAACACCACTTAAGTTGTACATTTCTGTCCCTATTGGGGTTTGGATCTTTTGATTGTCGCCTACCCCCTGTTTCCTTTCTTTCTTTTCTTTTTCTTAGAGGACCGCTGCCAGGTGGGGTGTGTGGTGGTGGTTGCCTCCACCACTCTGCTTGGTTGGGTTTGTAGACAGGGGGACCTTGCCCCTGTCCCCTGTGTGGGTCTAAAAAAACACCTTTTCCATAGGGGGTTTGGTCTGTTAAAGGCGCAAACCTATTTTGTGTAGGAATATATCTATCACGTGGAAAGGCTGGTCTCCCTACATCAGGGTAATTCCCCCTTTCCCCATATTGTCTATTATCTCTCCAATTAGCTGAAGAATTATGATAATGAGGAGAAGAGGAATAGTAACCCTCACTTGATGTAGATAGGTGATGATTACACCCTCTACCCCTTCCCCTCTTATTTTTTCCTTTTCTATTATTCCCTCTAAAATAATTATTTCTCTGGGGAGGAAAATATCTATTTCCCTGCGGAAAAAGCATATTCATGAATAGGGATGAGCTTCGAGTTCGAGTCGAACTCATGTTCAACTCGAACAGCGGCTGTTCGCCAGTTCGCCGAACAACAAACATTTGGGATGTTTGCGGCAAATTCGAAAGCCGCAGAACACCCTTTAAATGTCTATGGAAGAAATCAAAAGTGCTAATTTTAAAGGCTTATATGCATGGAATCATAAAAAGTGTTTGGGGACCTGGGTCCTGCCCCAGGGGACATGGATCAATGCAAAAAATGTTTTAAAAACGGCTGTTTTTTCAGGAGCAGTTCTTTTAATAATGATTAAAGTGAAACAATAAAAGTGTAATATTCCTTTAAATTTCGTACTTGGGGGGTGTCTATAGTATGCCTGTAAAGGGGCGCATGTTTCCCGTGTTTAGAACAGTCTGACAGCAAAATGACATTTCAAAGAAAAAAAAAAGGAATTTAAAACTACTTGCAGCTATTAATGAATTGCCGGTCCGACAATACACATAAAAGTTCATTGATAAAAACGGCATGGAAATTTCTCACAGGGGAACCCCAAACCAAAATGTAAAAAAAAAATGATGTGGGGGTCCCCCTAAATGCCATACCAGGCCCTTCAGGTCTGGTATGGATATTAAGGGGAACCCCGGCCAAAATAAAAAAAAATGGCCCTGGGGTCCCCCTCAAAATCTATACCAGACCCTTCAGGTCTGGTATGGATTTTAAGGGAAACCCCGCGCCAAGATTAAAAAAAAAATGGCATGGGGTTCCCCCAAAAATTCATACCAGACCTTTACCTGAGCACGCAACCTGGCAGGCTGCAGGAATAGAGGGGGGGATGAGAGAGCGCCCCCCTCCTGAACTGTACCAGGCCACATGCCCTCAACATTGGGAGGGTGCTTTGGGGTAGCCCCCCACATCACCTTGTCCCCATGTTGATGGGGACAAGGGCCTCATCCCCACAACCCTTGCCCGGTGGTTGTGGGGGTCTGCGGGCAGGGGGCTTATCAGAATCTGGAAGCCCCCTTTAACAAGGGGACCCCCAGATCCTGGCCCTCCCCCCTGTGTGAAATGGTAAGGGGTACAAAAGTACCCCCATCATTTCACAAAAAAACTGTCAAAAATGGTAAAAATGACAAGATAGTTTTTGACAATTCCTTTATTTAAATGCTTCTTCTTTCTTCTATCTTCTTTCTTCTATCTTCTATCTTCTATCTTCCTTCGGTTTCTTCCTTCATCTTCTTCTTCTTCTGGTTCTTCTGGTTCTTCCTCCGGTGTTCTCGTCCGACATCTTCCTCAGCGGCAGCGTCTTCTTCCCTTCTTCTCCTTGGGCCGCACCGCATACATGATGGCATGATGGGAGGCTACCGCTGTGTGACGCTTCTCCTCATCTGACGGTTCTTAAATAATGGGGGGCGGGCCCCCCTCTGATGCATGTGGGCTTGACGGGGACTTCCCTGTGACTACCCTGTGGGACTTCCTTGTGGTCACCCGTTATGTAACCCTGCCCCCTTCTGATGTCACAGGGAATGCCACAGGGAAGTCCCCGTCAAGTCCCCGTGCATCAGAGGGGGGCGGGGTCATCAGGTGGCCCCACCCCCCGTTATTTTAGAACCGTCAGAAGAAAAGCGTCACACAGCGGGAGCCTCCCATCATGCCATCATGTATGCGGAGCGGCCCGAGGAGAAGAAGGGAAGAAGACGCCGCCACGGAGGAAGATGCCGGACGAGAACACCGGAGGAAGAACCAGAAGAACCAGAAGAACCAGAAGAAGAAGAAGATGGAGGAAGAAACCGAAGGAAGATAGAAGATAGAGAATGAAGATAGAAGAAAGAAGAAGCATTTAAATAAAGGAATTGTCAAAAACTGTCTCTTGTCATTTTTAACATTTTTGACAGTTTTTTGTGAAATGGTAGGGGTACAAAATACCCCCTTACCATTTCACACAGGGGGGAGGGCCGGGATCTGGGGGTCTCCTTGTTAAAGGGGGCTTCCAGATTCCGATAAGCCCCCTGCCCGCAGACCCCCACAACCACCGGGCAAGGGTTGTGGGGATAAGGCCCTTGTTCCCATCAACATGGGGACAAGGTGATTTGGGGGGCTACCTCAAAGCACCCTCCCAATGTTGAGGTCATGTGGCCTGGTACAGTTCAGGAGGGGGGCACTCTCTCATGCCCCCTCTTTTCCTGCGGCCTGCCAGCTTGCGTGCTCGGATAAGGGTCTGGAATGGATTTTTGGGGGGACCACACGCCTTTTTTTTTTTAATTTTGGCGTGGGGTTCCCCTTAAAATCCATACCAGACTTAAAGGGTCTGGTATAGATTTTGAGGGGGACCCCACACCATTTTTTTTTTTAATTTTGGCTCCCCTGTGGGGAATTCCCATGCTGTTTTTATCAATGAACTTTTATGTGTATTGTCGGACTGGCAATTCATTAATGGCCACGAGTAGTTTTAAATGACTTTTTTTCCTTTGAAATGTCATTTTGCTGTCAGACTGTTCTAAACACGGGAAACATGCGCCCTCTTACAGGCATACTATAAACACCCCCCAGGTACGAAATTTAAAGGAATAATACACTTTTATTGTTTCACTTTAAGCATTATTAAAATCACTGCTCCCGGAAAAATGGCCGTTTTTAAAACTTTTTTTGCATTGATACATGTCCCCTGGGGCAGGACCCAGGTCCACAAACACTTTTTATGACAATAACTTGCATATAAGCCTTTAAAATTAGCACTTTTGATTATTCATGTTCGTGTCCCATTGACTTTAACGGTGTTCGCGTGTTCGAACAAATTTTTTGCCTGTTCGCAAGTTCTGGTGTGAACAGAACAGGGGATGTTCGGCTCATCCCTATTCATGAACTAATTCCCTTCTGGGGACTTGTTGTATCCTTAACAGTTGTATTAGAAGAAACTTTTGCAGAGACATCAATAGAGCTAGAAATATTCTGCCATTTAAATATATTCCCTACACCAAAATCATCAAGATCTCTGACAAACTTTTTCTTCTTTCTGTTTTGGATCTCAAGATCCCATTTAAAAAGTTTGTTTTTTAATCCACTTAATAATTTTAGAAACTCTTCACTCTCTTTAAAGGGCTCCAAACTTTTGGTAATGTCTCTAATTTGAGAGTCAAGAGATGTCATTTTTCTTTGTTTACGTATTAATTACGTAAGTAATTATAATAATTTAAAACCTTTTTTGATTAAAAAATCCCCCAATTCAGTCATAGAATCCTCATCCAACAGACCATCATTGGGAGGTAGATCCCATCTTAAAGGTCTTGGGATAAGTTTAGCTGATAGATATTGCTCAAAATATGTTATATCCCACCAGGTCTTAATCTTTTTTTCAAAAAATATGACCCAACTTTTTAAAAGACGTGGATATGTCATTAATGGGTTCATTGGATTGGTTCCTAGAGAAAACCTCACTAATTTTGACTTCACGTTTTTCTAAATATTGGAAAACTTCAATTTTTGCCGCTAGATTAGAGAAAGATTGTATAAAAAGAAATGAGTAAAAGGCAAATCAGCGCAATAAAATAACACTATTTAAAATATCTGCTGAACACCAAGGGTCAAAATTCAAATCCCTGAGCTAAAAACATAAAAATGACAGTGCAGCATTTATAGAAGACAAAAAACAAGTCTATTAACAAATAAACAATCTTCAGTGATGAGCAAATGGTTGCATGCAGGTGACTTTGTGTCAGGGAAACAGGCGCATCCCTATGCACAATTCCACAAGGTTAGCAAACCAGTACAGGCAAGGTCGCGCTAACACGCATCAGCGCACACAGATGCGCAATAACGCTACTAGACGGATACCTGGTGCCACGATCGGGCGGATGCGCATGCGTGACAACGTCGCAATCATGCGAAAGCGCGTACGCAACGGTGCATGCACGACGTGACACAGGCACCTTGTTTATTTAAATGCTCCACTGACAGTAAAACAAAAACTTGTGTAGAATGTGGGACTTTAGAGGTACACCCAATATATAGAAAAACATTAGCAATTAAAAGTTCTGTAAATATTTATTGAGACAATTTTTAAGAAAAAAACAATAAAATGTGACAACAGTTTTACATTCATAGTCAAAGGTGAACATCCTCAACCCAATATTGACAAATGAAGAAAAAGACCTGTAATCACTAAAATCTAATCATAACCACGTCCGCAAATTTCAACATGTTTCGCCAAGAAGGCTTCATCAGGAAAATGGACGAGGATTTTTGGCTATTCAACAGCAATGTGCATAATAAGAACAACCTTGGATGTCAAAAAAAGAAACAAAAAATGAAAATAAATGTTTACATGAAGATAGTACATTAAACATTTATATTTATACATATTAATAGCTCTTTAGCTTGTGCAACCATGACTCCACCGAACCCCCCCATGTAACCCAACCCCAACCCAACCCTACCCCAGAACCTTACATCCACCCCTTCCATAATCCCCAAACCAACACAAACACCATCCCTACGTCATTTCCATACCTCAATGATAGTTCCAGGGATGTCGCAGGACCCGGGGCATCAAATAAGAGGAGAGGAGAGGAGGGGGAACCCTCAGAGATCACTCCCCCTGTAGTCCAGAAAAATTGCCAGATCACCCGTAGGGAGGGATGTATGTTTTTATAAGTAAAGACCATCCAAAAACAAAAGAATGGTAACGATATCTGTAATATATATCATAGATAGTAAAAATCACATATTGCGGATGAGGGGGGCATAAGTCCACAGCAGTATCTAGTCAGTGGACCCTACTTACCAACATCCAGTGAAACAGATGAGTATTTATATTGGGAGCTCATGCGGACTAATGGCACAGTATCAAATATAGAAATGCATTTATGCGAGAATCCAAAGAAAGGACACAGCTGCTTCATAATTTCTGAAATGATATGTGTATATGTGCACCTGCATCAATATTTTATATAAAGAGACATACATATGTATGTGGTGTGTCTCAAAGTCCTCAAGAGCACATGCTCACCTTAAAGAAATCACAACGCTGTGTAAGAAACGACATCACCTTCCTACTGGTACAGCTGGAAGAGGGGCCCAGACACACTAAGCCTCAAAGGGTAGTCACTTCCCATGTTTCCAATAGGGCGAGGAGGTGACTGATCTAAAAAAAAAGGAGATAAGAAAATAGGCACCAAAAACAGTGCTTAGTTCCTGGTTGATTGTGCTGCAAAGTGCTAGACTAACTATTCATCATAGTAGTTTTACCTGGTGCCAGCGTCCGTATTCAACATGAGCTCCCAAGCTGCTAACACAAGCATCAGATTGTATGGGGTTTAAATATCTCTCCCCATGGCGCCAAAATGCAGCGCATGACGTCACGTTGCACTGGCGTCAAGCGGACACAAGGAGGAGGTCCAAGGTCCATGGACTGAGTACCCGGAACTGGATACAGAGACCCGGAAGTGAGTGATGGTTCCGGTGGCCAGAAACAGCACTATGACCCACATTGGGGACAGTGCTGAACCAAGGAGATGGAAAACTTGGGCAGATGATATATAATAGCTTATAATGGTTAAACCGGGATGCCATGGATCAAAAGGATACCTCAAGGCGGGCGTGGACCGGGGTGGCACCCCCTCAATGGGGGGATGTAAGGCCACACTAGTCCACACCCTTGGGCGTCCATACGGGGATCAAAAGGCACTGAACTGGGGAGGTAAAAATGAGGGAACAAAAAAGCCTGGGGTGGAAAAAAAAAAAAAGGGGGAAGGGGAAAAACCCACAAAGTTTGGATGTGGTCATGATTGTACATCACAATATTTGATTTGCAATATTACACATATTGTTTGTATCTACATATAAAAGGTTATATATACACCATCACAACCAATTCAATGTATGATATTTTCCCTATTCCAAAACAATATTTTAGATAACAAAAGGCAACCTTGGGCTTGGCAACCCATCGGGAATTAGTCGCGATATAGTATACGTCTAATAGTCCCATAGTGTTTAAAAGTAGTGAGTGATTCTAGAATGAAAGAGATAAATGATAAAAATTAATGAAGCAACTCCATGATCAGTATACCCAGATAGATGGCCATATTCAGAAAACAAGCCTGTAGTTGATGTGGCCAGATGGATGTTCCAATTTCTGGAGCGTTTTCCCAAAAGGACACAGATGGCATATTCAAATGAGGAATATGGTACACAAAAAGGGCTTGTAGTGAATCCCCTCATTGAGGCCAGGGGACCGAGTAGCCTGTAAAGAGTAGATCCATCTCGTCTCCAATTGGAGAAGTTTGTTATCCATATCCCCACCCCGTTCATGTTCTGGAAGGTGTTCAAGACTAAAAAAGCCAATAACTTTTAGATCAAAATTGTGGTATAGCCCCACATGACGGCTAATTGGTGTTTCCATCCTATGTTTGGAAATCAGGGACACATGGTCCCTGATTCTACAAAAAAGTGGGCGTTTTGTTTTTCCTACGTAAAATGCACCGCGATGACATTTCATTAAGTATACTGAGCCAACCGATTGGCAATTGGTTCTGTGTTTGGGAGCCCAGATGTTATTATTGGGGAGGGTAACATTCTTCCCTTCTAAAATGAATGGGCAACAATTGCACCTACCACATGCGTAGGTACCTGGTGCCTTAGATTTTAAAGTAGTCTGATTACTATGATGGCTAAATACTAGAGTATCTCTCAAGGAACGAGAACGTTTAAAGGTGATCTCTGGGTGGGATTTAACAAACTTGGAGATCTTTTGATCAGCTGCCAATAAGTACCAAAACTTATTGTAAATATGTTGCACTTTTGCATGTTGTCTGTTGTACTTAGTGATCACCCTCGTTGATGTTGATACTTTGTCACGTCTAGGCTTATATAGTAGAAGTTGTCTGTTCTGATTTTTTACTCTATTAAAGGCTCTTTTCAAACAAGTTCTACTATAATCCCCTATTTAAACCCCATACAATCTGATGCTTGTGTTAGCAGCTTGGGAGCTCATGTTGAATACAGACGACGGCACAAGGTAAAACTTCTATGATTATTAGTTAGTCTAGCACTTTGCAGCACAATCAACCGGGAACTAAGCACTGTTTTTGGTGCCTATTTTCTTATCTCCTTTTTTCTTAGATCAGTCACCTCCTTGCCCTATTGGGAACATAGGAAGTGACTACCCTTTGAGGCTTAGTGTGTCTGGGCCCCTCTTCCAGCTGTACCAGTAGGAAGGTGATGTAGTCTCTTACACAGCGTTGTGATTTCTTTAAGGTGAGCATTTGCTCTTGAGGACTTTGAGACACACCACATACATATATATGTCTCTTTATAAAAAAATATTGATGCAGGTGCACATATACACATATCATTTCAGAAATTATGAAGCAGCTGTGTCCTTTCTTTGGATTCTAGCATAGATGCATTTCTATATTTGATACTGTGCCATTAGTCCGCATGAGTTCCCAATATAAATACTCATCTGTTTCACTGGATGTTGGTGAGTAGGGTCCACTGACTAGATACTGCTGTGGACTTATGCCCCCCTCATCTGCAATATGTGATTTTATTATCTATGATATATATTACAGATATCGTTACCATTCTTTTGGTTTTGGATGGTTTTTACTTATAAAAACGTACATCCCTCCCTACGGGTGATCTGGCAATTTTTCTGGACTACAGGGGGAGTGATCTCTGAGGGTTCCCCCTCCTTTCCTCTCCTCTTATTTGATGCCCCGGGTCCTGCGACATCCCTGGAACTCTCATTGAGGTATGGAGGTGACATAGGGGTGGTGTTTGTGTCGGTTTGGGGATTATGGAAGGGGTGGATGTAAGGTTCTGGGGTAGGGTTGGGTTGGGGTTGGGTTACATGGGGGGGTTTCGGTGGAGTCATGGTTGCACAAGCTAAAGAGCTATTAATATGTATAAATATAAATGTTTAATGTACTATCTTCATGTAATCATTTATTTTCATTTTTTGTTTCTTTTTTATACATCCAAGGTTGTTCTTATTATGCACATTGCCATTGACTAGTCAAAAATCCTCGTCCATTTTCCTGATGAAGCCTTCTTGGCGAAACATGTTGAAATTTGCGGACGTGGTTACAGGTCTTTTTCTTCATTTGTCAATATTAGGTTGAGGATGCTCACCTTTGACTATGAATGTAAAACTGTTGTCACATTTTATTGTTTTTTTCTTAAAAATTGTCTCAATAAATATTTACAGAACTTTTAATTGCTAATGTTTTTCTATATATTGGTTATACCTCTAAAGTCCCACATTCTACACAAGTTTTTGTTTTACTATCTTTAGGGATGTTGGTACATAAAAAAACCTTTCCAGTATCTCTGGAAAACTGATCTCTACCCATTCTGCTCCACTGACAGTATATAAAGAAAAAGAATTGCGCTAGGTGCATAAACGATATATGAAAAATTATTAAAATAAATAACCAGGAGGGGAGTCCTGCTGCTGAACACTATAACCCCAATACGAGGGCACAAAGAATAGATGTAAAAAGAGTAGTGCAGCACTGGACAAATGTCACAAATCTGAGATGTATTATGTCAAATAAATGAAATGACCAACAGAAGTGTATGACAGTCCATAAAACCGGCTGATATATAAATCAATCAATTAGGTGCTCATGAATAATTGCAAAAGGCATAGCGAAAAATAAATATAGTGAGAAACAGTTCATATAATGAAGTGAAGGTGAGAATAAAGTCCAAAAGTTATGATGTTCAATGCTGAATCCTGGATCAATATTCCACCACTAGTGCTGCCCACCACCTGGTGATAAAGTAATGGAGGATTACCGGAGAGCCTGCGACCACCCTTATTCAGTGGGGTCAAAACAGGCTTAGTAGAGATATAGGGACCTCAGGAAATGTCCCGCAGGGAGCTCTGTTTGATGTCCTACCAACCTCCATCCTGGATTGCTAATCAGCAACAAACAAGGGGCCAATTGGAAGGATGTAGTCCCATGGGCACTTCCTATATGGCAATCAGTGTTTACTTCCAGAGTAGTCCAGCGAGGGTGAACCATAAATGCCAAAAAGAAAAAAAGGACTCCAGTAGTGCAGACAAACTAGGGCTGCATTTATTAAATAAAAACAGTATAAAAAATGTAAAATCCTAGCAGGGACAACATAAAAGCTCCTCTACCATTTAAAATGGAATTGCGCATGCGCAATGCGTGCTCGCGTTGTGACCCTATGGCCGTTTCGTTACAACTGACGTCATCAGGGGTACACAACAGCGCATGCGCCTTATAAGCCCAAAAGGTGCGCTAAGAAGCGCCACCGTTGGCTGGCCCAAGACAAAGCTGATACCTGATTGGTTACACCAAAACATGATACTATCTCATAAAACAAGGGGTAAGAAGCCCATTGAGTTAACATACAAATGGCTCTCCCAACAGTTGAAAAGTGACCAGGGCGATATACATATATGGACTGGAATAGGACCAGTGCCATCTAGTGGCTAATTAAGGTGATACACAAAATATACAAAAGGTTAAATGAATGTTTTCCAAAAACATATAATGAAAATACTGATTTGAACATAGATAACATAACAATTAGCATATATAACACCCCAATGGATATAAACAAAAAAACTAATAAATAAACAACCCGCTAACAAAAGAGGGTTTAAAAACAAAAAATGGTCCAGTGTATATTCCTAAAATAGATAAAAATTGAGGCAAAAAAAGGTTCCTATTATGATAAAATACAGAAGGAGTGTAAATATGAAGTATGAAGTTGCCATAGCAAGTATAGTAAAACACTAGCCAGAAAATTAACCTGGAAAAAAATTATATAAAAATATATCACATTAACCTAGGGGGACATCAACTGTTATTAATGAAACAGTTGATGTCCCACTCTATATTAAAACCATTGGGGGCATGAGAGCCAAGCTTATAAATCCAGTTAGTTTTGGATCTAGAAATGGTTATCCTGCCATTACTTACAATGGGGAATATATTTTTCTATGCCTATAAAAGTGGTACCCTTCTGGTCCCTATTATGCGCTAGAGACACTATCCTTATCAAAGCCCTGCCTTATATTGGTGAAATGTTCGCCCAACCTGACGTGCAACTTCCTAATAGTTTGTCCCACATATTCCAACCCACATGGACACCTTAGGAGGTACACGACACATTTTGTGGTGCATGTGATGAGTGACTTGATGGGATATGTGATGCCTGTACCGCTTGAGGTGAACTCTCAATATCCTGTCATGTAACGCATTCACCCTGCAGACCTTATACCTCCTGCAGGGAGAAAAACCTTTTAAGTCCCCAAAGAAAGTTAGGTGTGTGTGCAGGTCTGAAACATTGGGTGCCAATATGTGTCTGAAGCTACTGGCTCCCCTGAATAGAACACAGGGTTTGTCAGACAGCAGGGATTCAAGAATCCGGTCATTTTGTATGACCGGACAGTGTTTTTTAATAATTCTTTTAATAGCCCAATGCTAACTGGAATAGGTTGTGAGGAAGGCTAATCCAAAATCCTCTCTGTTTTCAGCCTGAGGGGGTTTGTCACCCAATAGGTCTTTACGGTCCTTATTCTCTACCTCTATAATCAAGGAATCCAGGGCTGCTGTATCATAGCCTTTACTCAGAAATCTAGATTTCAGAGTTGAGGCCTCCCTATAAAACTCATTCAGATCGGAGAAATTCTGCCTTAGACGCAGGAATTGGCCCTTGGGGACAGCGGACAAGCAAGAGCGATGGTGACAGAAATCAAGCAGGATAAAACTATTCCTGTTGGTTGGTTTAAAAAAGGTGGAAGTGGTGATCATACCATTAACAATTGTGATAACCAAATCTAAAAAATGAATCTGAGTCGAACTGACTTCATGAGTGAGCGCTATACCCCTATCATCATTATTAAGAAAAGATAGGAAAGTGGCCACAGAATCAGTATCGCCGTCCCATATAAACAGGACGTTGTCTATGAACCTTCTCCACATGACAAGCTGGGGTTGTCTGTCACGTAGGACCACATCTTCCTCCCATTTAGCCATGAAGAGATTGGCCGTACTGGGAGCAAATTTGGCTCCACTAACAGTGCCACATCACTGGATTATTATCAGCTCTTCCTGTGTTCCTGTAATTGTGATTCCTGTTTACCTGATCTCCTGTGTACCGACCCGGCTTGTTGATCCACACCTCCTGGCTCTACCTACCAGCTTGCTTTTGACTCCTCCTGCCTGCTTCCTGCATCTGACCCCGGCTTAGCTAATGGACTCTGCATACCTCTGTCTCCTGTACCTGGATTTGTTGATTCGGTTCTTGGACTGTCTTACTGTGTTTGACCCCCTGGCCTGGCTTTTGATTTGCTATTGGACTTCCATTGATCCTCTTCTCTGGACCTTAAGCATGTTGCCTCCAGTGACTTTGCTCTATCAAGCTCCCAACACCAGCTTCTACATCCAGGCAACCCGTGCTTCTGTGGGCATCGCATCCCTGTGTTACCTACCAAGATCCTGACAGTATAATCCAGCCATATCAGAGGCCAACGGAGGTGACTCCCCGATGAAGGCTGTTCTTCAGCAGATCATGGCTCTTACCCCAGTCAAGCTTCAGGAGGAATACTTCCGGTTGAAGGAACATCTGCAGCACCTACCTGAGTCACCCATTCCCTCAGTTCAAAGCCACCGGAAGCATCCAGCGGCAGCTACTGGGTTTATGGCCCCTTCAGAACCACGAGTCCCAGCGCCAGAATGTTTCCGTTGCGATCGAAGGAAATTCAGGTCCTTTAAGAATTCCTGTTACGTATACTTTGCCTTGCAACCACAGACTTTTTCCAGTGAAACAGTCAAGTAGGTTTTACTATCTCCTTACTGTGTGGTGAGCCGCAGACCTGGGCCCATGGCCTGTTGGAAAAAAGCAGCCCTGTCATTAACACTGTGGACCAGTTCTTTGAAATCATGGCCCGGTTATATGATGATCCCCTATGGGTAGCTACTGTCAAAGCAACTCTATATTTCCTTCATCAGGGTCAGCGCCCTGCGGAAGACTATACAGTAGAGTTCCGCACATGGTCCATAGACTCTGGCTGGAATGAGGCCGCACTAAAATACCAGTATCGGATGGGGTTGTCTGAGGATCTCAAAGATGAGCTAGCCAGATTACAGGTTCCCTCCACACTAGAAGATCTCATCCAGTTAACGGTTCAGCATGACAGAAGTTTACAGGAACATCAGGTTGAATGTGATCAAGCCTCTTGCTCTACCCGGACACTGCCTCAAGTCCAGTCTGCATCAACCCCCATACAAATTGGCATGTTCCTTTCAGCATTAAACTCTGAGGTGAGACTTCATCGCCAACAGGCGACACCTTTGTTTCTACTGCACGGAATCAGGACGTTTCATAGACAACTTCCCCTACAAGACCAAGAAGGCTAACCCTCCGTACTCTGGTCCATCTTCAGGTAGGCAAGTCCTCTGCTCATATTTCACTCCCTGTTACATTGCTAGTGGCAGGCGAAGAAGTTCACCTCCAAGTAATACTGGATTCCGGTGCGCGTAGTTGTTTTTTGGACTTGGCCTTAGCTAAAAATCTTGCTATTCCACTGAACCATAAGAAACAGAGACTGACAGTCCATCTGGCTAATGGCTCCATGCCAAGCTCGGGTTATATCACACAGGAAACCATACCTGTCCTTACCATTACCAATTTAGGTCATCGGGAGTTTCTTAGATTCAATGTCTTAAGTTCCCCTATGTTCCCGGTCATCCTGGGAATCCCATGGCTACAAGCACACAATCCTCAGATTGATTGGTCCAAGGAGGAGGTACTCTTTACATCTTAATTATATAAAAGATAATAACTAATGCACAAAAACCACAATAAAGAATAAAATAGACAAAGAGCCGCCAACATAAATAGTATACTCACATAACCTTACTCAACATATGATAAAAAATATGTAGCGCTACCTCAGTCCCAACGTGAAAAAATATTAATTAATACATCCAAGGCTTAAATGATCACCAACACGCAAAACTCAGTACACCAATGTGTACATATAAAGTGCACAGTGAAACACAAAAAAGTAATCCAATCTCACACCTATTATGGTGAAAAATCCAACCTCACGTGACAAAGTGTATAAATAAATCGTGATAATGTCACATGATAAAAAGTGTCCAATCAATCAATATTGAGCATCTAACATAAACTAAACCACCAAAAATTTGAAAATAGTAGCATTAATGTTCACAAGTGTGCGATTCACAGATGCAATGGAACAATGCGACTTCCCACAATTTAACAAAGTGCAGTGTGCGTGATCAAGCAAAATAGGTGAAGAACCATATATTCACAGGTGAGCAATTCACAACTGCAACTTCCAAGCAATAAAAATAATAAATGAAAATTATTACAACGTGTAATGTGCATATAATCAAAAATTAATATATTCACAGGTATGCGATTCACAGATGCGATAATTAAATGCGACTGAAAGGATATATATTTTCTAGCAAAGTGCAGTGTGCATATAATGATAACATTATTGGAATTCTTGCAAAGTGTAATGTGCCTATAATCAAAAAAAATTCCACAGGTATGCAATTCACAAATGCGATAATTAAATACAACAAAAATAATTGTAATTCCTAGCAAAGTGCAATATGCATATATAATTAATGAACAGGCAAATAAATAATATTCAGTGAAAAATGAAATAAATAAACTATCCAATTAACTGTGAGTTTATATCTCAAGGTGAGGTGATATAAAAGTAAAAATGTTCAAGTGCAGTTCAAACACATGTGAATGCGACTTCTAATAACGCTCCAAGTGTGGAAAAGCAGAAATCCTCTAGAGATGAAAAAAGTGCTGGTGCAGTGATAGAAAAAATCGTCTATAAATAGTTCATCCAACCCTGTTCCAAAGTGCGATGTGCGGTGACCTGTAGTAGCGGCCCCTAAATGGGCAGAGTCACGCTTATACCCACAGGTGGGTAGGGATATCAATACTGGAACAGCTTCCCAAAATTGGACTCCCAATCTAGATGCCAGCTTCCTTGGGAGTGGGATTGGTGCAGGATGGAATGATATTCACCCTCACTTAATCGGTATTCTCAAGTGGAAGTAAAAAAGAAAAAAAGTGGCTCCATAGTGTAGTATGTTAAAATAAATTTTAATATATTGATAGCGTCACTTACATATATTAACACAGCAATCAGCAGCAGAGATAAAAGCTTCTGGGTTCGGCCGTACCCTAGGAAGCAACTGCACCTGGCGACGGCACCTGGCTCCTCCTTCCCCTTCACTCACCAACTCCAATTGCCCACACTCTTGTGGAAGGCTTAAGTGCTTTTATACCCAAACAGGAAGGGTCATAACGGCAAACCAAAACATCCAAATATGTGTGCAGGAATCGTTCCACATGTAAATGAAAAAAAGTGCTCCAATAGTGTAAATCGTGTAACCAGTTTATTGAAAAACACACACAATCTTCAATGTTTAAACTCACACTTTTCAAATTCAAAAAACGCAAAGTAAAACTTCCACAGCAATGAACTCCAAAGCACAGCACAGCAAACAATTGGATACCACAGTTAAGGGTTGCGGTCACGGTGGACCCGAGGTATGCAGGCATCAGATCGCTTCTCTCACCTACTCCTCGATGGCCAGCCGCTCTGACAGATCCCCCCTTCCTGGTACAGCTAGAAAGCATCACTCGTCATTGGTAAACACCATCATACAGCCACGCCCCTTTTCACTATTGTCCAACTTTCAGATTATTTATGTCACAGAAGAAAACACTTTATACATACCAGCAGTTTACCTGGAATTTCTTGACGTCTTTGATAAAAAGAAAGCAGACACGTTACCGCCACACCATCCCTATGACTGTCCCATCGAGTTACTGCCAGGAGCTACTATTACCTTTGGTCGTATATTCCCCCTTTCCGAGACTGAGCTTGAGACCCTGAGACAATATATTGACGAAAACCTTGAAAAAGGATTTATCCGTCCTTCTTCTTCCCCTGCCGGTGCCGGCAATTTCTTTGTCGAGAGGAAGGATAAGACACTGAGACCATGTGTGGACTACAGGGAATTAAACAAATAAGAACTACCCGCTCCTGCTCATCCCCGAGCTCTTTCAAAGGTTCTGTACAGCACACATCTTCACCAAACTTGGGTAAAACATATAATGTAATAGCGCTCAAGTCCGTGGATATAACAGTAAAAATATAAGGAAATAGTCTATAAATAATTCCAAAAAGGAGTCTATAATCCGTGGATCAATTAGAAACAAGGGAGCCAGGGAAATCTGTGTCTCCAAGATACCAAGGGCAGCTTCCTGTTGAGTGAAGTCAATCCTCCATATATGCATAAAAAACCAAAAGAGAAAGCGCCTCTTAGGTATAAAGGATTTATTCACATATTAAAAGCATAGTAAACACTTACATTAAGGAAGATAATTAGCTGCTTCCATAAAGAACTTGTCCCGGTGTCTATCAATAATTCCCAGTGATGGGGGGGGCTGGATGGATGCCGTGCGGGTGGCCGCGGACCTCCGCTCGGAAGCACCAACTGTGTAAGCGGTGTAGTGGAGAAGTCACTTCCGCGTTCCAACAGATCACGTGGGAGATGACGTCACTCGGGTAGTTCAGACTAGCTGGGGACCACTACGCGTTTCTGAGCAAGCTCGTAACGGGCATGCGCGCTCCTTTTTCAAGTGTATTGTGGGTAAAGCTAACCAGGAAGCTAAATAACTCAAGAGTGCTGATGAGAGCCAATCATGACAAAGGGGGGGAGGGAATAATATCCGGAAATGACCGGAAATAACAATAATAAGAACGAATTCTCTATGGATTACAAGCTAAATAAGTAAATTGATAATACTGATAGAGTTATAATACAAATATATGTATAGGATCGAGGGACTAGGCCTAATGGCGGTAGAACATTTTCTTTCTTTAGATTCCAGTATCAATGGTAAACAGGCTGTATTTATCTCTGAAGCCACTTCATTTTGTTTAAGTCATAATTATTTTCATTTTAATGATGATTTCTACCTACAGACCCATGGCACAGCCATGGGCACTAATTTTGCCCCTTCTTACGCCAATCTTACCATGGGTCTGTGGGAAGAGAAATACATATGGAGCAATAATCCTTTTGCTCGACATATTATATTTTATGGCAGATTTATAGATGACATTATAGTCATCTGGGATGGCCCACCATCCTCCATAGAATGTTTTGTTTCTCACTGCAATACCAATGACTTTAGTCTTTCATTTACATCTGAACATAATAAGGAGAGTCTCCCTTTCCTTGATTTAGAATTATTTCATGATGCCAATTCTATCTTTTCTCGCAATTACACTAAACCAACATCAGGTAATTCGTATCTGCATTTCACCAGCTGTCACCATCCACAGTGGATAAATAACATACCAAAGGGCCAATTTTGCAGATTGAGGCAAAACTGCACCAGGGAGTCGGATTATATTGCACAGAGTATTCATCTTAAAAATAAATTCCTGGAAAAAGGGTTTCCTGAAAAACTGGTTGACCAAGCCCATGCCATCTACCTCCCCGGAAAAAAATCCAAAACCATCAAACAGACGGATCATGGTACGGTTCGCTTCATTACTAGGTACCACAATAAACATAAAAGAATGGAATCTATACTCCTTAAACATTGGGGTATCCTCAAACAGGATCCTTTTCTCCTTAATGACCTCGGCGATAAACTGATGGTTACTTACAGAAGGGCCCCAACATTAAAAAACAAATTAGCACCTAGTAGATTTAAAACCAGCCAACCTGAGAGTTCACTCTGCCTGATTCCACTCACGGGCATGTATAGATGTAATAAAGCCTTATGCAAAACCTGTACTTTCGTCAGACACGGCCAACGAAGTTTCCAACATAAGGATAAAATATATCAACTAGAAGGCTTTTATAACTGCTCTACAGACTACGTTGTGTACTGTCTCACATGTCCTTGTAAATTACTGTACGTTGGACGCACTATTTGTCCTTTATGACAGCGGTTCGGCAAACATCGGCGTTTTATAGAACAAGGCTGTGATGAACACAGCGTTCCCAGACATTTCCTTGAATGTCATCAAAAATCCACTGCCGGCCTACAGGTTTGGGTAATTGAGTCCATCCCACGTAAATTATCCGAGGCCGAGCGTTTTTCTAAACTTTGTGAGCGTGAAACTTTTTGGATTTTTATTTTAGACACTTTAGCACCTAATGGGTTAAATGAGGAACTAGAGGTCAACACCATCTTATAGAACGTATCCCTTTATCTAAATATACCCTTTATACCACCTTGTTCAATTTATCATGCTATCGATATAATATAATTTAGGGTGTCCTGCTGCCTATTATATGGAATGTTATATAGAATTTTTATCTTTGATCTATTATTATTAATTATTCTATTACCATCAGCCCATTAACATACTGAGGTTCTTTTCTCTCATGCTATTGATTTAATATAATTAAAGGTGTCCTGCTGCCTATTATATGGAACTTTGATCTATTAATATTTCCATCAACCCCATCAACATACTGAGGTCCTTTTCTCTATGTATATGCGCATGCGCACGCATATATATATATATATATATATATATATGTGTATATATATATATATATATGTATATATGCTTTTCAAGTTCTGTATTGTACACACATTGATATATATATACATCGGCATGATATCTTTTGTCCCAATACCAATGACATATTTATATATGGACATACACATAATTTTCATTTTTTCTATATCCAGTGTTCAAGTTCACTCCATATATGAATTCTTCCATGCCCGATTACATTTTCATTTTTTATTATATATATTGTTTTATGTTTATTTTTGTTTATTATTATTTGTATTACTTCATCCATATATTCAGTTTATTTTTATTATTATTTTTATTTTTATACCTTTAAACCACGATCCTCATATATTATTATATCATTTAATATATTGTATTATTTTGTATCATCTAGTCCCTCGATCCTATACATATATTTGTATTATAACTCTATCAGTATTATCAATTTACTTATTTAGCTTGTAATCCATAGAGAATTCGTTCTTATTATTGTTATTTCCGGTCATTTCCGGATATTATTCCCTCCCCTCCTTTGTCACGATTGGCTCTCATCAGCACTCTTGAGTTATTTAGCTTCCTGGTTAGCTTTACCCACAATACACTTGAAAAAGGAGCGCGCATGCCCGTTACGAGCTTCGCACATGGTCAGAAACGCGTAGTGGTCCCCAGCTAATCTGAACTACCCGAGTGACGTCATCTCCCACGTGATCTGTTGGAACGCGGAAGTGACTTCTCCACTACACCGCTTACACAGTTGGTGCTTCCGAGCGGAGGTCCGCGGCCACCCGCACGGCATCCATCCAGCCCCCCCATCACTGGGAATTATTGATAGACACCGGGACAAGTTCTTTATGGAAGCAGCTAATTATCTACCTTAATGTAAGTGTTTACTATGCTTTTAATATGTGAATAAATCCTTTATACCTAAGAGGCGCTTTCTCTTTTGGTTTTTTATGCATCTTCACCAAACTTGACCTCCTTGGTGCTTTTAACCTCATCTGTATCCGAGAGGGGGACGAGTGGAAAACAGCATTCAGAACAAAATTTGGACATTTTGAGTACCTAGTCATGCCATTTGGGTTGTGCAATGCATTCAGCATTTCATAAATGAAATCTTCCGGGAGCATTTAGATCACTTTGTTGTCATCAACCTCGATGAGATTCTTATTTTTTCAGCCACTCTGGAGCTCCACAGAATACATGTTAAGAAGGTACTGTGCATCCTCAGAACCCACGGGTTATTCGTTAAATCTGAAAAATGGGATTTCGAAAAGACTTCAATTCAATTCTTGGGACTTATCACCACAGGTGGAATTGTCATGGATCCTCAAAAGGCGAAGTCTATCCTTGACTGGCCGGCCCCTTCTGACAGGAAGGGTGTACAGAGATTCATCAGCTTTGCAAATTTCTACAGAAGATTTATAAAGAATTTCTCCACCATTGTAGCACCCATTACTCAGACCACCCGCCAACATACCAAGTTTCAGTGGTCTGCAGCGGCACAGTCCGCCTTCGACCAGCTTAAGACCTTCTTCACTTCTGCCCCAATTTTACAACACCCTGACCCCGCTCTACCCTATGTCCTGGAAGTCGATGCCTTGGAATTAGCTACAGGGGCGATTCTATCTCAGCGTCAGGGTCCCAAGGCATTACTGCATCCCGTGGCCTTTTCCTCATGGAAAATGAGCCCTCCAGAGAGAAATTATGATGTGGGGGATCGGGAACTTTTGGCAATTAAGACGGCTCTCGAGTCATGGAGGTATCTCCTGGAAGTTGCCACTCATCCCATCCTGATTTTTACGGACCATAAGAACTTAGAGTACCTCTGCACAGCCAAACGCTTAAGACCCCGACAGGCTCGATGGGCTCTATTTTTCTCTAGATTTAATTTCCACATAACCTATCGCCCAGGGTCGAAGAATGGAAAGGTGGATGCCTTATCCCGGATGTTCCCAGACACTCCTGAAGAAATTGCACCCAGTACAATTTTGTCTCCCAAAAACTTTCTACTGATCCAACCTGACCTAAGATCCTCAATTGAGCAGGCCTCTAGTCAGTGTGCGGAAGCGAAAGTCTCCTCCCTGAGAATTTAAGAGGGACTCCTATGGCACCAAGACAAGATTTTCGTTCCCCAGCAAGCCAGACTACAAGTATTGAAGACCTGTCATGACCATCAGCTAGCTGGTCATTTCAGGGTCCGAAAAAGCAACTGAACTTGTTCAACGGTCCCTATGGTGGCCCACTTTGAGATCTGATTGTAAGGACTACGTTAACTCTTGCATAACCTGCCAATGGAACAAGGGGTCAAACGCTAGGTCTTGGGGCTTGTTAAGACCACTGCCAGTCCCAGAACAACCATGTTAGAAGATTTCCATGGACTTCATTGTGGATCTGCCCCCCTCAGAAGAATTTACTACCATCTTGGTGGTAGTAGATCGCCTGTCCAAAATGGCAAATTTTTTGCCAATGAAAGGTACTCCCTCTGCCTTGGATACAGCAAAGATCTTTATTAAGGAAATTGTCCAATTACACGGATTACCAGATAACATCGTATCAGATAGAGGGGTACAATTTACCTCTAGGTTTTGGAAAAATCTCTGCAAACTACTTTCAATCGAGATATGCTTGTCCACAGCCTACCACCCAGAGAGTAACGGTCAGACCGAAAGGACCAACCAGAAGCTAGAGCAATATCTGCGATGATTCTGTTCTTTTTCTCAGGATAACTGGATTCAACTATTACCTTGTGCAGAATTTGCATATAATAACTCGATGCACGCTTCTACCAACCAATCACCCTTCTGGGTGAATTATGGCTTTCATCCTTCATTTTTACCCAATGTCATTCCGGAATCTTCAGTCCCAGCAGTTCAGGACAGAGTGGATTTCATCCATACAAATTACCAGATATTCCAGGATACCATGAAGAAGGCCCAAGAAGAATATAAAAAACAATATGATAGAAAGAGAAGGGCTAACCATACCTTTAAGATAGGGGATAAGGTGTGGCTCTCATCGGTGAATCTTAAGTTGCCATGCCCATCTCGGAAATTGGGACCCAAGTTCCTGGGTCCTTTTGAGATCAAACGTGAAATTAACCCTGTAGCTTTTGAACTGATTTTGCCTGAGGCTTTCAGAATCCATCCGGTATTTCATGTTTCACTTCTTAAACATGTTGTTTCTAGTCCTTTTCCAGGGAGAGAAGAAGTACCCCCACCTCCGGTCAAGGTTGGAGATGAAGCTGAATTTGAAGTTGAATCTATCCTTGACTGTCGTCGGAGAGGTAGGACAATTCAGTTCCTAATTAATAGGAAGGGGTATTCTGCAGAAGAGAACTCTTGGGAGCCTGCAAGTCATGTGCACGCTCCTAGGCTGATACAGAGGTTCCGCAGTAGGTACCCTGAAAAATTGGCACGCTTAGGCATCCGGAGGCTGCCCCTTGGGGGGGCACTGTCAGGGAAACAGGCGCATCCTTATGCACAGTTCCACAAGGTTAGCAAACCAGTACAGGCAAGGTCGCACTAACGCGCATCAGCGCACACGGATGCGCAATATCGCTACTAGACAGACACCTGGCGCCGCGATCGGGCGGATGCGCATGCATGACAACACCGCAATCGCGCAAATGCACGTACGCAACGGTGTGCGCACAAAGTGACACAGGCGCCTTGTTTATTTAAACACTTCACTGACAGTGCCACATCGCTGGATTATCATCAGCTCTTCCTGTGTTTCTGTAATTGTGATTCCTGTTTACCTGATCTCCTGTGTACTGACCCGGCTAGTTGATTCGCTCCTCCTGACCTCCTGGCTCTACCTACCGGCTTGCTTTTGACTCCTCCTGCCTGCTTCCTGCATCTAACCCCGGCTTGGCTAATGGACTCCGCATACCTCTGTCTCCTGTACCTGGATTTGTTGATTCGGTTCTTGTACTGTCTTACTGTGTTTGACCCCCTGGCCTGGCTTCTGATTTGCTATTGGACTTCCATTGGTCCTCGTCTCTGGACCTTAAGCACGTTGCCTCCAGTGACTTTGCTCTATCAAGCTCCCAACACCAGCTTCTACATCCAGACAACCCGTGCTTCTGTGGGCATCGCATCCCTGTGTTATCTTCAGGGTTGTGCTGCACTTGGCTACAAGGGGAGCCCTCCCAGCATCTCGGCCTCCTACCAAGATCCTGACACTTTGTGGGAAAATCAGACCTCCACCAATGGTAAAGATGGCAGCTCACCTCACTGTGTGGACCCTTTCATTACAGAGGGTCTAACACGCCTTCCCGCTCGGGGTGTCACATGGTAAATCCACAAGTGTTTTTTCAAAGGTTCCACTTTACACTGGGTGTATCAGTCAGCACTATCCACTCCAAAGCCACATATATAATAAAAATAAAAAACAACACATAGTGTTCTCTGCGTATAAACACAATTTTAATTATAAAATTAATAAAATAAAACTCACAAGAATGGCACTTCAAACCGAGTGGCGGATATGGAAATGATGTGAACACAATGATGTGAGCAGTCTTGATTTTTGCCTTACTAAAAATTATTTTTGGTGAGGGGCGCATGCACGAGGCTCAACATGGAGGATGCTACCTCTTAGAGCTCCGCATTCCCCGCCGCAGACTTGGGATCTTATAGCGCACCCTGACCGCCTGGCCGAACCGATACACCGGCGATCATCTCCCGCATTAATCAAGCCTCTTCCGGGATGGTTCTGATGGGCCACAGAGGCAAGAATAAGTCCAAACCTATCAAGGAGGCCCTGGCCCGTGCCTCCTCCAAGATGGCGACGAAAGCCCTCGCCAAGCAACACGCTGCATCCCCTGCTAGATCGGGACACGCAGACAGTGAAGGGGAAGATGAAACAGACCCTGTCTACAGCGGTTCTCCTACCCCACCGCAACCAGGTATGTCTCAGCCAGACTTTCTAAAACACATGGAGAAGATGTCAAATAAGGCCCTGAAAGCTACTTCTGACCAAATTACTAATAGACTGTCACGTGAGATAAGGGAGCTGGGTCAGCGCACTGCAGACCTGGAAACCAGGGTGGACGATATAGAGCTTACTATACAAGAACATGCTCAGGAGTAGGGATGAGCTTCGAGTCGAACTATTCGAACAATTTGGGGTGTTCGCTGCAAATTCGAATGCCGCAGAACACCCTTTAAAAGTCTATGGGAGAAATCAAAAGTGCTAATTTTAAAGGCTTATATGCAAGTTATTGTCATAAAAAGTGTTTGGGGACCCGGGTCCTGCCCCAGGGGACATGGATCAATGCAAAAAAAAGTTTTAAAAACGGCCGTTTTTTCAGGAGCAGTGATTTTAATAATGCTTAAAGTCAAACAATAAAAGTGTAATATCCCTTTAAATTTCGTAGCTGGGGGGTGTCTATAGTATGTCTGTAAAGGGGCGCATGTTTCCCGTGTTTAGAACAGTCTGACAGCAAAATGACATTTGGAAGGAAAAAAACCCATTTAAAACTACCCGCGGCTATTGCATTGCCGACAATACACATAGAAGTTCATTGATAAAAACGGCATGGGAATTCCCCACAGGGAAACCCCGGCCAAAATTTAAAAAAAAAATGACGTGGGGTTCCCCCTAAATTCCATTCCATGGCATTCCCCGTGACGTCACAGGGAAGTCCCGTCAAGTCACCGTGCGTCAGAGGGGGGCGGGGTCACCGGGTGCCCCCGCCCCCCGTTATTTAAGAACCGTCAGACGAGGAGACTCCGTCACACAGCGGGAGCCTCCCTCCATGCCAGCTAGGGTGCAGAGCGGCCCGGAGAAGAAAATGAAGAAGAGAAGAAGGAAGAAGAGAAGAGGATGAAGAAGAAGATGAAGAGAAGAGCGGGAGCCTCCCCCCATGCCATGGGTGCGGAGCGGCTTGAGGAGAAGAAGATAGAAGATGCCGCGGGGGAGATGCTGGACGAGAACGCCGGAGGAAAAACCAGAAGAGCCAGAAGAACCAGAAGAAGAAGAAGATGAAGGAAGATAGAAGAAAGAAGAAGCATTTAAATAAAGGAATTGTCAAAAACTGTCTCTTGTCATTTTTAACATTTTTGACAGTTTTTTAGTTAAATGGTAGGGGTAAGTACCCCCTTACCATTTCACACAGGGTGGGGCGGGATCTGGGGGTCCCCTTGTTAAAGGGGGCTTCCAGATTCTGATAAGCCCCCCACCCGCAGACCCCCACAACCACCGGCCAGGGTTGTGGGGATGAGGCCCTTGTCCTCATCAACATGGGGACAAGGTGTTTTGGGGGGCTACCCCAAAGCACCCTCCCAATATTGAGGGCATGTGGCCTGGTACGGTTCAGGAGGGGGGGCCGCACTCTCGTCCCCCCTCTTTTCCTGCGGCCTGCCAGGTTGCGTGCTCGGATAAGGGTCTGGTATGGATTTTCGGGGGGACCCCACGCCGTTTTTTTTTTTTTTTTTGGCACGGGGTTCCCCTTAAAATCCACACCAGACCTGAAGGGTCTGGTATGGAATTTAGGGGGAACCCCACGTCATTTTTTTTTAAATTTTGGCTGGGGTTCCCCTTAATATTCATACCAGACCTGAAGGGCCTGGTATGGAATTTAGGGGGACTTCCACGTCATTTTTTTTTTTTAATTTTGGTTCGGGGTTTCCCTGTGGGGAATTCCCATGCTGTTTTTATCAATGAACTTCTATGTGTATTGTCGGCAATGCAATGGCCGCGGGTAGTTTTAAATGGGTTTTTTCCTTCCAAATGTCATTTTGCTGTCAGACTGTTCTAAACACGGGAAACATGCGCCCCTTTACAGGCATACTATAGACACCCCCCAGGTACGAAATTTAAAGGGATATTACACTTTTATTGTTTGACTTTAGGCATTATTAAAATCACTGCTCCTGAAAAAACGGCCGTTTTTAAAACTTTTTTTTGCATTGATCCATGTCCCCTGGGGCAGGACCCGGGTCCCCAAACACTTTTTATGACAATAACTTGCATATAAGCCTTTAAAATTAGCACTTTTGATTATTCATGTTCATGTTCCATAGACTTTAACGGTGTTCGCGTGTTCGAGCAAACTTTTTTCCTGTTCGCATGTTCTGGTGCGAACCGAACAGGGGGGTGTTCGGCTCATCCGTACTCAGGAGCAGGCAGCCCTCCGTGAGGAAAATGCCACATTACTCTCACGCCTGGAGGACGCTGAGAACCGCTCATGCAGGTCCAATTTACGTCTCCGGGACATCCCTGAAGTGGTTGATGACATACAATCCTTTACCATGGCCCTTTTTCAAGAACTCTGCCCCTCCATTCCCATTGAACGCCTAGAATTTGATAGGATTCACAGGGCACTTACTCACCGCCAACAAGACGGCCCTCCACGGGACATAATAATAAAGTTACACTTTTTCCGTACAAAAGAGCAACTTCTCACAGCTGCCCGGAATAAGGACGCTCTCCAGTTTCAAGACCACACCTACCAACTTTTTTCTGACCTGGCACCCTTTACCATTGCTAAACGGCGGGCCATGAAACCGCTACTACAAATCCTGATACAGCATCAGATAAAATACACCTGGCAGTTTCCCTTCTCCCTTCAATTTACGTTCCAGGGGCAGCAACACTCCTCCACTTCTCCGGAATCACTAGAGCGTCTTCTTGAATCTCTCCACCTGACGCCCCCTGTACATCAATCCAAAACTTCGCTACCCCGTACCCCAGCTCGCTCAGCGGCTTATCCATACACCACCACTCCAAAGCGGAACCAACCTGGCCCTTCCTCGATCTGAAAAGGAACTCCGTCTCGCCAAGAAAACCTTTTTGATCCAAAATCACACACATCTCGCTGATCAGGACCTGATCGTCCATTGTTCTTCTTTAACTCCACATGAGAACTCTTGGTTATACATTTAATACCATGCTGAACTGAGACAGTTGTGTTTTTTTTTTCCTTTACCAAGATGCAGGGGTTTGTATCCTGGTAAGATCTCCCACCATTGTGGGCACGTTATATGCGAACCCCCTTAATACTACCTTAGGGAATATATGTCTTGGATACATTTACTTTGTTTTGTTCCGTTAAAATTTGTTTTTCCTTTTTTCGGTTCACACGGGCCTCTAAACTGAGTACTAAGGCTCTGATGTTGGTAAATCCCAAATGTTATGTTATTTTTCCTTCACCCTTACTTGTTTAGTTAAGGTTTCAAAAATGCTAGCTACAGTACTTGTAAGATTATAGATATGATGATACTTTCTTAAACTCTCACACCCCCTTGTGAATTCGATCTTAGTTGTGCCAATTGTCTCCCTCTTCCCACTCCCATTCCTTCCCCTACATTTCTCCCTTCTCCTCCCCTCTCCCATCCTCCCTTTCCTTTTTCCCCTCCCACCCCCCTAGATCCTCCCCACCCTTCCTAAACCCTCTCTTTCCCTTTCCGCTCCTCTTCTCCAATCTCCCCATACCACCTTTTTTATGTTCCCACTCTTTTTCAAATTTGTAGGCACTAAGTCTCTTCCACAACTGGGGGGCTACCTCTTATATGTTATTAATGAATATAATGATAAAGCTTTAATACAAACAGTTAATTTAGTTTGAGTATAACAACATGTTGTGCTTTCCCGATCTGCGGCGGGGAACTGTCACTGCTTCCCCCCCTTTATGATGCACACACTCCCTAGCCAGCTGGCTGGTTGGGAAGTTTGGGCATCAATTTGTTGGGCTATTATGTCCAATGCACCAGTCGCTACTACACTTACTTACTTTCTCTACAAAATCCTTGTTCTGTTACTTGACTACTTTTCCTGCTTTTCCCTTCACCTCTCTCTCCAATTCCCTCTTTATTTCCCACTAGGTCGGGTGGGTCACATGCTCTTTATGCAACTACTCTATAGTTCCTCTCACTGAGTGCATAAATGGCCCCCCTGAACATACTCTCCCTTAATGTTAAGGGACTTAATTCCCCTAATAAAAGGGTTAAGGCCTTTCGTACCTTTGCATCCCTGAAGGCCAATATAGTGGCCCTACAAGAAACCCACTTTTCAGTCCAAGCAACTCCAAAATACTTCAGCTCCAAATACCCCCAATTGTTCACCGCCTCTGCTGCCACTAAGCAACATGGTGTCCTTGTTGCATTTCACCATACCCTTCCGTTCACCTTGACAAATTAAATTAAAGACCCTGAGAGTCGTTACATTATTTTAGTTGGGCACTTGCAAGATGTGATGACCACTGTAGTCTCCTATTATGCCCCCAATAATAATCCCATCCCCTTCTTTAACCACCTCCTACAGGTAATACGATCACACTGCAAAGGCACTCTTTTCATGTGCAGCGATTCTAATCAAGTATTGCACCCACATCTTGATAAATCTCCTTATGCCCCTGAACAATATTCCCCTTCTATATTATTTCGCAAACTATTCCAACAGGCCTCTCTACTGGATACCTGGAGAGAATGTAATCCCGCTAAGAAAAACTTTACTTTCTACTCATACCCGCACAAATCCTTTTCTAGGATTGATCACATCTTTATACCAGTATCATCCTCACCGACCCTACTCCACTCACACATCCACCCAATAACCTGGTCAGACCACTGTGCAGTGATCACTACAGTCTCTTCCCTGATTCCTCAATCCAGAGATCGCACTTGGTGTATAAATGAGGCATATTTAACCAATCAGTCCTACTCTTTTGACATACAAATTGCTCTTAAAGAATACATACAGCATCATTCCACACCTGACATCTCACCTGTCCTCTTATGGGAGGCACACAAACCCGTGATCCGAGGGACCTGCATATCTGTATCTACTCACCTCAAAAAAGATAAAAAACTTAGAGCCCAACAACTGGAGGCGGATTTTCACCGCTTCTTCCTCCAATTTCAATCCACCCCAACTGAACCCCATATATTCTGGCTAGAAAAGACGAAAACAGAGCTGGACCTACTCTTGGCAGAATCGGCAGACAAAGCCATTCGTAGATCTAATCATACAATTTATACTAAAGCCAATAAACCTGATACTTTTCTAGCAATAAGACTTTGTCGTCCGGAAAGGGTATATAACCCCATTAGACTCAAATTGGCCAAGGATAATTTCACGAGCAATCCTGTGAAGGTGCTCTCTGAATTCCGTAGAAAGTTGCCTGAACTATACACTCCAACACGCACCTTCTCGGCGAAACAAGCCGAGTCATTACTTCAGAACATCTCACTTCCTAAACTATCAGAGGCCAATTGAGAGTCTATGGAATGCCCCGTTACGTCCGAGGAAGTTCTTCTTGCTATAAAGACTCTTAAACCACATAAGAGACCAGGCCCTGATGGACTCTCCAGCTCCTACTTTAAGAAATTTGCTCCTATCCTGGCTCCCCTTCTCACCTTCTCACCAACACCTTTAACGCCCTCCTTAAACATCTCACCTGTCCTCTTATGGGAGGCACACAAACCCGTGATCCGAGGGACCTGCATATCTGTATCTACTCACCTCAAAGACACGTTGACAGCCATCATTTCCATGATACCCAAGCCCAACACAGATAATTCCCTTTGGTCCAATTACAGGCCCATCTCCTTACTCAATCTGTACATAAAGATCCTGGCCAAGATTATGGCGTTATGCCTTAACCCAATTATAGGTGGCCTCATACACAAGGACCAAGTAGGCTTCATCCCAAGATGTCAGGCCAGCAATAACATCCGTTGCGTGATTCTACTACAACACCTAGCTAGAACGCGGCAAATCCCCATGTATCTTCTTTCTCTTGATATTCGCAAAGCATTTGACACGGTCTCTTGGCCTTACCTTCACTTTATATTGCAAAGATGGGGATTTGGCCCCAATTTTCTACAATGGGTAAACTCCCTCTATAACCAGACGCAAGCATATGTTAAGTACTCAGGATTCCGTTTGGACTCTTTCCAGATACAACGTGGTACAAGACAAGGTTGCCCCCTTTCCCCCCTAGTGTTTGCATTAGCGATCGAACCACTAGCGGCCCTCCTTAGGGCAAACCCAAATATTAAAGGCATAGATATAGCCTCTACATCCCATAAATTATGCTTGTTTGCCGACAATGCACTACTATTTGTCACCTCTCAACGAACCACACTCCCGAACCTCATCCAACTCTTAGATAAATTTGCTCTAATATCTGGCTTGGAAGTCAACCAGTCCAAATCTAAGGCTCTCAACGTGTCTCTCACACAGTCAGAACTCGAACACATACAAGAATTTTTCCCCTTCACATGGTCTACATTCTCAATAACTTACCTTGGTATCAAACTAACTAGTGATCCGGCCCACTTGTTTTGAGCCAATTATCTCCCTATGTTAAAACATCTAACAGCCCTACTAGAATCCTGGCGTTCGATATGTATCTCATGGCTAGGCCGGATAGCGGCCGTAAAGATGTCTCTGCTTCCAAAACTGCTTTATTTATATAGAGTCCTCCTGATCCCTATTCCTTTGTACTTCTACCGAATTATCCAGACACGAGTGCCCAAATACATATGGGGCTCTACCAGACCTAGGGTATCTAAAGCTATACTACTTCATACTAAGCTCAAGGGGGGTTAGGATTACCTAACTTTCTGAGATACTATCACGCGGCCCAGCTAGCCCAGATTACTCTCTATCATGCAAAAAATGAAATTCCACTTTGGGTTAGTCTGGAAGCCATCGAACTTTACCCCCTCACAGTGTCCAACCTACTATGGTTGCCCTCCTCAATCCGTGGTCCAATCAGTAACCCCATTACTGGGCACTCCCTCAAGATATGGGACAAACTCCGGGGCCAATTTAGGATGCAATCAGCTCACTTCCCATTACTCTCTTTTCTAGATCACCCGAAATTTTACCCGGCTCACGTTAATCCAAGATCATTTCAAATCTGGTTTAGGGCGGGACTATATCGCATATGCGATTTTGCTTCTGGATCCTCTATAAAGATGTTCTCTGCGCTACAAAACCAAGCAGACATTGCCCCTACAGAAATCTTTAGATACCTACAGATAGCCCATTTCATTCATACAACTATAGGCACACATACCTCCCTAGATGATCTATCCATATTTGAAGGGATTTGAAACTCAGACCCTCATGCCCCGGGTTTAATTTCACTTTTATACACTATCCGGACCTCTCCCCCAACCAATCTTCCCACTTACGCTGCACAGTGGCCAAAGACCTCTCATTAGATCTCGACGTGGAGGACTGGTCTGGTATCTGGTCTAATACGAAAATATCATCTCACAATGTAATCTCACAGGAAGCGAATTACAAAGTACTCATGAGATGGTACCTGGTTCCAGCCAGGATCTCTAAATTCCTCCCAAATTATCCTTCTACATGTTTCCGTGGCTGCAATGAAAGGGGTACTCATACTTATATATGGTGGAAGTGCCCAATAGAAAAGGAATTCTGGGCTGCAATATTCTGAATGGCTTCCACCTTACTTCAACATACAATTGATCCTGACCCAACTATTGCGCTGTTAAACCATATCTCCTCAGATTACAGCAGATCCCAGACCCGCCTCCTCCTTCAGCTCACAACAGCTGCTAAACAGACGATAGCCAGGGCCTGGAAAACCCCAAAACTGAATCTAGCCGAAGTCAAGAACAGGGTCATTCAAGCTATGATCCACAGTAAAATTGAAGCAATGATTCTTAATAGGATTCCTCAATAGGGATGAGCCGAACACCCCCCGGTTCGGTTCGCACCAGAACCTGCGAACGGAACGAAAGTTCGCACGAACGTTAGAACACCATTGACGTCTATGGGACTCGAACGTTCGAAATCAAAAGTGCTCATTTTAAAGGCTAATTTGCATGGTTTTGTCCTAAAAAGAGTTTGGGGACCCGGGTCCTACCCCAGGGGACATGTATCAATGCAAAAAAAACTTTTAAAAACGGACGTTTTTTCGGGAGCAGTGATTTTAATGATGCTTAAAGTAAAAAAAAAAAAGTGAAATATTCCTTTAAATATCGTACCTTGGGGGTGTCTATAGTATGCCTGTAAAGTGGCACGTGTTTCCCATGTTTAGAACAGTCCCTGCACCAAATGTCATTTTTAAAGGAAAAAATCTCATTTAAAACTGCTTGCGGGTTTAATGTAATGTCCGGTCCTGGCAATATGGATGAAAATCAGTGAGACAAACGGCATGGGTACCCCCAGTCCATTACCAGACTCTTTGGGTCTTGTATGGATATTAAGGGGAACCGCGCACCCAAATTAAAATAAGGAAAGGTGTGGGGCCACCAGGCCCTATATACTCTGAACAGCAGTATACAGGCGGTGCAAACAAGACAGGGACTGTAGGTTTGTTGTTAAGTAGAATCTGTTTGTCATTTTGAACGGGTACATTTTTAACGTGTTTAGCTCCAGCCAAAAAATATTTTTTAAGCTTTTTGGAAAACATAGGGAAGGGTTATCACCCCTGTGACATTTGTTTTGCTGTATTTCCTCCTCTTTAGAAGATTTCACTTCACTTTTTGTCCCAATGGCAAATGCTTTTTGAGAATTTGGGTTTTTTTGTGGAACAAGGATTGGAAAGCATCAGTGGAAAGGAGAAATGTTTTTCCCATATTAACTCTTACAGGAGAGAATTTCCCTTCCTAGGTGTAGATTTCATCTCACTTCCTGTTGTCTCCTTCCGTTTGCAAGTAGGAGTCGTTTGTAAGTTAGATGTTTGAAAGTAGGGGCCTGCCCTATATACTCAGCAGAAATTTGGGCCTTAGGTGTTGTTGTGGCCACAACACTGTAAGCCCTCACAGGGCCCTGCTGTGAAATATTAGATCAAGAATTGTAATCACATGCCCCTGTTGAACAGGGGCAGAAAAACTGGGCCTTTGGTGGTGGTGGTGGTGGTGCTGGTGCCACAACACTGTAAGTCCTCACTCGCTCTTGGTGGGTGCAGAAATGGGCCCTGCTGTGAAATATTAGATCAAGAATTGTAATTACATGCCCCTGTTGAACAGGGGCATAAAAATTGGGCCTTTGGTGGTGGTGGTGGTGGTGGTGGTGGTGCTGGTGCCACAACACTGCAACCCCTCACAGACACTCTAGTTGGAACGCAGGAATGAGCCCTGCTGCAAAGTATTGCATCAAAAATTGTAATTACACGCCCCTGTTAAACAGGGGCAGAAAAATTGGGCCTTAGGCACTGGTGCTGGTGCCACAACACTGCAACCCCTCACAGACACTCTAGTTGGAACGCAGGAACGAGCCCTGCTGCAAAGTATTGCATCAAAAATTGTAATTACACGCCCCTGTTAAACAGGGGCAGAAAAACTGGGCCTTAGGCACTGGTGCTGGTGCCACAACACTGCAACCCCTCACAGACACTCTAGTTGGAACGCAGGAATGAGCCCTGCTGCAAAGTATTGCATCAAAAATTGTAATTACACGCCCCTGTTAAACAGGGGCAGAAAAATTGGGCCGTAGGCACTGGTGCTGGTGCCACAACACTGCAACCCCTCACAGACACTCTAGTTGGAACGCAGGAACGAGCCCTGCTGCAAAGTATTGCATCAAAAATTGTAATTACACGCCCCTGTTAAACAGGGGCAGAAAAATTGGGCCTTAGGCACTGGTGGTGGCGCCCAGAACCAAAAATGTTCTTACAAGCTATCAGTGTGATGATTGAGGAGGAAGAGGATAATTACTCAGGGATAGTCACTCAGCATCAGCATAGGCAGTCTTTGAAGGGATCTGAGATTTCAAAAAAAATTATTCGGTTACATCAGCATCAGGAGCTTGGTAGCTGGTGGTGATCCAAGACAGATACATTTTTATGAAGGTCAGTCGATCGACCGAGTCGGTGGACAGACGCACCCTGGGATCGGTTACCACGCCTCCAGCAGCACTGAATGTGCGTTCCGAAAGAACGCTGGATGCAGGACAGGCCAGTAGCTCAATTGCATACTGTGCAAGCTCTGGCCAGTGATCCATCCTCAAGACCCAGTAACCCAGAGGATTTTCGGTGGGAAAGGTGTCCAAGTCTGATCTTGCCCCTAGGTATTCCTGCACCATGTAAAACAGACGCTGGCGATGGTTGCTGGAACCGATCATACCTTGGGGCTGCGGACCAAAAAATTGTCTGAACGCATCGGTCAGACGGCCACCTTCTCTACCGCTCCTTCTTTGACTGACCGAACCCTTAGCAACACGTTGTCCAGAAACAGGAGTTTGTAACCTCCCAGTCTCTGGGAACGCGTTGCACAGACCTTTCTGCAAGGCCTCCCGGAGATGTTTCATCCTCTGCTCCCTCTGCGATGGCAAGATAAGGTCCGCAACCTTACCCTTGTAACGTGGATCAAGGAGGGTTGCCAGCCAGTATTGGTCCTTCTTCTTGATACCACGAATACGAGGATCCTTACTCAGGCTTTGCAGGATCAGGGAGGCCATGCAGCGTAGGTTTGCTGAGGCATTCGGTCCGGAGTCCTCTGGGTCACTAAGGACGACATGGTCCGCAGCCACCTCCTCCCAGCCACCTACAAGTCCATGTGTTTCTTGGGACTGATCCCTTAAAGACTGCTGCTGATGCTGAGTGCCAGGCTCCACCTCCATACTGACACAATCTTCCTCCTCCTCCTCGTCCTCTTCCTGTGTGATCGGCGGGCACGCAGGAACACTGTCTGGATAAAGGGGGCCTTGAGAGCTAAGGAAGTCCTCCTCTTCCTTCCTCTGTTCTGCCTCAAGTGCCCTGTCCATTATTCCACGCAGCGTGTGCTCCAACAGGTGAACAAGGGGGACAGTGTCACTGATGCATGCACTGTCACTGCTCACCATCCTCGTGGCCTCCTAAAATGGTGACAGGACAGTGCATGCATCCCTGATCATGGCCCACTGGCGTGGGGAAAAAAAAACAAGCTCCCCTGACCCTGTCCTGGTGCCATAGTCGCACAGGTACTCATTGATGGCCCTCTGCTGCATGTGCAGCCGCTGCAGCATGGCCAACGTTGAGTTCCACCTGGTGGGCATGTCACAGATTAGGCGGTTCTTGGGCAGGTTAAACTCCTTTTGGAGGTCCGTCAGCCGAGCACTGGCATTATATGACCGGCGGAAATGCACACAGACTTTCCTGGCCTGCCTCAGGACATCCTGTAAGCCCGGGTACCTGCCCAAGAACCGCTGCCCCACCAAGTTAAGGATGTGAGCCAAACAGGGCACATGGGTCATTTGTCCCTGTCGGAGGGCAGAGAGGAGGTTGGTGCCATTTTCGCAAACCACCATTCCTGCCTTAAGTTGGCGTGGCGTCAACCACCTCTGAACCTGCCCCTACAGAGCTGACAGAACCTCTGCCCCAGTGTGGCTCCTGTCCCCCAAGCACACCAGCTCAAGCACCGCATGGCATCTTTTGGCCTGCGTACTTGCGTAGCCCCTTGAACGGCTACGGAACACCGCTGGTTCCGAGGACAAAGCACAGGATAAGGCCATGGAGGAAGAAGAAGAGGAGGGGGTGGAGGAGAGAGGTGTGTCACAATCATTAGCATTTTGGAGGCGTGGTGGCGGAACAACCTCCAACACTACTGCACCTTGTCCTGCATCCTTCCCAGCTGCCAGCAGAGTCACCCAATGCACCGTGAAACTTTGGTAACGTCCCTGTCCATGCCTGCTGGACCATGAGTCAGCGGTAATATGCACCTTACCGCTGACCGCCCTGTCCAGCGAGGCATGGACATTGCTTTCCACATGCCGGTAGAGAGCCAGAATCGCCTTCCGTGAGAAAAAGTGGCGTTTGGGTACCTGCCACTGAGGAACCGCACATTCCACAAACTCACGGAAGGGGGCAGAGTCTACCAACTGAAAAGGCAGCAGTTGAAGTGCTAGCAATTTTGCCAAGTTAGCATTCAACCGCTGCGCATGTGGATGGCTGGGAGCAAACTTCTTTCGGCGGTCCAGGGAAATTTGCCTGGTACGATCTGACGCCGGTGTACCAAAAGCAGATTGCCCACAAGTACTTGGCTGTGACACACCTAATTTTACACCTTCATTCCTCTCAGTGCAGGTCTCAGAGAGGACTGAAGGTATAGTGGGGTTGGAGATCTCAGCTGATGAGGAGCAAGGAGAGGTCCTCTTTGTTCTTTGGTGTGGGTCTTTTAGATACGCTTGCCAACGAATTGCATGGCAGGTCAACATATGTCTGGTCAAGCATGTGGTACCCAAGCGGAAGATGTTTTGGCCACGCGAGATACACTTGAGACATATGTTGCAAATAGCAGCGGTGCGATCTGATGCACTCGTCTCAAAAAAGTCCCACACCAAAGAACTTTTTTAATAACGCGCAGAGACTGCAGCGCCCTGCACATGTGGAGCTTTGGGGTGTGATGCAGTCAATGTGCTGCCCTTAGGCTGGCCCCTGGCCATCCTGCCTCGTTGGTGATGTGCCTCCTCCTCCTCCTCTTCCTCTCTCCTATCAGGCACCCAAGTTGAGTCAGTGACCTCATCATCCCCTCCCTCCTCATCACTGGAGCAAACCTGGCAGTATGCTGCAGCAGGGGGAGCATGACTGCCATATTGCTGTCCTTCTTGGGCATCCCCTCTGTCCGTGCTCATGTTACTGCCTTCATCGAGCTCAGTATCATCATCAGAGCCTTCCAAACGCTGGGCATCCTCCTGGAGCATGTACCCAACACTGTGGTCAAACAGTTCGAGGGACTCCTCAGGAGGACATGGTGGGGCTAGGGAAGGAGTCACTGATGACATTGAGCCGAGGGAAGAGGCCGCTGCTTTGCCAGACAAAGTACCCTGGGCATGGGTGAGAGAGGATGAGGAGGATGAGGACGGCTTGGTCATTCACTCGACCAAGTCTTCCACATGTTGCGGCTCAACACGGCCAGCTGCCGAAAAAAAGGCCAAGCGTGTCCCACGGCCACGTGCTGATGAGGATGCACCATCTCCACGACCAGCACTAGACACAGAGCCTGCTTGCCCTCTCTTATTGGCTTGTGACTGTCTGCCTCTCCTTCTTGGCCTTCCAGACATACTAATGACCTGTAGCTGCACTAAGCTGGGATATATATATATATATATATATATATGTACTGATACTGCATCTAGCAAAATCAACTGCCTGCCTATAGTATGAGAATACCACCAACCTTCTACAGGTAGCTTTAGCTGAACACTGTGCAGAGCTCGCAAAAAACGAACTTGTAGATTTAGCTGAACACTGTGAGGTGGACGCACAGCTCTAACTTGTAGTTTTAGCTGAACACTGTGAGCAGGACGCACTGCACTAACTTGTAGCTTTAGATGAACACTGTGCAGAGGTCTCACTACACCAACTTGTAGGTTTAGCTGAACACTGTGAGCAGGACGCACAGCACTAACTTGTAGTTTTAGCTGAACGCTGTGAGCAGGACGCACAGCACTAACTTGTAGTTTTAGCTGAACACTGTGAGCAGGACGCACTGCACTAACTTGTAGCTTGAGATGAACACTGTGCAGAGGTCTCACTACACCAACTTGTAGGTTTAGCTGAACACTGTGAGCAGGACGCACAGCACTAACTTGTAGTTTTAGCTGAACACTGTGAGCAGGACGCACAGCACTAACTTGTAGTTTTAGCTGAACACTGTGAGCAAGAGGCACAGCACTAACTTGTAGCTTTAGATGAACACTGTGCAGAGGTCTCACTACACCAACTTGTAGGTTTAGCTGAACACTGTGAGCAGGACGCACTGCACTAACTGTAAATAGTCTAGTTGCCTGGTACTAATAGGATCAAAAGAACACCAGCAATTTTATTCAGGTAGCTGTAAATACTGTAACAAGACAAGCCTGCCTGTCAGTAAGAAGATAACAGGAACGGATCTAGCTGAACACTGTGAGCAGGACGCACTGCACTAACTTTTAGCTTTAGATGAACACTGTGCAGAGGTCTCACTACACCAAATTGTAGGTTTAGCTGAACACTGTGAGCAGGACGCACCCCACTAACTTGTAGGTTTAGCTGAACACTGTGAGCAGGACGCACCTCACTAACTTATAGGTTTAGCTGAACACTGTGAGCAGGACGCACCCCACTAACTTGTAGTTTTAGCTGAACACTGTGAGCAGGACGCACCGCACTAACTTGTAGGTTTAGCTGAACACTGTGAGGTGGACGCACCACACTAACTTGTAGGTTTAGCTGAACACTGTCAGCAGGATGCACTGCACTAACTGTAAATAGTCTAGCTGCCTGACTGTGGTACTAATAGGATCAAAAGAACACCAGTCATTTTCTTCAGGTAGCTGTATATACTGTAACAAGACAAGCCTGCCTGTCAGTAAGAAGATAACAGGAATGGATCTAGCTGAACACTGTGAGCAGGACGCACTGCACTAACTGTAAATAGTCTAGCTGCCTGACTGTGGTACTAATAGGATGAAAAGAACACCAGTAATTTTCTTCAGGTAGCTGTATATACTGTAACAAGACAAGCCTGCCTGTCAGTAAGAAGATAACAGGAATGGATCTAGCTGAACACTGTGAGCAGGGCGCACTGCACTAACTGTAAATAGTCTAGCTGCCTGACTGTGGTACTAATAGGATCAAAAGAACACCAGTAATTTTCTTCAGGTAGCTGTAAATACTGTAACAAGACAAGCCTGCCTGTCATTAGGAAGATAACAGGAACGGATCTAGCTAAACTGAATACAGTGTATATATATATATATATATGCAACACCTGGGATGCATGTATATACACAATACACTGTAAGTGCAACTAAACTGACTGATTGTTCTGCCTAATCTATCTAGCTCAAATCAAATGTCACTGTCTGTCTCTCTCTCTCTCTCAATGAACGCCGGAACACACACTACACAGGGCTGCCATGCAGGCGGCCTTATATAGTGTGGGGCATGTACTAAATCCCCTGAGCCATAATTGGCCAAAGCCTCCTTGGCTTTGGCCAATTACGGCTCTCTGTTCAGACGGCGCTGTGATTGGCCAAGCATGCGGGTCATAGTGCATGCTTGGCCAATCATCAGCCAGCAATGCACTGCGATGCCGCAGTGAATTATGGGCCGTGACGCGCCACACAAATTTGGCGCGAATGGCCCATATCGTTCGCAATTTGTTCGAGTCGAATATGGGTTCGACTCGAACACGAAGCTCATCCCTATTCCTCAACATCTTAAAATTTGGAACCCCTGGGCTGAACATTTTTTGCCCCCAGACTTCGACAAACACCTTCTAAAACCCTAGCTAGATCACAATAACATCGGACAGACTTAATGGTGATCTGATGGTTCATGCGTCCCCTCTGACCTTCCCTCTCCCCTCCTCACCTATCTCTAGTCTCACTTCTCTTCTCCTTTTCTCACCACTTTTCTTATTCTCTTTTTTCTAATTAACACCTTATCTACAGATATATCACTAGTAATGTTTGTTACAGTTTACGTAACGTCTATCGGATTTTGACCTTATTTTTCATGTAAACGAATTAAACTATAGTTTTTTTATGTTTTATTTGTAATTATATTATGAGATAGATATCTGCATCCGCAGCTATCTCTTCAATGATTATCTCCTGTATCTTCTGTTTTGACATCATCTTTGCTGTCCATCTTAATAATTTAGACGCAGGAAAAGAACTTGTATAAATGTCTTTGTTCTATGTTATATAAATATTACCTGTTGAACTTTATGTCTTCTTTTCAATAAAAAACTTTGAACAGAAAATTATTTTTGGTAAAATGGGGAATTTTATTTGTGGGTGTGGTGATGGGTGCTAGTTTTGCTCCCAGTGTGGCCAATCTATTTATGGCCCACTGTGAGGAAGAGGCCATTTTCAAGCATCACCCCCCCCCCCCCCGAATTGCTCTGTTATCGTAGATTCATTGACAATTTGATCATAATCTGGGATGGGGAGAGATCAGCCCTTGAGAGTTTCATTAATTTATTAAATGTTAATGATAAAAACATCTCACTAACGTGGAACGTGGGATGTCTCCAGTAGCTAAGAATCTGTTGAGGCAGTTACAAAGATGGGGGACTAGCTGCTCACGATAAGTTTTGTAGTAATCGTTACTAAAGCCATCCGGTCCTGGGGCCTTGTGTAGAGGAAGGGCTTTAATAGCAGCCTGGACTTCTTGTGTAGAGAAGGGTAGTGCAAGTGTTGTTACTTGTGCGTTGGTCAGAGAGGGGAGATTCATGGGGGAGAGAAAGTCCTGAATTGATGCGTGGTCAGGTTTGGGTTAAGTGGGGGAGACATTAAGGTTATATAATTTACAATAAAAAAAGCAAAAACAGTTTGCTATTTCTTTGGGGTTGAGGAGTCTTTGACCCTGGGAGTCTAAGAGGTAAGGGATTTTGGATTGGGCTGCTCTTCGCTTGTATTGCTGTGGTAATAATTTCCCTGCTTTACTACCTTGGTAATACCAGGTGAGTCTTAGCTTTCTCAAGTAGAAGTCATAATTATTCTGTAGATAGGAGCTCAGGTCAGACCTGGGCTTATGTAGTTCAGGATGAGTGGCCTCTGAGGGATCTTGTTTGTTACGCGTTTTGAGAGGCCTTATATTTTCTAGAAATGAGTGAGGGTCGCGTTGTGTTTTTCTCTCCTGAGCTCCCAGCTTCAGTAGTGTCCCTTGAATGACAGACTTGTGGGTAATCCACAGAGTGGTGGGATTAGAGACAGATCCAACGTGAAGATCGAAGACGTCCCTAATCTTAGAGCCGACCTGCTCCCTACTATCTTTGTGATGTGCTGGAGGAGGATGAGACAAGAGTATTAGAGATAGGGGCATGGTAAGACCACAAAATTACTTCAGTAGAGGAGGCAAATATGGACTGTAGTAATACTTTGGAGGTCAGGAACAGATTGATCCTGAAGTAGGTCCTCTGGGAATTTGTGTAAAAAGTATAATCCTTCTCTGTGCCATGTTGACATCTCCAGGGGTCATAGAAATCTTATAGAAGAACTAGAGAAGAAAGGGCAGTGGATCTTCTCCTCTTTGGAATGGAAGAGTCTAGTGAGTGGTCTATTACTTCATTAAAATCACTCAAATAATGAGTTGGTCTCTGGGATAGTGTTGAATTTTTTGCATAACAGTTTTGTAGAAGGATTTTTGATGTGTATTAGGGGTGTAGACATTAACAATTGTCAAAGGTTTGTTATTAAAAGAGGCTGACAGGATTAGTAACCTGTCGGAAGAATCTTGTTCTATGTGTGATGTGATTAAAGAAACAGTAGAGCGGACTGCAATCATAACTCCTCTCACTTTTTTATCAGTTTGAGAATGGAAGACGTGTGGAAATAGCTTGTGGGTACACCACAGTGGGTTGACCGAGGAAAAACGTGTTTCCTGGATACATAATATTTTGGCGCGCTGGGCAATCGCTTCATTCCATAATAGGGGTTGTTTGAGTGGGCTATTTAAGCCTTTGTTGAAAATGATAGAAGGGTTTGGCGCTGTTCCTTTTAGTTGAATAATACCCTACCTGCATATAGGTTACTCGGTGCAAATTTAAATATAAATTCCTAGGTGTAAACAATACCGTGCGTGTATCAGATTGGTGATCTACTAAAATATTGGTAAATATTGTACAATCATAAGTGATACATAAACTATAAATATATAAAAAAATATATAAAACATAGCAGATATCAAATCCCATATATGGTATTGCTGGTAAGTATTCCAAAAGACATAAAGTGCAAAGGGAGGGGGGGGAAGGGAGGGAGGTGGAGAGGGGGGGAGGGGGGGGAGTGACAGGGGAGAGGAAAGGGAGAAGTGTAGGAGATCTGCTCCTGGTGGAGGAAATAAACAATATCAGGATCCCTCCTAATAAAGTGCAAACGTGCTGGTGAAGTTCAAAGGAAGTCCTTATGTGTAATACACTTGTTGTCAAATTCTTAACATATATCTTGTGCAGTATCTTGTGATGTTGTGAAACACAACATCACAAGATACTGCACAAGATATATGTTAAGAATTTGACAACAAGTCATAAGGACTTCCTTTGAACTTCACCAGCACGTTTGCATTTTATTAGGAGGGATCCTGATATTGTTTATTTCCTCCACCAGGAGCAGATCTCTTACACTTCTCCCTTTCCTCTCCCCTGTCACTCCCCTTCCCCCCCCCCCCCCCCTCTCCACCTCCCTCCCTTCCCCCCCCTCCCTTTGCACTTTATGTCTTTTGGAATACTTACCAGCAATACCATATATGGGATTTGATATCTGCTATGTTTTATATATTTTTTTATATATTTATAGTTTATGTATCATATTTATATTTAAATTTGCACTGAGTAACCTATATGCAGGTAGGGTATTATTCAACTAAAAGGAACAGCGTCAAACCCTTCTATCATTTTCAATAAATCTCAGCTGTCCCCATTTAGGGTGACTGCTTGTTGGGAGGCAGCAGTTCCAAAAAACCTCACCAAACAAACCTTTACCTCCACTGCGCGGGTTCACCATCCCTTTACTATTTAAGCCTTTGACATTGTGGGAGGTGATTTTGAGGGAAATTAGTGCAGATATGAATGATGTCAAAGTGGCACAAAGAAGTAGGAGGTCTGATTAGTTGCTAAGGGTATAACAAATGAATATAGTCCAAAATGCAGTGCTTATTCAACCAGAAAGAGTTCATTCATTGAAGTTATGGAAAAAAATGGAGAACCCTTCACCGCTTCCAGTGTGTAGGAAAAAGAACAGTAAACACCCAGGTGTGTCAAATCTTCTTACCAGATGATGATTTAGAATAGACATCAAATCAACAAACTCAGGCAATGTGGGTGTCTCTCTCCAACAAGTGACGCCTCTGATGATATTCTCTTTGGATGAAACATGTCAGGCTGGGTGATGCAAGCATGCTGAGAACCACTGTTGTCGGAATGTCCGATCAATGTCCGACTGTGTGTACGGGGCATAACTGTAAATGCATTACCAATAAATTGCTTTCTTTCACCTTACGGGCTTCACTATTATTTGCCGCATTGTTTTTTCCCCTTATGTCTTGGATAATGCTGAAATGCTGAGGTCTTGACATCTTATGATCCCTGCCTGGACTGGGGAAATTATATGAATGGTGACCATTTCCTGTTTGATGACTGATCCTTTAGTGGCTTTGTTTCACTTGTTGGAGAGAGACACCCACATTGCCTGAGTTTATTGATTTGATGTCTATTTTAAATAATCATCTGGTAAGCAGATTTGACACACCTGGGTGTTCACTGCTCTTTTTCCTACACACTGGAAGCGGTGAAGGGTTCTCCATTTTTTCAGTGAATGAACTCTTTCCTTCTTTTGAATAAGTGCTGCATTTTGGACTATATTTTTTTTGTGTTTGGTGATCAACGAACTGTGCTGGCTGCTATTTCATATTTTACATGATTTATATATTTTAGCACTGATACCCACCTACCTTTTGTTTTATATAACCTATGAATCTCAAGGACCAAAACGCAGTCATAACATTTACAGATATACAGAATAGATCAGGCAAATCACATCTACAAGGTATCTATCTACATACTTTGTAGAGGCTATGTAAGGTTAGTTCACAGTGCAGTTTCAAAACAACACTAGTATACTAGAGTAACCTGAGAAATGCTATGTGCTTTGCACACAATAGCAGTTGGGAAAGAAGAGTCAACCAACGTGGAAGCAGCTCCTCCACAAGTTTATACATGTAGCATCCAGCTAGGTGCAGAGATGACCAGGGTAGATTATCCCTGGGCAGTAGGAGACTTGTTGACTAGGGCTTATTCCGTGTGTCCCACAAGTTTGAGATCTTAGCAGACTTCTTGTTAGTAGGATTCTTTGGTGGTGGGTCAGGGATTTTACCCCAGTTTTGCAACTGTTTGATCCCATCTTTAGGGGTTAATATAGAGATTTTTTGATGTTGGTAGGTGACCAACAATTTAGTAGAGAACCCCCTTGTACGTAATCTTATGTTCCATTAGGATTGAGGTGACTGGGGCAAATGCTCTGCATGCCTGTGAGGTAGCTGCAGAGATATCATTATATAATGAGATTTTGGTGAACGGTTCCAGAAGTGGACGCATTGACCGTGCGGCTCTCATGATATGCTCTTTAGTGTTAAAAAAATGGATTCTAGCCAAAATATCTCTGGGCAAGGATTCAGGCAGGTGTTGCAGCTTATGAATCATGTCGGCTTGGTCAATAAGCAGGTCTTGTGCCGTGAGTTTCGGTACAACCTTGCAGAATACTTGGTGCAGATAGGGGACAATCTCTGCATATGTTATTGCCTCTGGAACCCCCCTGATTTTGATGTTGTTTCGCCTGGAGTGGTCCTCCAGGTCGACTACTTTTAGGCGCAGTTGTAAGGCCTCAGAATGTTCATCCTGAATGTCCACTAAAGTGTTATGGGTTGTTGTGGCTGCTGATAGATGCTGCTAATATGGTCAGTGTGCTCCTCTAGGTAGTCAAATTTTTCATGTAAATGGTTAATGGAGGGTCTAAATTCTCTCTACATATCAGCCTGTAGAGAGAGTAACATTGCTTTCAGAGAATGCTCCGGCACAGGGTTGTCTGTGGTTGTAAACGCTGCTAGAGGCTGAGTAGAAGCAGCATCAGCCATGGGACTACAAGGCTCAGCGCCATGTTGTCTCTTCACAGGGGTAGGCTTTGTGGGAGAGTGTGCTGGTGACATGGTAGACCTCTTACCTCTATCAATGGGAGAGTGGGCCAGATGGGGTTGTTACTTCTCTGTCTCCTCCATATCAGAGACCTGTTCGTCATTCAGTGCAGGCAACAGCAAAGTATTCAGTGGCATGGTGTCTCTGTCCCGGTCAGCGCCATCTTGGGCCGGCAGCTGAGAGGGCCGCATGTAATAATCCAGAAGCCTGCGCGCGCCAGTCGAGATTGCCCGCAGGTCATAATTCACATGTTGTGCGGTGTCAGCTTCCCCTTTTTTAGGGGAAAAAAGCTTGGATGGGCAGCTGGATAGCACTGTGAAGCTCTGTGGAGGAGTGGATCTCCATGATCAAGCAGCCATATTCAGTGGCAACCAGGCCACCCCCCATGTTACTGCACTTTTGGTGCAAAATATTGAAGTGCATTAGTACACTTTTACTGCAGTATATATTGAAGTGTGTTAGTGAAATTTGACTGCAGTATATTGAAGTGTGTCTGTGCAGTTTTACTACAGTATAGCGTAGTGTATCAGAGGAGTGTGTCTAGGCTGTCAGCCACAGGGTCCATGTCACTGCTGACATGTGGTCCAGCAAGCATGGTCAGGGACAATATATTTTGTTCACAGGACACTGGGTAACTCTGCTTGCAACTCGAAAGGATGCAGGACAGGGTTCAGTGCTGCAGCTTGTTTTGCCACTACATCAGCCATTATGGCTCTATATTCATGACCCTGTATGTGTTTGCTCCTCTGGAGCCTTATCCTATGAATTTCCTATTACAAATGGGACCAGGCAAGGATGCTCGTTAGCACCACTCATTTTTGGACTAATGAAGCTCCTAACACACTCAGTCAGATCTACCTACAAATTACTGGCATACAAATCGGCCCTCAATAAAATAGGGCTCTTTGCAGATGACACCACCTGATTCTTATGAAACCTCTACTTTCACTGTCTGCAGCACAACATACCCTATCCTCATTTGGCAACATATCATACTATAAAATGAATGAAAGCAAATCCCAAATTGTTGGCCTCAATATATCACCCCTACCTAAGTAGACTATCCAATCTTAATTTACTTACGCATTGACATCCACGCAACACTCTCCACCCACATCTTGGCATCATGCTACCATCATCTTCATCAAGACTTTTCTCTTTGAACTTCCAATCTTTCCTTGAAAAAATACTCAAATAATTGGAAAAGTTGACCACCATAGAAAATCTATGGTGGGCAGAAAAGCTACCTTTTAAGGGGTCACTCTCCCTTAACTGTTGTATATCTTTTGTACCATTCCAATCTTCATACCCAAAAATACTTTATCAAATTACAATCTCTCCTTACCCAATTTATCTGGAAAAGTAAAATACCCTGATGTGTTTTCTCCACATTGGGAAAGCACATATTCGCAAGTAGAATGTCTGTACCTAACCTTTATTTTTTATTACCTAGCTTTCCTATTAGATCAAACCTGGTATTGGTGGAACAATTTGGCTTTGGCTTTGCCTACTAAGACCAACTCTAAAAAAAAGTGCTTCCTCCCAAATCTGTATACCCGACCATCAGAGTTATGATCCTCACTCTTCATGCCCTTACCACTACTTTACAAATTAATACATCGCATCATAACATACTCTTACTCCAGCTTCATTATTTACTAACTCACATACCACACCTTAATCTTCCTACATGGGACTGGGATGGTATTCAATACCTTAGAGATATACTCATGAATAATACCCTACTACCCTTTGCTGAACTCCATCTACGGTTCGGACTTCCCTTGTCTGAATATTTCCAATCATCCAAATACAACATCTTTGTAAAAAACAGAACACTCCTGTGACCCTAAATTTAGAAGTGTCTTTATCTCATACATATTCATCTAGTACATCTGAAAAGGGCATCTCCTTTTTACAAAAATTGAGCGGCAGAAACTGCTTGGCGATCTGCCATCAGACTAACCTTCAGATCCCCTTTATGCACGGATCACTGGGAATTGCTTCAGAAAGTTCTAAATAGGTGGTACATCAACTCTCCAAGATGAGTCTGAACCTTCTTATGCAATTTCCTTTAAATTTACCTTCAACTATGTAGTGCAAGGGCCTGTCTGATTGCATACAAATTGAAGTGGTAAATCTAAAAGTAAAATTGTACAAGAAAATTGTAAAATGTATGGCCAGCCTTAACGTATCGCTAGATTGTTGGAGCAATTGTGGTTCAATAGGCTTGTTAATCCACATTCTCTAGTACTGCCCTTCACTTATATCGTACTGGAACCAGATTTTTAAATTGGTATCAGAATTAACCCCCTCACCATTACCTCTATACACAGACATTGCACTTCTGCATCTAAACATCGATTATATCCCTATCTCAGCCAGAACAGTTGTAGTTGTTTATATTCCTTTTCCAGCTAAACTAAGTCTCACATGAAACTGGAAATCTCTCACCATACCTAACATTTCAGACATACAGTAGGTGACCGCGATATTGTGTCAATCTCGCCGCATTTCTCTGCGAGATTTGACACCTGCGAGCCCCGTCGCAGGAGCCAGCGCTGAGATGGCTCACTCATCGGGAAAGGAAAACTTTGTTTTTTGATGAGTGACAGGCAGCGCTGACAGCTGTCTGGTATGAATCCTGAGGCGGGAACACCGCGCCAAATTTTAAATGAAAAAACCGGCGTGGGTTCCCCCCAGGAGCATACCAGGCCCTTAGGTCTGGTATGGATTGTAAGGGGAACCCCCTACGCCGAAACATTGGCGTGGGGGTCCCCCCCAATCCATACCAGACCCTTATCCGAGCACGCAGCCCGGCCGGCCAGGACAGGGGTGGGGACAAGCGAGCGACCATGACGTCGTAAGGGGGCGGGGTCACCGCCTATATAAATGGCTCCGCAGCTCACACACAGCATTCGAGCCGGAGAGAGCATCGTGTCAACATCGAGGAAGAAGAGAAGAGGCAGCGAGACAGCGGCCACAAGACAGCAGCAGCAGACCGGGCCCCTCGCTGGCAATAGAGCTGGAAGAAGATAGCGGCGGGGCCCGGGAGAAGAGGCCGAACACCGGGAGAAGAGAAGAGGCCGAACACCGGGAGAAATCGGAAGGAGACCCCCCGAAGTTGGAAGAAGACTCCGGAGCTGACTAATAAATTACTCTTAAAACCTGTGTACTGTGTTTTTTTTATATTGACACTTTTCCCTAGGTGAATGGGTAGGGGTACCATGTACCCCAAACTGATTCACACAGGGTGGGGGCCGGGATCTGGGGGCTCCCTTATTAAAGGGGGCTCCCGGATTCCGATAACCCCCCGCCCGCAGACCCTGACAACCAATGGCCAGGGTTGTCGGGAAGAGGCCCTTGTCCTCATCAACATGGGGACAAGGTGCTTTGGGATGGGGGGCCCCCGCAGGGCGCCCCCCTCCCCCAAGGCACCCACCACCCCATGTTGAGGGCATGCGGCCTGGTACGGCTCAGGAGGGGGGGGGCGCTCGCTCGTCCCCACCCCTGTCCTGGCCGGCCGGGCTGCGTGCTCGGATAAGGGTCTGGTATGGATTGGGGGGGACCCCCATGCCAATGTTTCAGCGTAGGGGGTTCCCCTTACAATCCATACCAGACCTAAGGGCCTGGTATGCTCCTAGGGGGGAACCCACGCCGTTTTTTTCATTTAAAATTTGTCGCGGTGTTCCCGCCTCAGGATTCATACCAGACAGCTGTCAGCGCTGCCTGTCACTCATCGCGGGAGGAAAACAAAGTTTTCCTTTCCCGATGAGTAAGCCAGCGCGACATGCACAGTACCCTGTCGCCGAGAACCAGCGCGATGGTATCGCGCTGGAAACACAATCTCAAGGTCAGGTACTGTAGTGACTGGGCACACCCTAAACATCTCATGTACATACCTCCCAACTGCCCTGGATTTGGCAAGACCATCCCCATATTTGAATTAAATCCAGGTGTCCCGCCAATGCAGGCTGGATCCCAGAGACCAGTGCTGAAACACATTACAGCACTCGGCTCCACTAGCCTGAAGGGGTGAGACGCTGTCGGTGTGTCTCCTACAGCTGCGCTTGTCACAGAGAGGTACAGAAGAAACAGTATTTGTTTATTCAGGGAAGAGGGCGGGTAGTAAAGATCGACACACTGAGTAGGGAGGCAGAGCTATTGACCGTGATTGGCTTGATTGAGGGGGCGGATGCTAAAGGGCAGCATTGGGGTGGGGCTATAAGCCAATCATAGTCAATCATAGCCCCCTGCCTACTACCTGTGCTGTCCTTCAGTACCCACTCCCTCCCCGGCATAAACAAACAGTGCTTCTTATGTAGATGCCTGTGCAGCTGCAGAGGAGACAGAGAAAGAAACTTGGCTTACTACTTTTCTTCTCCCTAGGACTCCTAACAGTACTGCAGCTCCAGCTTTTCTTTTCCCTTTCCTATTCCCTGCTCCAGTAGACAGGGCTATCAGTTGCTATAATTTAGCCTCACCTACTGGAAAAGGGAATAGGAGAAGGGTTGAAGACCTGGCACTGCAATACCTTGAGTACTGTGAAGTCCAGGGAGAAGGAGAACTGAGGTAAGCAGTACAGAGAAGAGACAGACAGTCACTACTGCACTCTGTACTCGGTCTCACTACAGACCCCTGACCTCTGCCTCATTTAGCATTGATCTCTGAACTCCTCTTCACTTAGTACTGACCTCTGAACTCCATCTCACTTAGTTCTGAACTCTGCCTCACTTAGTACTGACTAGGGATGAGCCGAACACCTCCGGTTCAGTTTGCGGCAGAACATGCAAATGTACCGAAAGTTTGCATGAACATTTGAACACTGTTAAAGTCTATGGGACCCGAACAGGAAAATCAAAAGTGTGAATTTTAAAGGATAATATGCAAGTTATTGTCCTAAAAAGTGTTTGGGGACCCGGGTCCTGCCCCAGGGGACATGGATCAATGCAAAAAAAAGTTTTAAAAAGTCAGTTTTTTCGGGAGCAGTGATTTTAATAATGCTTAAAGTGAAAAAATAAAAGTGAAATATTCCTTTAAATATCGTACCTGGGGGGTGTCTATAGTATGCCTGTAAAGTGGCACGTGTTTCCCGTGTTTAGAACAGTTCCTGCACAAAACGACATTTCTAAAGGAATAAGAGTCATTTAAAACTGCTTGTGACTGTAATGTAATGTTGGGTCCCAGCAATATGGATGAAAATTATTGAGAAAAACGGCATGGGTACCCCCCCAGCCCATTTCCAGGCCCTTTGGGTCTTGTATAGATATTAAAGGGGAACCTTGCACCCAAATTAAAAAAAGAAAAACGGCGTGGGGCCCCCAGGCCCTATATACTCTGAACAGCCGGTCCAAACAAGACAGGGACTGTAGGTTTGTTCTTAAGTTGAATCTGTTTGTAATTTGGTACAGGTAGATTTTGTAAGTTTGGCTCCAGCCAAAAAAATCAATTTTTAAGCTTTTTGGATAACATAGGGAAGGGTTATGATCACCCCTGTAATATTTGTTTTGCTGTCTTTGCCCCTGTTCAGAAGATTTCACCTCACTTTCTGTCCCAATGACAATTGGATTTTGAAAATTTGGGGTCATTAGGGAAACAAGGATTGGTGATAAAGCATCAGTGGAGACACCTTTTTCCTATATTAACTCTTACAGAAGAGAATTTCCATTCCTAGGGGTAGATTTCCTCTCACTTCCTGTTGTATGTTGGAGCTGTTTGCAAGTCGGATGTTTGAAAATAGGGGACGGCCTGTATATACTATATGGCCTGCCCTATATACTCTGCAGAAAATTGAGCCTTATGCTGTGTACACACAACTTCCCGACAGAAAAAGTCAGATGGGAGCTTTCATTCGGACATTCCAACAGTGTGTATGCCCATCAGACTTTTTCTGTCAGCATTTCCGATGGACTCAGATATAGAACATGTTCTAAATCTTTCCAGCCAGTTGGCAAGTACAGCCGTGTGTATGCGGCATTAGGTGTTGATAGTACCAGAACACTGTAAGCCCTCATAGTTACTCTTGGTGGTCGCTGGAACGGCCCCTGCTGTGAAATATTATATCAAGAATTGTAATTACATGCCACTGTTAAACAGGGGCTGAAAAATTGGGCCTTTGGTGGTTGTGGTGGTGCTGGTGCCAAAACACTGTAAGTCCTCACTCGCTTTTGGTGGGAGCAGGAACGAGCCCTGCTGCAAAGTATTGCATCAAAAATTGTAATTACACGCCCCTGTTAAACAGGGGCTGACAAATTGGGCCTTAGGCACTGGTGTTGGTGCCACAACACTGCAAACCCTCACAGATACTCTAGTTGGAATGCAGGAACGAGCCCTGCTGCAGAGTATTGCATCAAAAATTGTAATTACACGCCCCTGTTAAACAGGGGCTGAAAAATTGGGCCTTAGGCACTGGTGCCACAACACTGCAACCCCTCTCAGATACTCTAGTTGGAACGCAGAAACGAGCCCTGCTGCAAAATATTGCATCAAAAATTGTAATTACACGCCCCTGTTAAACAGGGGCTGAAAATTTGGGCCTTAGGCACTAGTGCTGGTGCCACAACACTGCAACGCTTCACAGATACTCTAGTTGGAACACAGGAACGAGCCCTGCTGTAAATTATTGCATCAAAAATTGTAATTACACGCCCCTGTTAAACAGTGGGTTAAAAATTAGGCCTTAGGCACTGGTGCTGGTGCCACAACACTGCAACCCCTCATAGATAATCTAGTTGGAATGCAGGAACGATCCCTGCTGCAAAGTATTGCATCAAAAATTGTAATTACACACCCCTGTTAAACAGGGGCTGAAAAATTGGGCCTTAGGCACTGGTGCTGGTGCCACAGCACTGCAACCCCTCACAGATACTCTAGTTAGAACGCAGGAATGAGCCCTGCTGCAAAGTATTGCATCAAAAATTGTAATTACACGCCCCTGTTAAACAGGGGCTGAAAAATTGGGCCTTAGGCACTGGTGCTGGTGCCACAACACTGCAACCCCTCACAGATACTCTAGTTGGAACGCAGGAATGAGCCCTGCTGCAAAGTATTGCATCAAAAATTGTAATTACACGCCCTTGTTAAACAGGGGGTGAAAAATTGGGCCTTAGGCACTGGTGGCGGTGCCCAGAACCAAAATGTTCTTACAAGCTATCAGCGTGATCATTGAGGAGGAAGAGGATAATTACTCAGGGTAGTCACTCAGCATCAGCACAGGCAGTCTTTAAAGGGATCTGAGATTTTTAAAAAAATTATTTGGTTACATCAGCATCAGGTGCTTGGTAGCTGGTGGTGATCCAAGACTGATTCTTTTTTATGAAGGTCAGTCATTCGACCGAGTCGGTGGACAGACGCACCCTGTGATCAGTTACAAAGCCTCCAGCAGCACTGAATGTGCGTTCCGAAAGAACACTGGATGTAGGACAGGCCAGTAGCTCAATTGCATACTGTGCAAGCTCTGGCCAGTGATCCATCCTCAAGACCCAGTAACCCAGAGTATTTTCGGTGAGAAAGGTGTCCAAGTCAGATCTTGCCCCTAGGTATTCCTGCACCATGTAAAACAGACGCTGGCGATGGTTGCCGGAACCGATCATACCTGGGGGCTGCAGACTAAAAAATTGTCTGAACGCATCGATCAGACGGCCACCTTCTCCACCGCTCCTTCTTTGACTGACCGAAGCCTCAGCAACACGTTGTCCAGAAACAGGAGTTTGTAACCTCCCAGTCTCTGGGAATACGTTGCACAGACCTTTCTGCAAGGCCTCCCGAAGATGTTTCATCCTCTGCTCCCTCTGCGATGGCAAGATAAGGTCCGCAACCTTACCCTTGTAACGTGGATCAAGGAGGGTTGCCAGCCAGTATTGGTCCTTCTCCTTGATACCATGAATACGAGGATCCTTACGCAGGCTTTGCAGGATCAGGGAGGGCATGCAGCGTAGGATAGCTGAGGCATTCGGTCCGGAGTCCTCTGGGTCACTAAGGACGACATGGTCCGTAGCCACCTCCTCCCAGCCACCTACAAGTCAATGGGTTTCCTGGGACTGATCCCTTAAAGACTGCTGCTGATGCTGAGTGCCAGGCTCCACCTCCATACTGACACAATCCTCCTCCTCCTCCTCCTCGTCCTCTTCCTGTGTGATCGGCGGGCATGCAGGAACACTGTCTGGATAAAGGGGGCCTTGAGAGCTAAGGAATTCCTCCTCTTGCTGCCTCTGTTCTGCCTCAAGTGCCCTGTCCATTATTCCACACAGCGTGTGTTCCAATAGGTGGACAAGGGGGACAGTATTACTGATGCATGCACTGTCACTGCTCACCATCCTCGTGGCCTCCTCAAATGGTGACAGGACAGTGCATGCATCCCTGATCATGGCCCACTGGCGTGGGGAAAAAACCAAGCTCCCCTGACTGTGTCCTGGTGCCATAGTCGCACAGGTACTCGTTGATGGCCCTCTGCTGTGTGTGCAGCCGCTGCAGCATGGCCAACGTTGAGTTCCACCTGGTGGGCATGTCACAGATTAGGCGGTTCTTGGGCAGGTTAAACTCCTTTTGGAGGTCTGCCAGCCGATCACTGGCATTATATGACCAGCGGAAATGCACACAGACTTTCATTGCCTGCTTCAGGACATTCTGTAAGCCCGGGTACCTGCCCAAGAACCGCTGCACCACCAAGTTAAGGACGTGAGCCAAACAGGGCACATGGGTCATTTGTCCATGTCGGAGGGCAGAGAGGAGGTTGGTGCCATTGTCGCAAACCATCATTCCTGCCTTAAGTTGGCGTGGCGTCAACCACCTCTGAACCTGCCCCTGCAGAGCTGGCAGAACCTCTGCCCCAGTGTGGCTCCTGTCCCCCAAGCACACCAGCTCAAGCACCGCATGGCATCTTTTGGCCTGCATACTTGCGTAGCCCCTTGAACGGCTACAGAGCACCGCTGGTTCCGAGGACAAAGCACAGGAAGAGGCCATGGAGGAAGAAGAAGAGGAGGGGGTGGAGGAGAGAGGTGTGTCAGAAGCAATAGTAGTGGCATTTTGGAGACGTGGTGGCGGAACAACCTCCAACACTACTGCACCTTGTCCTGCATCCTTCCCAGCTGCCAGCAGAGTCATGCAATGCGCGGTGAAACTAAGGTAATGTCCCTGTCCATGCCTGCTGGACCATGAGTCAGCGGTAATATGCACCTTACCGCTGACCGCCCTGTCCAGCGAGGCCAAGACATTGCCCTCCACATGCTGGTAGAGAGCCGGAATCGCCTTCCGTGAGAAAAAGTGGCATTTGGGTACCTGCCACTAAGGAACCGCACATTCCACAAACTCACGGAAGGGGGCAGAGTCTACCAACTGAAAAGGCAGCAGTTGAAGTGCTTGCAATTTTGCCAAGCTAGCATTCAACCGCTGGGCATGTGGATGGCTGGGAGCGAACTTCTTTCGTCGGTGCAGCAGCTGGGGCAGGGAAATTTGCCTGGTACAATCTGACGTCGGTGTACCGAAAGCAGATTGCCCACAAGTACTTGGCTGTGACACACCTAATTCTACACCTTCATTCCTCTCAGTGCAGGTCTCAGAGAGGACTGAAGGTATAGTGGGGTTGGAGATCTCAGCTGATGAGGAGCAAGTAGAGGTCCTCTTTGTTCTTTGGTGTGGGTCACTTGCCAACTAACTGCATGGCAGGTCAACATATGTCTGGTCAAGCATTTGGTGCTCAAGCGGGAGATGTTTTGGCCATGCGAGATATGCTTGAGACATATGTTGCAAATAGCAGCGGTGCGATCTGATGCACTCGTCTCAAAAAAGGCCCACACCAAAGAACTTTTGGAATAACACGCAGAGACAGCAGCATGCGGAGCTTTGAGGTGTGATGCAGTCAGTGTGCTGCCCTTAGGCTGGCCCCTGGAGGGCATCCTGTCTCATTGGTGATGTGCCTCCTTCTCCTCCTCCTCCTCCTCCTCTCTCCTATCAGGCACCCACGTTGAGTCAGTGACCTCATCATCCCCTCCCTTCTCATCACTGGAGCAAACCCAACAGTATGCTGCAGCAGGGGGAGCATGACTGCCAGATTGCTGTCCTTCTTGGGCACCCCCTCTGTCCGTGCTCACGTTACTGCCTTCATCTAGCTCAGTATCATCATCAGAGCCTTCTAAACGCTGGGCATCCTCCTGGAGCATGTACCCAACACTGTGGTCAAACAGTTCGATGGACTCCTCAGGAGGAAATGGTGGGGCTAGGGAAGGAGTCACTGATGCCATTGAGCTGAGGGAAGAGGACACGTTGGCAGCTGCTTTGCCAGACAAAGTACCCCGAGCATGGGTGAGAGAGGATGAGGAGGATGAGGACAGCTTGGTCATCCACTCGACCAAGTCTTCCGCATGTTGCGGCTCAACACGCCCAGCTGCCGAAAAAAAGGCCAAGCGTGTCCCACGGCTATGTGCTGATGAGGATGCACCGTCTCCACAACCAGCACTGTTGCCTCTAGACACAGAGCCTGCTTGCCCTCTTTTATTGGCTTGTGACTGTCTGCCTCTCCTTGTTGGCCTTCCAGACATACTAATGGCCTGTAGCTGCACTAAGCTGGGATATATATGTATATATATATACCGTATTTATCGGCGTATAACACGCACTTTTTTCCCCTTAAAACCAGGGGAAAATCGCAGGTGTGTGTTATACGCCGATCCCCTGCGATCCTGACCTGTCAGATTTGCAAAATCGCCGACCGCGATTTGAAAATGGCGCCGCCGGCGCCGAAATACACAGAGCTGGTCCTCGGCTCTTTCCGGCGGCTCTCGTTCATTTTCGGCTCCACTCGTAGTCCCGAGCGGAGCTATCTGAACCTACTCATTTTCGGCGCCATTTTCAAATCGCGGTCGGCGATTTTGAAGCCCAGAATGGCTGGGATCACTGGGGAAGGCTGCACTAGGGAAGGCTGCACTGGGGAAGGCTGCACTGGGGAAGGCTGCACTGGGGAAGGCTGCACTGACAAGGCTGCACTGGGGAAGTCTGCACTGACAAGGCTGCACTGGGGAAGTCTGCACTGACAAGGCTGCACTGGGGAAGTCTGCACTGACAAGGCTGCACTGACAAGGCTGCACTGGGGAAGGCTGCACTGACAAGCTGCACTGGGGAAGGCTGCACTGACAAGCTGCACTGGGGAAGGCTGCACTGACAAGCTGCACTGGGGAAGGCTGCACTGACAAGGCTGCACTGGGGAAGTCTGCACTGACAAGGCTGCACTGGGGAAGGCTGCACTGACAAGGCTGCACTGGGGAAGGCTGCACTGACAAGCTGCACTGGGGAAGTCTACACTGACAAGGCTGCACTGACAAGGCTGCACTGGGGAAGGCTGCACTGACATGGCTGCACTGACAAGGCTGCACTGAGAAGGCTGCAATGATGAGCATTTTTCCCTTCAACTTCCCTCCTAAAAGTTTTTTTTCCTTAAAATTCCCTCCTAAATTGGGGTGCGTGTTATACGCCGGTGCGTGTTATACGCCGATAAATACGGTATATATATATATATATATATATATACATATATATATATACTAATACTGCAGCTAGCAAAATCAACTGCCTGCCTGTAGTTGCTTTAGCTGAACACTGTGCAGAGCTCACAAAAAAATAACTTGTAGCTTATTTAGCTGCCTACGGTAGTGATAGGATCAGGAAAACACCACCAACCTTCTACAGGTAGCTTTAGCTGAACACTGTGCAGAGCTCGCAAAAAACTAACTTGTAGCTTATTTAGCTGCCTGCAGTAGTGATAGAATCAGGAAAACACCACCAACCTTCTACAGGTAGCTTTAGCTGAACACTGTGCAGAGCTCGCACTACACTAACTTGTAGTATTAGCTGAACACTGTGAGGAGGACGCACTACACTAACTTGTAGGTTTAGCTGAACACTGTTCAGAGGACGCACTACACTAACTTGTAGCTTTAGCTGAACACTGTGCAGAGGACGCATTACACTAACTTGTAGCTTTAGCTGAACACTGTGAGGAGAATGCACTACCCTAACTTGTAGCTTTAGCTGAACACTGTGCAGAGGTCACACTAAACTAACTTGTAGCTTTAGCTGAACACTGTGAGGAGGACGCACTACACTAACTTGTAGTTTTAGCTGAACACTGTGCAGAGGTCACACTAAACTAACTTGTAGCTTTAACTGAACACAGTGAGGAGGACGCACTACACTAACTGTAAATAGTCTAGCTGCCTGACTGTGGTACTAATAGGATCAAAAGAACACCAGCAATTTTCTACAGGTAGCTGTAAATGCTGTAACAAGACAAGCCTGCCTGTCAGTAGGAAGATAACAGGAACGGATCTAGCTAAACTGAATACAGTGTGTATATATATATATATATATATATATATATATATATATATATATATATATATATATATATATATACAACACCTGGGATGCATATATATATACACAATACACTGTAAGTGCAGCTAACTCACTGACTGTCCTGCCTAATCTATCTAACTTAAATCAAATGACACTGTCTCTCTGTCTATCTCTTTCAACGCCGGAACACACACTACACAGGGCCGGCGTGCAGGCGGCCTTATATAGTGTGGGGCGTGTACTAAATCCCCTGAGCCATAATTGGCCAAAGCCTCCTTAGCTTTGGCCAATTACGGCTCACTGTTCAGACGGCGCTGTGATTGGCCAAGCATGCGGGTCATAGTGCATGCTTGGCCAATCATCAGCCAGCAATGCACTGCGATGCCGCAGTGAATTATGGGCCATGATGCACCACACGAATTTGGCGCGAACGGCCCATATAGTTCGCAATTCGGCGAACGGTCGAACAGATGATGTTCGAGCCAAACATGGGTTTGACTCGAACACGAAGCTCATCCATACCAGTAACCCAGTGGATTTTCGGTTGGAAAGGTCTCCAAGTCTGATCTTGCCCCTTGGTATTCCTGCACCATGTAAATCAGACGCTGTCGATGGTTGCTGGAACCGATCAGACTTTGAGGCTGCGGACTAAAGTATTGTCTAAACGTATCAGTCAGACGGCCACCTTCTCCACCGCTCCTTCTGTGACTGACTGAAGCCTCAGCAACACGTTGTCCAGGAGGACCAGGAAATTGTAACCTCCCAGGCTCTGAAAATGCATTGCACAAACTTTTCTGCAAGGCCTCCCAAAGACGTTTCATCCTCTGCTCCCTCTGTGAAGGCTGGATAAGTAACCTTACCCTTGTAACGTGGATCAAGAAGGATTGCCAGCCAGTAATGATCCCTCTCCTTGATACCACAACTCTGAGGGTACTTTCGCAGGCTTTGCAGGATCAGGGAGGCCATGCAACGAAGGCTTGCTGAGGCACTTGATCCGGAGTCCTCTGGGTCACTAGGGATGAGCCAAACACCCCCCGTTCGCAGCAGAACTTGCGAACTTGCGAACAGGCAAAAAATTTGTTTGAACACGCGAACACCGTTAAAGTCTATGGGACACGAACATGAATAATCAAAAGTGCTAATTTTAAAGGCTTATATGCAAGTTATTGTCATAAAAAGTGTTTGGGGACTTGGGTCCTGCACCAGGGGACATGTATTAATGCAAAAAGAAGTCTTAAAAACAGCTGTTTTTTCAGGAGCAGTAATTTTAATAATGCTTAAAGTGAAACAGTAAAAGTGTAATATTCCTTTAAATTTCATACCTGGGGGGTGTCTATAGTATGCCTGTAAAGGGGCGCATGTTTCCCTGACAGCAAAATGACATTTCAAAGAAAAAAAGTAATTTAAAACTATTCGCGGCTATTTATTGTCGGTCAATTGACAATACACATAAAAGTTCATTGATAAAATTTTAAAAAAATGTCGTGGGGGTCCCCCTCAAAATCCATACCAGACTCTTCATGTCTGGTATTGATTTTAAGGGGAACCCTGTAGCAAATTTTTTTTTTTTAAATGGCGTGGGATCCCCCCAAAAATCCATACCAGACCCTTATCCGAGCATGTTGGCAGGCCGTAGGAAAAGAGGGACCCCACGGGGAAAGCCACAGGGAACTTCCCCGTGCGTCAGATGAGGGCGGGGTCACCGGGTGGCCCCGCCCCCTGTTATATAAGAAATGTCAGAAGAACCGAAGCGTCACACTGCGGAAGACTCCCACTGAGGCATATCATGCGGATGGTGTGGAGAAAAAGCATGGAGGAAGATGCGGGACGAGAAGAGCGGAGGAAGAAGAAGATGGAGAAGAAAAAGATGAAGAGGAAGATGGAGGAAGAAGAAAAACACCGTATGAAGACCAGAAGAAAGAAGATGAAAGAAGAAAAAATTAATAAAGGACAAAAACCGTCTCTTGTGTTTTTAACCTTTTTGACACTTTTTTTGTGAAATGGTAACTCACACGGGGGGCAGGATCTGGGGGTCCCCTTGTTAAATGGGGCTTCAAGCCCCCCGCCTGCAGACCCCCACAACCACCGGCCAATGGTTGTGGGGATGAGGCCCTTCTCCCCATCAACATGGGGGCAAGGTGCTTTGGGGGGCTACCTCAAAGCACCCTCCCAATGTTGAGGGCATGTGGCCTGGTACAGTTCAGGGGGGGGCGCTCGCTCATCCCCCCTCTTTTCCTGCAGCCTGCCAGGTTGCGTGCTCAGATAAGGGTCTGGTATGGATTTTTGGAGGGACCTCACGCCATTTTTTTAAAATTTTGGTGCGGGGTTCCCTTTAATGTCAATACCAGGCCTGAAGGGGCTGGTATGGAATTTAGGGGGACCCCCCACACATTTTTTTATATTTTGGTTCGGGGTTCCCCTGTGGGGAAATCCCATGCCGTTTTTTATCAATGAACTTTTATGTGTTTTGTAGGATGACAATTCATTAATAGCCGCGAGCAGATTTAAATGACTTTTTTCCTTTGAAATTTAATTTTGCTGTCAGACTGTTCTAAACACAGGAAACATTCGCCCCTTTACAGGCATATTATAGACACCCCCAGGTACAAAATTTAAAGGAATATTACACTTTTATTGTTTCACTTTAAGCATTATTAAAATCACTGCTACTGAAAAAACGGCCATTTTTAAAACTTTTTTTTGCATTGACCCATGTCCCCTGGGGCAGGACCCAGGTCCCCAAACACTTTTTATGACAATAACTTGCATATAAGCCTTTAAAATTAGCACTTTTGATTCCTCCCATAGACTTTTAAAGGGTGTTCTGCGGCATTCAAATTTGCCGCGAACACCCCAAATTGTTCGCTGTTCGGCGAACTTGTGAACAGCCAATGTTCGAGTCGAACATGAGTTTGACTCGAACTGGAAGCTCATCCCTACTTTAGACATATGTTGCAAACACCAATGGTGCGATCTGCTGCACAGGTATCAAAAAAGGCCCACACTAAAGTTTTCAAAATACGTGCGGAGTCAACAGCGCCCTGCACATACGGAGCTCTGCGGTGTGATGCAGTCGGGTGGCTGCCCTTAAGCTGGCCCCTGGAGGGCATCCTGCCTCATTGGAGATGTGCCTCCTCCTCTCTTCTATCAGGCACCCAAGTAGAGTCAGTGACCTCATCATCCCCTCCCTCCTCATCATTGGAGCAAACCTGGCAGTATGCTGCAGCTGCCAGTTTCTTGTCCTTCTTGGGCACACCCTCTCTCTGGGCTAAAGTTACTGCCTTCCTCAACCTGGGTACCATCATCAGAGCCTTGAAAACGCTGCGCATCCTCCTGCAGCATGTACCTGACACTGTGGTCGAACAGTTCGGGGGACTCCTCCGTGCATGATGGTGGGGACTCTACCAACTCTTCTGCATGTTGTAGATCAACACGGCCAGCTGCCGATAAAAAGGACAAGCGTGCCCCACAGCCACGTACGGAGGATGCACCGTGTCCATGACCAGAACTGTTGGCTGTAGACACAGAGCCTGCTTGCCCTCTTTTATTGGCCTGCAAGCGTCTGCCTCTCCTTGGTGGCCTTCCAGACATGCTGTAAAATGTTATTAGCAAAACGCTGCCTGAAGTTTACTAGAAAAAGTACACCAGGAATGGCCTGCAGTCAGATATAAGCTTGGCTAGACTAGAATGAAGTGGATATATATATGTAGGAGACTGTATATATATATTCAATGCACTGCAGATCACTGAATCACCTGCCTGCCTGCCTGAAAGTATATTTGAAAACGTACACCAGCAATGGCCTGCAGTCAGCTATAGGCTTGGATAGACTAGAATGCAGTGGATATATATGTAGGAGACTGTATATATATATATATATATATATATATATATATATATATATATATATATATATATATATATATATATTATGCACTACAGCTCACTGAATCACCAGCCTGCAGTGGCAGACCGTCCATAGGGGGTACTCGGGCGCTCGGGCGCTGCCCGCCCCCCCCCCCCAAGCTATAAAGAAAACATTTTTTTTTAAATGTCACTTTAAGAGTGACCAGGCGCTGGACATGCGGCAGTCTATGGGAAGCTTCCCAGCCTGCAATCAGCTGATTGCAGGCTGGGAAACTGATTTGGCCGTGTTTAGGGCATGTGCAGGGCGTAAGCTGTGCGCCCGCACACATTCCCATTGTACTTTGATTCGTCAGTATCCTAGTAATGTGTCAAGGGATTGGCACAGCGGGGACTGGAGGAGAGGACAGTGGGTATGGGCAGTGCCATTTACATCATTTCCGGCCACAGTGGGGGTGAGTCAACTGGAGTGTGTGTGGTGGCGTCAGAGAGGAGCAGCGCCATTGAAGGTAAGTGTGGCTGATCCAGCAGGGCTAATGGTGCAGTGGCAATTTACTGTTCGGTCCCGTTATGGTCCCCCTTTCCCCTGGGCCCTGTCAATGCAGCACTAGGCTAATGAAGCCTGGATGCTGCTCACACTGCACTCCAGGAAGGTAAGGGTTTTGAAAACTAATGGAGGTCTCCATTGGTGGTATGCTGATACATCTAGGGACTCACTCAGAGCTAATGGGGTCTCTAAGGGGGGGGTGCTGCTAATATTAAGGGACTCACTCCAATCCAATGGGGGTATCTTTGTAAGAAGGGTTGCTGATCAGTGGCATTGCTACAGGAGGGGCTCATTCACACCATAATTGGCACTGGTGCTGCCATAAGGTGACTCTGAAATAATGGGGGATGCTGACTGCTGATTTTACCACCATATATATCAGAGTCACCTTATATCAGCACCCCATCCCTGTCCGTTGCCAGCATTCTCCCTGAGAAATTCTATATGCCAGGCTTTGTGAGAAATGCTATATACCAGGCTTTGTGAGAAATGCTATATGCCAGGCTTTGTGAGAAATGTTATGTACCAGGCTTTGTGAGAAATGTTATATGCCAGGCTTTTGAGAAATGTTATATACCAGGCTCTGTGAGAAATGCTATCTACCAGGCTTTGTGAGAAATGCTATATGCCAGGCTTTGTGAGAAATGTTATATACCAGGCTTTGTGATAAATGCTATATACCAAGCTTTGTGAGAAATGTTATATGCCAGGCTTGTGAGAAATGTTATATGCCAGGCTTTGTGAGAAATGCTATATGCCAGGCTTTGTGAGAAATGCTATATGCCAGGCTTTGTGAGAAATGTTATATACCAGACTTATAAGAAATGTTATATACCAGGCTTTGTGAGAAATGCTATGTGCCAGGCTTTGTGAGAAATGTTATATGCCAGGCTTGTGAGAAATGCTATATGCCAGGCTTTGTGAGAAATGCTATATGCCAGCCTTTGTGAGACATGCTATATGCCAGGCTTTGTGAGACATGCTATATACCATGATCTGTGAGGCTGAGCTATATACTCTGTCCTGTGATGCTGGGGCTATATATTCTGTCCTGTGGTGCTGAGCTGTATACTCCTGACACTGAGTGGAAGCAAGTGGAATACAGGGGACGGAGTGGGTGGATTCTATAAGGGGTGTGGTTTATGAGAAGTGGGAGGGGCCAACTTTGAAGGGGATGGGTCTGGCGCCCCCCAGCCTAAAACTTCACCAGCTGCCACTGCCTGCCTGCCTGAAAATATATTAGTAACAGTATGCCAGGAACGGACTGCAGTCGGATCTAGCTAAACTGGATACAGTAGATATATATATATATATATATATATATATATATATATATGGGACTGACTGTATATATATTAAATACACTGCAGCTAACTGAATCACCTGCCTGCCTGAAGTATATTAGAAAGAGTTCACCAGGAATGGACTGCAGTGAGATATAGCTAAACTGGATACAGTGGATATATATATATATATATATATATATATATATATACGAGACTGCAATACATTATGGGCCGTTACGCGCCGCTCAAATTTCTCGCGAACGGCCCATAATGTTTGTTTTTCGATGAACGGGCGAACAGCCAATGTTCCAGAAGAACTCATGTACTGACCACCAAACTCCGTCTCAGTACTGTCCTCTGAATTCAGCCTCACTTAGTACCGACCTCTGCTTCACTTAGTATTGACCTCTGAACTCTGCTTCATATATTATTGACCTCTGAACTCCGCCTCACTTAGTACTGACCTCTGAACTCTGTCTCAATTATTATTGACCCCTGAACTCTGCCTCACTCAGTACTGACCTCTGAACCCTGTAGTAAGTGATGCAGAACTCAGAAATGACTCAGAGGTCAGTATTAAGTGAGGCAGGGGTCAGTACTAAGTGAAGCAGAGTTTAGGGGTCAGTACTAAGTGAGGCAGAGTTTAGAGGTCAAAAATAAGTGAGGCAGAGTTCCAGGGTCAGTAGTAACAGAGTTCAGAGGTCAGTAGTAATAAATGGTCATCTTGGCATTCAGACTAGTGCAGTGTGATATCCCCGTGGTTTACCTTGGGTGCAATGCAGTGTACCTGCAGTTTTCGTATGAGTTTCAGTTTTTGGTTTCAGAGCACATTGATGGTTGGATTATGAGCACTATATGGTGATATTAAGAGAAGATTCACATGTGAAGGAGATTGAAACAGTTTGAACTGTATATGATTTATAACAAAAGTGGTTTCAAAAGTGTGTTTGGTATAAACAGGACTATAAGCATTGTTTTGTGGTTTTGGGACATTTAAGTGAATGACATTAAGGTGGTGTTAAAGCGGAGCTCCACCCAAAAGGGGAAGCTCGGCTTGTTTGCCTCCTCCTTCCCTCCACTGCCACATTTGGCACCTTTTGGGGGGGAGCAGGTACCTGGTTTTGACAGGTACCTGCACTCACTTCTGCCTGAGCTTGCTGTGGTGAACCCAGTTGGATGTTTCAGCCCCCCTCTTGCTTCTTATAGGGCGTACACACGGTCGGACTTTGTTCGGACATTCCGACAACAAAATCCATGGATTTTTTCCGACGGATGTTGGCTCAAACTTGTCTTGCATACACACGGTCACACAAAGTTGTCGGAAAATCCGATCGTTCTGAACGCGGTGACGTAAAACACGTACGTCGGGACTATAAACGGGGCAGTGGCCAATAGCTTTCATCTCTTTATTTATTCTGAGCATGCGTGGCACTTTGTCTGTCGGATTTGTGTACACACGATCGGAATTTTCGACAACGGATTTTGTTGTTGGAAAATTTTATCTCCTGCTCTCCAACACGGTCGGAATTTCCGACAACACGCTCCGATCGAACATTTTCCATCGGAAAATCTGACCATGTGTACGGGCCATTACGCCGCCGGGCCATTCACCAAGCACAGTGTGCTTCATGCATGCACAGTAGGGTACTGGCTGTGAAACCCCAAGGCTTCACTGCCAGTTTCCCTTAGTTAAGATGGCGGCAGTAGATTTGAGAGCTGATTAAAAAATCGTCTTGGGAAAAGACACCGCTGGATTCGTGGACAGGTAAGTGTCCTATTATTAAAAGTCAACAGCTACAGTATTTGTAGCTTCTGACTTTTAATTTTTTATGAAGGAGCCTGAAGCTCCTCTTTAATTACTATTGTATATGTTTACACTTATATACAATGCTGTGAAAAAGTATTTGCCCCCTTTCTGATTTTTCATTTTTTTGTATATTTGTCGCACTTAAATAACTCAGATCATCAAACAAATGTTATTATCACACAAAGATAACACAAGTAAATACAAAATACAGTTTTTAAATGATGGTTTCATCTATTAAGGCAAAAAAGCTTTCCAAACCTGCCTGGCTTCATGTGAAAAAGTAATTGCCCCTAAACCTAATAACTGGTTGTGCCACCCTTGGCAATGAGTCTTTCACATTGCTGTGGAGCAATTTTGGCTCACTCTTCTTTGCAGAATTGTTTTAATTTAGCCACATTGGAGAGTTTTCCTGCATGAATGGCCTGTGCAAGGTCATGATACAGCAACCTAATTGGATTTAAGTACGGGCTTTGACTAGGCCACTCCAAACCTAAATTTTTCTTTGTTTGAACCATTTGGAAGTGGACTTGCTGTTGTATTTCGGATCATTGTCCTGTTGCATAACCCAAGTGCACTGATCTTACCTGAGGCAAGTGAGGCCTGCAGTTCTTTAGATGTTGTTCTGGGTTCTTTTATGACCTCCTGGATGAGTCGTTGTGCTCTTGGAGTCATTTTGGTTGGCTGGCCACTACTGGTAAGGTTCACCACTGTTCCAAGTTATCTCCATTTGTGGATAATGTCTCTCACCGTGGTTCGCTAGTGTTCCAAAGCCTTAGAAATGGCTTTGTAATCCTTTCCAGACTGATACATGTCAATGGCTTTGTTTCTCATCTGGGGTTGTTAATCAGTTTCAGCTGGTTTTCACTAGTTTTGCATTTGGCTAGTGTCAGTGTCACTACTTGTAGCGTGAGGTGATACCTGGACCCTAAAGAGGTTGCACAGGCAGTCCAACTCCTCCAGGATTGCACATCAATATGTGCCACTGCCAGAAGATTTGTGGTGTCTCCCAGCACAGTCTCAAGAGCATGGAGGAGATTCCAGGAGACAGGCATTTACTCTAGAAGAGCTGGACAGGTCAGTAGAAGGTCCTTAACCCATCAGCAGGACCGGTATCTGCTCCTTTGTGCAAGGAAGAACAGGATGAGCATTGCCAGAGCCCTGAAAAAATGACCTCCAGCAGGCCACTGGTGTGAATGTCTCTGCACAAACAATCAGAAACAGACTTCATAAGGGTGGACTGAGGGCCCAACATCCTCTAGTGGGCCCTGGGCTCACTGCCCAGCAGCATGGAGCTTGATTGGCATTTGCCATTGAACACCAGAATTAGTAGGTCTGCCACTGGCACCCTTTTCACAGATGAGAGCAGGTTCACGCAAAGCACATGTGGCAGACGTGAAAGGGTCTGAAGAAGCTGCGGAGAATGTTATGCTAACTGTAACATCGTTAAGCATGACCGGTTTGGTGGTGGGTCAGTGATGGTCTGGGTAAACATATCCATGGAGGGATGCACAGACCTCTACAGCAGCGACATCGTTGGGGTGGTGGGGGGTGCGGGCTGCACCTGGGTAAAACCCGCCAGAGGGGTGACACCCGTCGGTAGGGCCCAGTGCAACGCCACTGCACCGATCCAGCTCCACATTTCTCACATGCTTACTAAGGCTTAGCTGTCCTCACTGTTTCACATAGCCGAGCGGAGTGAAGCCACCTCTCCTCCTCTCTGTTTACAACTACACAGGAGGAGGGACACTGCTACGCATATCTCGCACTGATCCGAGGTATGTACATCATGCAAATTATGGGTCTGCACTGAAGGGGGGGTCTGCACTAAAGGGGGTCTGCACTGAAGGGGCTGTCTGCACTGAGGGGGGGTCTGCACTAAAGGGGGTCTGCACTGAAGGAGGGGTCTGCACTAAAGGGGGTCTGCACTGAAGGTGGGGTCTGTACTGAAGGAGGGGTCTGTACTGAAGGAGGGGTCTGTACTGAAGGGGGTCTGCACTGAAGGGGGACTGCACTGAAGTGGGTTTAGCATTGAAGGGGGAGTCTGCACTGAAGGGGGTCTGCACTGAAGGGGGTCTGCACTAAAGGGGGTCTGCACTGAAGAGGGTCTACACTGAAGGAGGGGTCTGCACTAAAGGGGGAGTCTGCACTGAAGAGGGGTTCTGCACTAAAGAGTGGTCTGACCTGGAGGGGGGCTGTACTGATGAGAGGGGTCGGTACTAAGGAAGCAGGGTCTATACTGATGAGAGGGGGCTCTATACTGATAAAAGGGGTCTGTAGTGATGAGAGGGGTCTTTACTGAGGGAGGGGGGTCTATACTGATGAGAGGGTCTTTACTGAGTGAAGACAGTCTATACTGATGAGAGGGTTCTGTACTGAGGGAGGGGGATCTATACTGATGAGAGGGGTCTGTACTGAGGAAGGGGGATCTGTACTGAGGAAGGGGGTCTATACTGAAGAGAGGGGTCTTTACTGAGGGAGGGGGGCTGTACTGATGAGAGGGGTCTTTACTGACGGAGAGGGGTCTATACTGATGAGAGGGGTCTGTACTGAGAGAGGGGGTTTATACTGATGGGAGGGGTCTTTACTGAGAGAGGGGGTCTATACTGATGAGAGGGGTCTTTATTGAGGTAGGGGGGTCTATACTGATCAGAGGGGTATTTACTGAGGTAGGGGGGTCTATACTAATGAGAGGGGTCTTTACTGAGGGAGGGGGGTCTGAGATTTTATTTTTTTTATCGTTTTTTCTTCTGTGTTTATTGGTAATAATTGCGGCAATAGTGAAATGAATAGCGTGGCACATTGGAGTTTTATAAGTTTATGAATGAGTTATTCTTGATCCTAGACAAGCAAACTGACAGATAAAAGCAGACACAGTTGAAGGAGCCAAATAAGCTTAGCATAAATTTTACATATTGACTTGGAAAACTACATTGAGCTCTTTAGTAAGACAAATTTTCTTTCATTGCTTGTCGGTGAGATTGCATGACTATGTGCTTGCTTATATGCATGTTATATTTTCTTCTCATTTTTGGAACAGACTCACATTGTGTGGCTTTTTTGCAGAGGTTTATATATGTTTGCTTGTAAATGAGGGAAATTAGCAAAATATTGATTTTCTTTAATAGTCTCTTTCTTTGAATAGTTATTGATTTGTTTTTGAAACTAGTATTGCTAAAAACCTTTATACCTTTTGCATATATTTTTGAATTGAAATGTTTGAACTTTGAACTTTTATTGTTAGTCTTATATATTACATTTAATTTGTTCTCTGTACAATTCCTTCCGAAAGGTTAAAAATTAAGATTAAAAACTGATGCACTTTTATTAGATCTTCCCACATCTGCCCTTCATTACATCTAATTTTCTTAATTATGTCATTAGATGTTTATCTTTTTTAGCCTCATGGTGCAGCATCATACATTAAATTTATGTAGAATCTTATGTACAAAACAAACTATTGGTCTGCTTTTACAAGCTGTCTAGTATAACCTTAAGATTGAACACAATTTATTTTATTCTTGACAGAATGCCAAGCTGCATGACGGTACCTATGGCTTGAGTAAACATATGTGCCAGAGCAACAATTTAATGCCCTGAAGGGAAAAATATCTTCTTTGAGAATGAATGCATTCAGAATAGAACACTTTTCCCTGGACTCTACATTTTTGCAGTAAGGGTTTTTATCAAATTCTCACAAAGAATGCATACACCCATGTTTAAAGTGCTCCCATTGAGGTAATGATACCAACAACAGATATTCAGACTCATTCAAATGCAGTCCAAAGCAATGGAGCACACTAGGGATAAGCTTTAGATTGCGGTTGAACATGAGATCAACCCAAACCCAAGTCATTGTAGTTAGAGAAAAGACAAACCAATGCACCTATTCACCTATTAATCTCCATGACAAACATTTACCAATAATGTGCTACCTGACCTTTGAGCTATAATCAGGGGGCTTAGAAGGGCCACAAACAAGATTATGTGGCAGTCCCTCCCCTATGAAAGTTAGGGTTGCTAGTATTTTGACAGGATATGGAGGCTTGGAGAAGATAGGGAGAGCTGACGTGTTTTCAGGCAGAAATAGTTATTGCTATACAATGGTATGTAATTGCTATATATAATTCTGTATTGTGCTACATTATAATAAATTGCAATGTGGTAGGCTATACTGTGTATTATTATAATGTATTACCCTTTTGAGTTCACAGTGCATAAACCAAACAATCAATTTAGGATTCATTTTTGTGCATGTCAGGAACAAGTTAATATGCTGTTTAGCTGCTGACCATCTTACCCCCTTGTGTTTTTTTCTTTTCTTTTGGCGGGGGTGTTATTGTAATATATATGTATATGTGTATGTTTCTTTGTGTCAGTTTAGTGTTTCAGGGCAGGTTTACTGTAGTACATTGAAGTGCGTTAGTGCACATTTACTGCAGTATATTGATATGTGTTAGTGCACGTTTACTGCAATATATTGACATTCATTAGTGTACTATTACAGCAGTATATTGAAGTGCCTTAGTGCACTTTTACAGCAGTGTATTGAAGTGCGTTAGTGCACTTTTACTGCAGTATCTAGAAGTCCATTAGTACACTTTTACTGCAGTATATTGAAATGCCTTAGTGCACTTTTACGGTAGTATATTGAAATGCTTCAGTGCACTTTTACAGCAATATATTGAAGTGCGTTTGTGCACTTTTACTGCAGTATGTTGAATTGTCAGGGCACTTTTACTGCAGTATATTGAATTGTGTTAGAGCACTTTTACTGTAGTATATTGAAGTGCCTTAGTGCACTTTTATGACAGTATTGAAGTGCATTAGCACCCTTTTACAGCAGTATATTGAATTGCATTAGTGCACTTTTACTGCAGTATATTGAAGTGCATCAGTGCAGTTTGGCTGCAGAATATTGTAGTGTGTCAATGGAGTGTGATCTGTGTAGTGAGTACTCAAGTTAAAGTGCACCAAACACCACTTTCCATTGATAAAAGTGCATTCAAGTACACCTTTACTCTTCTCTATTACTTTTTTGTAATAACCCTCCCACCGCAGCAGCCAGAGTGGCTTATTCTTCCTCCTTGTGCACAGCTACTTATTATGTATAACATTGTAAATTTGCTGTCCCCTCAAAATAACTCAAGACACAGACATTAATATTTAAACCGCTGGCAACAAAAGTGAGTACACCCCAAAGTGAAAAATGTCCAAATTGGGCCCAATTAGCCATTTTCCTTCCCTGGTGTCGTGTGACTCTTTAGTGTTACAAGGTCTCAAGTGTGAATGGGGAGCAGGTGTGTTAAATTTGGTGTTATCGCTCTCACTCTCTCATACTGGTCACTGGAAGTTCAATGTGGCACCTCATGGCAAAGAACTCTCTGAGGATCTGAAAAAAATTATTGTTGCTCTACATAAAGATGGCCTAGGCTATAAGAAGATTGTCAAGACCCTGAAACTGAGCTGCCAGGACCATACAGTGGTTTAACAGGACAGGTTCCACTCAGAACAGGCCTCACCATGGTTGACCATGGTTGGCCAAAGAAGTTGAGTGCACATGCTCAGCGTCCTATCCAGAGGTTTTCTTTGGGAAATAGACATATGAGTGCTGCCAGTACTGCTGCAGAGGTTGAAGGGGTGGGGGGTCAGCCTGTCAGTGCTCAGACAATACGCTGCACACTGCATCAAATTGGTCTTCATGGCTGTCGTCCCAGAAGAAAGCCTCTTCTAAAGATGATGCACAAAAAACCCTGCAAACAGTTTGCTGAAAACAAGCAGACTAAGGACATTGATTACTGGAACCATGTCCTGTGGTCTGATGAGTCCAAGATAAACTTAGTGGTTCAGCTGGTGTCAAGCGTGTGTGGTGGCAACCAGGTAAGGAGTACAAAGACAAGTGTGTCTTGCCTACAGTCAAGTATGGTGGTAGGAGTACCATGGTCTGGGGCTTCATGAGTGCTGCTGGCACTGGGGAGCTACAGTTCATTGAGGGAACCACGAATGCCAACATGTACTGTGACATACTGAGGCAAAGCATGATCCCCTCTCTTCGGAGACTGGGCCGCAGGGCAGTATTCCAACATGGTAACAACCCCAAACACACCTTCAAGACGATCACTGCCTTGCTAAAGAAGCTGAGGTTAAAGGTGATGGACTGGACAAGCATGTCTCCAGACCTAAACCCTATTGAGCATTTGTGGGACATCCTCAAATGGAAGGTGGAGGAGAGCAAGGTCTATAACATCCACCAGCTCTGTGATGTCGCCATGGAGGAGTGGAAGAGGACTCCAGTGGCAACCTGTGAAGCTCCGGTGAACTCCATGCCCAAGAGGGTTAAGGCAGTGTTGGAAAATAATGGTGGCCACACAAAATATTGACACTTTGGGCCAAATTTGAACATTTTCACTTAGGGGTGTACTCACATTTGTTGCCAGTGGTTTAGACATTAATGGCTGTGTGTTGAGTTATTTTGAGGGGACAGCAAATTTACACTGTTATACAAGCTGTACACTCAATACTTTACACTGTAGCAAAGTGTCATGTATTCAGTGTTGTCACATGAAAGGATATAATAAAATATTTACATAAATGTGAGGGGTGTACTCACTTTTGTGAGATACTGTATATATATATATATATATATATATATATATATATATATATATATATTAGGGATGAGCCGAACACCCCCCTGTTCGGTTTGCACCAGAACATGCAAACAGGAAAAAAGTTCGTTCGAACACGCGAACACCGTTAAAGTCTATGGGACACGAACACGAATAATCAAAAGTGCTAATTTTAAAGGCTAATATGCAAGTTATTGTCATAAAAAGTGTTTGGGGACCTGGGTCCTGCCCCAGGGGACATGGATCAATGCAAAAAAATTTTTTAAAAACGGCCGTTTTTTCAGGAGCAGTGATTTTAATAATGCTTAAAGTCAAACAATAAAAGTGTAATATCCCTTTAAATTTCGTACCTGGGGGGTGTCTATAGTATGCCTGTAAAGGGGCGCATGTTTCCTGTGTTTAGAACAGTCTGACAGCAAAATGACATTTTGAAGGAAAAAACTCATTTAAAACTACCGCGGCTATTGCATTGCCGACAATACACATAGAAGTTCATTGATAAAAACAGCATGGGAATTCCCCAAAGGGGAACCCCGAACCAAAATTAAAAAATAAAAAGACGTAGGAGTCCCCCTAATTTCCATACCAGGCCCTTCAGGTCTGATATGGATTTTAAGGGGAACCCCGCGCCAAAAAAAAAAAAAAACGGCGTGGGGTCCCCCCAAAAATCCATACCAGACCCTTATCCGACCACGCAACCTGGCAGGCCGCAGGAAAAGAGGGGGGGACGAGAGTGCGCCCCCCCCTCCTGAACCGTACCAGGCCACATGCCCTCAACATTGGGAGGGTGCTTTGGGGTAGCCCCCCAAAACACCTTGTCCCCATGTTGATGAGGACAAGGGCCTCATCCCCACAACCCTGGCCGGTGGTTGTGGGGGTCTGCGGGCGGGGGGCTTATCGGAATCTGGAAGCCCCCTTTAACAAGGGGACCCCCAGATCCCACCCCCCCTGTGTGAAATGGTAAGGGGGTACAAAAGTACCCCTACCATTTCACTAAAAAACTGTCAAAAATGTTAAAAATGACAAGAGACAGTTTTTGACAATTCCTTTATTTAAATACTTCTTCTTTCTTCTATCTTCCTTCATCTTCTGGTTCTTCTGGTTCTTCTGGCTCTTCTGGTTCTTCCTCCGGTGTTCTCGTCCAGCATCTCCTCCGTGGCGTCTTCTATCTTCTTCTCCTCGGGCCGCTCCGCACCCATGGCATGGGGGGAGGCTCCCGCTCTTCTCTTCATCTTCTTCATCTTCTTCTCTTCTTCTTTTCCTCTCTTCTTCTCTTCTTCTCTTCTTCATTTCTTCTCCGGGCCGCTCCGCACCCATGCTGGCATGGAGGGAGGCTCCCGCTGTGTGACGGCGCTCCTCGTCTGACAGTTCTTAAATAATGGGGGTGGGGCCACCCAGTGACCCCGCCCCCCTCTGATGCACGGGACATGACGGGACTTCCCTGTGGCATTCCCCGTGACGTCACAGGGAAGTCCCGTCAAGTCACCGTGCGTCAGAGGGGGGCGGGGTCACTGGGTGGCCCCGCCCCCTGTTATTTAAGAACTGTCAGACGAGGAGCGCCGTCACACAGCGGGAGCCTCCCTCCATGCCAGCATGGGTGTGGAGCGGCCCGGAGAAGAAAATGAAGAAGAGAAGAAGAGAAGAAGAGAAGAAAAGAAGAAGAGAAGAAGATGAAGAAGATGAAGCGGCCCGAGGAGAAGAAGATAGAAGACGCCGCGGAGGAGATGCTGGACGAGAACGCCGGAGGAAGAACCAGAAGAACCAGAAGAACCAGAAGATGAAGGAAGATAGAAGAAAGAATAAGTATTTAAATAAAGGAATTGTCAAAAACTGTCTCTTGTCATTTTTAACATTTTTGACAGTTTTTTAGTGAAATGGTAGGGGTACTTTTGTACCCCCTTACCATTTCACACAGGGGGGGGGCGGGATCTGGGGGTCCCCTTGTTAAAGGGGGCTTCCAGATTCCGATAAGCCCCCCGCCCGCAGACCCCCACAACCACCGGCCAGGGTTGTGGGGATGAGGCCCTTGTCCTTATCAACATGGGGACAAGGTGTTTTGGGGGGCTACCCCAAAGCACCCTCCCAATGTTGAGGGCATGTGGCCTGGTACGGTTCAGGAGGGGGGGCCGCACTCTCGTCCCCCCCTCTTTTCCTGCGGCCTGCCAGGTTGTATGCTCGGATAAGGGTCTGGTATAAATTTTTGGGGGGACCCCACGCCGTTTTTTTTTTTTTTTTTGGCGCGGGGTTCCCCTTAAAATCCATACCAGACCTGAAGGGTCTGGTATGGAATTTAGGGGGAACCCCACGTTTTTTTTTTTAAATTTTGGCCGGGGTTCCCCTTAATATCCATATCAGACCTGAAGGGCCTGGTATGGAATTTAGGGGGACTCCTACGTCTTTTTTTTTTTTTTATTTTGGTTCGGGGTTCCCCTTTGGGGAATTCCCATGCCGTTTTTATCAATGAACTTCTATGTGTATTGTCGGCAATGCAATAGCCGCGGTAGTTTTAAATGAGTTTTTTCCTTCAAAATGTCATTTTGCTGTCAGACTGTTCTAAACACAGGAAACATGCGCCCCTTTACAGGCATACTATAGACACCCCCCAGGTACGAAATTTAAAGGGATATTACACTTTTATTGTTTGACTTTAAGCATTATTAAAATCACTGCTCCTGAAAAAACGGCCGTTTTTAAAAAAAATTTTTGCATTGATCCATGTCCCCTGGGGCAGGACCCAGGTCCCCAAACACTTTTTATGACAATAACTTGCATATTAGCCTTTAAAATTAGCACTTTTGTTTTCTCCCATAGACTTTTAAAGGGTGTTCCGCGGGATTCGAATTTGCCGCGAACACCCCAAATTGTTCGATGTTCGGCGAACTTGCGAACAGCCAATGTTCGAGTCGAACATGAGTTCGACTCGAACTCGAAGCTCATCCCTAATATATATATATATATATATATATATATATACTATATATTATATATATACAGTGGGGACGGAAAGTATTCAGACCCCCTTAAAATGTTCACTCTTTGTTATATTGCAGCCATTTGCTCAAATGATTTAAGTTCATTTTTATATATTGCAATTTAACAATTCTGAAATGTGGGGACTGTGTTGTTTTTGTTTGTTTTTTTGCCTTTTTTTAAATTTATTTTTACCTGGTGGGGGCTTTAGTTTTGCTTGCTTTGGAAACCACAGCTTGGCATTGCATGCTATTATTAAGCTTGTGATCTACCAAAACCCCCTGATCCTTCTCTACTATTAATACCCCCAGTTGTATTCCCCATAGTATGTATGTTGCATGAATATTCTTAGCCCCCAAATGCATAACTTTCCATTTATCATCATTAAACTTCATTTGACACAAAGTTGCTAATCTATTCATCACTAACTACGGAGGGGCAAGGCTAGGGGTGTCCAGCCAGCTCTGCCATTTAAGAATACATTTCCACATCACATTTTGGGGACAGTAAGCTAATTGTTCTCTAAGTAGAAGGGATTTAACATATTCATCCCATTGTTTACCGTAGGTGATATCCACAATCAAGCAATTAACTTTCTAGCTAGGTAGAGTAGCCTAGCTGTAAGACCTCAGTCCAATACTGTGTAAGTTTTGGGCAGTGCCATATTATATGTATAAAATTACCATTGTACCTGATATTTAAGGCATAATGGTGTATCTCTTCTGCCCCAGTCCAAAAGTCTAGCAGGTGTACAATAGGCTCTATAAGGGATAAATAATTGCAACAACTTTTGGGAGGCTGACAGGGATGTATTGGGAAACGATTCTAGGGCCATGTCTCACTGATTGCCATCTATGTCTCCAACATCAGCGATCCATTGAGCCCTGCATTTTGAGAAAGCATGGTCCTGGATGGACAACAACAAAAACAAAACAAAATATATACAAGATATCAAACCTTTGCAGACACAGGCTTGAAGGACCTCAGTTACTAGAGAAGAACTAGCTATGGTCAAATTGAGAGTTTGTTGTTGGGCCTGCAATGCATTTCTGAGCTAAAGGTATTGGTAAAATAGCTTAGAGGATAGTAAAAATTCAGTGCATGGTCTTCCTTAAGAGTGGTGCCAGTGAAGACTTGGGTAAAAAACCAAACACCCCTCTGTTTCCAAGAAGAGAATCCCTGCAGTTTATGAAGTTTAGGGTAATTAGGGTTGTACCATAGTGGGGTAAATTCCAAAGAGCGAGTAATAGACAGTGCTTCTTTGGAGGCCGTCCATACTCTTTTAAGGAGAACTACTGTAGGGGAAGAGGGGGAGGCTTGGTAGGTCCATCTCTAAGTAAGAGCTAGCCGGTAAGTTGGGGTTAAAAGTAGTTACTAGTGTTGAGTGAACAGTTCGGCCCGAGCATGAGTTTGTTCAACACCGTAATTTGCGGGGTGTTTGACAGGTGTTCGCCCCACCGAATGCCCTGCAATGCGCTGCACGTTGCACAGTGCATTTTGCACCCTGATTGGGCAAGGCTTTGCCCAATCAGGGTGCAGTAGAAGATGGTTGTTAAGGAGTGGGGCCAGTAAGCTGGTTGCAGCGTCCTTAACAATCATTGAGTATTCAGCTGTCACTGGGTTACCCCGCTGACAGCTGAATAAAAAAAAATGTGTTGGTAAAAAAAAAGTCCATACCAGGCCCTTCGGGTCTAGTATGGATTTTAAGAGGAACCCCACACCAAAATTAAGAAAATAACTGTGTGGGGCCCCCAAAATCCATACCAGACCACATGCCCTCAACATGGGGGGGTGGGTCATTTGGGGAAGGGGGGCTCTGCCCCCACACCCAAAGAACCATGTCCCCAAGTTGATGTGGCCAAGGGCCTCATCCCTACTACCATGGCTGGTGGTTGTGGGGGTCTGTGGATGGGGAGCTTATTGGAATCTGGAAGCCCCCTTTAACAAGGGGGCCCCAAGATCCCACCCCCCTAATGTAAATGAGTATGGGGTACATGTGTTTTTTTTGGTATGGACTGGGGGGACCCAACAGCATTTTTTTATTTGTTTTTTTATAATAGCTGGGTGCCAGCAATTGCAAAGACGCGTCATTTTAAATGTGATCTGACTCATTTTTTTTTATTCATGCCACAGATGCACCACTTTGCATGCAGACTAAGGGGACCCCCAGGCACTATATTTAGGATTTTTTTCATTTTTATTGTTGCACTTTAGGCATCATTAAAATCACTGCTCCTGAAAAAACTATAATTTTTAAATAATTTTTTTGCATTGATACATGTCCCCCAGGCAGTACCCAGACCCCCATAGCCCATTTATGGCCAAATACTTGCATATAAGTAAGGCTCCCCTGTTCAGGAGTTCTGCTGTAAACCGAAGAGGGGGATGTTCAGCCCATCTCTAGTAGTTACTAAGTGAGCTATAGGATCTCTATTACTAAAGTACCCCCAGCCGGCAAGCTGTTGCAATTGAGAAGCCAGAAAATATATTCTGGGATGCGGAGATGCCAGTCCCCCCTGTCCTTACTATATTGGAGAGTAGATAAACTGATACAGGCTTTTTTCCTTTTCAATAGCAGAATTGAGCGTCAACATGTTAACCATTTGGTTAACATGTTAACATGATCCACATAGGGGAGTTATGAAAGAGGTATAGAAGCTGTGGGGCCCAAACCATCTTAATTAAATTAATGCACCCCACTACCGAAAGGGGCAGCTTACACCAGTGGCGTAACTAGAACCTTCAGGGCCCCGGTGCAAGAAACCATGGAGGGCCCCCCTGACCTCCAGCCAGGGCCTATACCACTGATCCCGGGGGCAGCAGGACCTGCATAGGAGGGGGAACAAATCCCCTCCATTTTCCTCCTGCAGCCACTTAATGCCTATCAGAAGCAGAGGAGGAGAAGCAGACTTTTAGTGGCTGCAGGAGAAAAATAGAGGATTTTTTCCTCTAAATGCCCCCCCATCCAGGTGTTCAGGGGCAACATGTGCGCTATTGCAATTGTGACCCCTGTAGCTATGCCCCTGGGATGAGTGGCAGTGGTGGTGGTGGGGGAGGGATAGGATCAGTGGCAGTGGTGAGGGAGAGATGGGATGGGTGGTTGGGTGGGGATGGGATCAGTAGTAGCGGTGGTGGTGGGGGGATGGGATGAGTGGCATCGGTGAGGGGGGATAGGATCAGTGGCAAGGGTTGTGGTTGGGGGGTGGGATCAGTGGTGGGGGGTTGAATGTAATGAGTGGCAGAGGTGGTGGGGGGAATGGGATCAGTGGCAAGGGTGATGGTTGGAAGGAGATGGGATGGGATGAGTGGCAGCGGTGGGGGACATTGGATGAAATTAGTGGCAGCGGTGGTGGGAGGATGGGATCCGTGGCGAGGGTGGTGGGGAGGGGAATGGTATCAGTGGCAAGGATGGTGGTTGAGGGATGGGATCAGTGGCATTAGTGGTCATGGTGGGGTGTATCAGTGGCAGCAGAAGTTGTGGTGGTGTGGGGGGTATCAGTGGTGGTGTGGGGGGGAATCAGTGGCAGTAGTGGTGGTGTGGGGGGGTATCAATGGCAGTAGTGGTGGTGTGGGAGGTTATCAGTGGCAGTAGTGGTGGTGTGGGAGGTTATCAATGGCAGTAGTGGTGTGTGTGAGGATATCAGTGGTAGTAGTAGTGGTGTGTGTGTGGGGTATCAGTGGTAGTATTAGTGGTGTGTGTGGGGGGTATCAGTGGTAGTAGTAGTGGTGTGTGTGGGGGGTATCAGTGGTAGTAGTAGTGGTGTTTGTGGGGGGTATCAGTGGTAGTAGTAGTGGTGTGTGTGGGGGGGATCAGTGGCAGTAGTGGTGATGTGGGGGGATCAGTAGCAGCAGTGATGTAGGGGGGGATCAGTGGCAGTGTTGATATTGAGGGATGCGTGCCACTCACTTACAGATCACTTAGTTCCCCCTCCTTGCTCGGTCTTGCTTGGGCGAGCAGAGAGGATGGGCAGGGCCTGTGAGTGAAGGCAGAGCGAAGATGGGCGGAGCGGGCGGGGACTGTGCCCGTGAGTACAGGCGGTGACAGAGGATGGCTGGGACTGTGATTGAAGGTGGAGCCAGAGAAGATGGGCGGAGCGGGAGGGGACAGAGAAGATGGGCGGGAATATGCGGGCGATGAGGATGGGCGAAGCAGGCGGGGACTGTCACCGTGAGTGCGGGAGCAGAGGATGGGTGGAGAGGACTGTGCAGTGGGCCCGTGAGTGCGGGCGGGCAGGATGGGCGGAGCGGACCGGGACTCAACGTGAATGACTATCTCCCAGGCGGCGGCAGGCCCCCCTACAGTGGTGGAACTCGAGGGCCCAGTCGCAAGTGCGACTGGTGCAAACCTGATAATTCTGCCACTGGCTCACACTAACTTAGACCCTTAGTGGCCTTTAAAAGATTTGGTTTCTGTCTTCCATAACTATCATTTCAGTAGCGTTATTTGGGTTGTGACCAAGCAAGGACTGTGCACACATGAACATGAACATTTCATTACGAATTCAAATCCTGCTGGCCTGTTTGTTTACAGTTACAGCCATCCCACATTGGGCAGATTAACCTTCACCCCTTTACCTCCTGTGCTAGAGTCACATTAGCAAATTAGGATTTTACCCCACCTCTTGCTTTGGTGGAAACTCAACATTTTTGGATTTCCCCTCACTGTCTGTTGCTGTAACCAGGATGAATAGAGGGGTGACAGACAGCAATAACAAAAAGTGGACAGAGTGTTGAATCCTTCTATACTATATTACTCTATCCAAGATAGAAAAAAAAAGCTTTACATACTGTATACTTTAAGGATGCTATTGGGTAGAATTAACCTCCGTGTTCAGCAGCTATATTGCACATGTCTATATTTCCTGAAAATGTGTTTCTTCAGCTGCAGTGTCTTTTCAGTTATTCTTGCAGCCACGGGTCGGCGGTGGGATGTCGTCTATCCATCCTTGTTAGGATGGATGGGGAAATCAACATATTTCTCTCATTCAGCCCAGCCAGCTTTAGCAATTTGTTGAAGCTGCTATTAATAATACAAAAAAGAATAATTACTTTACTGTAAATTCTACCTTTATTTTTTGTCACATTTCTTGGAAGTATACTAGAACAAATTAAAGTATTTTATGTCACACATATTAGAATGTCTTGACAGCACATTATTTTTGCAATGTTTAGGTCAGATTCAGGCTTGCAATTTTCCAACACATTGTTTATTACTACTATCACTAGAAAATAAAATAACTGTTTCCCACCTGGCCTATAATAAAATGATGACCAGCATAAACTCAGTCATCCTCAGTGGATTTTCATATGACGTCCTCCCAGGATTGTGCCTTGCGTACGCCCCAAGGACCGCACTGACAAATCAGTGTACCAGCAGGGTTGTCAATTGTCAATAAATTTACAAACAGTTTGTAAATTTGTAGTTTTTGCATCTGTCCATGAATGTCCATTACAGATATGCAGGCTGCATGTCCGTAGCAGACATTAGTGAATAGGTGCAAAAATTTGCAAACTGTTCATAAATTTACTGACAGTTGGCAACCATGTGTACTGGGCCACTGTCTGTACCATGTGATTGTTGTGATTAATCACAGCAGACCACATGGCAATTATACACAAAAGTACACAATTTGTTGTGTACTCTTATGTTGATCTCCTGTGATTGCTCACAGTGATTACATGGTACAGACAGGGCCAATCACAGTGCATCTGTTCCATGTGATAGCTGTGGCCAATCACAGCTCCACAATAGTACACATTGGATAACTGCAAGCCATTCATAAAAAATGGTTGCTTTTAACAGTTATCATTGTTTTAAGCAATCATACTGTGTAAAAAACAAAACAAAACAAAAATTAAAAAAAAAACACCTCCCCAGAGTAGTACAGTTCACTGTTGATAACACTGTACTGCTTTGGTCACAGTATGTGTAAAAAAAAATGTAAATGGCTTTCCAAAAAAAGGGACAGATACAGTGATTACAATTTCAAAAAACGCACCATGTCTCTTACTAAATACTTAGGATTGTCTACTTTCCAAAAAGGGGTCATTTGGGGGGTATTTGTACTGTCCTGACATTTTTGGGTCACAAGAAAATAGGATAGGCCATCAGTACATCAGGACTGATCAATTTTTAAATATATTGTATATACATAAATAGTTTGTGGACTCTATAACTTTCCTACAGACTAAGGAATATACATTGATTTGGATTATTTTACCAAAGAAATGTAGCAGTACACATTTTGGCCTAAATTTAGGAAGAAAGATTATTTATTTGCAAAAATTTATAACAGAAGCAAAGAAAAATGTGTTTATTTTTCAAAATGTTTGGTCTTTTTTCATTTTGTTTAGCAAAAAAAAAAAACAGTGGTGATTAAATACCACTAAAATAAAGATCCATTTGTTTGCAAAAAAAGATAAAAATGTCACATGGGTACAGTGTTGCATGCAAGCTGAGAACTGGCCTGAGCAGGAAGGGGCTGAAAGTGTCCAGTATTGAAGTGGTTAATCAATAAATGCTTTACCTATATGACTGAGTGCATGCAGGTTTTCCATAGTGGAGCTTTGTCAGGAGAGTGGACTGGAAAGTTAGCAAATCTTTTACTCCAATTAGATGCAGGCTGGGAGAATAAGGCAAGGTCAGAGGTTGTGTTGTCCATCTCATCCAGGCTGTCAGATTCACAGTGCAGGTAGCTGGGACTCTGAAGCCATTTACTTTTCCGGGGCCATCTTTGGAATGCTGCATGACCGGTGTAGTGAAGACTTAGTCTTGAGACTTTATTCTTTTTCCTCAACATAGTGTATAGATGGCCAATAGAAATGCTCCCTCCAGTAGTGGAGAGAGGGAAGAGAAGCAGCTTTGGGTTGCGCTATGTTTTCCAGCGGTTAGGAGCTGTAAGTTGCACCCCTCGTTTTACATTTTAATGGACTATAAATCTCACTACTTCTCCATCCTCAAAAATTAGGGAAAAGAAACAAGCTCATGCTATGGAAATTAAGAAACCTTTTTTTAAACATACTGGAGCATGATCCCAGATACACTACCATATAATTTAACCCAATAAATCCACAATGCTAATGACGTGTTAGAATCAAATAAAGATAATTATGAAGATGTGTTTTTTCTTTAGGTTACTAGATTAGGTTTAGGGAACAGTAGTGACATTTTAGTCATAATGTAGGATTAAAACATCATGTTATTTATTCAAGAAATCCACTGGGGGTACTCCTATGAACGTCAAGTAAATTGTGCTTTCAAGTAATTCTTAAACACAGCAAGACTTTGTGAGGCCTGATTGTAAAATGTTTTAAATGAAGATGATTCAAACTGTTTTACATTGATTATGCAGGAGATGACATCTGTCCCATTAAGCAATGGAATGTAGATAAGTGCTGGTCCAGCAAGTCACAGACACCTGGAATGTCTTTCTTTTCATTTTAGATCCCTACTGATTATTACAACTTACATTCATCTAACCACCGGGCAGTGGAAGAATGTTTTAAGGGAAAACAAGAAAAATGTACTAATCTCATATTATTGTTTGTTGCACTTTTAGGGTCCTTTCACATCAGTGCTATTATTGGGATTGACACCCCAAGTCACCTCCAAAACACATGTCCATTGCAAGGCAGTTACAGCACCACACAATGGGGTTGATTTACTAACACTGAAGAGTGCAAAATCTGGTGCAGCTCTGCATATAAACCAATCTGCTTTCAGGTTTTATTGTCAAAGTTTAATTGATCAAGATGAAGTTATAAGCTGATTGGCTACCATGTACAGCTGCACCAGATTTTGCACTCTTCAGGTTTTAGGAAATCAACACCACAATGTCCAGTGCATTGCAGCATGGTAAGATACAGTCTGCCCTATTTTGGTGTGCATTGCTGTGGTTTCAGTCACAAAATAGGAAGGTGATACCTTGGGTGAGCAAGAGGAAGCTGCACACCCCAATAGAAGTACAAAAATGGAAAGGTTTCCCGGGGGAGGTGTTGCAGCAATTTTTTTTTTCAAAATGATTTAAAATGTATTTATTACAAAAATTTTATGAAATTACAAAAATATACATATCTATAAAAACATGACCTCTGTGATAGAGGCTAACAATATAGATGAGTACATTGAAAATAAAAAAAAATACGTACAGATTCCAACATATTATATGATGATTTTTGAGATTATATTTACCACTAACGACTGTAGAGCAAGCTTCCAAAATAATGTGCCTGAGAATATTGCTCGAGGATTCAGAGCAGCAAGGACTCGCAAAACCCCCACATCACAAGAGGGCGGATACTCACATGACAGGAATCCTGATCTACAAGAGGCCGCTCTTACAACCAGCATAGAAGAAGTGGGGGGAGAGAGGAGGGGTGACCCCCAGATTGGTCACCAGGCCCAAAGGAATCCTGAATCACTGTTAGAATTGATAATGTATTCATTAAACATTGTTCGTAAACCTCTAGCATGATAAAAGATGTGCCAGTGACAAAGTGTGTGGTGAAAAAAGTGTGAAAAATGAAGTGAACAAAAACAAAACAAAAACCAAAACCAAAATTAAAATTGAAAGTGCAGTGAAAAGGTTTCCGAAGACCACGAACCAGAAAAATGAAAAAGTGAGAATTACGAGAAGTGTGCTAAATAGTGACAGATGAACACACAAGGAGTGGTGACCAAACATGAGTCACAGGGGAAAGGAACAAGTGATAGCGGGAAAGGTGAGGGGAAAAAAAAAAGGAGAACACCTCAGAATGGATGGGGGAGAAAAAGCCATCCTGCTAAGTGCATAGGAATGGGAATAGTGGGAAATGACAATGAAAAAAATTGTGCTGCAAAGTGCATAGAAAAGGAATCATGGGAAATAACAGTGGAAAAACAAATATGAAAATGATGCTATGAAGAAATCCATGGGAACAATTGCCTGAAATAGAGTGTGGAACGTGAGAAAATAGTGTGGGAAAGAAGAGGGAAGACATGCAATAGATGGTTAATGTGAAAAGGTGCTAGATTAAAATGATTTACCTAGATGGTCAATTATGAACTTTTATTTATCCTTAATAGGAGGGCCAGGCTTTAAAAGCCATCCTTAAACCTAAGTCTGGGTAGTAGTAAGTAAAGCAGACTTACAAGCCAGATAATACAGTATCTCACAAAAATTAGTACACCCCTCACATTTTTGTAAATATTTTATTCTATCTTTTCATGTGACAACACTGAAGAAATTACACTTTGCTACAATGTAAAGTAGTGAGTGTACAGCTTGTATAACAGTTTAAATTTGCTGTCCCCTCAAAATAACTCAACACACAGTCACTAATCAAGTAAATATATATATATATATATATATATATATATATATATATATATATATATATATATATAATTATATATATTATATATAATATATTAAAAGGGAGGCTCAACACGCAGTAACAAGTCCTCCGTTCCTGGATCAGCTGGAGTGCACGCCGAGACGCCATTGAGTACCCACTGATCGTAAGCTTTGTGGCTTTCATGGGGAGCCACTCTTTGCAGATTTGGTTGGCGATTTTTCATACCATGGTATGTTGTCCGGAGATTGGAGTCCTTCTACTAGGATACTTGGGAAGTGACCGTTGATGAATTGTACCCGAACTTTTCCATGCCTGAGGGTAACTTTGTGGCCAATTCTGTCTGGTGAGCGCTTTGATATACCACTTCGGGTGAAGCACGAATTAGATAGCTTGTGCACTTTATAACTATGTGGTGATTGGATCTACTAAGAAGATTGTGTTCCTGATTTATATTAAATTAGAGGACTTTAATTTTGCACTTATTCAGTTTATTGGCATTTCAAGATTTAATTAATTGCACATGCACTATACTGTATTGTTTACACAGCCACTAATTTCTAAACCACTGGCAACAAAGGTGAGTACTAAGTGAAAATGTCCAAATTGGGCTCAATTAGCCATTTTCATTTTCCCATTTTCATGCAACTTGTTAGTGTTAAAAGGTCTCAGGAGTGAATGGGGAGCAGGTGTGTTAAATTTGGTGTTATCACTCTCACTCTCTCATACTGGTCACTGGAAGTTCAACATGGCACCTCATGGCAAAGAACTCTCTGAGGATCTGAAAAAATGAATTGTTGCTCTACATAAAGATGGCCTAGGCTATAAGAAGATTGCCAAGACCCTGAAACTGAGCTGCAGCATGGTGGCCAAGACCATACAGTGGTTTAACAGGAGAGGTTCCACTCAGAACAGGCCTCGCCATGGTAGACCAAAGAGGTTGAGTGCACGTGCTCAGCGTCATATCCAGAAGTTGTTTTTCGGAACTAGATGTGTGAGTGCTGCCAGCATTGCTGCAGAGGTTGAAGGGGTTGGGGGTCAGCCTGCCAGTGCTCAGACCACACTGCATTAAATTGGTCTGCATGGCTGTCGTCCCAGAAGGAAGCCTCTTCTAAAGATGATGCACAAGGAAGCCTGCAAACAGTTTGCTGAAGACAAGCAGACTAAGGAACTGGATTACTGGAACCGTGTCCTGTGGTCTGATGAGACCAAGACAAACTTATTTGGTTTAGATGATGTCAAGCATGTGTGGCAGCAACCAGGTGAGGATTACAAAGACAAGTGTGTCTTTCCTACAGTCAAGCATGGTGGTGGGAGTGTCATGGTCTGGGGCTGCATAAATGCTGCTGGTACTGGGAGCTACAGTTCATTGAGGGAACCATGAATGGCAACATGTACTGTGACATACTGAAGCAGAGCATGATCCCCTCCCTTCAGAGACTGGGCCGCAGGGCAGTATTCCAACATGATAACGACCCAAAACACACCTCCAACAGGACCACTGCCTTGCTAAAGAATCTGAGGGTAAAGGTGATTGACTGGCCTAAACCCTATTGAGCATCTGTTCGGAATTCTCAAATGGAATGTGGAGGAGCACAAGGTCTCCAACATCCACCAGCTCCATGATGTCGTCATGGAGGAGTGGAAGAGGACTCCAGTGGCAACCTGTGAAGCTCTGGTGAACTCCATGCCCAAGAGGGTTAAGGAAGTGCTGGAAAATAGTGGTGGCCACACAAAATATTGACACTTTGGATCCAATTTGGACATTTTCACTTAGGGGTGTACTTACTTGTGTTGCCAGTGGTTTAGACATTCATGGCTGTGTGTTGAGTTATTTTGAGGGGACAGCAAATTTACACTGTTATACAAGCTGTACGCTCACTACTTTACATTGTAGCAAAGTGTAATTTCTTCAGTGTTGTCACATGAAAAGATATAATAAAATATTTACAAAAATGTATGGGGTGTACTCACTTTTGTGAGATACTGTATATATATATAATATAAATTGAGTGAGGGGTCAACATAGTAAACCAAGAATCGTGTAGTCCAGCAAGTACCCATGGGTATACAACAAGTTACTTACTTCACACAAGGACAACAACGGTCTATTTGGCCTGTGTTACCCTGTTATATAGGTAGAATCATAATGAGGGGGGTAATCTAATAGGTCCAGGGTCTGGCGGGGCCCCCACCTCCCTCCCGTACCAAACAGAAGCACTCCCTGGCCTGGTAAGGAGGATAGCCATGATGCGGCATCCCCCATGCAGCCTCCCTGGCATCCCAGAAGGGGAGATCCCCCCGCCACTTCCGTCATTTCTGCCGCAATCCCTCATGCCGTCATTACGCGCCGTGCATGCTGCCAAGGGACTCGGGCATGTGCAGCGAGCCAACCAGATGCCCTTAAAGAGTGTGCTCCTTCCATCAGCCCAAGGGAGAAGGGCTGCCTTCGGAAGCACAGGAACCGAAGGATACAGTGGTGGTTTCAGTGTCTTTCAGCTGCTCACCCAAATTGTCACAATTTAGTCGGACAGGGCTGTATACATGCCAAGGCTTCTGCATTTTTAACTCAAGGTGATACTGTCAAACTCGCTCATTGAAATTATTTTATTATATTATTGGGACCACACTGCAACTGTGAGTAGAACGCTGAGCTTACAGTTGCAAGGTGGTCCAAAAATATAAAATGCCATTTGCCAATTTAAAAATATAAGTGGAAAAAAAAATAGATGGTAGATAAAGAGGTAAAAACTGCAGGTGGCTTTTCAGAGGGTGGTAAGAATTGCAGAGTATCTGAAAGAGCCCACTTTCCGCCAACAAATGTTGGATGACAGGCTAGTAAATTTTCGGTGGACAGCGGTTTGACGTAAAATTTTCATATGGTCAGTACACAAATCTGTCACACAAAAGTCGAAAGTACAACATGCATGCTCAGAATCAATGCTCACCAAACACGAAATTAGCAGAAGGGGCCCAAAAGGTGCTGCTCAAGAGCTGAAATTCCTTGTAGTATGTCACTACGTTCGTGTTTGTTGCACAACAATTGTGTACCATTAGTATGCAAGACAAGATCCTGGCACACGCCCTTTTGACAAAAATCAGATGCTCGGTTGGCCAACAATCGTACCGTGTGTACAAGGCTTTAGGGTGCCATTTAAGATGCACATAATGGGGATCATAATGATGTGTCTGTGTCCTAAATCTTTTTAAAATTAAAAGTGTTCAGAATGATGCAACTTTTTGCTTTGACAGCACAAATTCCCAAGTGATGATCAAGGCTCTCACTTCCCCCTGTTAGTCTTTGAAAGGATATGTTTAGGATAACACCAGCTTGTTTAAAACAAATAAGTCACCAAACGGAAAGTCCTAATAAAATCTGTCCATGTAAAGGGAAAAAAGGAATAGTTATCTCTCTTGCCACCCAATGCCATCTGTTTTAGATTTGATGCATTTTTTTTTTAGCATGGCTCATTTTCTGATATTTGCAGTGGTTCAGCTAAACATCACATTTTAATTCATTGTAAAAGTGCTCTGTTTTTCAGAATTGTGTTTAAAAGTTACAAAAATAGCTTTAAACAATGACATTTCAGCTGTCAGTGTGAAAACTTTCCAGGTTTGAAAGTGATCACTATACCTGGGAAAAACACAGTTGTTAATATTTGTTTAGAGCTCAAAGCTGCTGTTATCAGGTAAGTACGGCAGCTCTTTGAAAAATCTGAAGCTAAATTTCGTCCAATGAACGATCTGCCGATTTTCTGATTGTTAGTATGCTGCTTTTGACAGCTGATTATAAATTTTTGTTAGACAAAAACTGGATGTGCAGGCTCCAAAATGTTTGTCTAATGTGACCACAACGTCCGATTTTCTTTTCATTAGTACGGTTTTCTGCCAAAAAAAATCCGAAGAGCAAGACTAGGCATGCTCAGAAATGAAAGAACACATACAAAACAATTCAACACATTACGTCACTTCTGACGTTGAATTCTGTTGTCCGAAAATTTTCTGATAGTACCCTCTTCACTTTCGATTTGAGACTAGCATCCAACAAAAAAACTGATGAAAATTCGCCCAATAATCTGACTGTGTATACAAGGCTTAAGTTCACCTTTAAGAAAAAAATTAATAAATGCGCATATGCAAAAATGCGCAGGAAAAAAATGTGCGTTCTTTTTTTTCTGAGCATTGCCCTTAGGATCAGTAGGTCACAGGTGCAAAGTAAAGCCCCATACACTGTATAAGATTTTCTGCAGATTTTTGTCTTCAGATATACCAAAACCATATAATGTCAAATCTTAAAGCCTCATACACACGCTTTGATTTTCGGATGACAGAACGTCCAATTTTTGTGGCATGCTAGTCTCATGTCAAAAGTGAAGAGGTTACTAACAATAGGAGAATTTTCGTTTGATCAGAAGTGACGTAACGTGTTGAATAGTTTTGTATGTATTCTTTCATTTCTTTTCAAATATATTTAACAGTTAACAGGTAAATACAGAAAAGATAAGGCAGAAATCATATGTAGAGTTACTATAAACATGACTAGAGAAATTAATTAGCAATACGGATAGGAACTGTTGCACATACATATGTCATTCTGAAGGTCATTCTGAAGGTATAACTTGTCATTGAGCAGTATAGGTTCAGCATCCCCACAGGTGGTAGTTAATTGCAATTTCCCTATCACCCCTAATGGGATCATACTGTGATTGGGATATGCTAATGACCGGATACTGGTACCTTAATGCTTGGAGTTCCAAGAAATGTAATGTATCATGAAAATTAAATGTATGCTTAGTATATTAACTCAAAATTGGGGTAAACTTAAACAACTTAAACTGTAACAAAGGGGAGGTTAAGAAAATTATTGCTACCAACGTTTCAAAAAAGATGCCACTTTATTCAGGTGTAGGATACCAGTATAAAGTCATAGAGTAGTTAATGTTATGGTTTAAGGTCTTTAGCCGCCTTTGGGTGGAGGAACCAAGCTTGCCAAATTTGAGCACTTTAAGCTTTTTGAACGCCAGCAATTTTTCATATTGACACTGAATATTAACCCTTGAGATTACTTCTCTTATTGTGGGAAGGGTAGGAGTTCTCCATTTACTCGCTAGAACTGTTCTAGCTGCAAATAGGACATGGGCGATTATTGTTCTAACCCTATTAGGATAAGTATCTAGTCCTATATTCAAGAGGGCCAATGCTGGGGTCAGTGGTATATAATGTCCAGTGATTTTACTGATAAATATGGCTATTGTTTCCCAGAAGGGCTTTATGTGAGGGCAATTCCATAAAACATGGTAAATATTCCCTATTTGGTTACACATTCTCCAACATTTGTTCGTGGAGTCTTTAAATATTTTGGACAGCCTAAAGGGGTCATATACCATCTATGGAAGATTTTTTGGAAATGTTCCCAGTGTTTGACGCAAGAAGCCCAATTGTATAGATTTCAACCATTGCTGCAGAGAGAATTCTGTCTCCAGATCTTTTTCCCATTTAGGCATCAAGGTGGTATAAAAGAAAAAATTCCTCAGGTCTTTTTTTTTTGCTTTCCCTTAAAGGAATTCCCAAATAGTAGTGGGAATTTCTATGTATTCTTTACAGAAGGTGACAGAATGGAAGTGTCTAATTTGCATTGTCCTATACACATTGATAGGAAGATCGCTATGTTGTAGGTGTTTTATAAAATTTATACCCCTTTTATGACAATCTTTTGTGTAAAAGCCCTCAATAAGCCATTCATACATTTTGACTGGTAAGTCTAGTTTATTTACATTTCCATTGTGGGTTTTATGGGAGAATAGAGCTCTCCAGGCATTTAAAGTAGCTCCAATGGTGGGATGCTTCACCTTGGAGGCTACTAAACGGGAAGCTGCAAGTATCGCTAGGAAGTCCTGGTGGTTCAAAAACCTTTTCTCCATGTTGACCCATAGAGTGTCATCTGCCGGTGAGAACCAGTGTTTAACTTGGTCCAGTAAGGATGCTTTATAATATCCTAGCAGGTCCGGCAGGCCTATACCCCCATTCCTTTGCTTTAGTTGTAGAGAAGAAAGGGCAATTCTCAGATTTTTGCTTTGCCAAATGTAGTCCCTCAAAAGGGACATTTAGTGAAAATGGAGTTTGGAAGTTGGATAAGAAGTGATCTAAACATATAAAGTATCTTTGGGAGGACTTGCATTTTAAAGGCAGCTGTTCTGCCCACCCAAGAGAGTTGAGTTTTCCCCAGGCGTTTTAGATCTTCAGAGATAGTGGACAATAATGTGGGAAAATTAGCCTCATAAAATGAGCTAGCTGGATAAGAAAGTTGAATTCCAAGGCACTCGACAGGCCTCAGTATGATGTATTAGGTTGATCATCCTACTCGTACCATCTGGGTCCTGCCTCCTCTGCACAAATCCAACCTGTTCTGGTCCCAGAAGAAGAGGTGTTAGTTCTAAAAGTCTGTTCGCTAATATTTTAGAGTATATTTTTAAATCTGATTTTAAAAGCGATATGGGTCTAAAGTTTTGTGGGTGATTAGGTTCCTTTCCAGGCTTAGGGAGGGTCTCTAACATTTCCTTTGGAAAATGTGTCCTGATTATATAGTTTAGTCAAGTAGGAGCTTAAGATTGGGTTAGGTGTTTCATAATATTTTCGATGAGAGTCCATCTATTCCCATTGATTTACCTAAAGGGAGGGAGTTGATAACATTTAAAATTTCATGGTATTCTATAGGGCGATTTAGGTGGTACAGAGAAGTTTGATCCAATACTGGTAATTTCAGCTTTTTAAGGAATGCAGAGATTATCTCTGCAGTGGGTTGGGTGTGTCATTATCACCCTTGAGGTTGTACAGGGAAGCATAATAATCTCTAAATGTCTGAGCTATCTCTGAGGAGTCAAAGATTTTTTTGCCTGTTTTGTGGTGGTGAAGGTGGGTAATTCTTTCTCTAGCTTTTTTTTTGTTTAAGTTGTAAGGCCAATTTCTTCCCTGATTTATTATTTTGAGAGTAAGCGGCTAATTTGAGGCCTTTGATGAACTTATCATTTGCTGATATTAGAACAGATTTGATTACCTCTCTGAGGAATGTGAGTTGGGACAACAATGTGCTTTGGGGAGCCTTTTTATGTTGAGATTCCAGTAGGGCTAATTCAGCAAGTATGTTGGAAATCTGTAGATTTCTCTTTTTTCTATCTCTGGAGGACAGCTGTATCAATACCCCCCTAGCAAAAGCCTTGTGGGCACACCAGAGGTTGAACACACTGCTGGAGGACTCCGCATTAAAGAGAAAGAACTCCAGTTTTGTCCTCAACTCCACTGCATATTCTGGGTGTGACAATATAAAAGTATAATTTCTCCATAAAGGGATACCATTACCTGTGAGACTTTCTGAAATTTCCAGAGAGATGGGGGCATGGTCAGACCATGTAATATTGTAGATTTTTGCCCCCATTACCCTCTGGAGAAGAGATTTATCTGTAATAAAACAGTCAATTCTCGAGTAGGTATTATTGGGATTTGAGAAGAATGTATAGTCTCTCTCAGACATGTGTTGATATCGCCACGGGTCATGAAGATCTTCTTGTAGTAATAGTTCTTTGAGACCTGCTTTCTGCGCGGGGTTCCTAGAAGTGGTGTCAATTTCCGGGTCCATCGGTATATATTGAAGTCACCGCAGAGTAGCAATTGGCCTCTTTGGATGGACCTTGCCTTAGCCAAAGTTCTTCTTATGAACCTTATTTTATGTCTGTTGGGAGCGTAGATATTTACTAAAGTGTAAAGGGTTCCATTTAAGTTTGCAACTAGGATGACATATCTACCTTCTTCATCCACTAACGAGGTGTGCAGCGTAAAGGATATTGAGTCCCTTATGGTTATCATTAACCCCCTTTTTTTTATAATTGGCTTGGTAGAGATGAGGAAAGTGTTGCAATTGGGAGGTTTTGTAGCTAAAAAGTGAGACTCCTGCACACATAGCACATCACATTGGTCATGTTCTGCTTCCTTCCATAGTGCCCTTCTCTTGTAAGGGCTATTGAGACCTTTAGTGTTTATTGATAAGAACTTAAGTACCATCTAAATCACTTGACTTGCTGATGAATGAGTTGTCTTCAAAGATGACATGCTGTTGGGGGATAGCAAAGTAAACGTGGTAGCACGAACAACAAAAAAATATATAGAAAAGGGGAAAAACAGGGTACTTGCAGTGTTGCAGTTCCATTCTAGCTGATGAGAGAGAACTGTTAGGGTACAGGTAAATCCTGTACACATATCCAACGGGGATTACAAAGGTCCACCGGACAGGATCTTAGTATACAATCTGATGTTATTCTTTATACCAGCAGAGCCATATCTTGGTAAAGCTTAGGGGCTGGAATTTAATACTGAGCTGAATAGATCAGGTGTTCATCTATGGGTCTGTGATATCCTCTTCATCAGGCGGGAGAAGACCCCAAGATTTCATTAAATCCAGACCTTCATCAAGAGTCATCACAATCAATGTTTTGTTGTTTCTTTCAACGGACAACTTAGTAGGAAACTTCCATTTATACAAATATTGTTGTTTCTCAGGATCTTAGTAATGATGATGAGGTTTTTGTGGGCTTGTATGGTTGCGTGTGATAGACCTATAAACAGTGAGATTCATGAATATTGTTCAGGTAAGGAGTTGCGTTTGCAGGAGAGGTGCATAAGCTGGTCCTTAATATGGAAATAGTGGATCCTAGCTATCACATCTCTTGGCACACGCTCTGGCAGATAAGATGGTTTGGGAAGGCAGTGAGCCCTGCCAATCGTCAATTCATGGGGTTTTGTCACTGGCAGCAATTCCGCTATCATTTTTTGCAGATATGGACCGAGTTCTGCCGGGGAGACCATTTCAGGAACACCTCTAAATTCCACATTGTTTTGGTGGGAACGGTCCTCCATGTCCGCCATTTTGATTTTCATGTTGCAGATTTCTTCTGCTAGGTTATCATGGGCGTCAACAACTTCATTATGTGCAAGTGGCTGCTATTTCTCTTTTTGTTTGTTTCATGAAGATTGACATATCTTGCTGCAATGCTCCACACAGTGTGATGTGTAGGGATGAACTTCGAGTTCGAGTCGAACTCATGTTCGACTCGAACATCAGCTGTTCGCAAGTTCTCCGAGCAGCGAACAATTTGGGGTGTTCGCGGCAAATTTGAATGCCGCGGAACACCCTTTAAAAGTCTATGGGAGAAATCAAAAGTGCTAATTTTAAAGGCTTATATGCAAGTTATTGTCCTAAAAAGTGTTTGGGGACCTGGGTCCTGCCCCAGGGGACATGGATCAATGCAAAAAAAACTTTTAAAAACGGACGTTTTTTCAGGAGCAGTGATTTTAATAATGCTTAAAGTCAAACAATAAAAGCGTAATATTCCTTTAAATTTCATAGCTGGGGGGTGTCTATAGTATGCCTGTAAAGGGGCACATGTTTCCGGTGTTTAGAACAGTCTGACAGCAAAATGACATTTCAAAGAAAAAAGTCATTTAAAACTACTTGCGGCTATTGCATTGCCAGTCCGACAATACACATAAAAGTTCATTGATAAAAACGGCATGGGAATTCCCCACAGGGGAACCCCGAACCAAAATTAAAAAAAAAAAAATGACGTGGGGGTCCCCTTAAATTCCATACCAGGCCCTTCAGGTCTGGTATGGATATTAAGGGGAACCCCGGCCAAAATTTTTTTTAAAAATGATGTGGGGGTCCCCCTAAATTCCATACCAGACCCCTCAGGTCTGGTATGGATTTTAAGGGGAACCCCGCGCCAAAATTAAAAAAAATGGCGTGGGGTCCCCCCAAAAATCCATACCAGACCCTTATCCGAGCACGCAACCTAGCAGGCTGCAGGAAAAGAGGGGGGGACGAGAGAGCGCCCCCCTTCCTGAACCGTACCAGGCCACATGCCCTCAACATTGGGAGGGTGCTTTGGGGTAGCCCCCCAAAACACCTTGTCCCCATGTTGATGAGGACAAGGGCCTCATCCCCACAACCCTGGCCAGTGTTTGTGGGGGTCTGTGGGCGGGGGGCTTATCGGAATCTGGAAGTCCCCTTTAACAAGGGAACCCCCAGATCCCACCCCCCTGTGTGAAATGGTAAGGGGGTACAAGTGTACCCCTACCATTTCACAAAAAAACTGTCAAAAATGGTAAAAATGACAAGAGACAGTTTTTGATAATTCCTTTATTTAAATGCTTCTTCTTTCTTCTATCTTCCTTCATCTTCTTCTTCTGGCTCTTCTGGTTCTTCCTCCGGTGTTCTCGTCCAGCATCTCCTCTGCGGCGTCTTCTATCTTCTTCTCCTCGGGCCGCTCCGCACCCATGGCATGGGGGGAGGCTCCCGCTCTTCTCTTCATCTTCTTCTCTTCTTCATCTTCTTCTTCATCTTCTTCTCTTCTTCTCTTCTTCATCTTCTTCTCCGGGCCGCTCCGCATCCATGCTGGCAAGGTGGGAGGCTCCCGCTGTGTGACGCGTCTCCTCTTCTATCGGTTCTTAAATAACGGGGGGCGGGGCCACCCGGTGACCCCGCGCCCTCTGACGCACGGGACATGAAGGGACTTCCCTGTGGCATTCCCCGTGATGTCACAGGGAAGTCCCGTCAAGTCACCGTGCGTCATTTAAGAACCGTCCGTTATTTAAGAACCGTCAGCAGAGGAGACGCGTCACACAGCGGGAGCCTCCCTCCATGCCAGCATGGGTGCGGAGCGGCCCGGAGAAGAAGATGAAGAAGAGAAGAAGAGAAGAAGATGATGAAGAGAAGAAGATGAAGAGAAGAGCGGGAGCCTCCCCCCATGCCATGGGTGCGGAGCGGCCCGAGGAGAGGAAGATAGAAGACGCCGCGGAGGAGATGCTGGACGAGAACACCAGAGGAAGAACCAGAAGAGCCAGAAGAAGAAGAAGAAGATGAAGGAAGATAGAAGAAAGAAGAAGCATTTAAATTAGGGGTCTCAAACTGGCGGCCCTCCAGCTGTTGTGAAACTACAAGTCCCATGAGGCATTGCAAGTCTGACAGTTACTAACATGACTCCCACAGGCAGAGGCATGATGGGACTTGTAGTTTCGCAACAGCTGGAGGGCCACCAGTTTGAGACCCCTGATTTAAATAAAGGAATTGTCAAAAATTGTCTCTTGTCATTTTTAACATATTTGACAGTTTTTTAGTGAAATGGTAGGGGTACTTTTGTACCCCCTTACCATTTCACACAGGGGTGGGGCCGGGATCTGGGGGTCCCCTTGTTAAAGGGGGCTTCCAGATTCCGATAAGCCTCCCGCCCGCAGACCCCCACAACCACCGGCCAGGATTGTGGGGATGAGGCCCTTGTCCTCATCAACATGGGGACAAGGTGTTTTGGGGGCTACCCCAAAGCACCCTCCCAATGTTGAGGGCATGTGGCCTGGTACGGTTCAGGAGGGGGGGCGCTCTCTCATCCCCCCTCTTTTCCTGTGGCCTGCCAGGTTGCGTGCTCGGATAAGGGTCTGGTATGGATGATTGGGGGGACCCCACGCCGTTTTTTTTTTTTTTTGGCGCGGGGTTCCCCTTAAAATCCATACCAGACCTGAAGGGTCTGGTATGGAATTTAGGGGGACCCCCACGTCATTTTTTTTTTTATTTTGGCCGGGGTTCCCCTTAATATCGATACCAGTCCTGAAGGGCCTGGTATGAAATTTAGGGGGACCCCCACGTCATTTTTTTTTTTAATTTTGGTTCAGGGTTCCCCTGTGGGGAATTCCCATGCCGTTTTTATCAATGAACTTTTATGTGTATTGTCGGACAGGCAATGCAATAGCCGCGAGTAGTTTTAAATGACTTTTTTTCTTTGAAATGTCATTTTGCTGTCAGACTGTTCTAAACACGGGAAACATGCGCCCCTTTACAGGCATACTATAGACACCCCCCAGCTATGAAATTTAAAGGGATATTACACTTTTATTGTTTGACTTTAAGCATTATTAAAATCACTGCTCCTGAAAAAACGGACATTTTTAAAACTTTTTTTGCATTGATCCATGTCCCCTGGGGCAGGACCCAGGTCCCCAAACACTTTTTATGACAATAACTTGCAAATAAGCCTTTAAAATTAGCACTTTTGATTATTCATGTTCGTGTCCAATAGACTTTTACGGTGTTCGCGTGTTCAAACAAATTTTTTTCCTGTTTGCATGTTCTGGTGCGAACCGAACAGGGGGGTGTTCGGCTCATCCCTAGTGATGAGCATATCCTTAAGAGCAGAGTCTAATATGGGCTGGCCTACTGTGGGGAAAGCATTCAGCTTCTCACTGAAGCCATTCGTGTCAGTGAGATTGTCAGTATCAAGGGAAGAATCACTCACTGTGTCTACGTCGGCTGTTAGTTTCCTCCTCTGTTTTACTGGGCTATTAAATGTAGAAGGAGGGGAGCGATTTCCGCTGTCCAAGGCTGTGAACTCGGGGTGTGTGGAGAGTTCTGTGTGGGCACCGCCGCTCCTGTTCTCCTCTGTGAGAATCCAGCGATACCCGCGCCATCTTGTGAGGTCCGTGACTCTGTTACGCTGTAAAAATCGGTGAGTCTGCGGGGCCCCTCTTGGGTTTTCCTCTTCCCCCTCATGCCGCTGCCTCCTCTCTGGCTCTGCATCTTGTGACACGTGAAGTTTTGGGGCATTTAAGTGCGCTGTGTGTCGCTCGTCAGATCCTGTGGAGCCGGAGCTAGATCACAAAGCGTCCATCTCATCCGGCTGCCGGCCACGCCCCTCCATATTCTTTTATTTCTGAGCATGCGTAGTATTGATCTTATGATTTTTTTCGTACGATGAAACGAAAATCAGACGTTGAGTTCACATCTGAAAAAAAAGTTATAGTCTGAACATCCAGCTTTTGTCTGGCGAAAAAGTGAAATTGGCTGTTGAAAGCACCGTACTAATGGTAGGATTTGCGGACAATCGTTCGTCGTAACACAATTGACATTCAAAAATCAAAGCAGTACTGGCCTTTAGAGTTTCAATTTGTATGCAATCAGGCAGGCCCTTGCACTACATGGTTTTGGTAAATCTGAAGGCAAAAATCTGCAGAAAATCTGATAGTGTGTATGGGGTGTGTATCTGAAGACTGCAGATTTTTGTCTTCAGATTTACCAAAACCATTTAGTGCAAGGGCCTGCCTGATTGCATACAAATTGAAACTCTAAGGCCGGGTTCACAGTGGAACAGACTGCAGATTGCACAGGAGTGCTGTGCGTCCCTGTGCCCTCTGAATCAGGGCCGAATCTATGCCTGAATTCGGCCCTGAATGGAGCCAAAGATGCACAGCATTACTGTGCAGTGCGTTCTGCAGCCGCAATGGAGATATGTGAACCGGCTCCATAGGGAGCCAATCACATTCTCCTGCTATGCGAATTGAATGCAGGGAAACCCTCATCCAATTCATGATAGGTGTGAACCCAGCCTAAAGCCTTGTACACGCGATCCGATTGTTGGCAGGGGATTATGTGATGACAGACTGTTGTCCAAAAATCCAACCATTAGTATGCTCCTTCAGACAATTGTTGTCCAACTTTCGGCCAACAAAGTTGGATGGCAGGATGGCAGGCTAGTCAATTTTCAGTGGACAACGGTCTGTTGTCAGATTTTCATATCGTCTGTACACAAGTCCGTCACACAAAAGTCCAAAGTACAAACACACATGCTCGGAATCAATCCTCACCAAACACATTAGCAGAAGATGCCCAAAGGATGGCACTCAAGAGCTAAAATTCCATGTAGTACGTCACTACGTTCGTGTTTGTTGGCCAACAATTGTGTGCCGTTAGTATGCGAGACAAGATCCAGGCACACACCCCTTTGACAAAAGTCTGTCTCTCTGCTGGCCAACAATCTGATCGTTTGTACGAGGCTTAAGACCCCATACATATTAGATTTTCTGCAGATTTTTGTCTTCAGGTTTACCAGGAACATATAACATGAGGTCAAACCTTAAGAGTTTTTTAATTTGCATGCAATCAAGCAGGCCCTTGCACTACATGGTTTTGTTAAATCTGAAGACAAAAATCTGCAAAAAATCCAATAGTGTGTATGGGATCTAAAGCCTTGTATACACGGTTCGATTGTCATACTACTTTTTTTTGTCAAAAAGTTTTTGTCAGAAGCACATGTGCCTTGTATACTAACTATCCGCAAATTGTCATTCGACAAACACGTACTACGAGAGTATAAAGAAGAAGTTCATTTCTCGAGCACCACCCTTTGGGCCCCTTCTGCTAATTTTGTGTTCATAGAAGTTTGGTGAGTATTGATTCGCAATTTTCTGATCGTACAAAACAAATGCCTTTTAAAATACGTTTGGCATAATTACATCAGTATCACCAGCAAAGCAGCTTAATTATTATCCCATTAAAGAAGATGAGAATGTGCACTGAATTTCGGCATTTCATCAATTGCCGCATCACAAATGTTAAATCTAGATTATGAACGCTAGTTTACAAGACCAAACTCTTCCTGGTCGTTCCTTGATTCTGATCATGTGTGTTTGTACCTTCAACTTTTGTGTGACTATTTCTGTACTGACCATCCGAAATCAGACGTTGAGTTCAATCTGAGAAAGATTTTTTAGCCTGCACATCCAGATTCTGTCTGCCAAAAAAGTCAAATCGGCTGCCTAAAGCACCGTACTAACGATCCGAAAATCTGCAGACAGCTCGTCTTACGAATTTTCCCTTCTGATTTTCGTATCGGGTATACGAGGCCTAATGCCGTGTACACACGGGCTGACTTTTCCGCATCAAAGGTCCAACAGTCTTTCCAACGGACTTTCGACTGACTTTTGACGGACTTCTGATGGACTTTCGAACGAAGGGACTTGCCTACACACGATCACACCAAAGTCCAACGAATTCATACGTGATGACGTACAACCAGACTAAAATAAGGAAATTGATAGCCAGTAGCCAATAGCTGCCCTAGCGTCTTCGTCCATCGGACTGGCATACAGATGAGCAGAATTTTGACCTGACTCGAGTCAGTCGGAAAGATTTAAAAAAATGTTCCAAATCTTAAGTTCGTCTGATTTTCGACCGAAAAAGTCCACTGCAGGTCCGATGAAGCCCACACATGGTCGGATTGTCCGACTAACCAGTCTGGTCGAAAAGTCCGCCCATGTGTACATGGCATTAGTCTCCTGCAGATACTTCCTCCAGCTTGCCTGGCCATACCTCCATACTGACAGACAATTAGAAAGCTGAAGGAAGTATCAATGAACTACAAGGGCGCTCACCAGTGCCCTTGCAGAAATTGAGAACTACAAGCCATTTGCCGCAGTGGTAGATAGGACTTTTAGTTCATTCATTCACTGATTGCTGTAAATTAATGACAAAAAAATACCTACTAGAATAATTTAATGCACATTGCAACCTGAATACCCACCTTAATTTACCTTCCTCAATGACTCCAATGTAAATCACCGAAATGTCCAAATTTTTGCCAAAATTTCAGTAAAGAGGAAATGGTCAATTTTGTCCCCTCTTAGTTACATAGTTGGTGAGGTTGCAAAAAGACACCACACCAAAAGTCCATCACATCCAACCTGTCTGTGTGCGTTTATGTTAATAGTACATTGTGTAACCCTGTATGTTGTAGTTGTTTAGGTGCCAATGTATTCGTTTTTTTAATTATTGATGCTCACCGCTAAAACCACTGCTTGTGGAAGAGAATTCCACAACCTTACCGCTCTTACAATAAAGAACCCTCTACGCAGTTTAAGGTTAAAGGGCTTAACTTCTAATTTTAGTGAATGGCCACATGTCTTATTAAATTCCCTTGCATGGAAAAGTTTTATTCCTATTGTGGGGTCACCAGTATGGTATTTGTACTTCAAAATCATATTCCCTCTCAAGCGTCTCTTCTCCAGAGAGAATAAGTTCAATGCATGCAGTCTTTTCCCATAGCTGAGATCCTCTAGTCCCTTTATTAGCTTTGTAGCCCTTCTCTGTGCCATCTCCAGCTCCCGCACATCCCTGCTGAGGACTGGTGCCCAGATAGCATACTTCAGGTGCAGCCGGACCAGAATCTTGTAGAGTGGAAGAATTATCATTTTATCTCTGGAGTTAATCCTCTTTTTAAAGCATGCCAATATTCTGTTGGCTTTGCTTGCAGAAGCCTGGCGTTGCATGCCTTTGCTGAGCCTGTCATCTACTAAGACCCCCAGGTCCTTTTCCATCCTAGATTCCCCAAAAGGTTTTCCCCCTAGTGAGTAACTTGCATTCACATTTTGCCACCCATATGCATTTTTTTACAGTTTTCAAAATGAAACCTCATTTGCCATGTAGTTGCTCACCCCATTCATTTGTTTAGAACTTCTTGCAAGGAAGGTTTCCACATCCTGCGTAGAAATTATTGCCGAGCTTAGCTTAGTATTGTCCACAAATACTGAGATTGAGCTGTTTATCCCATCCTCCAGATCTTTTATGAATAAATTAAATAGGATTGGTCCCAGGACAGAACCCTGGGGGATCCTGTTTTCCACACCAGACCATTCCGAGTAATCCCCATTTATTGTTAGTATAGTGAACATTCAGGACTAACTAAATACATTTTTGTACTATAGTTGAACTTAAAGTTGTTGCAAATCCTTACATAAACCCACTGAAGTGACCTGCCTCAGGTTATACATAGAGATGAAACAAATCCTCCTACTTAAGTTGTATCTGTTTAACTGCAGCTATACATTATCCACAGCCATTCAAAGTATACAGTTTACATAGCATGTCTAATTGTCAGAGGGCAGGGGGCAGGGGATGTGACACACAGCACAGCATTGAGCAGGAAGCTGAGTATATTCTGAGACCTGAGTTGTAATCCCTCTACACCGTCTCATAGGGAATCATGCACCGCTGAGGCTGTAAATCACAGGTTGTGTGCTGGAGCTCACCTCCCTCAAACCCCTCAATCCCATGGAGTCGGCATAACCATTTAGAAGTGACATAACTAACATGCAGTTAGCAGAGGAAAGACAAAAGCCAGAAATCATACTAAGTTCTTAACATTAAGTGCACACTATAGAAGGATATGCTTTGTTCCTTTTTATTTCAGAGGTTTACAGCCACTTAAAAGTAGAACCAAAGGCAAAACTTTTTTCATTGTGGGTAGAGTAAGGGAGGAATATAACTCTTGTCAGTTTTTTGCCATTTTTGTCACATTTGGGGAGATGTCCCTTCACTTTCTACCCCATAGTCAAAACAGGAGGTGAGAGACAATCCCTCCAAAGTGAAGGAATCCCTGGTTGTCATCAAAGCTAGTGTTTTCATTGGACGATTTCCCCTCTATTACTGTTCTGGGGACAACTAAAAATTTGGGATTTTCTTTTATTTTGATTATAATGGTAAACATGAAAAATAGAAAAAGAGGCAAAAACAGCAATTTTAATCCATCTACACGCTATCAAAAACTAAAAAAGCCTTGCCTTTACTTATTCTTTAAGCCAAAATGATTTTTTACAATAAATGTGGGGAAAGTCTGGAGCCTCATACTTTTATGGATGACTGTGTCCTTGTTAGGGACTGAAAGTGGTCTCTGAGACAGGATGTGAGACAAAATCTGCACAATGTGGACGCAGACAATGCTTAGTAGTAACATCAAAGTTAAAACCCTTCCCTGTTGTATTATAGTTGTTTGTACTCTCAGTAAAAAAATATGATGGTTCAATTCTATTTAATTGACTTCCATTAGTTGGACAGAAAGTAAGGGGACATCTTCTTAACAAGGAAACAGACATCAATAAGAATGTTAAAGCCTAAGTGAACCTTCAGTTTAAATCTCCTAAATATATTGAAGGCACATCAAAACAGAAGGTATTCTATGAAAAAAAACACATTGTAATGCCCTGGACACACAATAGGATTTTCCGATGGAAAATGTGTGATAGGACCTTGTTGTCGGAAATTCCGACCATGTGTAGGTCCAATAAGACATTTTCCATAGGAATTTCTGACACACAAAGATTGAGAGTTTGCTATAAAATTTTTCGACAACAAAATCCGTTGTCGGAAATTCCGATCGTGTGTACACAAATCCGACCCACAAAGTGCCACGCATGCTCAGAATAAATTAAGAGACGAAAGCTATCGGCTACTGCCCCGTTTATAGTCCCGACGTACGTGTTTTACGTCACCGCGTTCAGAACGATCTGATTTTCTGACAACTTTGTGTGACCGTGTGTATGCAAGACAAGTTTGAGCCAACATCCGTTGGAAAAAATCCATGGATTTTGTTGTCGGAATTTCCGATCAATGTCTGACCGTGTGTACAGGGCATAAGACAAAAGTAGAAAATTCTGCTAGCCATCTGCAGAGTGGGACCCTTGCTCTCTGTGGGAAACAGTGATCTCTTTGCAGAAGTCTGACATATTCCCTACTGAGTCAAAACGATAGCTCTGCAATCAGCAAAGCTCATGCTCCCCCCATTTGGTGGGCTCTTGTTCAGAGCCAGCAAGGAGTATGGCAGATCTCTGAAAAGAGATCACTGCTTGCCTGCTTAGAGCAAGGGTCCCACTCTGCATCATTCATAGGACACAGAACAGGCCTTTCTACTCCACTTTTCTTGAAAAAAGTCCCCTCTGGGTGATCTCTGTACATTGCAGAGATTTTAACAAACTTTGTTGCAGATTATTACCTTTTGTTATACTGAAGAAATAGCTGTGTGTTTCTCTGTGTCCATGTGCAAAGTGAATGTGAATAGGAGTCATTTTATAATTGGCAATCAGCTGCTGCACCTGAAGGGCTCTAATGAGGAAAGTGGCAAGGTCTGCATCTCTTTAGCCATGATCCTCTTAGGGAGTAATTCACTAAAAATTACATTTTTTGTTGGAAGAGATGCCCACAATCTGACTTACATCTTAGTGTACACTTCAGGGAAAATCAGTGAGCCAATCACAGAAGCAGGAAATTACATTTCTGGGGGAGTTCTGTACACAGAAGTGGGTACAGAACGCCTCCAGGTAGCCATATTATAATTTACAGAAAATTACAGTGCTGCAGATGAAAATGAAAAGTCATTTTTAATAACATTTGTGACTGGAGTCACTTTGGACAGGGTGCTGGTGGAACACAGCTTACCTTGGAGAGCACTGGAAGCTCCTTGTCCAGCTCGTTGGCTCCTCCTATGTGTAATTCACCCTGTGTCTATTAGGCTCAGCATTTCCTTTTGACACTGTTGTCCTGAATTCTGTGTGTCTGGTTTGTGCTGAATGAATGAATGGGCTTTTTTCACTTTGGGTAGTAATATTCCTGAACAATATCCCTCAAGGAATATATGAAGATAAATTTCACCTTTCTAACTGCTGGACTATTGCAAGAGCTTGAGCTCATAAACTGTTGTAGTCTTTTTACTAGATTGTTTGAAGTGTGACTGCTGTCCCATGTTCCTGTCAGGGTACCACTGGCGCCAGACCTGGGCGTTTGCATGCGCCTATGCGCCGGCGTGCCCCGGTACGAACCTTGCAGCAAGTTCCTGTTGTTTCCAGGCATCAGCGCGGCACTTGGGCGCACGCGGGTACGCGGCGCTTGTGCGCGCGCGAGTGTGCACATGCGCGCGTACGGGCGCTTGTTCAAGCCAGTTTGGTGCCAAAGTGCACATAAAAGTTCCCCTGTGCCTCTGGCACATTGCTGCTTCATCTCAGCTCTGTGATTCCTGTAAATCTGCACCTGATTGATCGTTACCTATCTGACCCGGCTTGTCTGACCATCCGTCCCGCTCCCATCCGACCCGGCCTGCCTGACTACTCTACTGTTGCTGCCTGATACTGTTGCCGACCTCTGCCTGCCTACGGACTCTGCCTGCTGTTTTTTGCCTGTCTCATCTCCCTGCTGACCCGGACCGTCTGACCCTGCTTGTGCCTGCTGTTGTTCTTGCTGTTTCACCTTCAGCTTCAGCTCCAGTGATCTCTGCACCTCCAGCTTGCTGCCTCCAGTCTCCACCAGATCTGCAGTCCAGCCATCCCTGTGGGATCTCTCACCACTTCAGCATCAGAGACTCTGCTCAACAGGCACTCCTACCCCACTGTGCTCAGGAGACCACTGTCCCCACTCCAGTGGCTCCTGAACCAGTGTTGTATGAGAGGTCTTCTCCTACAAGTCAGGCTCTACTACCAGGTACCTAACAGTACGAAGCAGCCATGACTGAGCCTGCAGGAGATACCTCTCCAATGAAGGAGATATGCACGAACCTGGTGACCCTCACTCAAGCAGTGCAATCCCTTCAGGATAACTATAACAGACTGGAAGGACAAGTTCAGAATCTTGCAGGGTCTAACCCTTCAGCCTCCTCTTCAGCTGCAGCTCCAACACAGACTGTTCCAGCTCCTTCAGTTGTGATGCTTCCGCCTGAACCACGGGTCCCTATTCCTGAAAGATTCTCCGGAGACCGGGCTAAGTTTCGGGCCTTCCGCAATGCCTGCCAGCTTTTCTTTGCCCAACAGCCCCGAACCTTTTCACTGGAAGTCATCAAGGTGGGATTTGTAATTTCCCTCCTACAAGGGGAACCACAGACCTGGGCCCACCGTTTACTTGAAGGGGACTCAGCTCAACCCAATCCTTATCTGCTTTCTTTGAAGCCATGGCACAATTATATGAGGATCCTCAACAGACTGCCACAGCCGAATCAGCTCTGTTCGCGCTCCAGCAAGGCCGCAGACCCGCTGAGGACTATGTTACTAACTTCAGGCGTTGTAGTGCGGACACACAGTGGAATGACGCGGCTCTGCGCCACCAGTTCCGCATTGGCCTGTCCGAAGGTCTAAAAGATGAACTTGCTCGAGTGGGTATTCCAAGTACCCTTGAGGCCTTGATCTCCTTAACCATTCAGATCGATTGTCGCCTCCGAGAACGTCGATCTGAACGATCAGTTAAACAGAACCGCCTGACCTGGATGACAGCACGAGCTCCGGTTCCTGCAGCACGCTACCTACCCTCACCCAGTCTGAATCCTGCCAATGTCACACCTGACACCTCTGAACCAATGCAGTTAGGTCTGATGCGACCTGCTCTGTCTTCCGAAGAACGTGCCCGACGTCTGCAACTTAACCTGTGTCTTTACTGTGGAGGAACCGGTCACTATGTCCATAATTGCCCAGTTAAAATAAGTAAGTGTCCATCTCCTGTACATACCAGTCTTTCTGCTTTATCTACGAATTCTACCCACCTTGCCATTCCTTTCTCGTTACAGCTCCAAGAAAAGATACTCCTAGTCAACGCCATTATTGACTCCGGAGCATGCAGCTGCTTTATTGACTTAACTTTTGCCAACCAACACAACATCCCTTTACGGACTAAAGCCCATGGACTCTCTGTCTTCCTAGCCGATGGCTCCCGCATCAGATCCGGACAGGTGACGCAGGAGACCCTGCCACTATCCACTACGATTTACTCTCAACACAAGGAACTGCTGATCCTTGATGCCATCACCTCTCCTATGTTTCCCATTATCCTGGGCATTCCCTGGCTGCAGGACCACAATCCACACATCCATTGGGCTTCCGGAGAAGTAAAATTCCTGTCATCTTACTGCCAAAAACACTGTTTGACGGAAGATTCGGATTCCTCAGCCACTCTGCTATGTTTGGACTCCGACCAGAAAAATTGTCAGGTCATTCCTAAACAATATCATGATTACATTTTTGTTTTTAGTAAAAAGGGGGCAGATTCTCTTCCACCTCATCGTCCCTACAATTGCCCCATCGAGTTGCTGCCAGGATCCGAAATTCCCCTTCAGACGCATCTTTCCCCTATCTGAGAAGGAACAAGAAGTTTTAAAAACATATATAGATGAAAACCTGGCCAAAGGATTCATTCGCCATTCTACCTCCCCAGCGGGTGCAGGAATATTCTTTGTTGCTAAAAAAGACAAGTCTCTCCGCCCATGTATAGACTACAGAGAACTAAATAAAATCACGGTCAAAAATCGGTATCCCCTACCCTTGATACCCGAACTATTCCAGAAATTAAGGACTGCCGTCATTTTTACCAAGCTTGATCTAAGAGGGGCCTACAATCTGATCCGCATTCGGGCTGGGCATGAGTGAAAAACAGCCTTTCGGACCCAATTCGGGCATTATGAATATTTAGTTATGCCTTTTGGACTCTGCAATGCCCCTGCGACCTTCCAACACCTAATTAATGATGTTCTTAGAGACTTCCTAGATGTGTTTGTGATCGCATATCTGGACGATATCTTGATCTTTTCAGAATCCCTGGATCTTCATCGAGAACATGTTTGCCGGGTGTTGGGTCATCTCTGCTTACACAGACTTTATGCAAAAGCGGAGAAATGTGAGTTTGAACAACAGAGCATTCAATTCTTGGGCTTGATAATCTCCTCAACTGGCATCAGGATGGACCCGCAGAAGGTTTCCGCTGTTCTGGACTGGCCGGTACCCCTGGACAAAAAGGGGGTTTAACGATTTATCGGGTTCGCAAACTTTTACAGGAAGTTTATCAGGGGTTTTTCTGCAATAATCGCACCTATCACGCAGTTGACCAAACAGAATACCCGTTTTTCCTGGAATCACCTTGCCCAAGATGCTTTCGAGAACCTCAAGAGGCTATTCACCTCAGCACCTATCCTCAGTCATCCTGAACCATCCTTGCCATTCATTTTAGAAGTGGACGCTTCAGAGATAGAGGAGTGGAGGTACCTGTTGGAGGGGGCTGTGCATCCAGTACTAATTTACACTGACCATAAAAATCTGGAGTATTTGCGATCTGCTAAAAGACTGAAACCTCGACAAGCCCGCTGGGCCCTGTTCTTCTCATGCTTTTCCTTCCACATTACTTATCGGCCAGGCTCAAGAAATGTCAAACCAGACGCATTATCACGAATGCATGATAACCCAAAGGACTTATCTGCTCCTGACACCATCTTACCTGCAAACAATTTCCTACTCATACAAACAGATCTTCTCTCTCAGATTAAGGAAGCATCCTCTGAATCAGCCAGACCCACAGGGATTACCTTAAGTAACAAAGACGGATTGTTCTGGAGAGGGAGCCAAATTTTTGTCCCTGAGGAAGTTCGGGTCAAGGTCTTGTTGCTCCTTCATGATCACCCACTGGCAGGTCAGTTTGGGGTTCGTAAGACCCTGGAATTGGTGCAGCGTACTTTCTGATGGCCCATTTCCTTCCATTAAGAGGAACTCCATCGGCTATTGAAACGGCTCATATCTTTATCAAAGAAATCATCAGACTTCACGGAATCCCTGTAAACATAACCTGTGATAGAGGGGTACAATTCACCTCAGGTTTCTGGAGAGCCCTGTGTGAGACTTTAAAGATCAAACTGGCCTTGTCTTCGGCCTATCACCCCCAGACCAATAGACAGACGGAGAGGACCAATCAGACCCTCGAGCAGTACATCAGATGTTTTACTTCCTTCTCACAGGATGATTGGGTATCCCTGCTGCCCTTGGCAGAATTTGCCTACAACAATGCCAAACATTCAGCCACCAGTCAATCCCCGTTTTTCGCTAATTATGGCTTTCATCTAACCTTTTTACCCAATTTTCTTCCAGAGTCTCCAGTCCCGGCAGTACAGAGTACGGTAGATTTCATCAGTCACAACAACCAGATGTTGCAGGAAGCGGTATCCAAGGCTCAGGCGGACAGCAAGAGAATCTTCGATGGGAGAGGGGAATTGAAGTTACAGCTTGGTGACCAGGTATGGCTTTCTACAAGTAATATCAAACTAGCATGGCCTTCTAAGAAGTTGGCACCTAGATTTATGGGACCTTTTCCGGTTAAAAGGAATATCAATGAAGTTTCTTACGAATTGACTTTGCCTGACTCTCTTAAGATACACCCAGTGTTCCATGTGTCATTGCTTAAACCTGCTGTACCTGATCCCTTCCCTGGTAGAGGAACTAGACCTCCTGAACCTGTTATGATTGATGGCAGCGAGGAATTTGAGGTTGAGGCTATCCTTGGTGGCAGGAAAAGACAAGGGCAGGTCCAATTCCTAATCAAATGGAAGGGCTACGGTCCAGAAAATAATTCATGGGAACCAGATAGTAATGTGCATGCTAGGCAGTTAGTTCGCACCTATTTTTCTACCCACCCTGAGAAAAAAAGGCTTTTGGGCACCCAGGGGTTGCCCCTTGGGGGGGGCAATGTCAGGGTACCACTGGAGCCAGACCTGGGCGTTTGCATGCGCCTATGCGCCGGCGCGCCCCGGTATGAACCTTGCAGTAAGTTCCTGTTGTTTCCAGGCATCAGTGCGGCGCTCGGGCGCACGCGGGTACGCAGCGCTTGTGCACGCGCGCGTGTGCACGTGCGCGCGTATGGGCGCGCGCGCGTTCGCGTTAGTGCCGGTTTGGTGCCAAAGTGCACATAAAAGTTCCCCCAAGCCTCTGGCACATTGCTGCTTCATCTCAGCTCTGTGATTCCTGTAAATCTGCACCTGATTGATCATTACCTATCTGACCCGGCTTGTCTGACCATCCGTCCCTCTCCCATCCGACCCGGCCTGCCTGACTACTCTACTGCTGCTGCCTGATACTGTTGCCGACCTCTGCCTGCCTACCGACTCTGCCTCTGCCTGCTGTTTTTGCTTGTCTCATCTCCCTACTGACCCGGACCATTTGACCCTGCTTGTGCCTGCTGTTGTTCTTGCTGTTGCACCTTCAGCTTCAGCTCCAGTGATCTCTTCACCTCCAGTGTTCCAGCTTGCTGCCTCCAGTCTCCACCAGATCTGCAGTCCAGCCATCCCTGTGGGATCTCTCACCACTTCAGCATCAGAGACTCTGCACAACAGGCACTCCTACCCCACTGTGCTCAGGGACCACTGTCCCCACTCCAGTGGCTCCTGAATCAGCGTTGTATGAGAGGTCTTCTCCTACAAGTCAGGCTCTACTACCAGGTACCTAACAGTTCCTAAGTTATCAGAGAGTCACACTTCTCCCAGCCAAGCTTGTTGAACTATTAATAGCCACCATTGTTATCATGCCCGTCTCCTCTTTACTGTTTGTATTATGTGTATCTTGCAGGAAGACCAGGGGCAGGGAGGAGAGAGGAGGGGGGGAATTCCTCCAATAGCCTCTCTGCTGATAAGGTGGTCTATTGTTGAAATGTTTGATTTACCTGTGTGTCCCTTATTGCTGTTTGGACAGTGAAGTAATTGGTACAATAAATATTATTGTACCTATATATTAACTTGTCTATTCCCCTAGTTAGCTAGTCTATTAAAACTCTGATCACATGTTATTGTTGATATCACTATAATACAATTTTAGCAAATCAATCACACGGTTTAATAAGTAATAGAGCATTATTTATTTTCCAAGAAAATAGGAAACGCTAACATGAAAGTACTAAATAGATATTACAAACATATACCAACAAAACACATCATTTTAGAATATCAAAGATACTTATCACAATGCTTTCCTTGAGGCTTTGTATCATCAGGCTCAAAATGGTGGAGAGCCATGTGGCTCAGGGACAGAGAGAGATAGCCATGTGGCTCAGGCAGCCACCCGGCTTGAACCAAAAGCGAAAAGGGACGAACTTCCTCATGTCTGCCCTTTTTACACATTCATCCAGACCCATTCATAACCACCATCCTATCCTCCTGGCCAATTAGATATTGCCAAGATGTAGTCCTTTTAATATACTGCCCGTCCTGCTGTATTGGCCTCTGGGGGCAGCATTGTCCATGTATCATCTCTATGTTCTGTTGATCCTTTGATCTTTGTCACCCACCGTCTTCAATCAACCTGGCAGCCATGGCTCTTTGAAGATTGCTTTATAGCAATAGACAATCCAGGGCCAAGCCTTGCTAAATTTCAGATGCAGATTCTGATATGCTACAAGCTCTGATGTGTAACTGGCTACATTCCAACTAGGGGCCATCTGCCTGTTTCAGCCAGGGAATGAAATACCATAAGTATGATATTAAATCATGTTGACTTCCAACAGACAGTTTACCCCACCCTGACTCTGGGTTGTATATCTGTTGTTACATGTGTTTGCATAAACGGTCTGTTGTTTTCACACTACATTGAGTTACGGCTAATGACTGGGTGCTCTGAGGGATCTTGGATCATGCTATTACCGTACAGAGGAAGCATTTATGGCAGATAGACTCATCTTGAGTACGGGGGCCCGTCACAACATTCAATTCAATTGTATACACTATATTTTTTTTTTATTTGCTAATTTTTTTCCCACAAAAGTGGAATTACCTTTTAAAGTAGACATATTATAAAACTGCACAACTTTAGTTTTTGGTACACTGGGAATATATTCAGTCAATTTAAAATGAAATTTAAATTGGGCTTTAAGGGAGTGTAAACCTTTTACCTGCATGGATTTAAAAAAAAAATTGCTGAGTTTCATGGTAAGAGGTATTATACATTGTTATTGGCACATAACATACTTAAAGTCTTACTACACCCAGGAGCCTGCGTTCACTATATCTGGTCTCCCACAGTACACAGAACATGGAAATGCAATTATTTTACTAAACATAAACTGCTAAATACCTTTTCTCATCAACAGTATATATAACAGTCTTATGATTTCTATCAGTGTCCGGCTGAGCACTGATTAAATATGTATGAGGAGTTTTCTTTCACCTCTGACTGTACTTTGAGGTTGCATGACCCTTGCATGACCACTGACCCTCTATTTGAACAGTGCTGATTGGCCCTGTGCTGATCACATGCATCCCCCCCAAAAAAAACCTCTCTAGCAATACACACCAAACTGAGCATAAGCAAAGTGTCTGTGCTATCAGCAAATCGATTGGGGACAGTAAAAGAAGGGGAGGGTCAGAGAAGACCAGATCTAACAGCCTTTTTAAACAATGTTCAGGGTTAACCCCTTAGGTTCCACAGTGAGCATAACAAGCATGCTTTACTGCATATACAGACTTATTTTACTACTGTGGGTTTAGTAACACTTTAATAGCCATGGAAATCTAATATTCACTGTTTAGAAATACGAGATACACAATCATATATGAAAACAATTTTACACACCGCACATAAATTATTATTTGGCAGCAGATGACCATGCTACTGAGAGGTTATACAAAGGCATTACTTCTTTCCAGCAGTACGAATGAAGCAAATAAGCCCAGGTGAAATCAATGCTTTTTCTATCATGAAGACCTGGATCAGCTCTGTCATGCAAACATACTGATGAGAAGCAGTCATTGAAATCAATACAATAATCCCTTGTTCGCCTGAAGAACAAGCTGATGCATTGCTGTGTATGCTATTATGAAACGGATTTCCAAATTTTCCAATTTCTCTGATATTTACTTATTATTTGTGTACAATATATGTGGCTATACCACGTTCTCTATAAAGAAATACTGGCCACAGTTGCTATTAATATTATTATTATTATTATACAGGATTTATATAGTGCCGACAGTTTGCGCAGAGCTTTACAACAGTAGGGCAGACGGTACAATTTTGCTATGTACACACGATCGGACATTCTGACAACTAAACCATGGATTTTTTTCCGTTGGCTCAAACTTGTCTTGCGTACACACGGTCACACAAATGTTGTCGGAAATTCCGAACGTCAAGAACGCGGTGACAAACAATATGTACGATGAGACAAAAAAAATGAAGTTCAATAGCCAGTGCGGCACTTCTCCTGGAATCTTGTGCGTGGAATCTTGTGTGTCGGAATTGTGTACACATGCTCGGAATTTCCGACAAGTCTTCTTGTCGGAAAATTTGAGAACCTGCTCTCAAACAGTTGTCAGAAATTCCGACAGCAAATGTCAGATGGAGCATACACACGGACGGAATTTCTGACAAAAAGCTCACAATGAACATTTGTTGTCGGAAAATCCTATTGTGTGTACGGCCCGTTGCAATACATATTCCTAGATTGTAAGCTCTAATGAGCAGGGCCCTCTGATTCTTCCTGTATTGAATTTTATTGTAACAGTTAGTACAAATGTACAGTATTATGTAATCCATATGAATTCTTTATATACTTGTTTTATACTGTTTAACCTTTTCACTGTTCTTGCCCTGTACTCCACTTCTAACCTCAGGGGACCTGTTCATTTTCATAATATTTTATGTTGGTGTGAATATTTCATTTGGGCTCACTGGTGTGATTGCGTCCTTAGCGTGCTACAGTGTACCAACAAACAAAATGTGCATGGCATATTATGTGTAGTTATGGAGTTCACATGTGTACTTTATTTGTGTGTGGGGGGGTTGGGGGTATTTAACCCGTTTCCAAAGGTCATAGACATATATGCCAGTGGTAGAGTGGGCTCCAATGCTGAGTAAACACACATATGCATCCATAGGGAGCTGCTTTTCTTTGCTGAGAATGCACTCACTGCATGCTCCTAGCACAGTGATCATGCTGTCACAGGAAGCCCACCTTTGTCCTGCCAGAACTTTTTGAAGGGCTGGTGGGTGGCAATAACAAGGGGTTAAGTCAAGGTTCAAATCTATGCACTGTAGCAACAATGTGAGCTGTTTATTCATTTAAATGGGCTGCCCAATATACATAAAGGTGCATGTACTTTTTATTTTTTTTGAGCTATACAGTGTAAAATAAGTTAATATGAGTCATTGTGTGCTGCAATGCAAGGCTACATTTGCAAGTGTTCTCACATTATTATTTTTTGTATATTTTTACTACTACTGGGGTATTTAATGAAATAAAAATACATTTTAAAAATAACAAATTTGTGATATTGGTTGAGTGCTACATAAACCTAGCTATATTCATGGGAAGTGGTATGGTGATCCTATTGGTTAACCAAGTCTTATGCCGCGTACACACAAGCGGAATTTCCGACAGAAAGAGTCCGATGGGAGCTTCTCATGGTATCTCGTGTGTATGCCCCATTGGACTTTTTCTGTTGAAAATTTAGACGGACTTAGAGAACATGTTCTATATTTTTCAGATGGAACAAATTACTATCTGAAAAAAATGCTCATCTGTATGCTGTTCCAACGCACCAAAAATGACGCATGCTCAGAAGTTAGTACGAGACGGGTACTCGTGCTTGGCTACTGGCTATTGAACTTCCATTCTCTAGTCCCGTCGTACATGTTGTACGTCACCATGTTCTGGATGGTCGGAATTTGGTGTGACCGTGTGTATGCAAGACAGCTTGAGCGGAATTCCATCGTAAAAACCTTTAGAGTTTCTTCTGAAGGCAAAACCGGTAGTGTGTACAGGGCATAAGACTTGTGCTCTACCAGAATGCTATACCCCCAAGTCCTGGCTTGCTTCTTACTGCTTACTTGGAGTAAGCTTTGCCCCCCTGGTATTAAGGTATACACTTTTTTTTTCTTGTTACATGGGTTACTCCACTTATGCTCTACAAATTCCCAGATGAAGTCTGAGTAGACGAAACGCGTCGGGAGACTCCACTGCTTGCCACAATTTTATGACAAGTGCTTTTTTAACACAGAGAATGTAAGTGTTTTACCTTTAAATAAATTCCATTTTAAAACGTTATTATACTATGCTGCCCCTTTTTTTATCCTCTATGGGCCACCACGAGATCGAGTTACATATGGAAGAACTCTGCCTGGAGTCCTAGAACAGCACCTGGATTCCATATCAATTTGCTGGGAGACCCCACTTCATTGCCTGTTGGCAATACAAGCATTACTGACTCTTGGGACATATGTTTCTATGAGTCCAACGGTTCCGGTAAGCCTGCATTGCTTCTACACGGGGGGACCCAATATATCTGTGTCACTTCTCTCAACCTGCTATCCACGTGGTGTATAACACTACCATCTTTTTGGGACTTTTATTTGATTTCAGATTTTCTACGCAATAGATGCTTATTAGAAGTTTTCCATAGTATCATTTGCGATATATGTGGTTATGAACGATTGTTTGGTCTGTATATTTCTTGCAATTTAAAATCCTTGTATTGTAACTAGCGCTACACTATTTACACCTCCACCTCTACATATTCTTTTATTTGCTACTTTTCACATATGCAACTGCTGCACAAGCCATGTTATTAACCACTTGCCGACCGCCTACCGCATATATACTGCGGCAGAATGGCACGGGCAGGCAGAATCACGTACCCGTACGTGATCTGCCTCCCGCGGGCGGGGGGTCCGATCAGACCCCCCCCCCGGTGCCATCGGCGGTCGGCATTTGACTGGGAGCGTCGGGAGGCGAGGGGGAGACCATCCGATCGTGGCCCCCCCCTCGCGATCGCTCCCAGCCAATGGGAATCCTCCTCTGCCTGTGTGTCGTTTCACACAGGCAGAGGATGTGATGTCATCTCTCCTCGGTCTGGCAGTTTCCGTTCCAGCGCCGAGGAGAGAAGACAAGTGAGTGCACACAACACACACACACACAGTAGAACATGCCAGGCATACTTTACACCCCCGATCCCCCCCCGATCGCCCCCCGATCCCCCCCGTCACAAACTGACATTAGCAGTATTTTTTTTTTTTTCTGATTACTGCATAGTGTCAGTTTGTGACAGTTACAGTGTTAGGGCAGTGAGTATTACCCCCCTTTAGGTCTATTGTACCCCCCTAACCCCCCCTAATAAAGTTTTAACCCCTTGATCACCCCCTGTCACCAGTGTCGCTAAGCGATCATTTTTCTGATCGCTGTATTAGTGTCGCTGGTGACGCTAGTTAGGAACGTAAATATTTAGGTTCGCCGTCAGTGTTTTATAGCGACAGGGACCCCCATATACTATCTAATAAATGTTTTAACCCCTTGATTGCCCCCTAGTTAACCCTTTCACCACTGATCACCGTATAACTGTTACGGGTGACGCTGGTTAGTTCGTTTATTTTTTATAGTGTCAGGGCACCCGCCGTTTATTACCGAATAAAGGTTTAGCCCCCTGATCGCCCGGCGGTGATATGCGTCGCCCCAGGCAGCGTCAGATTAGCGCCAGTACCGCGAACACGCACGCACCGTACACCTCCCTTAGTGGTATAGTATCTGATCAGATCAATATCTGATCCGATCAAATCTATACTAGCGTCCCCAGCAGTTTAGGGTTCCCGAAAACGCAGTGTTAGCGGGATCAGCCCAGATACCCGCTAGCACCTGCGTTTTGCCGCCCAGCCCAGCCCAGCCCACCCAAGTGCAGTATCGATCGATCACTGTCACTTACAAAACACTAAACGCATAACTGCAGCGTTCGCAGAGTCAGGCCTGATCCCTGCGATCGCTAACAGTTTTTTTGGTAGCGTTTTGGTGAACTGGCAAGCACCAGCCCCAGGCAGCGTCAGGTTAGCGCCAGTACCGCTAACACCCACGCACGCACCGTATACCTCCCTTAGTGGTATAGTATCTGATCGGATCAATATCTGATCCGATCAGATCTATACTAGCGTCCCCAGCAGTTTAGGGTTCCCAAACATGCAGTGTTAGCGGGATCAGCCCAGATACCTGCTAGCACCTGCGTTTTGCCCCTCCGCCCGGCCCAGCCCAGCCCAGCCCAGCCCACCCAAGTGCAGTATCGATCGATCACTGTCACTTACAAAATACTAAACGCATAACTGCAGCGTTCGCAGAGTCAGGCCTGATCCCTGCGATCGCTAACAGTTTTTTTGGTAGCAGTTTGGTGAACTGGTAAGCACCAGCCAAAGGCAGCGTCAGATTAGCGCCAGTACCGCTAACACCCACGCACGCAGCATACGCCTCCCTTAGTGGTATAGTATCTGATCGGATCAATATCTGATCCGATTAGATCTATACTAGTGTCCCCAGCAGTTTAGGGTTCCCAAAAACGCAGTGTTAGCGGGATCAGCCCAGATACCTGCTAGCACCTGCGTTTTGCCCCTCCGCCCGGCCCAGCCCAGCCCACCCAAGTGCAGTATCGATCGATCACTGTCACTTACAAAACACTAAGCGCATAACTGCAGCGTTCGCAGAGTCAGGCCGGATCCCTGTGATCGCTAACAGTTTTTTTTGTAGCGTTTTGGTGAACTGGCAAGCACCAGCGGCGTAGTACACCCCGGTCGTAGTCAAACCAGCACTGCAGTAACACTTGGTGACGTGGCGAGTCCTATAAGTGCAGTTCAAGCTGGTGAGGTGGCAAGCACAAGTAGTGTCCCGCTGCCACCAAGAAGACAAAGACAGGCCCGTCGTGCCCATAGTGCCCTTCCTGCTGCATTCGCCAATCCTAATTGGGAACCCACCACTTCTGCAGCGCCCGTACTTCCCCCATTCACATCCCCAACCAAATGCAGTCGGCTGCATGAGAGGCATTTTCTTTATGTCCTCCCGAGTACCCCTACCCAACGAACCCCCCAAAAAAGATGTTGTGTCTGCAGCTAGCGCGGATATAGGCGTGACACCCACTATTATTGTCCCTCCTGTCCTGACAATCCTGGTCTTTGCATTGGTGAATGTTTTGAACGCTACCATGCACTAGTTGAGTATTAGTGTAGGGTACAGCATTGCACAGACTAGGCACACTTTCACAGGGTCTCCCGAGATGCCATCGCATTTTGAGAGACCCGAACCTGGAACCGGTTACAGTTATAAAAGTTAGTTACAAAAAAAAGTGTAAAAAAAAAAAAAACACAAACAAAAATATAAAATAAAAATAGTTGTCGTTTTATTGTTCTCTCTCTCTCTATTCTCTCTCTATTGTTCTGCTCTTTTTTACTGTATTCTATTCTGCAATGTGTTATTGTTATTATGTTTTATCATGTTTGCTTTTCAGGTATGCAATTTTTTATACCTTACCGTTTACTGTGCTTTATTGTTAACCATTTTTTTGTCTTCAGGTATGCCATTCACGACTTTGAGTGGTTATACCAGAATGATGCCTGCAGGTTTAGGTATCATCTTGGTATCATTCTTTTCAGCCAGCGGTCGGCTTTCATGTAAAAGCAATCCTAGTGGCTAATTAGCCTCTAGACTGCTTTTACAAGCAGTAGGAGGGAATGCCCCCCCCCCCAATGTCTTCCGTGTTTTTCTCTGGCTCTCCTGTCTCAACAGGGAACCTGAAAATGCAGCCGGTGATTCAGCCAGCTGACCATAGAGCTGATCAGAGACCAGAGTGGCTCCAAACATCTCTATGACCTAAGAAACCGGAAGCTACGAGCATTTTATGACTTAGATTTCGCCGGATGTAAACAGCGCCATTGGGAAATTGGGAAAGCATTTTATCACACCGATCTTGGTGTGGTCAGATGCTTTGAGGGCAGAGGAGAAATCTAGGGTCTAATAGACCCCAATTTTTGCAAAAAAGAGTACCTGTCACTACCTATTGCTATCATAGGGGATATTTACATTCCCTGAGATAACAATAAAAATGATTTTAAAAAAAAAATGAAAGGAACAGTTTAAAAATAAGATAAAAAAATAATAATAATAAAGAAAAAAAAAAAAAAAAAAAAGCACCCCTGTCCCCCCTGCTCTCGCGCAAAGGTGAACGCAAGCGTTGGTCTGGCGTCAAATGTAAACAGCAATTGCACCATGCATGTGAGGTATCGCCGCGAAGGTCAGATCGAGGGCAGTAAGTTTAGCAGTAGACCTCCTCTGTAAATCTAAAGTGGTAACCTGTAAAGGCTTTTAAAGGCTTTTAAAAATGTATTTAGTTTGTCGCCACTGCACGTTTGTGCGCAATTTTAAAGCATGTCATGTTTGGTATCCATGTACTCGGCCTAAGATCATCTTTTTTATTTCATCAAACATTTGGGCAATATAGTGTGTTTTAGTGCATTAAAATGTAAAAAAGTGTGTTTTTTCCCCAAAAAATGCGTTTGAAAAATCGCTGCGCAAATACTGTGTGAAAAAAAAAAATGAAACACCCACCATTTTAATCTGTAGGGCATTTGCTTTAAAAAAAATATATAATGTTTGGGGGTTCAAAGTAATTTTCTTGCAAAAAAAAAATATTTTTTTTATGTAAACAATAAGTGTCAGAAAGGGCTTTGTCTTCAAGTGGTTAGAAGAGTGGGTGATGTGTGACATAAGCTTCTAGATGTTGTGCATAAAATGCCAGGACAGTTCAAAACCCCCCCAAATGACCCCATTTTGGAAAGTAGACACCCCAAGCTATTTGCTGAGAGTCATGTTGAGTCCATGGAATAATTTATATTGTGACACAAGTTGCGGGAAAGAGACAATTTTTTATTTTTTTTATTTTTTTTGCGCAAAGTTGTCACTAAATGATATATTGCTCAAACATGCCATGGGAATATGTGAAATTACACCCCAAAATACATTCTGTTGCTTCTCCTGAGTACGGGGATACCACATGTGTGGGACTTTTTGGGAGCCTAGCCGCGTACGGGACCCCGAAAACCAAGCACCGCCTTCAGGCTTTCTAAGGCCGTAAATTTTTGATTTCACTCTTCACTGCCTATCACAGTTTCGGAGGCCATGAAATGCCCAGGTGGCACAAAACCCCCCCAAATGACCCCATTTTGGAAAGTAGACACCCCAAGCTATTTGCTGAGAGGTATAGTGAGTATTTTGCAGACCTCAGTTTTTGTCACAAAGTTTTGAAAATTGAAAAAAGAAAAAAAAAAATTTTTTTTCTCGTCTTTCTTTATTTTCAAAAACAAATGAGAGCTGCAAAATACTCACCATGCCTCTCAGCAAATAGCTTGGGGTGTCTACTTTCCAAAATGGGGTCATTTGGGGGGGTTTTGTGCCAAAAAGTCCCACACATGTGGTATCCCCGTACTCAGGAGAAGCAGCTAAATGTATTTTGGGGTGCAATTCCACATATGCCCATGGCATGTGTGAGCAATATATCATTTAGTGACAACTTTGTGCAAAAAAAAAAAAAAAAAAAAAATTTGTCACTTTCCCGCAACTTGTGTCAAAATATAAAACATTCCATGGACTCAACATGCCTCAAAGCAAATAGCTTGGGGTGTCTACTTTCCAAAATGGGGTCATTTGGGGGGGGTTTATGTCATCTGGGCATTTTATGGCCTTCAAAACTGTGATAGGTAGTGAGGAGTAAAATCAAAAATGTACGCCCTTAGAAATCCTGAAGGCGGTGCTTGGTTTTCGGGGCCCCGTACGCGGCTAGGCTCCCAAAAAGTCCCACACATGTGGTATCCCCGTACTCAGGAGAAGCAGCTAAATGTATTTTGGGGTGCAATTCCACATATGCCCATGGCCTGTGTGAGCAATATATCATTTAGTGACAACTTTTTGTAATTTTTTTTTTTTTTTTGTCATTATTCAATCACTTGGGACAAAAAAAATGAATATTCAATGGGCTCAACATGCCTCTCAGCAAATTCCTTGGGGTGTCTACTTTCCAAAATGGGGTCATTTGTGGGGGTTTTGTACTGCCCTGCCATTTTAGCACCTCAAGAAACGACATAGGCAGTCATAAATTAAAGGCTGTGTAAATTCCAGAAAATGTACCCTAGTTTGTAGACGCTATAACTTTTGCGCAAACCAATAAATATACACTTATTGACATTTTTTTTACCAAAGACATGTGGCCGAATACATTTTGGCCTAAATGTATGACTAAAATTGAGTTTATTGGATTTTTTTTAGAACAAAAAGTAGAAAATATCATTTTTTTTCAAAATTTTCGGTCTTTTTCCGTGTATAGCGCAAAAAATAAAAACAGCAGAGGTGATCAAATACCATCAAAAGAAAGCTCTATTTGTGGGAAGAAAAGGACGCAAATTTCGTTTGGGTACAGCATTGCATGACCGCGCAATTAGCAGTTAAAGCGACGCAGTGCCAAATTGGAAAAAGTGCTCTGGTCAGGAAGGGGGTAAAACCTTCCGGGGCTGAAGTGGTTAAAAGTTACTTTTCTTTTCAGTCTGTAGCACTCTTTGTTTTTGTAAAATGCAATCCAATATGGGAACCTGGAGGTGTTTGTGCACAATTGCTATACCAAATGTTGCCAAACATTTCACTACCTACTTTTATGATTGTCTCACTGATTTTCAAAGAAGTCTATAAAAGTCAGATTTTTGGCAACCCTGCAAAAAAAGTTTGTTTTTTGGTGTGATACTCTCCTTTCAAATCCCCTTCAAATCCTTTTAAAGGAATGCAGATGTTGCAACTTTCCTAATTAACACACACAGGGGTTGATTTACTAAAACTTTAGAGTGCAGAAAAGGTGACCTTTACTGTAATTGTACATCAAAACCTGTCTTTGTTGGTGCCATATCCTTCTGACAATTCGCTTTTCCCCGTGATTTGTCATGCCCACTTGGGTGCTTGGCTTGCCTTCTTCCATCCTTGTAATTGGTTTCAAATACGGTAATATAGCTGCCTAAGTGGTCAAATAAGCACTGTAGGGAGCTTGTAGTCACTGTTCCGTTCTTTATTTTCTGAGACATTTTTTGTTGAATGTTACACCTTGTCAATGATATTCTCAACTATTGTGTGTATTCTCATGGTTATGGTATGACCCTCAAATGTCTAGCATGGTCGTTATTACTGTCAATGAGCCATCTTTCAATACAATTGTATTCTTAAAAAAAAAAAACTGGAGTGCGCAAAATCTGTTGCCGCTGTACATAGAAACCAATCAGCTTACATTTTTTTTTTTGTAATAACTTAATTGAACGAGCTGAAGTAAGAAAGCTGATTGGCTACCATGCACAGCTTCACCAGATTTTCCATTCTCCAATTTTAGGAAATTTAGGAAAACATGCAAACAGACAAAAAAATTGTGCAAACATCGTTAAAGTCTATGGGACATGAACGTGAAAGATCAAAATTGCTAATTTTAAAGGCTTATGTGCAAGTTATTGCCATAAAAAGTGTATGAGGACCTGGGTACTGTTCCAGGGGATATCAATGCAAACTTTTTTTTTTTTTAAAGGCAGTTTTTTCAGGAGCAGTGATTTTAATAATACTTAAAGTGAAACAATAAAAATGAAATATTCCTTTAAATATTGTGCCTGGGGGTGTCCTTAGTCTGCCTGTAAAGTAGCACATTTTTCCATGTTCATAACAGTCCCACAAAATAAATAGTGATAGAAAGATTTCGCGCATAAAATCTATCATAAAAACTGTAATCACATCTGATAAGCATAAAAATAATTAAAATATTAATGTGCGGGTGTGTGAGATAACAAATCTTAAATACAGCTCAGAAAAGTAATAATAAAATGCATCAATCGGAAAAACTGTGCTAAAAATTCATATATCACAATATTAAATCAAAAAAAGGGGAACTCCAATAAATGTGCAAAAATGCAAGAATGTGCAAAAAAGTGTGCAAAACTGCAAAAACCACAGTGTAGGATGATTCAAATGGATAAATATATCGAATGGAAAAAGTTCATAAAAATGACAATAAAAAGTTCATAGGAAATGGTGATCGCTGGGATAAAGTTGATATAGAGATGCAGTTGGAAGTAATACTGATGTTCTTCTTCATAAAACAACTGACGGCTCAAACAGGCTCTCTAAACTCTCACCTCAGAAAAAGAAATAGCAGGCATCAATGTATATCTTTCAATGTTGTACATTGTAGCATGTAGATCAAATAGTGACTGCGTTCCCCTCTGCTTCTGTCAGGCACCTATAAAAATAAACAGGGAATTTCTTCCACCTAGGCTGCAACAGCCCGGTGGGAGGAGGGGGAGGAGAGAGGAGGCCTCTGATGGTGTAGTATTTCGAATAATGTGTTTATTAAATATTTAAACGAGTGGTCTCTTACATAAAAACAAATCAAATTCGCATAAAAAGAAGGAGCGGCGTCCGAGGCACCTCCTTACGTGACTTCCGGTAAAGTCTGCTCTCTGCCACGCCCTACGCATTACGTCACCGCTCGTGACTTCAACTGGGTCCCCAGATGACATGTTTGACAATGGAGTTACATTTGCGGACATTTTTTTTAAATAAAGGACTTGTCAAAAAGTATGTTTTTTTGTTTTTGTTTTTTTAGTTTTTAAATGTTTTTCTTTTGTGAATGAGTAGGGGTACTACTGTATGTACCCCATACTCATTCATGTAAAGGGGGCTGGTATCTGGGAATAACCCAACCCCCCCCCCAGCTACCAGGCCATGATTGTGGGCAACAGGCCCTTTTCCTCATCAACATTAGGAAACGTTGCTTCACCAGGGGGGTTTGTTCTAAAAAGGTACCCGACTAATGTTGAGAACATGTGAACTTCTGCTTCCCCAGCAGACAGCATTCCCCTACACCCTGGCAGTAGACTGTTCCATGGTGTCCTCATTTCCAGTGCAGGGTTATGCAGAGGACCTTGGAGTGCTGGAGCAGAGGGAAGAAGAGGCTGCAAACACTGGTCTAACAGTGCATAAGAGCCTGTGGGAGCAGAAGACCGGGTAACTAAAATTGCTGTTCCCAGTCCCCTGGACATAAACAAGCAAGTAACCCATGCAGTGCTGGTGCAGCCCAACTGCAAGGGTGGGGTTTTAGTTTTTCAAGAGTTAATGTTTAAATCAAGCTGCATTTATATTAAATAGCCACTCATATACAAGGGGGATTAAAAAAAAGAGGATCTTTGCTTGTATATGATTGGATAAATAGTAGACACATAAGCAGGCACATAAGCACACATCTTCACCTTATTTTCTAAAATAAGGTAACATTCATACTGCTAGGTGCACAGTCCAAAATCCTTTAGTGAATCAACACTATTTATAATTTGAGTCTGGGTTTAAAACCCCAGTCCCCCTAGTATTAAGAAGGGGCAGACCACAATCCTTTAATCTCACTTCTTACATCTTATGAAAAAAGTTGTCCCTGCATAGGCAGTCAAGTAATGGACAATTTAACTCTGCACAGATGTCCAAGGTTATTTAAGGAACAAATGCATATTCTATCAGTCGTAAAGCAATAAATATGACAAAGAACGCTCAGCCTGTTCCGAGAACATTTGCTTTGACAACTTTCAGAATTTTATTCTAATCTTTGAAATGTTGAAGCTGCTTGATTACTCAGAAAAATAAAGACATGTAAACACTTAAGTGAACAAAAGATATTACAGGCATTAAACAAGATTACTGGCAGTAAGCTAATCTGTTCGACAAGAATGTTTTCATGACAGTATGGTCTTATGCTGCATGAATGCAACCTGGGACTTTAATTTATTCCGAAAATAAAAGGTTGACATGGCCAGCAGAGAGATAATTGCAGTTTTGTGCCAGAGTGATCTGCGTGCTGGTTTAGTGGCTATTTGTCGGAGTGTGTGTTTTAAACATTAGGACACAATGGGGAGCCCTTCACCTGGGCATATCAGCTCAGTATAGGTGTACTTCATTACACAAGACTGATGAGGTTTACTAAATGTGCTGAACAGCATGTGGAGACAATCCAGATGTTACATTCATTTGCAGGCAGAACAGAATAGCTTGTGGGAAGAATTATAGCTGTATTTCTCTCTGTTTGCATTTAAGATGTCAAAAGTCGTATGTCTGGCACAGGCTGAAGTAAAACTAGTAGTGCTCTCTTGTGATCGCTCTTTCCTCTTTGTTATGTTAGACAGTAAGCACTGTGTACATTCACATGCCCGGTGTGTCTTTTATATGCAAGGATAGACATCACTGATCAATGTGCAAGACTAAGCTATTATGGAACATACTGATCTTCTGGCATTGAAAGGAAAAACCATCTAAGGCCTTTCGGGAAAATGTTGCTGTACAAAAGTGTATATACAGTGTATATGCTATTGCACATCACAGTCACACAGAAAAGTGTCATAACTAGCACATTTTAACCACTTCAGCCCCGGAAGATTTGGCTGCTCAATGACCAGGCCATTTTTTTGTGATATACGGAACTGCGTCGATTTGAATGCCAATTGCGCGGTCATGTGATGTTGTACCTGAACAAAATTGACGTCCTTTTTTCCCACAAATAGAGCTTTCTTTTGGTGGTATTCGATTATCTCTGCGGTTTTTATTTTTTGTGCTATAAACAAAAAAGAGCGACAATTTTGAAAAAAAAACACTATTTTGTAATTTTTGCTATAATATCCCCATTTTTTTTTTTTTTAAAAAAGCAAATTTTTTCCCCAGTTTAGACCGATATGTATTCTTCTACATATTTTTGGTAATAAAATCGCAATACGCGTATATCGATTGGTTTTCGCAAAAGTTATAGCATCTTCAAAATAGGGGAAATATTTATGGCATTTTTATTATTATTTTTTTACTAGTAATGGCAGTAATCAGCGATTTTTATCAGGACTGTAATATTATGGCGGACAGATCGGACACTTTTGACACATTTTTGGGACCATTGGCATTTATAAAGCGATCAGTGCTATAAAAATGCACTGATTACTGTGTAAATATCACCGACAGGGAAGGGGTTAACACTAGAGGGCGATCAAGGGGTTAACTGTGTTCCCTAGGGAGTGATTCTAACTGTGCTGGGAGGGGACTGACTGGGTGAGGAGACCGTTGTTCATACTTAGTATGAACAACATATCGGTCTCCTCTCCCCTGACAGCATGGAGATCTGTCTGTTTACATTGACAGATCTCCATTCTGTCTCTGTGTGGAGCGATCGCAGGTGCCCGGCGGTCGCGTGCATCGGCTCCGGCGTCGCGCTATGGGCACGTTCCGGCGGTGCGCATGTGCCCCCTAGTGGTCAAAAGGCGAACCGACGTACAGTTACGTTGGTTCTCCCAGGGGAGCCAACCTGTTACAGTACAACTGTGGCAGCTGGTCGGGAAGGGGTAAGCATGTTTTCACCTAAATGAGTCATAAAATTAATTCCATGGCAGGAAATCCTTTATTATTGTTTTCTGCAGATATAAAACTTTGCCTGCCTACCTTTACAGTATAAGATGTTCTAAAAGTACCAAAGTCAGTTCTGTTGATGAATCTCTGTGAAACCTCATATCAAACTGCAATATGACACAGTTCCCACGCACGGCTAATGTGTAAGTCTACAGGTATGGAAAAATCAATTTGTAAATGGATAGAAAACTGGCTACTTTTTGCAGTTCACTTTGCATGATCATTTTACCCAGAGCTTAGTAAATGCGGTAAAAAGTCATTTTCCAAAGACTACCCACTCATGTGTATGTAAAATGAAAAAAATATATATTTTTTTCTTGCACCTGACTGGATGATGGATGTCAGCAGCCTACCTTAATTGATTAAGCTCTGGGGAAAATATGCTTGCACAGTGAAACTTCCCTTGCAAAGTAAACAGTCTATTTTCTTTTAGTAAATCAACTCCTCTGTGTCACAATGCAAACTATCTGAGTACACTTGGTGGTAAAATTAAAAATGAGCAATGTATTATACCTGTGTCTTAGTGTATTATTAAAAACTTTTTCTCTCTGTTCGCTTTCCCTCTTCTGTTTCTGTCTCCCCCTTCTCTCTTTTTAAGTCTCTCTCTCTGCCATCTCTCCATTTCTCTAGAGCCTGTGACCTATTCTCAAAGCCCCTTTAGAAACAATTTGGCCAATGCTGAACATAAAGTCCCTTCACAGTGCCAGCATCTTCTACCCTGCTTCTTCCAGATGCCAATCTTCAGCTGTTTTGATTTGGAAGTAATTCACTGCACTGTGTCTGAAATTTAAATCAAGCTGTGTATGCACAGCTTCATTTACAATCTGCAGAGGATTGTCAACAGGCAGGTAAGTTTATTTTATTGCAGAAGAGACATTGCATGTTTCTTTTGCAATAAAGAGCCTTCCTGTTGGCAAAAAAATCAGTTTAGTTCCACTTTAAGATCTGCACTCCAACACTCTTGGCTTACCCCAAGTTAGGTCTTCCCTTGAATTTATACGGTCAGTGACATCTTCCACAGTGTACACTAGCCAATCATTCTCTTTTCCCCATACACAAACCAACCTTTTCCTACCTAACCCTAATATTAAATCCTGGATGCTTAGGCCAAACAGCCATTTCAGTATGCATTATTTAACTTCAAAATAGCTATTTTGCCTACCAAAATAATTTTTACATTTTTAAAGACATGTAAGGCTTTTGATTGGCACACAGCCTTAATAAATAAATAATAAGGTCATATTTTATAAAATTGCTATTTTTTAATGCATAATGTGTTTTCTAAGATAATACAATACATTTATTTTCAGTAATAATTTTTTTTCCATTTTTCTTGAATACAGGAAATTTTAACACATGTAAGTTTTGATATACAGGTACATGTCACTAAAAAAGAATGTGTGGGTGGGAGCCATCTCACCCATGCATGTGAGGATACCTCATCAATGCCCAGGACCAGGCAGGGACCACGTTCATGTGGAAACCAAACATTATGGCGGTTCCTGGCTTAGAGATGAACCGTAGACAGTGTGCAGCCATTAAAGTTCAGAGTCTTTCTGTAAGATTTCTGTCCCTTGATGTATGTTGCATTTAGTGACAGAATGGGGTCCCGCCATGCACCTAGCATGGACCTCATGTGTGCACTTAGCTTCAGCTCTCCCATACCATGAGCTAGGCTGTAGGGTTTAGTCCTGTTACTTTGGGGGAACCAGAATACCAATCCCCTTGCTACCGAGGGACCTGTCACCTACAGCAGGTACCACACTCCATGACTGGCTGCAATGTACCTTGCACTAGCACTAGTTGCTCCCACCAAACTTTCCTCAAACCAGACCTTCCCCCTATTTATGTATCGCACAGAAAAGAAGGCCAGCCCAAGCTCAAAAACTGGGAAATGCGGTGCTAAAAGTTAACCCTTACCCCAGCATAGACAAGCCAACTACCTAATGCAACAAGCTACTAATGCAACAAAACTCACAATGTAGGCAACCTGCCTACATGTGTATAGTTTAGATTTAAGTTAATGAACAAGTATGTATATTTTCTTTTTCTATGTATTAGGCAGTTTCCAGTACAATGGCTGTAACTCCACAAGCCTGGGATGACGTTAATGTACCGCAAGGCTATTCCAATGGGACTGATTTAAAAAGATGAGACTGTATTAACAATACCAAATATATCTAGGCTAAAAATTGCACGTGCAAGGCAACAAAAAACAAGATACGCAAAATTGAAAATAGGCACATCAACTGAACTAAAATGATAGCCCTAAAATCTTTCTTGTACTTATGGCATGAGTAGATATGTAATTATACAATGGTTCTGACTGCATATATGCGTGTGTATGTATATTGTGGATGCAAATGTGAGGGGAGGGGCTTTTAATTTTTTTTAATGTTTTTTTTTATATTTTATTTTATACACAGTATTACTTTTTTCTATTTTCTTCTTTCACAAGGGGCTGATAAGCCCTATACATGATGACAGTGCTCTAAAGTCATCAGGGTTCTATTAGCCACTTCATCCCCAGAAGAATTTACCCCGTTCCTGACCAGAGCACTTTTTGCGTTACGACACTGTGTCAATTTAGCTGACAATTGCACGGTCGTGCGACGTTGCACCCAAACAAAATTTACGTCCTTTCTTTCCCACAAATAGAGCTTTCTTTTAGTGGTATTTGTTCACCTCTGCGGTTTTTATTTTTTGCGCTATAAACAAAAAAAAGCGGCAATTTTGAAAAAAAAGGAATATTTTTTACTTTTTGCTATAATAAATATCCCGAAAAAATATATATAAAAAACATATTTCTTTCTCAGTTTAAACTGATATGTATTCTTCTACATATTTTTGGTAAAAAAAAAAAAAAAAAATTGCAATAAGCATATATTGATTGGTTTGCACAAAAGTTATAGCGTCTACAAAATAGGGGATAGATTTATGGCATTTTTATTCTTAATTTTTTTTTATTAGTAATGGTGGTGATCTGTGATTTTTATTGTGACTGCGACATTATGGTGGACACATCGGACACTTTTGACACTATTTTGGGACCATTGTCATTTATACAGCGATCAATGCTATAAAAATAGGGAAATCCCCATGTGTCAGAGGGGGGCGGGGTCACCCAGGAACGTCACGGTGTGGCCCCGCCCTCAGTTATAAAAGAACTGTCAAAGCGAAGATGCCTCATATGGCGGGAGAATCCCATGGAGGCGGGTCGGTCGTGTTTTTCTTTTTTTTTTTTGGTCCGTTGGCAGAGCAAGAGAAGAAGACTTTGTGGGACATTTTTATTTTTTTATTTTTTTAATAAAGGACTTGTCCTGACAGACCTGAAGGGTCTGGTATGGATTTTGAGGGGGACCCCCACGCCATTTAAAAAAAAAATTGGTGCGGGGTTCCCCTTAATATCCATACCATACCAGACCTGAAGGGCCTGGTATGGAATTTTTGGGGACCCCCACGCAATTGTTTTTTTTTAATTTTGGTTTGGGGTTCCCCTTAATATTCATACCAGACCCAAAGGGACTGTAATGGACTAGGGAGAAAATATTGGAGTGAAGGGCCTTCGCGCTACTGTGATGTGTTCAAAGATGTCTAATATAATAAAAGGATAATAACTTGGAATAATAATAGGATGCATTCAAATAAAACCACCACAGAATTGTGATAAAATAATCAAAAGTGTGTTATGTGCAATTAAAGTGCAATAAATTGTAATAGAAAACTGTCTGCAGCATGGTCTGTTAGCGTTCACATCACACTAACAAAGTAAATAAAACAATAATGATCCTGCGCTACAGCAATAAAATTGTCTAAAGAGCAAAACGTGATAAATAAATATATTGTTAATACAATATAAAAAAATAATTCTAAAATTAATCCAGAGACATTCGAAGTAAATAGTGACAAATAGTCCACGTGGTGATTAGAAAATATTCTTCTAATCGCACATCTTTCTAATTACTGGTTTATCCAAAGTGTTCTCATAAATGGGCTATATTAACCGCAAATCATAAGGGTGAGAGGTGTATAATCCATAAAATGAGCTCACAGGACTCTCACCTTCATTTCTTGAATTGACAGCATGTATTTCTGTTGAAAAATCTGTTCCGCTATTCTGACATCTACCACCAGGGGGTCCTCCATTCCACCATATATTGTCCTTGTATGTATGTTCTATATCCACATCCTCATAATGCTCTCACAATCCTGGGGGGAGAGGGGGAGGGGGCGGGAGAAAGAAAGACCTCCAATACTGTAGTATGTCCAAAAATCACAACTAATTTGATTAAGCAAATAAACTGGACTCTTACATCAATAATGAATAAAAACAGCTTAAAATCGTAACAGTGTGGCGTTTGTACGCTGTTCTCACATCACTTCCGGTATCTAATCAACTTCCACTTCCGGCCACTCCCTACGCGTTACGTCATCACGTGACCTAATCAGGGGACTATGATGAAGTTACGTGATGACGTAACGCGTAGAGTGTGGCCAGAAGTGGAAGTCGATTATATACCGGAAGTGATATGAGAACGGCGTACAAACGCCACACAGTTACGATTTTAAGCTGTTTTTATTTATTATTGATGTAAGAGTCTTTCTTTCTTTTTACATGTCCTGTCAGGGTAACAGTCGTAGGACAGGTAATTCTGCCAGTATCCATCATGGTGGCGCCGGACGAATCCATATGCGCATGTGCACACGTAGGTGCACAACGACAGGTGCACACAGGTGCGCAACAGTGGGAGCGTGCAGACACGCGCGCTAACGCACGTGTGCATCACGGTAATTATTGCCGCCCCTTGGTCTATTTAGGCCTGCTGCTGGTATATGCTGGTTGCTGGATTATCGTCAGCTTCCTGTGTCTCCTGTGCCTGTTGTTCTACCTGCTTCCTGTTACCACCTGGATTGCCTGACTACTCCTGTTTTCCACCTGCATTGACCCCGGCTTGGACCTGACTATTCTCCTGCTCCTCATCTGTACCTTGATCATCCTCCGTGTTTGACCCCTGGCTTGGCTACCAACTCTGTTCCTGATTATCCTGCTGTACCTTATCTTGGACTGATTCCTGTTGTGTATGACCCTTGGCCTGGCTCTGACTCCATTCCTGGTTGCTCCACGGCTCCATACCTGGGATCTCTTCTCGCACGGTTGCCCTATCAACCCCACCAGCGCACCCTAGCAGCTCCCTGCTACCAGCTACCCAGCAATAGCACTCAGGCAACCCGTGCAGTTTTGGGCACTGTACTCCCTGCCTCATTCCCAGGGTTACGCTGGACTGAGCCACAAGGGATGCCCTCTCTGCAATCCGGCCTCACATCCAGGACTTGACATGTCCCATGGGGCAGGATCCAGCTTCCCAAACACTTTTAATGACAATAACTTGCATATAAGCCTTTAAAATGAGAACTTTTGATTATTCATGTTCGTGTCCCATAGACTTTAACCACTTGCCGACCAGGCCATAGCTGAAAGATGGCTACAGCGCGGTCGGCTTATTCTGGGACGACGTCCATGGACATCCTCCCAGAATCCCGCTCTCGTGCGCCCCCTAGGGCGCACACCCAAGAACATCCGTGACCGCTGGGTCACGGATCACGGTAAATGGCCGCTGATCGTGGCCGTTTACAATGTGATTGCTCTGATCAAATGTAAACATGTCATGACGCCGGTTCCTCCCCTCTGTCTACCAATAGGTATAGTGTGAGAGGAGAGGGGGAGGGATAAGATAGCATCAGCGCTGTGGGCTGGATGTGTAGTGCCCAAAGCGCTGCTCTGTGACAACTGCAGTCACATCCATGGATCCATCCATCCATGCTCAGCCATCCCTCCATACTCTAAAACCCTGCAATGCCCTGCACTACACTGCAATACTCTTCAATATCCCGCAATACTCTGCAATACCCCGTAATACTCTGCAATACCACGCAATACTCTGCAATACTCTGCAATACCCCACAATACCCCGCAATTCTGTGCAATACTCTGCAATACCCCGCAATACTCTGCAATACCCCGCAATACTGTGCAATACTCTGCAATACCCCGCAATACTCTGCAATACTCTGCAATACCCCGCAATACTCTGCAATACCCCGCAATACCCTGCAATACTCTGCAATACTCTGCAATACCCCGCAATACTCTGCAATACCCCTCAATACTCTGCAATACTCTGCAATACCCCGCAGTACTCTGCAATACCCCGCAATACTCTGCAATACCCCACAATGCTCCGCAGTACTCTGCAATACCCAGCAATTCTTTGCAATACTCTGCAATAGGGATGAGCTGAACACCCCCCTGTTCGGTTCGCACCAGAACATGCGAACAGGAAAAACGTTTGTTCAAACACGCGAACACCGTTAAAGTCTATGGGACACAAACATGAATAAGCAAAAGTGCTAATTTTAAAGGCATATATGCAAGTTATTGTCATAAAAAGTGTTTGGGGACCTGGGTCCTGCCCCAGGGGACATGGATCAATGCAAAAAAAAGTTTTAAAAACAGCCGTTTTTTCAGGAGCAGTGATTTTAATAATGCTTAAAGTCAAACAATAAAAGTGTAATATAGTATGCCTGTAAAGGGGTGCATTTTTCCCGTGTTTAGAACAGTCTGACAGCAAAATGTAATTTCAAAGAAAAAAAGTCATTTAAACCTACTTGCGGCTATTGTATTGCCGGTCCGACAATACACATAGAAGACCCTTCAGGTCTGGTATGGATTTTAAAGGGAACCCCCTGCCAAAATTTAAAAAAAAAACGGCGTGGGGTCCCCCCAAATATTCATACCAGACCCTTATCCGAGCATGCAACCTGGCAGGCTGCAGGAAAAGAGGGGGGGACGAGAGAGCGCCCCCCCTCCTGATCGTACCAGGCCACATGCCCTCAACATTGGGAGGGTACTTTGGGGTAGCCCCCAAAACACCTTGTCCCCATGTTGATGAGGACAAGGGCCTCATCCCCACAACCCTGGCCGGTGGTTGTGGGGGTCTGCGGGCAGGGGGCTTATCGGAATCTGGAAGCCCCCTTTAACAAGGGGACCCCCAGATCCCGGCCCTCCCCCTGTGTGAAATGCTAAGGGGGTACAGAAGTACCCCTACCATTTCACTAAAAAACTGTCAATAATGTTAAAAATGACAAGAGACAGTTTTTGACAATTCCTTTACTTAAATGCTTCTTCTTTCTTCTATCTTCCTTCATCATCTTCTTCTGGCACTTCTGGTTCTTCCTCCGGTGTTCTCGTCCAGCATCTCCTCCGCGGCGTCTTCTATCTTCTTCTCCTCAGGCCGCTCCGCACCCATGGCATGGGGGGAGGCTCCCACTCTTCTCTTCCTCTCCTTCTCTTCTTCATCTTCTTCTCTTCTCCATCTTCTTCTCCGGGCCACTCCGCACCCATGCTGGCATGGAGGGAGGCTCCCGCTGTCTGACGGTTCTTAAATAATGGGGGGCGGGGTCACCCGGTGACGCACTGTGACTTGACGGGACTTCCCTGTGACGTCATGGGGAATGCCACAGGGAAGTCCTGTCATGTCCCGTGTGTCATAGGGGGCGGGGTCACCGGGTGGCCCTGCCCCCATTATTTAAGAACCGTCAGAAGAGGAGACGCGTCACATAGCGGGAGCCTCCCTCCATGCCAGCATGGGTGCGGAACGGCCCAGAGAAGAAGATGAAGAAGAGAAGAAGAGAAGAAGAGAAGAAGATGAAGAAGATGAAGAAGATAAAGAAGAGAAGAAGATGAAGAGAAGAGCGGGAGCCTCCCCCCATGCCATGGGTGTGGAGCGGCCTGAGGAAAAGAAGATAGAAGACGCCGCGGAGGAGATGCTGGACGAGAACACCGGAGGAAGAACCAGAAGAGCCAGAAGAAGAAGAAGAAGATGAAGGAAGATAGAAGAAAGAAGAAGCATTTAAATAAAGGAATTGTGAAAAACTGTCTCTTGTCATTTTTAACATTTTTGACAGTTTTTTAGTGAAATGGTAGGGGTACTTTTGTACCCACTTACCATTTCACACAGGGCGGGTGGGATCTGGGGGTCCCCTTGTTAAAGGAGGCCTCCAGTTTCCGATAAGCCCCCCGCCCGCAGACCTCCACAACCACCGGCCAGGGTTGTGGGGATGAGGCCCTTGTCCTCATCAACATGGGGACAAGGTGTTTTAGGGGGCTACCCCAAAGCACCCTCCCACTGTTGAGGGCATGTGGCCTGGTACGGTTCAGGAGGGGGGGGCGCTCTCTCGTCCCTCCTCTTTTCCTGCGGCCTGCCAGGTTGCGTGCTCAGATAAGGGTCTGGTATGGATTTTTGGGGGGACCCCACACCGTTTTTTTTTAAAAAATTGGCGCGGGCTTCCCCTTAAAATCCATACCAAACCAGAAGGATCTGGTATGGAATTTAGGGGGGCCCCCACGTCATTTTTTTTAAAAAATTTTGGCCGGGGTTCCCCTTAATATCCATACCAGACCTGAAGGGCCTGGTATGGAATTTAGGGGCACCCCCACGTCATTTTTTTTTTTAAATTTTGGTTCGGGGTTCCCCTGTGGGGAATTCCCTTGCCGTTTTTATCAATGAACTTCTATGTGTATTGTCAGACCGGCAATGCAATTGCAGCGAGTAGTTTTAAATGACTTTTTTTCCTTTGAAATGTCATTTTGCTGTCAGACTGTTCTACACACGGGAAACATGCGCCCCTTTACAGGCATACTATAGACAACCCCCAGCTATGAAATTTAAAGGGATATTACACTTTTATTGTTTGACTTTAAGCATTATTGAAATCACTGCTCCTGAAAAACTGTCCGTTTTTAAAACTTTTTTTTGCATTTATCTATGTCCCCTGGGGCAGGACCCATGTCCCCAAACACTTTTTATGACAATAACTTGCATATAAGCCTTTAAAATTAGCACTTTTGATTTCTCCCATAGACTTTTAAAGGGTGTTCTGCGGCATTCGAATTTGCCGCGAACACCCCAAATTGTCCGCTGTTCGGCGAACTTGCGAACAGCCGATGTTCGAGTCAAACATGAGCTTGACTCGAACTTGAAGCTCATCCCTACTCTGCAATACCCTGCAATACCCCGCAGTACTCTGCAATACCCCGCAATACCCCTCAATACTCTGCAATACCCCGCAATACTCTGCAGTTTTTAACCACTTCCCGCACGCCGGCCGTCATATGACGTCCTTGACTTTGTGTGGGGATATTTGAATGATGCCTGCAGCTACAGGCATTATTCAGATATTAGCTTTTTCAGCCGGTGATTCCCTACACCATAAGAATGATCATAGCGGCTGTTCCACTGCTTGATCATTCTTACGGGAGGCGAGAGGGGACGACCCCCCTCCCGCCTCCCTCAGGTGCTTCTACCGACTCACCGCTACGATGGAAGCCAGGATCTTCCCAGCCTAGAGTTGATATGTGGGGTCTTATTGACCCCATATCTCACTTTAAAGAGGACCTGTCATGCTATATTCCTATTACAAGGGATGTTTACATTCCTTGTAATAGGAATAAAACTGATCAAATTTTTTTTTTTTTGGAAAAAAGTGTCAAACTAAAATAAATAAAGTAAAATGAACAATAAAAAAAAAATAAAAATTTAAAGGGCCCCTGTCCGTGTGCTCCCATGCAGAAGCGAAACGCATATGTAAGTCCTGCCCACATATGAAATCTGTGTTCAAACCACACTTGTGAGGTATCGCTGCGAACGTTAGAGTGAGAGCAATAATTTTGGCCCTAGACCCTCTCTGTAACTCAAAACATGTAACCAGTAAAAAATGTTAAAGCGTCGCCTATGGAGATTTTTAAGTAGCGAAGTTTGGCGCCATTCCACGAGCATGTGCAATTTTGAAGGGTGACATGTTAGGTATCTATTTACTCGGCATAACTTCATCTTTCACATTATGCAAAAACATTGGGCTAACTTCACTGTTTTGTTTTTTTTAAGAACAAAAATAATGCAATTTGTTCTATGCAATATGTAATTTTCTAGCAAATAAATGATGATTTTTAAATGTAGGAGAGAAATGTCAGAATTGGCCTTGTTGCTCCAGAATGCCTGAAAGTGCTTCCTGCATGTTGGGACTCTCTATGTGGCCATGCTGTGTAAAAGTCTCACACATGTGGTATCGCCATACTCGGGAGTAATAGCAGAATGTGTTTTGGGGTGTAATTTGTGGTATGCATATGCTGTGTGTGAGAAATAACCTGCTAATATGACAATTTTGTGAAAAAAGAAAATAAAATCTTGATTTTGCAAAGAATTGTGGGAAAAAATGACAACTTCAAAAAAACTCACCATGCATCTTTCTAAATACGTTTTGGATGTCTTCTTTCCAAAAAGGGGTCATTTGGGGGGTATTTGTACTTTTCTGGCATGTTAGAGTCTCAAGAAATTACATGCTTAGAGGCTGTCAGTACTTTAGGTGTGATCAATTTTCAGATATTGGCACCATAGCTTTTGGATTCTATAACTTTCACAAAGACCAAATAGTATACACCAATTTGTACTTATTTTTACCAAAAATATGCAGCAGTATAAATTTTGGGCAAAATTTACAAAGAAAGATTTCTAATTTGCTAAATTTTATAACAGAAACAAAGAAAAATTCATTTTTTTACCAAATTTTTCAGTCTTTTTTCTTTTATAGCGCAAAAAATAAAAAACCCAATGGTGATTAATTACCACCAAAAGAAAGCTCTATTTGTGTGAAAAAAGGACAAAAATTTCATATGGGTACAGTATCGTATGACTGAGTAATTGTCATTCAAAATGTGAGAGCACCGAAAGCTGAAAATTGGTCTGGTTAGGAAGGAGGTTTAAGTGCCCAGTGGTCAAGTGGTTAATAGTGTTCACGTGTTCGAGCAAGTTTTTTGCCTGTTCGCATGTTCTGCTGTGAACCGAACTGGGGTGGTGTTCGGCTCATCCTTAGTCACTAGGCTGAAGAGGGAAATGCCTTGTTTACATAGGCATCTCCACATTCTGCTTCTTTGTGGCATGATCGCGGGACTCCGGCGGACATCAAACCCGCGGGACCCATGGGCATGGTCACGGAGTATGCAGCGGGCGTGCAGCCACAATGCCGTGTCTTAAAGGGGACAAACCTGTACGCTCATTTGTGCAGCCGTGCCATTGTGCTGATGTATATCGCCGTGCACTGGTCGGCAAGTGGTTAAACTTCTGATATCTTTGCTACCACAAGATCAAGTATGTTGGGTACAGATCCTTGGTCTTCTTGTACACCTGGCATCTTTTCCAGGAGTTTGACAGCTTCAAACCTGTAAGTGCTTAGAAAAGAGCACTTTTAGGGTCATTGTCAGCAGGAGACGATCAACAACAGAGGTTCTCAAACTTCTCATCCCTTTGGTCATCCTGAACATGCCTCTCCACAGTGTTTATGGACTCAGGAGGAGCAAGATAAGCCAAGAAATGAGACAAAGGGAGATAATGGACGGGTCATCACCATCCTGCATGGCTGTTTATGCACAAGTAGAGGTGATGGGGCACCTGTCACCCACTCCCCCCACTCATCTGGAGAGCCAGCACTCTCCTATTCCCTCAGATGCTCTGAATTGTGGGTGGGCCCTCAGTTTCTTCACTTATAATGCAGAACTATTGGTTCTGCATCGTACCTTCATGATATCAGAATGCAACCGATGGAAGGAGTCCAAAGAGAAGCAGCCTTGAGGAATCAGTTGCATTGAGAGGAGGGGCATAAATGAGCAATGGATATTGTAAGTAAAATTGTACACAAAAAATTAAAACAAGCATCTAACGCACTGTAGTTTAGGATGGAGATCCATGCAGGAATAGTGTTTTAATTTCCCCAGATTTCTGCTTTAAACATTTTAAATGTTAATGGAGGAAATGTAAAATCAAACTGATTTCAGTTCTTCTTCCACTACAGAATTATACATCCTGGAGGAAATCCGAAGCCGTGTTTCTTTTGAAAGTACAAAAAAAAAAATCACGTGCACACAACCAAAATGTTTATTGTATGTGGTTGTCTTTTTGCCTTAGAGCTGTGACATACATTTTTGGAATGGCCAACCCGCAGTCCTGACCTCAGTCCCACTGAAAGATAAGTTCACCATTTGTAAAATGTTATACCCATATCAGGATGTTATATGTAACATGTTACAAAATTACTGCGCTAAAAATAGCCACTGATTACTGTATAAATGTCACTTGCAGGGAAGGGGTTAACAATAGGGGCGATCAAGGGGTTAAGTGGGTTACCTGGGAGGTATTTCTAACTGTATGGGGGAGGGGCTGCCTGAGAGTAGAGATGAACCGCTGTTCCTAATCACTATGAACAGAAGATCACTCTCTGTTTACATTGACAGATCCCCGTTCTTTGTCTCTGTGGAGCGATCGCTGGTGGCTGGTGGACATTGCGGTCACTGGCCACGCACATCAGCTCTGGCATCGCGCCGCGGGCACGTGCGCCTCCTATTCTATTCAAAGTGGCCGACGTGTAATGATGGAGAATTGCCCAGGAGAGCTAACCTGCCACAGTACAACAGCGGCAACTGGTCCTTAAGTGGTTAATTTATTATTGTTGTGCATAATTAATACACCCACATTAGCTCACTGATAATTAGCCCAGTAATATGCTGTCCCTACCACATTTATTCAAATGAGAGAAATGATATATCTTTAGCATTCTATATTTCTGTAACAGCATACAGACAGACAAGTGTCCTGACAAAAGTCAAAAAGCAAGTCTGAGACCCTTTATATACATTTGTAAGCAGAAAACATCCAGTTAACAAACATATTATTTGTACTCGGAGTCAATCTGTGGATAGTGTATGAAAGGAACAAAGAGCAACAGAGAACATAGACCTGAAGTGTGCCGGGGTCCCGTGGTCAGTATGCCTAAAAGGGGGCATACCCAAGTATGAAATGAAATGAAAAGAAAAAGGGAATGGGAGGGTGGGACACGAGAGCCTACGACCACAAGGGAGGAGGCAAAGGAGGGCAGGCTTTATGCAGCCTGACTCCTCCTAGAAATACAAGCTGACCTGCAGTAAGCCTTAAACTTGTACTCGGAGTCAATCTGTGGATAGTGTAGGAAAGAAACAAAGAGCAATAGAAAACATAGACCTGAAGTGTGACGGGGTCCCGTGGTCAGTATGCCTAAAAGGGGGCAAAAATAAACACAGTAGGATGAAAGCTTAACAACCAGATTTATTACACACTGAATTAACGTGCAATCTGCCAGATTGACAAACGCTTGTGGCACCTCAAAAGTGGCTCTGGGACATACCCAGAGAAACAAGGCGACCTCCACCTACCCAAATAACCAAATAATAAGGGCCGGCGCCCCCTGGCGCAAAGTCACACAAGCTTTTCCTATCCTAAATGAATGCCAAAGTATGCTAAGGGGTCCAGACCCTGACTGGCCAAAAGGGGGCTGCAATAAAGTATGCATTGAGCTGCGGAGAGGGAAGCACTAGGAAAAAGCAACAGAGGACCATCCCTGGGTTTGTCAGGTGTATCACTGATGAGCTGGTTTAAAAAAGCAGATGTAAACAGAAAAGGCCGGGGTGCAAAACCAGTTGATTGGCCAAAAATAAGCGAGACCCTGGGCCAGCAGAGCAACTCCCCTGGCCTCAGGAACCACAAAAGGACAGCTATAGCGCTGCCTTGAGCACCAAGCTGGTAACCAATGCAAAAGGAGACCTTGAGAGCATGACAGATACGTCACGAAAAAATATGACCTACGATGGGAAGTCTGCTGAGCACAGCAGGAGGGCTACTCTTCAGGATCCCTGAGGATGGCTTAAATAGATTGCGCAGAAAATAAAGAAAGGCCTGTTGGGTCTTCCAACAACATGAAATGCTGAGTCTCAGCCAGATATGCCCCGATAGTGCTGTGGGCCGATATGATTTGGAAGAGGCAAAAAACAGAACGTATGGATCTGTAGACGTGACAGACACTGGAAGTGAGCACTAGCTAACGGAAATGTAGCGAACGAAAGGCAATGACATGAAAAGGCATATGACATGAAACATGAGAAAACATGGGAAAACATGAGAAAACATGGGAAAACGTGAGAAAACATGGGAAAATGTAGAGAGAAAGCATGGGAAAACGTAAGAAAGCAAAAGCATGGGAAAACGTAAGAAACATGGGAAAACATAAGAAGCATGGGAAAGCGTGAGAAGCATGGGAAAATGTGGGAAACATGGGAAACGTAGGAAACATGGGAAACGTGAAAAACATGGAAAACGTAAGAAACATGGAAAACGTGAGAACCATGGGAAACGTGAGAACCATGGGAAACATAAGAAACGTGAGAAATGTAAGAAACGTGAGAAACATGGGAAAGGTAAGAAAAATGTGAATAGGCATGAGAAGCGACAAATTGCATGAGAAACCATAATGGTATGAAAAACCGTAAATTGCATGAAAAACCGTAAAATGCATGAAAAACCGTAAAATGCATAAAAAAAGTAAATTGCATGAGAAACCACAAATTGCATGAGAAACCATAAATTGCATGAAAAAAATGTAAAATGCATAAGAAACCGTAAACTGCCTGAGAAACGTAAAAAATTGCATGAGAAAAGTTCTAGAACCATGCAGCCCCCCATAAAACCCCCACAGAGTATAACGAGATGACAGGCGATGAGCAAGTGTCATGACAACCCCACAGCCTGAATTAAAGCCTGAAACCCATAATTATGGTGCATGCGTGGCACGAGGTAACTGGGCTCTAGCAGCATGGCCCCATGCAGGTAAAATGGCAGCACACCGCAGGCTGCCCTGTCTGAAAACTGTACTACCATGGACACCCCCATCCACAGCCTTACAGCATGAGGATGTACTGTGCCCACTGAAAGGCGAAGACACTGATGACTTGTGATGCAACTTCGTACAGGTTGCCATTAAGGAGTAGGATTGGGAGGTGCTCAGATCCCGACCGAACCCTGAAATGGGGAGAGTAATGGCAACTGGATCGGGATGTACAGGAGCCCTAAGCCCCAGTGAAAAGGAGAGGGAGCCTCTCCATCCCACCATTGAGCCGGATATGGTTGCACCACCGCCGGAGGAGAGGGGCTGAGACCGCCATCTGCAGGGGGGCAGCGGGGAGCTCTCCAGCCAGTAGATGCCTGAGACAGTCCAGGTGGAGGTGGCCACCTGCCCGTGGACCCCCCCGACCAAATATGTACACTGCATGAAAAAGCAGGGTTTCATTCCCCACTGCTTCCAGCTAGGGATGAGCTTCGTGTTCGAGTCGAACCCATGTTCGACTCGAACATCGGCTGTTCGACCGTCCGTCGAATTGCGAACGATATGGGCCGTTCGCGCCAAATTCGTGTGGCGCGTCACGGCCCATAATTCACTGCGGCATCGCAGTGCATTGCTGGCTGATGATTGGCCGAGCATGCACTATGACCCGCATGCTTGGCCAATCACAGCGCCGTCAGTAGAGAGAGCAGGGTGGCTTTGGCCAATTATGGCTCAGGGGATTTAGTACACGCCCCACACTATATAAGGCCGCCTGCACGGCGGCCCTGTGTAGTGTGTGTTCCGGTGTGCTGAGAGATAGAGAGAGAGAGAGACAGTGTCATTTGATTTGAGTTAGATAGATTAGGCAGAACAGTCAGTCAGTTAGCTGCACTTACAGTGTATTGTGTATATATATGCATCCCAGGTGTTGCATATATATATATACACTGTATTCAGTTTAGCTAGATCCGTTCCTGTTATCTTCTATCTAGACTATTTACATTTAGTGCAGTGCGTCCTGCTCACAGTGTTCAGCTAGATCTGTTCCTGTTATTTACATTTAGTGCAGTGTGTCCTGCTCACAGTGTTCAGCTAGATCCGTTCCTGCTATTTACATTTAGTGCAGTGCGTCCTGCTCACAGTGTTCAGCTAGATCCGTTCCTGCTATTTACATTTAGTGCAGTGCGTCCTGCTCACAGTGTTCAGCTAGATCCGTTCCTGCTATTTACATTTAGTGCAGTGCGTCCTGCTCACAGTGTTCAGCTAGATCCGTTCCTGCTATTTACATTTAGTGCAGTGCGTCCTGCTCACAGTGTTCAGCTAGATCCCTTCCTGCTATTTACATTTAGTGCAGTGCGTCCTGCTCACAGTGTTCAGCTAGATCCGTTCCTGCTATTTACATTTAGTGCAGTGCGTCCTGCTCACAGTGTTCAGCTAGATCCGTTCCTGCTATTTACATTTAGTGCAGTGCGTCCTGCTCACAGTGTTCAGCTAGATCCGTTCCTGTTATCTTCTAGACTATTTACATTTAGTGCAGTGCGTCCTGCTCACAGTGTTCAGCTAGATCCGTTCCTGTTATTTACATTTAGTGCAGTGCGTCCTGCTCACAGTGTTCAGCTAGATCCGTTCCTGCTATTTACATTTAGTGCAGTGCGTCCTGCTCACAGTGTTCAGCTAGATCCGTTCCTGCTATTTACATTTAGTGCAGTGCGTCCTGCTCACAGTGTTCAGCTAGATCCGTTCCTGTTATCTTCTAGACTATTTACATTTAGTGCAGTGCGTCCTGCTCACAGTGTTCAGCTAGATCCGTTCCTGTTATCTTCCTACTGACAGGCAGGCTTGTCTGGTTACAGTATATAAAGCTACCTGAAGAAAATTACAGGTGTTCTATTTGATCCTATTAGTAACACGGTCAGGCAGCTAGACTATTTACATTTAGTACAGTGCGTCCTGCTCACAGTGTTCAGCTAGATCCGTTCCTGTTATCTTCCTACTGACAGGCAGGCTTGTCTGGTTACAGTATATAAAGCTACCTGAAGAAAATTACAGGTGTTCTATTTGATCCTATTAGTACCACGGTCAGGCAGCTAGACTATTTACATTTAGTACAGTGCGTCCTGCTCACAGTGTTCAGCTAGATCCGTTCCTGTTATCTTCCTACTGACAGGCAGGCTTGTCTGGTTAAAGTATATAAAGCTACCTGAAGAAAATTACAGGTGTTCTATCCCAGCTTAGTGCAGCTACAGGCCATTAGTATGTCTGGAAGGCCAAGAAGGAGAGGCAGACAGTCACAAGCCAATAAGAGAGGGCAAGCAGGCTCTGTGTCTAGTGTTGGTCGTGGAGACGGTGCATCCTCATCAGCACGTGGCCATGGGACACGCTTGGCCTTTTTTTCGGCAGCTGGCCGTGTTGAGCCGCAACATGCGGAAGACTTGGTCGAGTGGATGACCAAGCCGTCCTCATCCTCCTCATCCTCTCTCACCCATGCCCAGGGTGCTTTGTCTGGCAAAGCAGCGGCCTCTTCCCTCAGCTCAATGTCATCAGTGACTCCTTCCCTAGCTCCACCATGTCCTCCTGAGGATTCCCTCGAACTGTTTGACCACAGTGTTGGGTACATGCTCCAGGAGGATGCCCAGCGTTTGGAAGGCTCTGATGATGATACTGAGCTCGATGAAGGCAGTAACATGAGCACGGACAGAGGGGGTGCCCAAGAAGGACAGCAATCTGGCAGTCATGCTCCCCCTGCTGCAGCATACTGCCAGGTTTGCTCCAGTGATGAGGAGGGAGGGGATGATGAGGTCACTGACTCAACGTGGGTGCCTGATAGGAGAGAGGAGGAGGAGGAGGAGGAGGCGGCACATCACCAACGAGGCAGGATGCCCTCCAGGGGCCAGCCTAAGGGCAGCACATTGACTGCATCACACCCCAAAGCTCCACATGTGCAGGGCGCTGCAGTCTCTGCGCGTTATTCAAAAAGTTCTTTGGTGTGGGCCTTTTTTGAGATGAGTGCATCAGATCGCACCGCTGCTATTTGCAACATATCTCTCAAGCGTATCTCGCGTGGCCAAAACATCTCCCGCTTGGGTACCACATGCTTGACCAGACATATGTTGACCTGCCATGCAGTTCGTTGGCAAGCGTATCTAAAAGACCCACACCAAAGAACAAAGAGGATCTCTCCTTGCTCCTCATCAGCTGAGATTTCCAACCCCACTAGACCTTCAGTCCTCTCTGAGACCTGCAGTGAGAGGAATGAAGGTGTAGAATTAGGTGTGTCACAGCCAAGTACTTGTGGGCAATCTGCTTTTGGTACACCGACGTCAGATTGTACCAGGCAAATTTCCCTGCCCCAGCTGCTGCACCGCCGAAAGAAGTTTGCTCCCAGCCATCCACATGCCCAGCGGTTGAATGCTAGCTTGGCAAAATTGCTAGCACTTCAACTGCTGCCTTTTCAGTTGGTAGACTCTGCCCCCTTCCGTGAGTTTGTGGAATGTGCGGTTCCTCAGTGGCAGGTACCCAAACGCCACTTTTTCTCACGGAAGGCGATTCCGGCTCTCTACCGGCATGTGGAAGGCAATGTCCATGCCTCGCTGGACAGGGCGGTCAGCGGTAAGGTGCATATTACCGCTGACTCATGGTCCAGCAGGCATGGACAGGGACGTTACCTAAGTTTCACGGCGCATTGGGTGACTCTGCTGGCAGCTGGGAAGGATGCAGGACAAGGTGCAGTAGTGTTGGAGGTTGTTCCGCCACCACGCCTCCAAAATGCTGATTGTGACACACCTCTCTCCTCCACCCCCTCCTCTTCTTCTTCCTCCATGGCCTCTTCCTCGGAACCAGCGGTGCTCCGTAGGCGTTCAAGGGGCTACGCAAGTACGCAGGCCAAAAGATGCCATGCGGTGCTTGAGCTGGTGTGCTTGGGGGACAGAAGCCACACTGGGGCAGAGGTTCTGTCAGCTCTGCAGGGGCAGGTTCAGAGGTGGTTGACGCCACGCCAACTTAAGGCAGGAATGGTGGTTTGCGACAATGGCACCAACCTCCTCTCTGCCCTCCGACAGGGACAAATGACCCATGTGCCCTGTTTGGCTCACGTCCTTAACTTGGTGGTGCAGCGGTTCTTGGGCAGGTACCCGGGCTTACAGGATGTCCTGAGGCAGGCCAGGAAAGTCTGTGTGCATTTCCGCCAGTCATATAATGCCAGTGCTCAGCTGACGGACCTCCAAAAGGAGTTTAACCTGCCCAAGAACCGCCTAATCTGTGACATGCCCACCAGGTGGAACTCAACGTTGGCCATGCTGCAGCGGCTGCACATGCAGCAGAGGGCCATCAATGAGTACCTGTGCGACTATGGCACCAGGACAGGGTCAGGGGAGCTTGGTTTTTTTCCCCACGCCAGTGGGCCATGATCAGGGATGCATGCACTGTCCTGTCACCATTCGAGGAGGCCACGAGGATGGTGAGCACTGACAGTACATGCATCAGTGACACTGTCCCCCTTGTCCACCTGTTGGAGCACACGCTGCGTGGAATAATGGACAGGGCACTTGAGGCAGAACAGAGGCAGGAAGAGGAGGACTTCCTTAGCTCTCAAGGCCCCCTTTATCCAGACAGTGTTCCTGTGTGCCCGCCGATCACACAGGAAGAGGACGAGGAGGAGGAGGAGGAGGAGGAAGATTGTGTCAGTATGGAGGTGGAGCCTGGCACTCAGCATCAGCAGCAGTCTTTAAGGGATCAGTCCCAAGGAACACATGGACTTGTACGTGGCTGGGAGGAGGTGGCTGCGGACGTTGTTGTCCTTAGTGACCCAGAGGACTCCGGACCGAATGCCTCAGCAAACCTACGCTGCATGGCCTCCCTGATCCTGCAAAGCCTGCGTAAGGATCCTCGTATTCGTGGTATCAAGGAGAAGGACCAATACTGGCTGGCAACCCTCCTTGATCCACGTTACAAGGGTAAGGTTGCGGACCTTATCTTGCCATCGCAGAGGGAGCAGAGGATGAAACATCTTCGGGAGGCCTTGCAGAAAGGTCTGTGCAACGCGTTCCCAGAGACTGGGAGGTTACAAACTCCTGTTTCTGGACAACGTGTTGCTGAGGCTTCGGTCAGTCAAAGAAGGAGCGGTGGAGAAGGTGGCCGTCTGACCGATGCGTTCAGACAATTTTTTGGTCCGCAGCCCCAAGGTATGATCGGATCCAGCAACCATCGCCAGCGTCTGTTTTACATGGTGCAGGAATACCTAGGGGCAAGATCAGACTTGGACACCTTTCCCACCGAAAATCCTCTGGGTTACTGGGTCTTGAGGATGGATCACTGGCCAGAGCTTGCACAGTATGCAATTGAGCTACTGGCCTGTCCTGCATCCAGCATTCTTTCGGAACGCACATTCAGTGCTGCTGGAGGCATGGTAACCGATCACAGGGTGCGTCTGTCCACCGACTCGGTCGATCGGCTGACCTTCATAAAAATGAATCAGTCTTGGATCACCACCAGCTACCAAGCACCTGATGCTGATGTAACCGAATAATTTTTTTTGAAATCTCAGATCCCTTCAAAGACTGCCTATGCTGATGCTGAGTGACTATCCCTGAGTAATTATCCTCTTCCTCCTCAATCATCACGCTGATAGCTTGTAAGAACATTTTTGGTTCTGGGCGCCACCACCAGTGCCTAAGGCACAATTTTTCAGCCCCTGTTTAACAGGGGCGTGTAATTACAATTTTTGATGTAATACTTTGCAGCAGGGCTCGTTCCTGCATTCCAACTAGAGTGTCTGTGAGGGGTTGCAGTGTTGTGGCACCAGCACCAGTGCCTAAGGCCCAATTTTTCTGCCCCTGTCTAACAGGGGCGTGTAATTACAATTTTTGATGCAATACTTTGCAGCAGGGCTCGTTCCTGCGTTCCAACTAGAGTGTCTGTGAGGGGTTGCAGTGTTGTGGCACCAGCACCAGTGCCTAAGGCCCAATTTTTCTGCCCCTGTCTAACAGGGGCGTGTAATTACAATTTTTGAAGCAATACTTTGCAGCAGGGCTCGTTCCTGCGTTCTAACTAGAGTGTCTGTGAGGGGTTGCAGTGTTGTGGCACCAGCACCAGTGCCTAAGGCCTAATTTTTCAGCTCCTGTTCAACAGGGGCATGTAATTACAATTCTTGATCTAATATTTCACAGCAGGGCCCTGTGAGGGCTTACAGTGTTGTGGCCACAGCAACACCTAAGGCCCAAATTTCTGCTGAGTATATAGGGCAGGACCCTACTTTCAAACATCTAACTTACAAACGACTCCTACTTGCAAACGGAAGGAGACAACAGGAAGTGAGATGAAATCTACCCCTAGGAAGGGAAATTCTCTCCTGTAAGAGTTAATATGGGAAAACAATTTCTCCTTTCCACTGATGTTTTCCAATCCTTGTTCCACAAAAAAACCCAAATTTTCAAAAAACATTTTTCATTGGGACAAAAAAGTGAGGTGAAATCTTCTGAAGAGGAGGAAAGACAGCAAAACAAATGTCACAGGGGTGATAACCCTTCCCTATGTTTTCCAAAAAGCTTAGAAAAGATTTTTTGGCTGGAGCTAAACACGTAAAAAATGTTCAAAATTACAAAGAGATTCTACTTAACAACAAACCTACAGTCCCTGTCTTGTTTGCACCGCCTGTATACTGCTGTTCAGAGTATATAGGGCCTGGTGGCCCCACACCTTTCCTTATTTTAATTTGGGTGCGGGGTTCCCCTTAATATCCATACAAGACCCAAAGGGCCTGGTAATGGACTGGGAGGTACCCATGCCGTTTGTCTCACTGATTTTCATCCATATTGCCATGACCCGACATGACATTAAACCCGCAAGCAGTTTTAAATGAGATTTTTTCCTTTAAAAATGACATTTGGTGCAGGGACTGTTCTAAACATGGGAAACACGCGTCACTTTACAGGCATCCTATAGACACCCCCCAGGTACGATATTTAAAGGAATATTTCACTTTTTTTTTTTTACTTTAAGCATCATTAAAATCACTGCTCCCGAAAAAACGGCCGTTTTTAAAAGTTTTTTTTGCATTGATACATGTCCCCTGGGGTAGGACCCGGGTCCCCAAACCCTTTTTAGGACAATACCATGCAAATTAGCCTTTAAAATGAGCACTTTTGATTTCGAACGTTCGAGTCCCATAGACGTCAATGGGGTTCTAACGTTCGTGCGAACTTTCGGTAAGTTCGCGGGTTCTGGTGCGAACCGATCCGGGGGGTGTTCGGCTCATCCCTACTTCCAGCCTAAATGCAAGTGCCAGCCTCCCCCGGTGCACAGTGAAAACAGACCAAAGAACATCCCCCCTTACCTGCGCCCTCCGCGCACTAAGCCCTCCGACAACATGCTGTGAAGAAACACTGGCTGAAACCTGCAAATGAGCAGGGAGAAACAAACCCGCCGCACATCTCCCTCAACCGATCCGCAACCCAGAAATTACGTCAGAGTCACCCGCAAATGACGTACATGAGAGCCTATGACCACAAGGGAGGAGGCAAAGGAGGGCAGGCTTTATGCAGCCTGACTCCTCCTACAAATACAGGCTGACCTGCAGTCAGCCTTGCACATCACATCAATCAAAGTACTTCATCATTCTGATTCATTTTTCTCATCAAATTTGTTTATTATTCTTTAAATATAACAAAGATTGCCAAATTGAGTACATACAAGGATAGTGGTACAATATTAAGATAGCAATAAAGCTAAATATATATCGATTTATTAACAGGATGAGTAAATAACAATGTAAAAATGTAACGAGTAGAGCAACGAATAAACCAATAGATTATTACATCGAAAGCATTAGAAATTTCTAACAGTAGGAAAAAGTAAGCTAGTGACTATTGCTTCATTTTTCAAGAGCACTAATAAGGAGATCAATCTAATAGGTATATATTAAAAACAGTAGAGATACTGTGTTTATTAGTACCACACAATAATAAAAGAAAGGTAGAAAACAAAAAATAGGAGTAGATAAAGATATGAGAGTAGAAAAAAGGGGGAAGGGAATGAAGGGGGGGGTTACAAGTGGTGATGCGATCCCAAATAAATAGAAAGTATAGTCAAGGCAAATAGAGTAAAATTACCAAGGCAATAATAGTGTGTTATCAAAGTCTGGAGGTAAACAATGCTTAACCGAAGAAAGCCACAGTTTCTCTAACTGACCAATTGGATCTCTTTCGATAGCTTCCATTTTAGCATGAATAAGAGCTTTATTAGTTCTGTGTATGGTTTCAGCTAGAATTAAATATTGAGTTTTCCATGCCTTAGCAATGGTTTGGTTTGCTGATGTTAGGAGCTGTAAAAGAAGGCAAAATTGATTCTGTGTGATCCCATCAGGTTTCAGATTAAATAGGGATGTAGTGGGATTGGGCTGTATAGTTTTATCAAAAATTTTGGAGGCTAAGTCAAAAACTGCCTTCCAGAATTTTTGGGCAATTGGGCAACCCCACCAAATATGAAGTTGAGTGCCAGACTCTGAACAGCCGCGAAAACAAGCTCCGGGGTAATCAGAAGCATATTTCAATATTCTAGCAGGGACCAAATACCAACTTGTTCTTGTTAGCATCTTAAAGTTAGTTTCCACAGCAACACCATTAGAAGAAGCAGACTTAATAGCAGGCTATATGCCGGACAATTCAGTAGCATTATATGAACGATTAAGGTCTAGTTCCCATTTGGAAACATATGAGGAGGGACCAGTGTTAGTACTAGCTAAAACTTGCTTATAGAGAAAGGAAACCAGTCCTCTAGCATGAGGGTCATAAATACATATGCGTTCAAAACACGACATCTTGGATAGTTGGGAGTTGGAATTGAGATAAGGTGGAATTTTTTTTTGATTTGCAAATAGTGGAACTGTTCCGATTGAGGAAATCCAAATGTGTCACACAAAGTAGGAAAATAATGTATATGGAGGAGGCAGATACCAAATTATATAAACAGGATAAATTAGCTATATTCCATGTTTTAAAAGAATTAGGAGGAGATTGAAGGCCAAGAGAAGTTTTGATACTGTCCCAGATGGATAAAGAATGTTTCATGATAGGATTGCGAATAAAAGTATGATCAGTTGGTCTTAACCATAAAACGTTAGATACTGAAAATGGGGTCACAGTCAATAGACTCAATTGTTGCTCATAAAGGAATTTCTTTGATTGCATGGTATTTTAGTAAATGTGCAAGGTGTGCATCATGATAGTAAGCAGAAATATTTGGGAGACCTAAACCTCTGCAACATTGTGGGAGACAGAGAGTGGATTTAGAGGTTCAAGGTTTTATTTTATCCCAGATAAAGGAGATAATTCTGCGCTGTAAAAGCCATAAAAATGAGATGGAACTAGGAAGAGCAAAACTCTAAAAAGCCATCTTAATTACATTAATTTTGCCTGCCTATCCAAGATAGAGGGATAGAGGACCATTGTGATAATAATTCAGTGACCTGTTTTAGTAATGAAGGGAAGTTACCTGAGTATATCAGGTTATATCAGGTATATCAGTTATCTTAGGAGTGAGTTGTATTCCTAGTTATAGAAGTCTATGAGGTGTCCAAGAGAAGGGAAGTGAATCTTTAGCAAGCTGAAGATCTGAAGGAGGCAAGGAAATGTTGAGTGCAGTCGATTTTTGATAGTTAACTGTTAAGTCTGAAATGTGTACAAAATGGTTTAGGACAGAGAGGAGATTAGGTGCTGTGATATGGGGAGATGACATGAAGAGTAAGATGTCATCTACAAAAAGACATACTTTATGCTGACATCCAGCTAATTCAATATTTTTTATGTTTGGATCAGATCTAATTTAATGGGCCAAGGGTTCAATGAGGAGTGCAAATAGGAGGACATCCTTAACGGGTGCCTTGTTCAATAGAGAAAGGGTCCGATTTAAAACCAGCATATTTAATAAATGCATTTGGCTTGTCGTATAATGATGAAATCCACTTCAAAAAATTTGGTCCAAACCGCCATTTTTGAAGAATATATTGTAGGTATGGCCATGAGATGGTGTCAAATGCTTTTCTTCTATCAAGCGATAAAAAACATGCAGGAAGATGTCTGGATTTAGCGACATGGTTGAGTAAAGAGCTCTATAAATATTATCACTTGCTTGGCCTGAGGAGATAAACCCAACTTGATTTCGATGAACAAGTTTGCCTATTACTTGATTCAAGCAGGTCGCAAGTATTTTAATTAAAAGTTTAATGTCAATTTTAGGAAGTGTAATAGGATTAGTAATTTGTCTAAGAAGTATCAAATTTAGATTTGGGAAGCAGCCTTCAGGGTCTTTAATTTCAGATGAAAGTACAAATGGGGTTGTATGGTGAATAGCTATAAGAACACCTCGTTGTTTAGTAACTGCCGAGGCTGTATATACCTGTGGAAAAGATGAGCTGAAAAACTTAGGAGTAGATTGTTCAGTAAAATGGGTCTCCTATAGGCAAAAAATGTGGATTTTAGCTGTGGTAAATGAATTGAATGCTTTAGTGCATTTTTGTGGTATATTAAAACCTTGCACATTTAGAGTCAAAATGTTTAAGGGGGCCATATTGGTAATATAAGGAGTTGCATAATAAAAACTTAAATTTCTGACAGTAGGATCGCATATAGTATAGGGGGTAGAAAAAAGGAAAAGCTGGAAGAAAAGGAAAGAATTTGGTTCTCGTCCAGTTGATATTACTAGAATTTGTAAAATAATAAAGAGAGCTAATGGCCCAAAAGAACGGCATACTGGGGCAGCAACAAGCGGTCCACCAGAGGCTAAAGAGCTACAGTCAAAAGCCCACATAATAATGGGTATTCGAGGGTAGCAAAGTGGAGGCCCAAAAACACCACCAAAGGGAACACTGCCAACAATAAAAAGTAATACATAAATAGAAATGATAACATTGTCTCAAACAGTTCCACACCCATCATTGTGTCATGAGAAAGCATATGAAGAAGGATGGAAGGGATGGGGTAAGGTGTATACAAGTAACAAAAAACATCACAGAAAACATTAAAAAACATTAAAAAAAATGAAAAATAGCTCTAGGCTATGTGAAGAAATATAGTGAAGGACTCGCTGCTGTCAGTAAAAAAATAGACCAGCAGAAAAGTAAGGAGTTGAACAATAGAAAAAAAGTTCGCATTGAGTGAGTTTTAAACTGGTAAGACAAAAAAAAATTACCAAACATCTCGTTAGTTGGAAGTTAAAGATATAAGTAGGGATGATTGTAGATACGCACCCACACTCACTCAGGTTGAACTAGATGGACTGGTGTCTTTATTCAACCTTACGAACTATGTAACTATGTAAGAGTACCTGACGTTGAGTCAAACAAAAAGAAAAAAGTCAGTCCATAGAGTCCTCAGGAGTTGGTGTAGAAGAATAAAAAAACTACCACATTTTGATTGCACCTGGCGACTTTTATTTCCTTCAGCACCAGTTGATTTTTGCAGGGAACAGGAAACTGTGCGTTGCTTTGGTTGAGAGGGCATTCTAGAAGCTGGATGTTTTGTAAAGAAGATTGGAGTTCTTCAGCAGAACGGCAGACATATTTAGATCCTTGGTAAGTGAAGCAAATTTAAAATGGAAAGCCCCATTGATAGGTGTTTTGATGAAGTGAAGAAGTGGCTTCAAAGCCCGGCGCTTAGAGATTGTGAGCTGAGATAGATCAGCAAAAAGTTGATAGGTATGGCCCTGGAAAATCTGTGAATCTTTTGCTCCAGATGAATCTAGCAGTTGTTCTTTGGAACGGAAATCGTAAAATTTGGCGATATGACATGGTGGTCCATCAGCTTTGCACAGTGTGAGGGCTCTATGAATACTGTCCATCTCCTTTCATTCGACTGGTATGGAAGGCTGTAGTTCTTGAAATAGGGATAGCATAGTGGCTTGCAAATCAGTGCCAGATTCAGGTATTCCACATATACGGATATTTTAACACCGGGCCCTATTTTTGTAATCTTCTAAACGAGATTGAAGGACTAAGTATTCCTCTTTGAGGTTTTCAAATTCAGCTGCATAAGCCTGGGTGTTATTTTCAAGTTCAGCAACCCGCAGTTCAAATTTTGCAGTGTGTTGGCCCGGTTGTCTGATTTCCTTAGTGAAACTGTTTTGCAATATGATCTGATGTCTATTTAAGGGCTTTGTGAAGCATTTCAGGATTTCACTGAGTGTGAGGTACCAGGGGGAGGGGATGAAGCTAGTGCCAATCTGACTGAAGCCTGAGGCAGTGCTTCTTTGTTGTTTTTTGGCTTAATTTTCAGGCAAAACCTGCCAAGAACCATTACATTAAGTAGTGGGGATTATTAGCAGACTGAGTAACAATATTTACCAGGTGAAGCTGAGCCAGGACATGGTATAAGACGGCAGAAACGTCCCTTTAGGAGAGGAGCTCTAGGCTGGCATGTCTGCTCAGTCAGGCTCCGCCCATGTGCCTTCTCTGAATCTTTTTTCATGTTTAGGACATAAGCACAGTATTATTAACCACTTCAGCCCCGGAAGGATTTGCCCCCTTAATGACCAGGCCTTTTTTGTGATACGGCACTGTGTCGCTTTAACTGACAATTGCATGGTTGTGCAACATTGTAACCAAACAAAGTTTATGTCCTTTTTTACCACAAATAGAGATTTCTTTTGGTGGTATTTGATCCCCTCTGTGTTTTTTATTTTTTGTGCTATAAACAAAAAAAGGAGCGACAATTTTGAAAAAAAAACTTTCCTGATAGACTCCATGGCAGCCTACGTGTGGGTTAATCCTGCCTCCTCTCCAATGCTATAGAACCCCACTCCCATAAATTTGAACTCACCGGTAGAGACGTCTTTTTTGTTCTCCTCATTGGACCTACAAGATGTGCACTTACTTTTCCTCACGTCCAAACCGGATGAATGAGTGGGCCAATGGCAGGCATACCAACAGAGCGGTGCAGAAAAGTTCAGGGCCCAGCCATTGGCGGGTGAGTGGCTTCAGGCTTGTATTCTCCAGTGGTGAGGGGGCAGCCTTTGTATGCCAGAAGGCGTGCATCACGGCTGGCAAGGTCAGGAGTCTTCAATATTGTCCATGGCAGCGCTTATGTCTTTTGTCTGTAATTTCTTTTTGTTTTGTGTGTTTCCCTTTTCTTTCCCTGGCTCTCCTCTGGTCCCTCATGGTGCTTGGAATGCTTCTGCATTTCAAGGCGCCGTCGCTCTTCCAGAGCACAGCCACGGCAGGCTTCTGCACATGCGTGAGTCCTCGGGTAAATCCGAGGCTTGGTTTCACGCATATGGCGAAGGGCCCGGCGGCTGCGCAGGTGCCTTTTGGTGATCTCACACGGCAAAGGCGCTGGTGGGGGACGCGGCAATGATGTCAGCAGGGCAGGGGATTCAAATAGCTTGCCAGCCTATGCCCCTGTGGGATCTCCTGCGGGCAGAGTGCAGCAGCTTCCCCAAGCCCTGGGCACCACTATAGAGGTAAGCACCAGCCCAGTCTGGGCTTGGAGGCAGCAGTACCTCTTAAAGGGACAGTGATATGGCTCCTTAGCCTTGAGGTATTCCTTCCCTTCCCAGGACTGTTTGGTTTTCATTCTTTTTCTCAGATTGGGAGCCTTTCAGACTGGTTTCTTCTGTGGTGACATGGACAGATCACCTCCTTCATGTGGTCAGCCCACATGTCTAAGGTATGTTGGGGGGGCCAGGATGGTGCATGGATGGACAGGTGTCCTAAACATGCCTTTGTGTTTTTCCCTACCCTCTTTCAGCCCTTCTAGGTTGGTTCATCAACTGGGACCAGACGACGTAGACCTTGCCAAGGCCGCATCAACATTCTTCTTCCAGGTCCAGATGCGACTCTCCGTCCAGGACCCACCAACAGAGAAGATGTTCCCATTCCTCCTCCAGACACCGCACCCACCGCCATGACAGTCACTCTGATCGCAGAGCCTGCTGGGGATGTGAGACACCAGTTCCGGAGGGCAAATCACTGTGTGATCCATGTTATGTCCAGGTGGTCGAGGAGAAAGAGATGCAAAACCAACAGATGGAGTCTCTTGTCAAGCGTGTGGTGCAGCAATTCCTAAAGGAGTGGGGTACAACACACATGGAGCCAGTCCACCACTTTATCAGGCAACCTGGCTTATGAGGCCTAGGAGATTTCGGGCCCATCCCAGCCTTATGATGCCTCCCCTGATTCCTTGGACAGCGAGATGGTGGGAGATGAGTTTGTCGGAAGATTTGACTTTACCTTGGTGCCCCACTAATTAAAGCAGTTAAAGAGGCCCTTAAGTGGAAAGAAGTTTCTGCTCCCCCGGCTAAGCAGAAGAAATTCTTTAAGCATCTGGGGAAGGAACGTTCCAATTTTCCACTCCTTTCCAAATTAAAGGATATTATCGACGAGGAATGGAGCAAGGTGGATAGGAAGACTTCCATGTCAAATAAAACCTCCAGGTTATACCCCTTCAAGGCTGAGGAAGTGAAACATCTGGGATATGCTCCCCTCATAGATGCAGCTCTGATACGATTGGCCAAGCATGTCACTCTTCCCTTGGAAGATGCGGTATCCTTCAAAGATGGACTTGAGAGGAGAATAGACGAAGACCTGAAGACAATTTACAGGTTAGCCAGTATGGATTGCAAACCTGCTTTGGCCCTTGCGGCTATGTCCAAACCTATGGAGGCTTGGACTGAAAACATGGACTCATGTCCCAGAGGTAAAAAATTCAAAGAGAAAGCGCCTCTTAGGTATCAGTGATTTATTTAAATATTAAAAGCATACATGAGCACTTACATTAAGGCTGAGGAGTGAAAGCTTCCATATAGAACTAGACCCGGTATCGTCAAAACTCCAATAGTGTGGGGCTGGATGGATGCCGGGCGGATGGCCGCGGACCTTCACTCGTAAGCACCGGCTGTGTGTGCGGTGAAGTGGAGAAGTCACTTCCGCGTTCCAACAGGTCACATGGGTGATGACGTCACTCGGGTAGTTCAGATTCACAGGGGTCCACTACGCGTTTCTGAGCATGTGCGAAGCTCATAACGGGCATGCGCGCTCCTTTATCAAGTGTGTATGGGACAGCAAACCAGGAAGCTTAAATAGCTCTATGTGAGAGACAAATACTGATCTGGACCAATCAAAGAGAAGGAGCGGACGTATCTAGGAGGATTGAATAACGATAATAGGAGTAAATTCTCTATGGATTTACAAGTTGATATAAAAATGATGATATATAAAAAAAAATGATATATAAAAATAGTAAACTAGTAAGGCTGATAGAATTTATCAAAAGACATAAAAATATAAAATTGAGAGGATTGGAGATAAATGAATAAATATAAGATATATGAATTATTAGCGAAAATAATACAAAAAAAGAGAAAATAATAATAAATAAATAATGAGTAATAAACATGGGACGATTATGTACAGAAATTCATGTTATATGGAAAAATATATATATAATAAATACCAATATATCATATGAAACAATAAATTATCTGTAATGATAGGAAAACATTACAAAAAATTACAAAAAATTACAGAAAAATTGAAAAAATACACGAAAAATGGGAAAAAATATATATATAGAAAAATATATATATTAATAGGAATATAGACTAAAATTCTTATGGTGGGGGTGTGGCCAAGATGGCGAGGTGAGCGGCGGCGTTTTTAGAGAGCTCCGCTTACCGATTCAGTAATCAGGATCCATCAGCCTCCAATCTTCCGCTGACACGTCCCTGCTGACTGTGGGGGACCCGTGGATCTCCTGTGTACTGAGGGGAGAGGAGAGTTTGCCAACCTCGGCAGAGATCGAGGCCCGCCGGACGTCCCCGGCCTGCCTCGCGGCACTAGGCCGCAGCCGCGGACTTTCCCAGCGGACCGCGCCGCGGCCTCGAGGACCCTTGGCCCGGTCGGCGCCTCCAGCGTCCATCACAGCCTGCTGAGGCTGCGGGTGGTATCTAAAGGCCGGGCTCGGGCCTGGTCATAGCTGCTGCACGGGGCTTGATCTCCCCATCACCCCCCACAAACAAATAGGCCGCAACCTCGGCCTTTCTTGAGGATCCAGGGCCGCCGGACTGCCTGGAGGAGTGATTGATCCCGGGTGCCTGGAGGAGGGGGCCCTGAAACGGCTGGAGGCCTCCACCTGGACAGCGGAGCAGGCCCTATACCATCCCCATCCCTGTCCTCCTCGGTGAGGCACTCTGTGGACGAACTGCATGTTTCTGTGGGCCTGTGGAGGCTTGAAGAGGATCCCTCCTGTTCTACATAACTTGCAGGTGAGGGGGAAGACTCTCTGGGGGGCACTTATAGCTCTGCACCCACCCCCTGCACACCCCAGAACCCACTGACAGGCTCCCGCAGCCAGCCACTGGATATTGCCCAGATCAGGGCTTCAGAATTCTGAATGAGGCGCAGGTCGTCTAGCGCAAAACATAATAAAGGGAGCAAAAGACTGACCTTTCCGCCACAGTCGGACTTCCCTCAAACGCCCACCTGTCTCGCACCGGAGGCTCACAACACGCGTAATACCCATAGAGCCTCACAGACAAGCATCATGGAGTCGGATGACTCTTGCCCCCCCTGGTTGGCAGACGTCATGGCGGCCATCGCAACTTGCCAATCCACGTTAACAACAAAAATTGAAGCTGTCCAACTAGATATGGGTCTAATTCGCCAAGATATAGACAAAATCAGGTCGCGAGTTACTGAGACGGAACAAAGACTGAGTACCACTGAAGACACCACGGCGGAACATGGAGTACAAATCCGTACACTTCAAACTAAAGTAAAGGCCCTAGAATACAGAGCCGAAGACGCGGAGAACAGAAATCGGCGCAATAATCTTCGTGTTATCGGTTTGCCGGAGGGAGTGGAGGGGAACAATCCTACCTCCTTTATAGAAGGCTTGCTACGTGATCTTCTACCAGAGGCCCGATGGTCACCCTACTATACAGTCGAGAGGGCACACCATATGCCGCCTAAGCCAGGGCCTCCTGGTTCCCCTCCTCGCACCTTCATACTCCGTCTCCTGAATTTTAGAGACAGGGATGAAGTTCTTCGCGCCTCCAGAAATGTGGGGGACCTCAGATTCCAGAACACTAAATTGATGATCTTCCCTGACTACTCGGTGGAGACCCAAAAACTCAGGAAATCGTTTGACCAGGTTAAAGCGGCATTGAGATCACGCAACATTCGCTACAGTATTCTCTTCCCGGCTCTTCTGAGGGTCCAAGATGGAGAGACAACTCGATTTTTCACCACACCGAGAGAGGCCTCTGCCTGGCTGGAATCACTACTACAGATCCGCTGACCGACTAACCGGTTCGTACCGAATGTCCTCTTAAATTGTCTATTTACAATAACCTGGGCCCAGGTTTGAGTCAATACACATACTACTCCATGGATGACTTAGTTTCGTTGCACAGGTTGTGCCCAGTTCAACCCCATGGTGTGTTAGAAATTGAGGGGGTAACTAACTATCCCCTACCAGGAAATTATAAGTTAATGCCCCTGCCAAAGAATTTGGTCAGGAGACTGTTGAGATATGAAGCTTCTTGGCACTTGCATGCCCCCTCGGGGAGCACTGAAGTTCTTGCTCTAGATACCCTCTTAATGATGGATCGACTTTACTGTGGGGTCACAATATGGTCCACTTCTCCTTTGTCTGACTTTTAACACCTCACAGCCTGTTACAGTCCATTAGCGGAGATCTCATATTTGGAAAGCCGCTTGAACTGCTGCCTGCCCCCCCCGTGTGAATCCTCGGGGGGTTTGGGCTTGCCTCTTCCACGGACCCTCTGTTGCAGCCGGCGAGCTGAATTGGTTTGGGATTGAAGCCCGCCTCAGTTTGGGGGGGTCGGGTGGGGTGGGGGGTGGTGAAAGTTCCCCTAATGGGGCTATTTTAATTTACGTTAGATGTTGGGCTGTTTTTAGTTTGTTTTTGTGTTATAACTGCACTAAAAAAAAACTTGACTCATCAGCATTGCAATGTTTCCAAGTGTGGCCGTTGTGGGTCCGGGGGTCCACTCCGGGAGCCGTGATCTACATTAATCCTAATATTATTATCATTCTGAGTAACCATGTCCTCCCTTAATATCATTTCATGGAACACTAGGGGACTGAACTCCCCGACCAAGCGTTCCCTGGTGTTCCAATTTATTAAAGCATACAATCCACATATATGTGTGTTCCAGGAAACGCACCTCAACTCCAGCTTCTCCAGGGGTGTTACTATCCTGATATTGAAATCTCTTCCTTTCCGGCTCCTAGATTTGGCCCTGGACCCAGATGGGCGTTATGTTATCATCCATGCTAAAATATATTCTTTAACGTGGACCATTGTGGGCTTGTATTTGCCTCCTCCGGCTTCATTGCTGGTGCTCAATCAGATCACCAGCAGGATAGCCGACTTTGCATCTGATAACAATATTATACTGGGTGATTTTAATATGGCCCCTGACCCGGATCTTGACAGGCTGATGTCTGCGGGACATCACTACTCTGGGTTGACCGAGTGGGCGAACACTTATGGCCTGACTGATGTCTGGAGGTGGAGACACCCCCAGACCAGGGCATACACATGCCACTCGGCCTCTCACGGGGCGTTCTCCCGAATAGACTTAGTCTTCGCAGCAAGTCCGGTCCTCCCGAGGGTCACGGACATACGAATACTGCCTAGGGGAATCTCTGATCACGCCCCCCTGTTGTTGTCATTGGACCTTTCATTGGGTCCTCTAGACAAGATATGGAGGCTCTCGAGGTTTTGGATTTCGGACACTGCTGTGGACTCCCAATTCAGAACGGAGCTGCTTGACTTCTGGGCGGTAAACGTGGGCTCGGCTGACCCTACAGTTGTCTGGGATGCCTTTAAGGCCACGACGAGGGGACACTACCAGACCATCATAGCCAGAGTTCGCAGGGAGCGCAGGACAGATTTGGTAAGGGCAGAGCAGGATGCGAGTAGTGCGGAGGTTCTCTTTGTCCGTACCCGAGACCCTGCGCACTATTCACAATTACAACTTATGACGTCGGAGGTGGTTCGTCTTCGTACCTCTCTTACCCAGAAAAAAATGTTAGCTCAATCTCAACGTATATTTGAGCAGGGAGAGAGGGCGGGCCGTCTGTTGGCCTGGCTCTCCAGGGGACAGGCGGGAGGGATGAGCATTTCCCATATCAGGGACCCCTTGGGACAGATAGTTCACACACCGGAAGAGATCAATGGTTGCTTTGCGGAATTCTATAAATCCCTCTACACATCCAGGGCAGACTATAGAGAGGAGGATCTGGTAACATACCTAGATAATATTGATATCCCAACCCTTACGGTGACGTATCGCGAGAAGCTTGATGCCCCGATTACATCCTTAGAAATACTCCAGGCACTCAAGTCAATGCAGCCGGGGAAAACACCGGGACCCGATGGTATCCCGGTAGAATTTTACAAACAATACGCGACGGAACTCGTAGACAAACTTCAGAGCCTCTTCTCTGCGTTGACGCGCCTCGAGAAACTCCCGGATACAATGAGTGAAGCGATCATAGTGGTAATCCCCAAACCAGGAAAGGACACTACTTTATGCTCTTCATATCGCCCCATATCCCTCCTGAATGTGGACGCAAAAGTACTGGCAAAAGTATTGGCCAATAGACTTAACCTAGTCATCACTGCCCTGATCCTCAAACAGGCTTCATGCCCGGGAGAGGTACTGACATCAATATTAGGCGCCTTTATACTCATATAGACAGGGCAGATGAGGTGTCCGGGGGAATAGTGGCCTCACTCGACGCGGAGAAGGCTTTTGACTCCGTCGAGTGGGGCTACTTATGGGAGGTGCTCTCACGATTTGGGTTTGGCCCGGGTTTCACGAAGTGGCTCCGCATGCTATACCATAGTCCTTCAGCCAGAATACGCACCAACGGTTGCCTATCGGAGAAGTTTAAATTATTTCGAGGTACGAGACAGGGGTGCCCCCTTTCCCCGATCCTATTTGCTCTGGCGATGGAGCCCCTGGCTATACTGCTGAGGGCTGACCCCGAGGTGAGGGGGCTTCGGGTGGGCCCAATCGAGGAGAAAATTTTGCTTTATGCGGACGACGCTCTGCTTTATTTAGCAGATGCGTTGTCCTCCTTACAGACTGCATTAGATCTGATCAACCGATTTGGCGGGTATTCAGGGATCCGTATTAATTGGGATAAGTCGATGCTGTTCCCGCTTCACCCGTCGACCCCTAGAGTTCCACACCCGCAGCTTAACTGGGTAGAGGATTTCAAATACCTAGGGATTAAAATTAGTGGTAAGGTCCAGGACTATATGGACAACAATCTCCGTCCACTTATGACACAGCTAACGGCTAAGTGCGCTGCTTGGCGTTCACTTCCACTGACCCCGGTCGGCAGAGTAAACCTGCTAAAAATGATTTTTCTTCCTAAATATTTATATTTTTTCCGCAACACACCCACACACATTCCTAGGGCCTTTTTCCGAAGGTTGGAGAGTCTGCTGATACAATTTGTGTGGGCTGGGAGGCCACCTAGGGTGGCCAAGCAGATCCTATATCTCCCACTTTCGGGTGGTGGTTTGGCACTACCGAACTTCCAAATCTACTACTGGGCAGCTGTTCTTGTTACGGTCCGGTGGTGGTTCTCCCAGCCCGCACGGAATCCTGCGGTCATTCTCGAAGCAGCCATTCTGGGCTCCTTTGCAGCCCTGAGCAACCTTCCGTTTCGCAGACTTAGGGCTAGCCCGTCCATGACAGCCTCAATGCGGACCACTGTTAAGGTCTGGCAGGAGGCTAGAAAGATATATGGGAAACCTAATCATATCTCACCGCATATGCCCCTATGGAGTAACCCCATGCTCCCTCACCTTCACAGTATACCAGACCCCTCTATCTGGGCAAAAAAGGGTATCCTCACACTAAAACATATAGTTCAGGACGGTAGGCTTATGACTTTTTCCAGGCCCTGAGGCAATCATTTGCTATCCCATCCTCCTTCCAATTTAGATACTGGAAGCTAAAGCATGCTTTTGAAGCTCAGTTCCCTGCCCCCCTCGTTTTGGAACCGGACTCCATTGAACGGCTCTTGATTTCTAGTGTGATGGGGAAGCCATTTTCAACATTATATTTATATCTCACGGTAGAATATGACACCAAACTAACTAAGACTTGGGAAAAGTGGAGGGTTGATATTCCTTCCCTGGACGAAGAGGAATGGAAGGAGTGTTTAATTTCCTACATTCCTTCCACGATCGCAGCGAAAGATAGGTTCATACAATTTAAGTTCCTACACAGAGCATACTTCACCCCCCAGAGATTGGCCCGCATTTACAATCAAAGAGACCCCAATTGTCAGAGATGCAGACAGGAGGTGGGCACCTTTTGGCACATGGTCTGGTCCTGTCCCAAACTTAGACCCTTTTGGTCAGCAGTGGCCTCCACACTGAGCAATATTACAGGCTTAAATGTACCGGTTGATCCTCAGATACTATTGCTTAGCCATTTGGAGGATCTTGAGGGAGACAGGTATAGTAAATTGTGTCTTACCTATGCATTATATTATGCTAGGCGCGAAATCTTACTGGTATGGAAACTAGCAGAGCCTCCTACTTTGGCATCATGGAGAAGGTCGGTGAATATGGTACTTCCCCTATATAGGTTGACATATGAAAGTAGGCAATGCCCAGGGAAGTTTGATAAAATCTGGTCCTCTTGGATAGACGCCTCTGGGGTCCCTGAGCCCCCTGATCCATAATTGGTATGCTGTGAAACTTATTGGAGGACATCCTATACCTCATTGCCTACTCTTCTTGTGCTCGTCCCCTCTCGCCCCCCCCTCCCTCTCTCTCGTTCCCCTTCCCCCCTCCTCTCCCCCCCCCCTTCCCCCCCCCCTTCCCCCCCCCCCTTTCTCTCCTCCCACTCCGTATCAGGCTGGATTGAAACTGGTTACTTACATAATTTTATCTACGATGGTATAATACTATAATGTAATAAGGGGTATTATTCTGTGATATTTCTGTCATATGTGTAACTGGAACATCTGATAAACAGAAAATATAATTTGAAGGTAGATTTTACTGCTATTATCCTTTCTACTTTGAAGGTACTAAATTATCTTGTAATGTAATGCTGATTTGTTCAATAAAAAAAATTTTCTCTGTTAAAAAAAAAAAATTCTTATGGTAAGGGGGGGCCTCAATAAGTTTATTTATTTTTATTTATGCTATAGCAAAGGCTATCAAGAATAAACTGATACCAAATATGATAAAAAGCTTTAAAGGTGATTGGAGGAAAGGAGGGGGAAGGACGAAGAATGGAAGGGGAGGAGGGGCCAAAAATGATGTTAAAGTAGATTCACAGTACATGTGTGCATATGTGCAACATGTATTGTATTACAATAATAATAAGGTGAAAACAGATAATAAATAATAATAATAATAAATGAAATATAAAACACGAAATATAAAAAACAGATGGGACACGCTAGGTAGTTAATGTAGTGTGATAAACTGAATAAAAAGAATAAAATAGATCGATAAATACATACTATATAATGGTATTAACCTCTAATTCCTCATTTAACCCATTGGGTGCTAAAGTGTCCAAAATAAAAATCCAAAAAGTTTCATGCTCACATAGTTTAGAAAAATGCTCGGCCTCGGATAATTTGCGTGGAATAGACTCAATTACCCATACCTGTAGGCTGGCAGTGTATTGGTGGTGGTGTTCAAGAAAATGTCTGGGGACGCTGTGTTCGTCACAGGCTTTTTCTATAAAACGGCGATGTTTGTCGAATCGTTGTCGCAGAGGACAAATGGTGCGTCCAGTCGAACAGTTATAGAAACCTTCCAACTGGTATGTTTTATCTTTGTGCTGAAAACTGCGTTGGCCGTGTCTCACAAAAGCGCAGGTCTTACATAACGCTTTATTACACCTATACATGCCAATGAGTGGAAAGAGGCAAAGAGTGCTCTCTGGTTTGGTAGTTTTAAATCTACTAGGTGCTAGTTTGTTTTTTAGTGTTGAGGCCCTTCTGTAGGTGACCTTTGGTTTGTCGCCAAGGTCATTATTGAGAAAGGGATCCTGTTTAAGGATGTTCCAATGTTTTTGGAGTATGGATTCCATCCTTCTGTGCTTATTGTGATATCTGGTGATGAAGCGAACAGTGCCATGATCAGTCTGTTTGGATGTTTTGGGTATTTTTCCAGAAAGATAGGTGGCATGCGCTTGATCAACCAATTTTTCAGGAAACCCCTTTTCAAGAAATTTATTTTTAAGATGAATGCTCTGAGTGATATAATCGGAATCCCTAGTGCAGTTTTGTCCTTATCTACAATATTGTCCCTTAGGAATATTATTTACCCACTGTGGGTGATGACAACTATTATAATGTAGATAAGAGTTTCCCGCTGTTGGTTTAGTATAATTGCGAGAAAAAATGGAATTCTGATCATGAAATAATTCTAGATCCAAAAAAGGAATGCTCTCCTTATTATGTTCAGATGTAAATGATAGACCGAGATCATTGGCATTACAGTGAGAAACAAAACTCTCTGTTGAAGATGATGGGCCATCCCAGATGACAATAATGTCATCTATATATCTGCCGAAGAAAATAATATGTCGAGCAAAAGGGTTATGGTTCCATATGTGTTTGTCCTCCCCACAGACCCATGGTCAGATTGGCATAGGAAGGGGCAAAATTAGTGCCCATGGCTGTACCATGGATCTGTAGGTAGAAATCATCATTAAAATGAAAATAATTATGATTTAGACAAAATAAAGTAGCTTCAGAAATAAAAACGGACTGTTTGCCATTAATACAGGGGTCAAGGGACAGAAAATGTTGTACCGCCATTAGGCCTGTCTGGTGAGGGATGAACGTATACAGGGAATTTACGTCCAAGGAAAGCCAAGAATAGCTGTCTTGCCATCTATAGGGTGCCAAAAGTTCCATGAGATATATAGAATCTCGGATATAGGATGGAAGATTCTGTGCCAGGGGCTGTAAAAATGAGTCTACATATTGGGAGAAACCGCTGGTTATGCTGTTCATAGAAGCTACGATAGGTATACCAGGGGGGTGAGAGGAATTTTTATGTATCTTGGGCAGATAGTAAAAATAAGGTGTATTGTAAAATTCTTTCTTTAAAAAGGAGGCTTCATTTTTAGTAATGACACCGTCTAATAACGCAGAGTTGATCAGGGTTTCTGCTTCAACTTTAAACTGGGGCAGAGGGTCAGAGGAGAGTTTCTTATATGTTATGCGATCCGACAATAGTCTAGATGCTTCCATAATGTAAGATGTTCAGTCTATAATCACAATTTCACCCAATTTGTCTGCTGATTTGATGACGATCTCAGAGTTGTTGAAAAGAGAGTGGAGTGCAGCCTTTTCTCCAGGGGTGAGATTGTGGGGACGATATTTGTGTGTGTTGTCTGTGTGTTCACACAATTTCTGTAGTTCAGAATATACTACCTTATTTTATACTACAGAAATTGTGTGAACACACAGACAACACACACAAATATCGTCCCCACAATCTCACTTAAAAATACATTTCTTGAAAAGGGGTTTCCTGAAAAATTGGTTGATCAAGCGCATGCCACCTATCTTTCTGGAAAAATACCCAAAACATCCAAACAGACTGATCATGGCACTGTTCGCTTCTAGATATCACAATAAGCACAGAAGGATGGAATCCATACTCCAAAAACATTGGAACATCCTTAAACAGGATCCCTTTCTCAATAATGACCTTGGCAACAAACCAAAGGTCACCTACAGAAGGACCCCAACACTAAAAAACAAGCTAGCACCTAGTAGATTTAAAACTACCAAACCAGAGAGCACTCTTTGCCTCATTCCACTCATTGGCATGTATAGGTGTAATAAAGCGTTATGTAAGACCTGTGCTTTTGTGAGACACGGCCAACGCAGTTTTCAGCACAAAGATAAAACATACCAGTTGGTATGTTTCTATAACTGTTCGACTGACTACGTTGTGTACTGTCTCACATGTCCCTGCAAATTATTGTACGTTGGACGCACCATTTGTCCTCTGCGACAATGATTCGGCAAACATCGCCGTTTTATAGAAAAAGGCTGTGACGAACACAGCGTCCCCAGACATTTTCTTGAAAACCACCACCAATCCACTGCCGGCCTACAGGTATGGGTAATTGAGTCCATTCCACGCAAATTATCCGAGGCCGAGCGTTTCTCTAAACTATGTGAGCGTGAAACTTTTTGAATGTATATTTTGGACACTTTAGCACCCAATGGGTTAAATGAGGAATTAGAGGTTAATACCATTATATAGTACGTATTTATCGATCTATTTTATTCTTTTTATTCAGTTTATCACACTACATTAACTACCTAGCGTGTCCCATCTGTTTTTTATATTTCGTTTTTTATATTTCATTTATTATTATTATTTTTTATTATCTGTTTTTACCTTATTATTATTGTAATACAATACATGTTGCACATATGCACACATGTACTGTGAATCTACTTTAACATCATTTTTGGCCCCTCCTCCCCTTCCATCCTTCGTCCTTCCCCCTCCTTTCCTCCAATCACCTTTAAAGCTTTTTATCATATTTGGTATCAGTTTATTCTTGATAGCCTTTGCTATAGCATAAATAAAAATAAATAAACTTATTGAGCCCCCCCCCCCCCTTACCATAAGAATTTTAGTCTATATTCCTATTAATATATATATTTTTTCCCATTTTTCGTGTATTTTTTCAATTTTTCTGTAATTTTTTGTAATTTTTTGTAATGTTTTCCTATCATTACAGATAATTTATTGTTTCAAATGATATATTGGTATTTATTATATATATATATTTTTCCATATAACATGAATTTCTGTACATAATCTTCCCATGTTTATTACTCATTATTTATTTATTATTATTTTCTCTTTTTTTTGTATTATTTTCACTAATAATTCATATATCTTATATTTATTCATTTATTTCCAATCCTCTCAATTTTATATTTTTATGTCTTTTGATAAATTCTATCAGCCTCACTAGTTTACTATTTTTATATATCATTTTTTTTTTTTTTTATATATATCATCATTTTTATATCAACTTGTAAATCCATAGAGAATTTACTCCTATTATCGTTATTCAATCCTCCTAGATACGTCCGCTCCTTCTCTTTGATTGGTCCAGATCAGTATTTGTCTCTCACATAGAGCTATTTAAGCTTCCTGGTTTGCTGTCCCATACACACTTGATAAAGGAGCGCGCATGCCCGTTACGAGCTTCGCACATGCTCAGAAACGCGTAGTGGACCCCTGTGAATCTGAACTACCCGAGTGACGTCATCACCCATGTGACCTGTTGGAACATGGAAGTGACTTCTCCACTTCACCGCACACACAGCCGGTGCTTCTGAGCGGAGGTCCGTGGCCATCCGCCCGGCATCCATTCAGCCCCACACTATTGGAGTTTTGACGATACCGGGTCTAGTTCTCTATGGAAGCCTTAATGTAAGTGCTCATGTATGCTTTTAATATTTAAATAAATCACTGATACCTAAGAGGCGCTTTCTCTTTGAATTTTTTATGTCTATACGGAGAGCTGACTTCACTCAACAGGAAGCTGCCCTTGGTATTTTGATTGCATAGATCCCCCTGGCTACCACATCCATCTACATTTCGGATGATCCACACATCATAGACTCTTTTTCTGGACTATTTTTATGGGACTATTTTTATGTAATTACTGTCTATTTTTAACATCATTCACCTTTATACCTACGGACTTGAGCGCTGCTACATTATATATCTTATCATGGCTCAGAGGAGTCTCAGAAGAACTGGCCAGGGGCTCAGCAATCCAGGAGTTGAAGCTGGCAGTGGTCTTCCTGGAAGAGGCTTCAAATCACCTTATCCACCTGTCGGTCTGAACTATGCTGTCCTCGGTCATGGCTAAGCGGGCCTTGTGGCTACACCCCTGGGTAGTTGCTGACCCAGCATCCAAACAGGCCTGGTGTAGGATTCCCTTCAAGGGGTCCTCATTGTCAATAGGCTAGATAGTGCCATAGCCCAGGCCACTGGTGGGAGGTCAGGCGTCCTGCCTCAGGATAGGCACATGTTCAGTCAGAAGAGGCCCCAGCGCAGAAGACATAGTACTGAGCGTTCAATAGAAGCATGCTCCTATAGGCCCGGCCGAGACTTCAGAAGGAATTGGAGCAGAGGGCAGGCATCCTTCCGGAAGCCCGCCAAAAGCCAGGCATTCAGTAGATGAGAACTGGCTAAGTCCTTTTGAGATTGGGCCCACCCAGGCGGGTCGGGTGGGGGCGTGTCTGCCTTTCTTTCTGCCCATTTGGGTGGCCTCAATTTCAGACTACTGGACCATCAGGACGGCCTCCACAGGCCACACATGGTCCTTTTACCAGTATTCCTCCCCCCAGATTCATTTCTACCCTGTTACTAGGGTCAGAAGAAAAAAAGCAAGTACTACTGCCCTATGTGGATTCGCTGTCAATACAAAAAGCCCTGATGCTTGTCCCAAAGGGCGAAGAGTTCCAGGGGTATATTCCCCAATCTTTTTGGTTCAGAAGAAAAACGGTTCATGATGCCCAGTAATAGACTTAACTTACCTAAACAAGTTTATAAAACATGAAATATTCAAAATGAAGAACCTGTTTACCATCCAACAAACCATGCAGCTGGGTGTTTGGCTCATCTCAATCGACCTAAAAGATGCTTACTTCCATGTGTCTGTGGCAGAGGATTTCCGCAAATTCCTCCGGTTTCAAGTCAGGCAAGTACATCTACAGTTCACCTGCCTCCCATTCGGGCTGACAACTTCACCTCGAGTTTTCTCGAAAGTCCTTTTAGCCATGGTAGCCCTCATCAGAACAAAAGGCATACGCTTGTACCACTACCTCGGCGACCTCCTGTTGCTGTCTCAAGACAAGGAGCAGCTTTTGGTCCACAGGGAGCTGGTTATCTCCACAATGACCAAATTCGGTTGGCTCCTAAATCTGTAAAAAAGCCATTTAGATCCAGTCCAGTGCCTAATATACTTAGGCACTGGACTGGAAAGTACCATCTCCCTCCTAGTGGAGAGGATCCCAGTCATTCGGGAGAGAATCTCATGAGACCTGAGCTCCCCGTGCCTGAAGGCCTCTCAGTGCCTAAAAATTATTGGCACAATGGTCTCTACGACCCCCAAGGTCAAGTGATCCCTGTGGAGGTTATGCTCTTTCCAGATAGGGTTTCTTCAGCAGTGGGAATCAGGGGACATCAATCAATCGATTCACATAACTTTAGTGATGAGGAACAGCCTCTTCTGGTGGCTTCAGCGCAGGAATCTGCTCAACCGCCACTCCACTGTCCCCATCTCATGGGTCACAGTCACGACTGATGCCAGCAGTACTGGATGGGGAGCCCTCTGCAGGTCGGAACTTGCTCAAGGCAAGTGGGATACTCGCCTTCTCAACCCAGGCTCAAACGTCCTGGAACTTTGGGCAGCCTAGTGTGCCCTCCAGTCCTTCACCCATCTCCTGAAAGGGAAATCAGTGCTATTAAGGATAGACAACACCACAGCTGTCTCCTTTGTGAAGAGACAGGGGGGCACCTTGCTCCAAGAAGTTGAGCCCATAATGTCTTGGGTGCAGAAAAACCTGGCCAACATTTCAGCAGTCTTCATCCCTGGAGTCCAGAACATCCAAGCGGACTTCCTGTCTTACACACAGTTGGACAACAACGAGTGGTCCCTTCACGTGCAGACGTTCGATTGGATCCTGTCCTTGGGAGTCAATCCCGAAGTAGATCTATTTGCATCCCCCTGCAACTTCAAGATCAAGAAGTATTACACTTGGGGCCGTTGCAGCCAGGCCTTCAGGATAGATGCCCTAACGGATCAGTGGAACTTCAACAGGGCATACGCTTTTCCCCCACTCCAGATCATCCTAAGGTTCTTACGGAGACTTTAAGCAAAAGCGGTTTGAAGTGGTATTGATAGCACCCTACTGGCCGAACAGGCCATGGTTCTCCTCCTGGTCCAGCTCAGCTTTCGGGACCCGGTCCCTCTTCCTCTCAGGCCGGACCTTCTTTCCCAGGGGGCAGTCCTGCCCCTTGTCCGGCATTACTGGGACTAATGGTCTGGTTCTTGAGAGGGAGAAGCTGGAATCGCTGGGATGTGCTTCAAGGGTGATTTCCACCCCTTTAATACATCAGTTCTTTCATGGGGCGACAAAGAAAACCAAGATTACCCAAATGGGATCTTCTGCTTGTTCTTGACTCATTGTTTGGATTAAGTCCTGTGGGATCTACCTCACTTCCTATTAAAGACCTTTCTGCAAGATTCACTTTCCTAGTAGCCATAACTTCGGCCAAAAGGGTTTCCGAGATAGGATCTTTGAGTTACAAAGAACCATTCCTGACTTTCTTCCCGGACCGGCTGGTCCTAATACCTATGCTCAGTTCAAACCCGAAAGTCACTTCTGTGTTCCATGAGAACCAAGAGATTGTCCTACCTACATTTAGGGCCCCAGGGTCCACTGAGATTCACCCTCTGGATGTGGGTGAAATACTGAAGGAATACCTGCAAGTTACTTCCTCCTTTAGACGCTCCGACTACCCATTTATCCTGTACTCCGGCAGTAACAGAGAGAAGCGAGCTTCGACCAGAATGATTGCGGCCTGGATCATCCGTTCTATCCAGCAGGCCTATAGGGCTAAGGGCTTGGCTCCTCCAGAGGCGGTGACGGTACAGTCCACCACATGGTGGCTTTGTGGGCAGCAGCCAGGCATGTGGCTCCAGATGTCATCTGCAAAGTGGCCTCATGGGCCTCCATTAATTCTTTTATGTCAAATTACTGCATTGAACCTGCTTCTCTATCTTCTATAAATTTAGGTTTAACCACTTCAATATCAGGTACTTACGACCATACCTGCACAGGACAATTTTCAGCTTTCAGCGCTGTCACAATCTGAATGACAATTGCACGATCATGCAACACTGTACTCAAAGTAAATTTTTATCATTTTCTTCCCACAAATTGAGCTTTCTCTTGGTGGTATTTGATCACCTCTGCGGTGTTTATTTTTTGCTAAACAAACTAATAAAGACTGAAATGTTTGAAAAAAAATGAGTATTGTTTAGTTTCTGTCATAAAATGTTGTTTTCCCCTTCACTGACAGGTAGGGGTGAGCTTCGTGTTCGAGTCGAACCCATGTTCAACTCAAACATCGTCTGTTCGCCGCATTGCGAATGATATGGGCCGTTCGCGCCAAATTCGTGTGGTGCGTCACGGCCCATAATTCACTGCGGCATCGCACTGCATTGCTGGCGGATGATTGGTCAAGCATGCACTATGACCCGCATGCTTGGCCAATCACAGCGACGTCTGTAGAGAGAGCTGTTATTGGCCAAAGCCAGGGTGGCTTTGGCCAATTATGGCTCAGGGGATTTAGTACACGCCCTACACTATATAAGGCCACCTACACGGCGGCCCAGTGTAGTGTGTGTTCCGGCGTTGAGAGACAGAGAGACAATGTCATTTGATTTAAGTTAGACAGATTAGGCAGGACAGTCAGTGAGTTAGCTGCACTTACAGTGTTTTGTGTATATATATGTATCCCGGGTGTTATATTTATATATATATATATATATATATATATATATATATATATATATATATATATATATATACACACTGTATTCAGTTTAGCTAGATCCGTTCCTGTTATTATCTTCCTACTGACAGGCAGGCTTGTTACAGTATTTACAGCTACCTGAAGAAAATTGCTGGTGTTCTTCTGATCCTATTAGTACCACAGTCAGGCAGCTAGACTATTTACAGTTAGTGTAATGCGTCCTCCTCACAGTGTTCAGCTAAATCTACAAGTTAGTTTAGTGTGAGCTCTGCACAGTGTTCAGCTAAAGCTAGAAGTTAGTGTAGTGCATCCTACTCACAGTGTTCAGCTAAAGCTACAAGTTAGTGTAGTGCGTCCTCACAGTGTTCAGCTAAAGCTACAAGTTAGTGTAGTGCGGTCTCCTCACAGTGTTCAGCTAAAGCTACAAGTTAATGTAGTGTGTCCTCCTCACAGTGTTCAGCTAAAGCTACAAGTTAGTGTAGTGTGACCTCTGCACAGTGTTCAGCTAAAGCTACAAGTTAGTGTAGTGTGTCCTCCTCACAGTGTTCAGCTAAAGCTACAAGTTAGTGTAGTGCGACCTCTGCACAGTGTTCAGCTAAAGCTACAAGTTAGTGTAGTGCGTCCTCCTCACAGTGTTCAGCTAAAGCTACAAGTTAGTGTAGTGCGTCCTCCTCACAGTGTTCAGCTAAAGCTATAAGTTAGTGTAGTGCACAGTGTTCAGCTAAAGCTTCAGCTCCGTTCCTGTTATTATCTTCCTACTGACAGGCAGGCTTGTGTTGTTACAGTATTTACAGCTACCTGAAGAAAATTGCTGGTGTTCTTCTGATCCTATTAGTACCACAGTCAGGCAGCTAGACTATTTACAGTTAGTGTAGTGTGTCCTCCTCACAGTGTTCAGCTAAAGCTACAAGTTAGTTTAGTGTGACCTCTGCACAGTGTTCAGCTAAAGCTACAAGTTAGTGTAGTGCATCCTCTGAACAGTGCTCAGCTAAAGCTACAAGTTAGTGTAGTGCGTCCTCCTCAGTGTTCAGCTAAAGCTACAAGTTAGTGTAGTGCGTCCTCCTCACAGTGTTCAGCTAAAGCTACAAGGTAGTGTAGTGCATCCTCTGAACAGTGTTCAGCTAAAGCTACAAGTTAGTGTAGTGCACAGTGTTCAGCTAAAGCTACAAGTTAGTGTAGTGCTCCCTCATCACAGTGTTCAGCTAAAGCAACAAGTTAGTGTAGTGCTTCCTCTGAACAGTGTTCAGCTAAAGCTATAAGTTAGTGTAGTGCACAGTGTTCAGCTAAAGCTACAAGTTAGTGTAGTGCTTCCTCTGAACAGTGTTCAGCTAAAGCTACAAGTTAGTGTAGTGCACAGTGTTCAGCTAAAGCTACAAGTTAGTGTAGTGCATTCTCCTCACAGTGTTCAGCTAAAGCCACAAGTTAGTGTAGTGTGTCCTCCCCACAGTGTTCAGCTAAAGCTACAAGTTAGTGTAGTGCAGCCTCTGCACAATGTTCATCTATAGCTACAAGGTAGTGTAGTGCGTCCTCTGAACAGTGTTCAGCTAAAGCTACAAGTTAGTGTAGTGCAACCTCTGCACAATGTTCATCTAAAGCTACAAGGTAGTGTAGTGCGTCCTGTGAACAGTGTTCAGCTAAAGCTACAAGTTAGTGTAGTGCACAGTGTTCAGCTAAAGCTACAAGTTAGTGTAGTGCTCCCTCATCACAGTGTTCAGCTAAAGCAACAAGTTAGTGTAGTGCGTCTTCCTCACAGTGTTCAGCTAAATCTACAAGTTAGTGTAGTGCAACCTCTGCACAATGTTCATCTAAGGCTACAAGGTAGTGTAGTGCGTCCTCTGAACAGTGTTCAGCTAAAGCTACAAGTTAGTGTAATGCGTCCACTGAACAGTGTTCAGCTAAAGCTACAAGTTAGCATAGTGCAACCTCTGCACAATGTTCATCTAAAGCTACAAGGTAGTGTAGTGCGTCCTCTGAACAGTATTCAGCTAAAGCTAGAAGTTAGTGTAGTGCATCCTCCTCACAGTGTTCAGCTAAAGCTACAAGTTAGTGTAGTGCGTCCTCACAATGTTCAGCTAAAGCTACAAGTTAGTGTAGTGCGGTCTCCTCACAGTGTTCAGCTAAAGCTACAAGTTAATGTAGTGTGTCCTCCTCACAGTGTTCAGCTAAAGCAACAAGTTAGTGTAGTGTGACCTCTGCACAGTGTTCAGCTAAAGCTACAAGTTAGTGTAGTGTGTCCTCCTCACAGTATTCAGCTAAAGCTACAAGTTAGTGTAGTGCGGTCTCCTCACAGTATTCAGCTAAAGCTACAAGTTAATGTAGTGTGTCCTCCTCACAGTGTTCAGCTAAAGCTACAAGTTAGTGTAGTGTGACCTCTGCACAGTGTTCAGCTAAAGCTACAAGTTAGTGTAGTGTGTCCTCCTCACAGTGTTCAGCTAAAGCTACAAGTTAGTGTAGTGCGACCTCTGCACAGTGTTCAGCTAAAGCTACAAGTTAGTGTAGTGCGTCCTCCTCACAGTGTTCAGCTAAAGCTACAAGTTAGTGTAGTGCGTCCTCCTCACAGTGTTCAGCTAAAGCTATAAGTTAGTGTAGTGCACAGTGTTCAGCTAAAGCTTCAGCTCCGTTCCTGTTATTATCTTCCTACTGACAGGCAGGCTTGTGTTGTTACAGTATTTACAGCTACCTGAAGAAAATTGCTGGTGTTCTTCTGATCCTATTAGTACCACAGTCAGGCAGCTAGACTATTTACAGTTAGTGTAGTGTGTCCTCCTCACAGTGTTCAGCTAAAGCTACAAGTTAGTTTAGTGTGACCTCTGCACAGTGTTCAGCTAAAGCTACAAGTTAGTGTAGTGCGTCCTCTGAACAGTGCTCAGCTAAAGCTACAAGTTAGTGTAGTGCGTCCTCCTCAGTGTTCAGCTAAAGCTACAAGTTAGTGTAGTGCGTCCTCCTCACAGTGTTCAGCTAAAGCTACAAGGTAGTGTAGTGCTTCCTCTGAACAGTGTTTAGCTAAAGCTACAAGTTAGTGTAGTGCACAGTGTTCAGCTAAAGCTACAAGTTAGTGTAGTGCATTCTCCTCACAGTGTTCAGCTAAAGCCACAAGTTAGTGTAGTGTGTCCTCCCCACAGTGTTCAGCTAAAACTACAAGTTAGTGTAGTGCAGCCTCTGCACAATGTTCATCTAAAGCTACAAGGTAGTGTAGTGCGTCCTCTGAACAGTGTTCAGCTAAAGCTACAAGTTAGTGTAGTGCGTCCTCTGAACAGTGTTCAGCTAAAGCTACAAGTTAGTGTAGTGCAACCTCCGCACAATGTTCATCTAAAGCTACAAGGTAGTGTAGTGCGTCCTGTGAACAGTGTTCAGCTAAAGCTACAAGTTAGTGTAGTGCACAGTGTTCAGCTAAAGCTACAAGTTAGTGTAGTGCTCCCTCATCACAGTGTTCAGCTAAAGCAACAAGTTAGTGTAGTGCGTCCTCCTCACAGTGTTCAGCTAAATCTACAAGTTAGTGTAGTGCAACCTCTGCACAATGTTCATCTAAGGCTACAAGGTAGTGTAGTGCGTCCTCTGAACAGTGTTCAGCTAAAGCTACAAGTTAGTGTAATGCGTCCACTGAACAGTGTTCAGCTAAAGCTACAAGTTAGCATAGTGCAACCTCTGCACAATGTTCATCTAAAGCTACAAGGTAGTGTAGTGCGTCCTCTGAACAGTATTCAGCTAAAGCTACAAGTTAGTGTAGTGCGTCCTCTGAACAGTGTTCAGCTAAAGCTACAAGTTAGTGTAGTGCGTCCTCTGAACAGTGTTCAGCTAAAGCTACAAGTTAGTATAGTGCACAGTGTTCATCTAAAGCTACAAGTTAGTGTAGTGCGTCCTCCTCAGTGTTCAGCTAAAGCTACAAGTTAGTGTAGTGTGACCTCTGCACAGTGTTCAGCTAAAGCTACAAGTTAGTGTAGTGCATCCTCTGAACAGTGTTCAGCTAAAGCTACAAGTTAGTGTAGTTCATCCTCTGAACAGTGTTCATCTAAAGCTACAAGTTAGTGTAGTGCACAGTGTTCAGCTAAAGCTACAAGTTAGTGTAGTGCGTCCTCCTCACAGTGTTCAGCTTAAGCTCCAAGTTAGTGTAGTGCGTCCTCCTCACAGTGTTCAGCTAAAACTACAAGTTAGTGTAGTGCGTCCTCCTCACAGTGTTCAGCTAAAGCTACAAGTTAGTGTAGTGCGACCTCTGCACAGTGTTCAGCTAAAGCTGCCTGTAGAAGGTTGGTAGTGTTTTCCTGATCCTTTCACTACCGCAGGCAGCTACATTATTTTAACATTAGTGTAGTGCGTCCTCTGCACAGTATTCAGCTAAAGCTATCTTTAGAAGGTCGGTGGTGTTTTCCTGATCCTATCACTACCGCAGGCAGCTGCATTATTTACACGTTAATCTAGTGTGACCTCTGCACAGTGTTCAGCTAAAGCTACCTGTAAAAGGTTGGTGCCGTTTTCCTGATCCTATCACTACTGCAGGCAGCTACATTATTTTAACGTTGGTGTAGTGCGACCTCTGCACAGTGTTCATCTAAAGCTACCTGTAGAAGATTGGTGGTGTTCTCATATTACAGGCAGGCAGCTGATTTTGCTAGCTGCAGTATCAGTATATATACTGTGTGTGTATATATATATATATATATATATATATATATATATATATATATATATATATATATATATCCCAGCTTAGTGCAGCTACATCTCACTGCAGGCCATTAGTATGTCTGAAAGGTCACAAGCCAATAAAAGAGGGCAAGCAGGCTCTGTGTCTAGAGGCAACAGTGCTGGTTGTGGAGACGGTGCATCCTCATGAGCACATGGCCGTGGGACACGCTTGGCCTTTTTTTTGGCAGCTGGCCGTATTGAGCTGCAACTCGCGGAAGACTTGGTCGAGTGGATGACTAAGCCGTCCTCATCCTCCTCATCCTCTCTCACCCATGCTCAGGGTACTTTTTCTGGCAAAGCAGCTACCAACGAGGCCTCTTCCCTCGGCTCAATGGCATCAGTGACTCCTTCCCTAGCCCCACCATGTCCTCCTGAGGAGTCAATCGAACTGTTTGACCAAAGTGTTGGGTACATGCTCCAGGAGGATGCCCAGCGTTTAGAAGGCTCTGATGATGATACTGAGCTAGATGAAGGCAGTAACGTGAGCATGGACAGAGGGGGTGCCCAAGAAGGACAGCAATCTGCCAGTCATGCTCCCCCTGCTGCAGCATAATGCCAGGTATGAGGAGGGAGGGGATGATGAGGTCCCTGACTCAACGTGGGTGCCTGATAGGAGAGAGGAGGAGGAGGAGGCACATCACCAACGAGGCAGGATGCCCTCCAGAGGCCAGCCTAAGGGTAGCACACTGACTGCATCACACCGAAAAGCTCCGCATGTGCAGGGCGCTGCTGTCTCTGTGCGTTATTCCAAAAGTTCTTTGGTGTGGGCCTTTTTTGAGACGAGTGCATCAGATCGCACCACTGCTATTTGCAACATATGTCTCAAGCGTATCTCGCGTGGCCAAAACATCTCCCACTTGGGAACCACATGCTTGACCAGACATATGTTGACCTGCCATGCAGTTCGTTGGCAAGCGTATCTAAAAGACCCACACCAAAGAACAAAGAGGACCTCTCCTTGCTCCTCATCAGCTGAGATCTCCAACCCCACTGTACCTTCAGTCCTCTCTGAGACCTGCACTGAGAGGAATGAAGGTGTAGAATTAGGGGTGTCACAGCCAAGTACTTGTGGGCAATCTGCTTTCGGTACACCGACGTCAGATTGTACCAGGCAAATTTCCCTGCCCCAGCTGCTGCACCGCCGAAAGAAGTTCATTCCCAGCCATCCACATGCCCAGCGGTTGAATGCTAGCTTGGCAAAATTGCTAGCACTTCAACTGCTACCTTTTCAGTTGGTAGACTCTGCCCCCTTCTGTGAGTTTGTGGAATGTGCAGTTCCTCAGTGGCAGGTACCCAAACGCCACTTTTTCTCACGGAAGGCGATTCCGGCTCTCTACCGGCATGTGGAAGGCAATGGGGGACAGGAGCCACACTGGGGCAGAGGTTCTGTCAGTTCTGCAGGGGCAGGTTCAGAGGTGGTTGATGCCATGCCAACTTAAGGCAGGAATGGTGGTTTGCGACAATGGCACCAACCTCCTCTCTGCCCTCCGACAGGGACAAATGACCCATGTGCCCTGTTTGGCTCACGTCCTTAACTTGGTGGTGCAGTGGTTCTTGGGCAGGTACCCAGGCTTACAGGATGTCCTGAGGCAGGCCAGGAAAGTCTGTGTGCAATTCTGCCAGTCATATAATGCCAGTGCTCGGCAGGCAGACCTCCAAAAGGAATTTAACCTGCCCAAGAATCGCCTAATCTGTGACATGCCCACCAGGTGGAACTCAACGTTGGCCATGCTGCAGCGGCTGCACATGCAGCAGAGGGCCATCAATGAGTACCTGTGTGACTATGGCACCAGGACAGGGTCAGGGAAGCTTGTTTTTTTTCCCCACGCCAGTGGGCCATGATCAGGGATGCATGCACTGTCCTGTCACCATTTGAGGAGGCCACGATGATGGTGAGCAGTGACAGTGCATGCATCAGTGACACTGCCCCCCTTGTCCACCTGTTGGAGCACACGCTGCGTGGAATAATGGACAGGGCACTTGAGGCAGAACAGAGGCAGGAAGAGGAGGACTTCCTTAGCTCTCAAGGCCCCTTTTATCCAGACAGTGTTCCTGCATGCCCGCCGATCACACAGGAAGAGGAGGAGGGGGAGGAGGAGGAGGATTGTGTCAGTATGGAGGTGGAGCCTGGCACTCAGCATCAGCAGCAGTCTTTAAGGGATCATTTACAGTCCCAAGAAACACATGGACTTGTACTTGGCTGGGAGGAGGTGGCTGCGGATCATGTCGTCCTTAGTGACCCAGAGGACTCTGGACCGAATGCCTCAGCAAACCTCGCCTCCCTGATCCTGCAAAGCTTGCGGAGGGATACTCGTATTCGTGGTATCAAGGAGAAGGAACAATACTGGCTGGCAACCCTCCTTGATCTACGTTACAAGGGTAAGGTTGCGGACCTTATCTTGTTGTCGCAGAGGGAGCAGAGGATGAAACATCTTCGGGAGGCCTTGCAGAAAGGTCTGTGCAACGCGTTCCCAGAGACTGGGAGGTTACAAACTTCTGTTTCTGGACAACGTGTTACTGAGGCTTCGTTCAGTCAAAGAAGGAGCGGTGGAGAAGGTGGCCGTCTGACCGATGCGTTTAGACAATTTTTTAGTCCGCAGCCCCAAGGTATGCTCGGTTCCAGCAACCATCTCTAGCATCTGTTTTACATGGTGCAGGAATACCTAGGGGCAAGATCTGACTTGGACACCTTTCCCACCGAAAATCCTCTGGGTTACTGGGTCTTGAGGATGGATCACTGGCCAGAGCTTGCACAGTATGCAATTGAGCTACTGGCCTGTCCTGCATCCAGCGTTCTTTCAGAACGCACATTCAGTGCTGCTGGAGGCTTTGTAACTGATCACAGGGTGCGTCTGTCCACCGACTCGCTCGATCGACTGACCTTCATAAAAATGCATCAGTCTTGGATCACCACCAGCTACCAAGCACCTGATGCTGATGTAACCGAATAAATTTTTTTGAAATGTCAGATCCCTTCAAAGACTGCCTATGCTGATGCTGAGTGACTATCCTGAGTAATTATCCTCTTCCTCCTCAATGATCATGATGATAGCTTGTAAGAACATTTTTGGTTCTGGGCGCCGCCAGTCCTGCCACCAGTGCCTAAGGCCCAATTTTTCAGCCCCTGTTTAACAGGGGCATGTAATTACAATTTTTCATGCAATTCTTTGCAGCAAAGCTAGTTCCTGCGCTCCAACTAGAGTATCTGTGAGGGGTTGCAGTGTTGTGGCACCAGCACCAGTGCCTAAGGCCCAATTTTTCAGCCCCTGTTTAACATGGGTGTGTAATTACAATTTTTGATGCAATTCGTTGCAGCAGGGCTAGTTCCTGCGCTCCAACTAGAGTATCTGTGAGGGGTTGCAGTGTTGTGGCAACAGCACCAGTGCCTAAGGCCCAATTTTTCAGCCCCTGTTTAACAGGGGCATGTAATTACAATTTTGGATGCAATTCTTTGCAGCAGGGCTAGTTCCTGCGCTCCAACTAGAGTATCTGTGAGGGGTTGCAGTGTTGTTGCACCAGCACCAGTGCCTAAGGCCCAATTTTTCAGCCCCTGTTTAACATGGGTGTGTAATTACAATTTTTGATGCAATTCGTTGCAGCAGGGCTAGTTCCTGCGCTCCAACTAGAGTATCTGTGAGGGGTTGCAGTGTTGTGGCAACAGCACCAGTGCCTAAGGCCCAATTTTTCAGCCCCTGTTTAACAGGGGCATGTAATTACAATTTTGGATGCAATTCTTTGCAGCAGGGCTAGTTCCTGCGCTCCAACTAGAGTATCTGTGAGGGGTTGCAGTGTTGTTGCACCAGCACCAGTGCCTAAGGCCCAATTTTTCAGCCCCTGTTTAACAGGGGTGTGTAATTACAATTTTTTATGCAATTCTTTGCAGCAGGGCTAGTTCCTGCGCTCCAACTAGAGTATCTGTGAGGTGCTGCAGTGTTGCGGCACCAGCACCAGTGCCTAAGGCCCAATTTTTCAGCCCCCTGTTTAACAGGGGCGTGTAATTACAATTTTTGATGCAATTCTTTGCAGCAGGGCTAGTTCCTGCGCTACAACTAGAGTATCTGTGAGGCGTTGCAGTGTTGTGGCACCAGCACCAGTGCCTAAGGCCCAATTTTTTAGCCCCTGTTTAACAGGGGCGTGTAATTACAATTTTTGATTTTTTTCTTTGCAGCGGGGCTAGTTCCTGCGCTCCAACTAGAGCATCTGTGAGGGGTCCCAGTGTTGTTGCAACACCACCACCACCACCAAAGGCCCAATTTTTCTGCCCCTGTTTAACAGGGGCATGTAATTACAATTATTGATCTAATATTTCACAGCAGGGCCCATTTCTTCGCCCACCAAGAGCATCTGTGATGACTTACAGTGTTGTGGCACCAGCACCACCACCAAAGGCGGACTCCATGGCAGCCTACGTGTGGGTTAATCCCACCTCCTCTCCAATTCTATAGGACCCCACTCCCATAAATTTGAACTCACCGGTAGAGACTATGTTCCGTAACTAGCCTACTCTTGACTGATGGGTGGGAACTCCATCTGCCATGGAGTCCATCAGGAAGGGAAAATTACGGTAAGTATTTGAAAATAAATTTTCCGACAGACTCCATGGCAGCCTACGCGTGGGAAATAACTAGTCAAAAGGGTAGAGTTCCCACCCATCAGTCAAGAGTAGGCTAGTTACAGAACGCAGTCTCTACCGGTAAGTTCAAATTTATGGGAGTGGGGTCCTATAGCATTGGAGAGGCGGCGGGATTAACCCACACTTAGGCTGACATGGAGTCCATCAGGAAAGGAAAATATGGTAAGTATTTAAGGAAAAATAGCTGCGCTAAAACAATGAGAATACTTAGTGATGAACCAGTGCTAAAAAATTGACTGTGAACACATGTATAATTGCAATATGTTAACAATATTAAAGTTTGCAGGTGACAACCCAAATGAAAAAATAGGTAAAAAGAAAATTGTGACAGCAAAGTAACAAAAAGTGAAAGTAGGCTTAAATCAAATTCCACATGAGAGTCCAAACTAAATTATTGTAATAAGTGCCTGGAGGAAACAGACTGCTCATGAATCCTGCTGTCTGCAACTCTTCATCCAGGTACTGGAGAAAAGTTTCCTCTAGGCTGTACAGAGTAACTCCACTTTTGTTGAGAAAAAAACATTCCCATCGCGTGTGACCTTTGGAGTGAATGGGCATTCGCAAGCCAGCCGGCTGTTTATGTCCTTTTATCTTTACGCTTGTAAGTGTGCCTTTTATATATTTTTTACAATAAACAATTTATGACGGTATTACACCATGGGAAGCCCACTGTCATTAACAGGTGTGACCAGACTGTGTGGACTGCACAGAGATAACCCAAACGCATGTAAATGACTAAATAATATTTATTAAAATAAGTGATAATTCAGAAAATACAGATAGTGCAAAACCAACACAACAACCCCACTACAAACAACAATATATATAGCAAGGGGCAATACCGGAATGACAGATGTCAGCCAGGCCAGGGTCATACACAGCAGGTCAGCAGGAACAAGAGATATACCAGAGACATAAACGTTAGCCAAGCCAAGGTCATACACAGGAGATCAGCAACTGAACAAGGGCAGGTTGGGAAAGGGAGATAATGGATGGGATAGGATACAGGTTTAGGAACAGGTTCAGGGTCCGATACAGGTTTACAGGATAACAGGTTCAGGAAACAGGTTCAGGATACAGGTTCAGGATACAGGTTCAGGATACAGGTTCAGGGCGCAAGGAAGAAAGATACCAAGGCAAGCACATGAGGGCTTGCCGGGTATTTATAGGACTGACTATAAAGACAAATAACAAGGGCACTAAATGAGTGTAGACGGGTAGGCCGCACACCCCAAAATTGCAAAAAACTATACGAAAACCCCCTAACGGGGCTTTAAAGCAGCCAGAAAAATACAGTATTCATGGTTGAAAAAATTTAAATTTTATTAATACAAAAAGTATCTAAATAGCATATTATAAAAATCACTAAGGATAGGTGCTGACTAGTCGAGTCATGACATGATCTGAATATGGCATACCAATATAATGGACAAAGCATACAATTAAACCAAACACTAGGCACAATGCATAGGATAACGGTCAAAATTATCTTTGAAATAATTTCTTAAAAACAATAGCAACACATATTACTAGTGATACCATATATGTATGTGGGGTAACTGAAGTTGTAATGTTAATCCTGATGCGTTTCGACCCTTCCCGGGTCCTCTTCAGAGGATAGTTGCCCCCTATGAAAAAAGTCAACATGTATAAGACATAGCATCAAAATCAATGGTACCAGACTTGTGTACCTGCACCATCATATTAAAGTTGTCTGAGTCGCATAGTTACCTATTATAGAATTTTATGGAGTTTTCACGTGTAGTTTAGAAATTGTGAGTTGTAATGTTTTTAGATGATGCAGTTTCTCTTTAGGTCCCCCGTCTCCCCCACATCAGAGCGGCTCCCAGGAAAGCGGGCGGTGGGCCGAAAGTGTCTTGCAAGGGATCATAACTAATAGCCCCCGTATGGGGCGGGGAAGTTTGGGGAAGGAGGGGCAACAAACAACCCAAAAAGGCACCTAAAGGGGGATATAGGTTATTACCAGAAATAGAAAAGGGTAGAAAGTATTAAATGCTAAAGAGCAGAGAATCACTGGGTAGTTTTATACAGATTGTTGGAGAATTTCCCAACTGTGGAAGTTTATAAAAGTATTGGATAATGGGTAAATTGGAGTGCAGAGGGCATGGCTAGATAAGAAGGGAAGAGGGAGAAAGAAAAGGAAATAGGAAATGTGAAAGAAAATAGAGAAACAAACCAAACAAAAAAAAAATACTAATAAGAAAAGCAGTGAGACAGATGTGAAGAAAAGGGAAGGGAAGAAAGAAAAAATAACCCAATACCGTGTAAGTGTAAATAGGAGGAGCAGAAAGTAGCACATGCCCTACTGCCAATTGATTCCCATGTACCATAAGAAATAAATGCCAAAGGCAAAGGTAAAAGCACCGGTGAAACCTCAAGTAAATGGACAGGGAGGAGTGAAAAGGGAGGGGGGGGGGAAGGGAAGAAAGGAAAAAGGAAGGAACCACAAAGAAGTGGTGAAAAGTGAGAAGATTGGGTGGTGTAAAGTGTGGGAAAGGAAAGGGGGGAGGGGAGGAGGGTAAAAAAGGGAAGGGGTGAGAGGGTAAAATGTGAGCAAGGTGAACGACAGATGGGGGCAGGGAAAAGGAAGGAAGGGGGGGGAAGGGGGGAAAAAGGCAATAGGGTGTCAGTGGAATGGGAAGAAAAAGAAAAATGTAGGACGTGAATAGTGAGGGGGAGGGGGGGAGGGGAAAGGGAGGGAAAGAGGAAAAAAGGGGGAATGGGGAATGGGTATGGGGGGGGCGGAAAAAGAAAACACACTGGGGGGGCAAAGTGAGTGAACCAGGTGGGATAATGTGCAGGAAAATGTGCAATGAACTATGAACAAAGGTGAACTAAACAGTGAGAGTGACATGCAGTGGGAAAATACAGGGGGTGTCGGGACTATTACCTAATTTGGCTGAGCTGTGTGGAACATTCTGAATACTGAAAAAGTTTAATTAATTAAGAATATGAATCACTCTGACAGAATCAACACTGATTTAAAAAGAACTAAGTCATTAAAAAGGTATCACATTCGTTTCATTAGAGCTTACCAGTGTATGCAGTCAATCTATATGACCTGTCTTCAGTTTGAAAAATGTCCAATGAATATCCCCTAGTGGTTGCCCACATTTATAGGGAGTGCCAATCGGCTAACTCCCTACAGGTGTTGATGTGTCCAATATCCTACCCCTTCCCCATCCGTCAGGGGAAAGGAGCAACACAGCGGTGCTCCCCAGTGTGATCCCCCCGGCGTTCCGGAAAGGAATGTATCTCCGGGCGTCCCTGTCGCTTCCGCCGCAACTGCGCAGGCGCCGCTACGTCACGCGCACGCGCCCTAGGGCGCGCGCTCGTGAGTGCGGCGTCCGGAAGGGATCCGAGACGCCGCTGGCAGGGAGAGAAAACATCCCACTCAGGTGAGGCCACCTAGTGGGCATGTTGGGAGGCGCGGGCCCCGGCGCCTCCTGTCTCACCCTGCCAGGAAGACACTGTGAAGGTCCACCCCCGCCCCTGGGAGGGAGACACAAAGACCGAGGGAGACAGGGGGAACGCAGAGCCATCCTGCCACCAATAGTTTTAGGCAAAACTAATAATAATGGCGATGGTAGGGCATGGTGTTAGTTATTGATATGCCCTATCTGGTGGTGCTACACACATAATCTGTGTACCATGGGCTGACTGCTAAATGGCCGTCTTAAATGCATCCTGTCAGATGTGGTATTGTATGCCTTGGCATGACTGCACAGTTACAAAAACAATAATTTATTACACCCTGCGCAATCAGAATGGTATATAAACAAAAACAAAGAAAAAAGCAAAATTACATGAATCTTGAGTACTGCAAACGATCAAAAAACTCCGAACTGTTTAAGGTTAAATTTAACATGGAATAAAACGATACAAAGCATATGATCCATTCTATAAATCGCAGATATGCATATTAATATGCATCTCGTACATCTGAGCATACAGAAAAATAAGAGTAATCGTGATAACTTGGATGATTGAATGTGGGGAAAACCAGGCAGTGATATCTACAGGTCTGGGGAAAGAAAAAAAAAAAAAAAGGGGGGGGGGTTTGGGGAAAGTCACTGTGTCTTCCCTGATGCAAATCCTTGCAAAAAGGGGGCAAATGAGATAGATTCATTTAAACCTGGTGAAGAGGTGGCTTGTAGCTGGAATATCCATCTCTGCTCTTTTTTCAGCAGAGACTTATTCCAGTCGCCACCTCTGTTAGGAATGTTTATTCTATACAGAGCCACGAAGGTAACTTTGGGAACTTTATAATTGTGTGTAAAAATTATATGCCTCCCAATGGGGAGGTATGGGTTCCCCACCTCCATACTGTAAACATGTTGGAAGATGCGTTTCCAGAATTCCTGCCTGATTTTCCCCACATAGTATGCACCACATTCACATTCCATCAGATATACAATACCCATACCTCCCCATTGGGAGGCATATAATTTTTACACACAATTATAAAGTTCCCAAAGTTACCTTCGTGGCTCTTCCTTTTCCCTGCCCCCATCTGTCGTTCACCTTGCTCACATTTTACCCTCTCACCCCTTCCCTTTTTTACCCTCCTCCCCTCCCCCCTTTCCTTTCCCACACTTTACACCACCCAATCTTCTCACTTTTCACCACTTCTTTGTGGTTCCTTCCTTTTTCCTTTCTTCCCTTTCCCCCCCCCTCCCTTTTCACTCCTCCCTGTCCATTTACTTGAGGTTTCACCGGTGCTTTTACCTTTGCCTTTGGCATTTATTTCTTATGGTACATGGGAATCAATTGGCAGTAGGGCATGTGCTACTTTCTGCTCCTCCTATTTACACTTACACGGTATTGGGTTATTTTTTCTTTCTTCCCTTCCCTTTTCTTCACATCTGTCTCACTGCTTTTCTTATTAGTATTTTTTTTTTTTTTTGTTTGGTTTGTTTCTCTATTTTCTTTCACATTTCCTATTTCCTTTTCTTTCTCCCTCTTCCCTTCTTATCTAGCCATGCCCTCTGCACTCCAATGTACCCATTATCCAATACTTTTATAAACTTCCACAGTTGGGAAATTCTCCAATCTGTATAAAACTACCCAGTGATTCTCTGCTCTTTAGCATTTAATACTTTCTACCCTTTTCTATTTCTGGTAATAACCTATATCCCCCTTTAGGTGCCTTTTTGGGTTGTTTGTTGCCCCTCCTTCCCCAAACTTCCCCATACGGGGGCTATTAGTTGTGATCCCTTGCAAGACACTTTCGGCCCTCCGCCCGCTTTCCTGGGAGCCGCTCTGACGTGGGGGAGACGGGGGACCTAAAGAGAAACTGCATCATCTAAAAACATTACAACTCACAATTTCTAAACTACACGTGAAAACTCCATAAAATTCTATAATAGGTAACTATGCGACTCAGACAACTTTAATATGATGGTGCAGGTACACAAGTCTGGTACCATTGATTTTGATGCTATGTCTTATACATGTTGACTTTTTTCATAGGGGCAACTATCCTCTGAAGAGGACCCGGGAAGGGTCGAAATGCGTCAGGATTAACATTACAACTTCAGTTACCCCACATACATATATGGTATCACTAGTAATATGTGTTGCTATTGTTTTTAAGAAATTATTTCAAAGATAATTTTGACCGTTATCCTATGCATTGTGCCTAGTGTTTGGTTTAATTGTATGCTTTGTCCATTATATTGGTATGCCATATTCAGATCATGTCATGACTCGACTAGTCAGCACCTATCCTTAGTGATTTTTATAATATGCTATTTAGATACTTTTTGTATTAATAAAATTTAAATTTTTTCAACCATGAATACTGTATTTTTCTGGCTGCTTTAAAGCCCCGTTAGGGGGTTTTCGTATAGTTTTATAGGACTGACTATAATTGACTTCAAGTCACACCTGAGCGCAGAGGGTGCTGTTTGCTCCACACTGCTGGAGTGCACCCGCTGGTGGACACCGGTACTACGGCCCAAGGATGCAACAGTGCCACCAGCAGGAGAGACCTCTTACTGCAGGTCCCAGGTGTTGGAAGACACCCGCTGGTGGACACTGGTACTGCGATCCAAGAGGCCAATAGCGCCACCAATGGGTAAACCCTCTCATGACACCCCCCTTTTTATATTTCTGGGTGATACGCTATCTGAGAGTCTCCATTACACCTGAGCAGTTTGCCGGTCCTGGTTTGGTGCCCTCTGAGTTGTACATCTCGGATCTCTCAAGACAAGACCTTGGCTGGGTGTTTAGCCGCAAGCTTTTCTTTGCTTGCCTTCCGGTAATCGTGCATTTCTCGTGGTGATCTACACTTAATGGTGACAGAAGATTGCATCTTATTACAATAATTTAGTTGACCATTTGGACTCTCATGTGGAATTTGATTTAAGCCTACTTTCACTTTTTGTTACTTTGTTGTCACAATTTTTTTTACCTATATTTTTCATTTGGGTTGTCACCTGCAAACTTTAATATTGTTCACATATTGCAATTATACATGTGTTCACAGTCAATTTTTTAGCACTGGTTCATCACTAAGTATTCTCAATAAAAGTTAACCACTTCATCCCCGGACCATTATGCTGCCTAGGGACCAGAGGACTTTTTCCAATTTGGCACTGTGTCGCTTTAACTGCTAACTGTCATGCAATGCTGTACCCAAACAAAATTTGCATCCTTTTCTTCCCACAAATAGAGCTTTCTTTTGATGGTATTTGATCACCTCAGCCATTTTTATTTTTTGCGCTATTAACGGAAAAAGACCGAAAATTTTGGAAAAAAAATGATATTTTCTACTTTTTGTTATAAAAAAAATCCAATAAACTCAATTTAAGTCATACATTTAGGCCAAAATGTATTTCGCCACATGTCTTTGGTAAAAAATGTCAATAAGTGTATATTTATTGGTTTGCGCAAAAGTTATAGCGTCTACAAGCTACGGTACATTTTCTGGAATTTACACAGCTTTTAGTTTATGACTGCCTATGTCATTTCTTGAGGTGCTAAAATGGCAGGGCAGTACAAAACCCCCCCAAATGACCCCATTTTGGAAAGTAGACACCCCAAGGAAATTGCTGAGAGGCATGTTGAGCTCATTGAATATTATTTTTTTTGTCCCAAATGATTGAATAATGACAAAAAAAAAAAATTACAGGGGGCGTGGCCTGCGCTTGAGCTAGATGGCAGCATAGAATCGGAGCTCCGGTGATTTTCAGGGATATAGCGGCTCAAAACACGCCATCGAGTCCCGTTTTTGCGCCCCACTGCTGGCGATTCACCCTGGGACAAGACAGAGAGCATGTCCAGGAAACGAAAAGAACAAAGAAAGCCACAGCGCCTGACGGACTTCTATAGCATGAAGCAACATGAAGGTAGGCAAGATGGCGCCGGGTCATCCTCTACCCCGGCAAACATCCCCGCCAGCCATATGAACACACAGAACTGCCACAGGCAAAATAGATCACCGTCAGACAGCCCACACCCATACTCTCCCTCCCCGCCAATGGGTAGCCCTGCTAAGGCAAAGTTTAGACTGGATGGAGAGGGATCCCTTGGTGCGACGAGTCCAGGCCTGGACTCAGGGGATGATACACGTGAGCTCCCCGACTCCATAGAGACCTTTCCTACCATGCATCAACCAGTGATAGATACAGTGATGAAAGATATGCTCTTATCGCTGAGAAGCTCACTGCAATCAGATATGATGAAGTGTATGCATAAGTTTAATACTAATCTTCAAGCTGTAGAAACACGGGTTGAACACATAGAGCAAAAGATGGGAGAATATGCAGTCACTATCAATGACCTAGTGGATTCCCATGAGGAAAGGGAAGGAGACACAGATTGGTTAAAAGACAAAATCGCAGACCTCGAAGACCGCAATAGGAGGAACAATTTAAAAATTAGGGGGATCCCTGAAACAGTCCTGCAACCTGACTTAAGATCCTATGCCACTTCACTGTTTAAATCTCTCCTACCTGATCTATCAGATCTGGAGATCACCATCGACAGAATACATCGCCTGCCAAAGCCGACATTCTTATCAGAGCACATTCCCAGAGATGTGATTCTGCGATTACATTTCTACCATGCCAAAGAGCAACTGATGTTGACAATGCGCCAGAAAGATCAAATCCCCGCGCAATTTCAACACCTGCAGCTCTATGCTGATCTTTCTCAATACACCTTGCAAAAGAGGAAAAATTTAAATACCATCACCAAAGCCTTGAGAAATCATCATATTACATATAGATGGGGATACCCTACCAAACTCACGGTCACTAAAGATGGACGCACTCACGTGGTGAATTCACTAGAGAGAGGCCTCTCTCTTCTAAAAGAGTGGAAAATAGTACCAGAACAGGAGACCATCTCGGCCAACATGCCCAGATCAGTGGAACCGGCGTGGAAGACGGTCACTACAAAAAACGCAAAAACACACTCCTGACTCAGGATGGTTATCCAAAACCTACCAATCCCTGGAAATTGATTTAAGTGCTCTCAGGCCTGAACTATTTCCCCCACCTACCTGAACAGCATCAAGCTGTACATTAACGTTTGTTTTTTCAGGTTTGGGTTTGGCCCTTGAAAATGCCGACCCTACACAAGTTTGGCGAATATATTGCCTTTTCGTTTTATGTTTATGTTCTTTTGTTCCTTTTTCCTTTTTCTGTTTTCTCTAAATATGCAGCAGCCAGAATGCGTGTAAGCATCGCAACAGTCATGCCTACTCCAACGAAAGGTACAAAGATGGAACTTTCTTCACAACCCAAGCCAACTTGAACTCACCATCACACGAACATCCAAAAGTGAGTACAATACAAACTCTAATTTGCCATATAGTGCCTATTCCTTGCTATACCTGAAAACGCCACAAGAGGGCAACATTGCCTCAATAATGAATACTCATCACAATACTCCAAATAATACACAATCCCCTCAATTATGGGTATAAAACTATTATCTATTAATGCGAAGGGACTTAACCACCCCGCTAAGAGGAGGTCAATGTGGAAAGAGGCGATCTCCAACAAATCTGACATTATCTGCGTGCAGGAAACGCATTTTTCCACAGCAGCCACCCCTTCTTGCACGCACAAGAACTTTCCGCACATCTTTACTGCCAACGCTCAAAATAAAACAAAAGGAGTCCTCACAGCTATTCGGGACACAGTAGCATTTTCAGCCCATGAAATAATCAAAGACCCTGGGGGAAGATACCTAATATTGATATGTGACCTCAACTCCATCACATACACTATTGTTAATGTGTATGTGCCCAACCAACACCAGCTGCACTTCCTCCATAAACTTCTACGAAAGCTCAAAAGCCACCAAAAAGGAAGACTGATAATCTGTGGAGACTTTAATACAATCCCTGATGCAAATCTAGACTCTTCATCTAGCACTAGACGCCCGGGTATGTCTCTTCTGGCTACATTACACGCACAAGACCTATATGATGCTTGGAGGTGTCTACATGCCGGCGAAAGGGACTACACCTTTTTTTCCTCTCCACACAGAGTATATTCCCGAATTGACCTTTTTCTTGTTGATCGAAACACCTTAGCCCAAACGACATCTACAACAATAAATTCCATCACGTGGTCCGACCACGCGTCTATCACTATATCCATTAAAGATGACTCAAATTGTAATGTGCCAAACATGTGGAGACCTAATACTTACTTAATGCAGCAACCAGACTCAAAAAATACTATAAACCAGCATCTGAAAGAGTTCTTCAGTGTCAATGAGCCCTCGGTGAGGGATCAGTTTATACTGTGGAACTCTCACAAGGCATATATACGGGGTATTTTTATACAGCTGGGGCAGCAGCTAAGAGGCAGCAGCAACAACGAGTAAAAGAACTCACTGACAAAATATTCCTCCTAGAAAACAGGAATAAACAAAACACATCCCCCATATTATCTCAACAACTTACTCAGCTGCGTAATGATCTAAGACTACTACTGCTTGAAAGTTTTGAAAGATCATCAAAAAAACTTAAAATGTCGCATTACGCCACAGGAAACAAAGCTGGCAAAACATTAGCATACAGATTGAAAGGCCTCAGACACAAAACAAAGATCCCTTATATTTTACATCCTACTACTAAACATAAACTCTATCATCCTCAAGACATTGCAGACACCTTTAGCCACTATTATAGTACATTATACAACCTAAAGGACGATGCAAACACTATACAACCTAGCACTGATGCAATCAACTCTTTTCTACGACATCTGAACATTCCTTCCCTCACACAAGATCAACTACAGATCTTAAATCAAAACTTTAACTCAGAGGAAATACACAAAACCATTGACTCCCTTCCCAGTAACAAATCACCGGGCCCTGATGGCTTTTCTGGGGAATATTATAAGGCTTTCAAACATTTATTATCTCCATATTTGGAACGTACCTTTAACTCCGCTGCTGCCTCTGCCTCTTTCCCACCAGAAATGTTGAAGGCAATTATTGTGACACTGCCAAAGCCAGGGAAGGAACCCAATACCCCCCCAAATTTCAGGCCTATCTCACTACTCAATACCGATTTGAAAATATATGCTAAACTTATTGCATCCCGTTTACTAAATATACTCCCTCTTCTCATTCACCCTGACCAAACCGGGTTTACCAAAGGCCGCCAAACGTCAGACGCTACCCGCAGGCTGTTAAATATTATACATTTAGCCGGGGCGCATAAGAGGCCTTCTCTGCTGTTAGCATTAGACGCAGAGAAGGCCTTCGACCGCATACACTGGCGATACCTCACTCAGGTTTTGGGTAGATTCGGATTTTCTGGCACCATCCTTTCAGCAATCCTGGCCCTGTACTCCAAACCCTCAGCCCAAGTATTTACCTCTGGAGCACTATCCAAGCCTTTCAACATAACGAATGGCACTAGACAGGGGTGCCCCCTATCCCCATTAATCTTTAATCTACTTATGGAACCTCTGGCTATTTATCTCCGTTCCCACCCCGACATTGAAGGCTTCTGTATAGATAAATCCACCCACAAGATAAGCTTATTCGCGGATGACATAATCATGATCCTGACCAATGTGGAAACTTCCCTGGCTTTGGTACATAACGCACTAAAAATGTTTACTAAAATATCCTACTACAAAGTAAATGAGAACAAATCTTACATAATGGGGATAGGCATTGATCCTGGTATACAAGACAAACTCAAATCTAGATTCCCATACTCCTGGGATAATAATGGGATAAAATATTTAGGCATAACCCTAACTGCAGATTTAGATAACCTAGTGGCTGCTAACTACACCTCATTTTTGGAAACCCTCCAAAAGAAACTTGCAGATCTCGCCAAGGTAGAGTTATCGTGGACAGGTAGACTGGCAGCGTTTAAAATGATGGTGTTACCACAGCTACTTTACTTGTTTAGAACGCTCCCGGTCCCTGTCCCTAATTCCTTCTTTTCTAGAGCACAATCTCAAATCAACAGATTTCTCTGGCAGGGCAAGAAGGCCAGAAGCGCTTTCATGAAACTCACTAGAGCTAGAGATGCTGGGGGAATAGGACACGTTATACTGAAAGATTACTACATAGCAGCAACACTGTCACAAGTCAGATATTGGCTGTCCCAATCTCAGGCCCATAGATGGACAGAACTAGAAACAGCACAGGTGCCTAGAGCAAGTCTAGTCGACTTACTATTTTCTTCCAGCTTCCAGGCATACACTCAAACACACCTATCTCCCACAATGGTGGCTACATTACTAGCTTGGAAGACTTTCACAGCATCCAAATTTAAGGGTCAAACAACCAAAGGCATCCCGATTACTATAACCAGCTTAACATTGGTTATACCAAACTTACGTATCTCACATTGGATGTCCAGAGGCATACTATCACTAGAGGATCTCATGAACGGATCAATCCCTAAAACATTTGAGTCCCTACAAACCAAGTATAGCCTGGAAGACTACGACTACTATAGCTACATCCAGATAATGCATCTACTTCAAAGATACCCCCACACTTCTATTGCAGTACCTTGGCGAGTATTCCTCTATTTTACAAATCCCAACACCAACATTAAAGGTATATCCCTGTTTTATAACTTGCTCCACAACAAACAGGTATTCACCAAAACTAACAACATCTTAGCATGGGAACAGGAGTTAGGCACAACCTATTCTGAAGAACAATGGCAAAAAGCCCTACGCAGCACGTTTGCAGCCACCAAATGTGTCAGCCTGTGGGAAACAACCTATAAACTAACATTAAAATGGTATTTAACACCACACCGAATCTCTAAATTCGCACGACAAACCTCGCCTCTATGTTGGAGAAATTGCGGAAGAGTAGGTACACTTCACCATATTATCTGGGATTGCCCAAGCTTACATAAACTATGGCAAAAAGTGTTTAATCTAATATCAACAATTACAGGATTTACAGTTATACCGAATGCAGATCTGGCAGTCCTTTCATTAGGCATAGAAAATATACCGCCTGCAAACAGAACTATAAGTCTACATATATTACTTAGTACCAGGTTAACAATTCTCAGACATTGGAAAGATCCTAAGCCCCCCATCCTCAGTGAAATTATAGAACTGACAAACACACACGCCTCTTATGAATGTATGTTTGCAGCAGCCAAGGGTCAATACTTGAAGACACAATCCAAATGGGCTAGTTGGGAAAAATGGTATAAACACACTCACTAGTGACAAATTCTTTTCGTGTTAATTAACTGCAACCTACACTCAATCAAAGTAGGCAACGCTGAAAGCTGCATATAGTTTTTTCAGTTTTTTCTGTTTTAATATAATTTAATTAACTATTATTATTTATGTTACCTTAACAATACTATTAATAGTACGACCAATTTCTGCCCATGCAGAATACTGGTCCTTTCATCAGCCTAGTTTCGGAATCACTAACTGGTGTGTATGCATGTTCATGTTAAACTTACAACTGACAATATCACCACCATATTAAAGATGGTCCACAAGGGCCGACATCTCATTAACTCTGTATGCTATCAGATATATAATGTCATAGAATATCCATGCACTATGCCTTATGCGAACTGTACTATGTATGATATATATGGTCTATGCTCTGTATCATTCATAACCTGTACAACGTGATTCCTTCAACATAATAATAAAAAATATTGGAATTAAAAAAAAAATTACAAAAAGTTGTCACTAAATGATATATTGCTCACACAGGTCATGGGCATATGTGGAATTGCACCCCAAAATACATTTAGCTACTTCTCCCGAGTATGGGGATACCACATGTGTGGGACTTTTTGGGAGCCCAGCCGCGTATGGGGCCCCGAAAACCAATCTCTGCCTTCAGGATTTCTAAGGGTGTAAATTTTTGATTTCACTCTTCACTGCCTATCACAGTTTCGGAGGCCATGGAATGCCCAGGTGGCACAAACCCCCCCAAATGACCCCATTTTGGAAAGTAGACACCCCAAGCTATTTGCTGAGAGGCATGGTGAGTATTTTGCAGCTCTCATTTGTTTTTGAAAATGAAGAAAGACAAGAAAAAACATTTTTTTTTCTTTTTTCAATTTTCAAAACTTTGTGACAAAAAGTGAGGTTTGCAAAATACTCACTATACCTCTCAGCAAATAGCTTGGGGTGTCTACTTTCCAAAATAGGGTCATTTGGGGGGGGGGGGTTGTGCCACCTGGGCATTCCATTGCCTCCGAAACTGTAATAGGCAGTGAAGAGTGAAATCAAAAATTTACGCCCTTAGAAAGCCTGAAGGCGGTGCTTGGTTTTCAGGGTCCTGTACATGGCTAGGCTCCCAAAAAGTCTCACACATGTGGTATCCCCATGGAATGCCCAGGTGGCACAAACCCCCCCAAATGACCCCATTTTGGAAAGTAGACACCCCAAGCTATTTGCTGAGAGGCATGGTGAGTATTTTGCAGCTCTCATTTGTTTTTGAAAATGAAGAAAGACAAGAAAAAACATTTTTTTTTTCTTTTTTCAATTTTCAAAACTTTGTGACAAAAAGTGAGGTTTGCAAAATACTCACTATACCTCTCAGCAAATAGCTTGGGGTGTCTACTTTCCAAAATAGGGTCATTTGGGGGTTGGGGGTTGTGCCACCTGGGCATTCCATTGCCTCAGAAACTGTAATAGGCAGTGAAGAGTGAAATCAAAAATTTACGCCCTTAGAAAGCCTGAAGGCGGTGCTTGGTTTTCAGGGTCCCGTACATGGCTAGGCTCCCAAAAAGTCTCACACATGTGGTATCCCCGTACTCAGGAGAAGCAACAGAATGTATTTTGGGGTGTAATTTCACATATTCCCATGGCATGTTTGAGCAATATATCATTTAGTGACAACTTTGTGCAAAAAAAAAAAATTGTCTCTTTCCCGCAACTTGTGTCACAATATAAAATATTCCATGGACTCGACATGCCTCTCAGCAAATAGCTTGGGGTGTCTACTTTCCAAAATGGGGTCATTTGGGGGGTTTGAACTGTCCTGGCATTTTATGCACAACATTTAGAAGCTTATGTCACACATCACCCACTCTTCTAACCACTTGAAGACAAAGCCCTTTCTGACACTTTTTGTTTACATGAAAAAATTACTTTTTTTTTGCAAGAAAATTACTTTGAACCCCCAAACATTTGCGCAGCAATTTTTCAAACGCATTTTTTGGAAAAAAGCACACTTTTTTAAATTTTAATGCACTAAAACACACTATATTGCCCAAATGTTTGATGAAATAAAAAAGATGATCTTAGGCCGAGTACATGGATACCAAACATGACATGCTTTAAAATTGCGCACAAACATGCAGTGGAAACAAAATAAATACATTTTTAAAAGCCTTTAAAAGCCTTTACAGGTTACCACTTTAGATTTAAAGAGGAGGTCTACTGCTAAAATTACTGCCCTCAATCTCAACCTTCGTGGTGATACCTCACATGCATGGTGCAATTGCTGTTTACATTTGACGCCAAACCAACGCTTGCGTTCGCCTTAGCGCGAGAGCAGGGGGGGACAGGGGTGCTTTTTTTTTTTTTACACTTTTTTTGTAACTAACTTTTATAACTGTAACCGGTTCCAGGTTCGGATCTCTCAAAATGCAATGGCATCTTGGGAGACCCTGTGAAAGTGTGCCTAGTCTGTGCAATGCTGTACCCTACGCTAATACTCAACTAGTGCATGGTAGCACCAGGATTGTCAGGACAGGAGGGACAATAATAACGGGTGTCATGCCTATATCCGCGCTTGCTGCAGACACAACATCTTTTTGGGGGGGTTCGTTGGGTAGGGGTACTCAGGAGGACATAAAGAAAATGCCTCTCATGCAGCCGACTGCATTTGGTTGGGGATGTGAATGGGGGAAGTACGGGCGCTGCAGAAGTGGTGGGTTCCCAATTAGGATTGGCGAATGCAGCAGGAAGGGCATTATGGGCACAACGGGCCTGTTTGTCTTTTTCTTGGTGGCAGTGGGACACTACTTGTGCTTGCCACCTCACCAGCTTGAACTGCACTAATGGGACTCGCCACGTCACCAAGTGTTACTGCAGTGCTGGTTTGACTACGACCGGGGAGTACTAGGCCGCTGGTGCTTGCCAGTTCACCAAAACGCTACCAAAAAAACTGTTAGCGATCGCAGGGATGAGGCCTGACTCTGAGAATGCTGCAGTTATGCGTTTAGAGTTTTATAAGTGACAGTGATCGATCGATACTGCACTTGGGTGGGCTGGGCTGGGCCGGACGGAGGGGCAAAACGCAGGTGCTAGCAGATATCTGGGCTAACACTGCATTTTTGGGAACCCTAAACTGCTGGGGATGCTAGTATAGATCTGATCGGATCAGATATTGATCCGTTCAGATACTATACCACTAAGGGAGGTGTACGGTGCGTGCGTGGGTGTTAGCGGTACTGGCGCTAATTTGACGCTGCCTGGGGCTGGTGCTTGCCAGTTCACCAAAACGCTAACAAAAAAACTGTTAGCGATCGCAGGGATCAGGCCTGACTCTGAGAACGCTGCAGTTAAGCATTTAGTGTTTTGTAAGTGACAGTGATCGATTGATACTGCACTTGGGTGGGCTGGGCCGGGCGGAGGGGCAAAACGCAGGTGCTAGCAGGTATCTGGGCTGATCCCGCTAACACTGCGTTTTTGGGAACCCTAAACTGCTGGGGATGCTAGTATAGATCTGATGGGATCAGATATTGATCTGTTCAGATACTACACCACTAAGGGAGGTGTACGGTGTGTGCGTGGGTGTTAGCGGTACTGGCACTAATCTGACATTGCCTGGGGCTGGTGCTTGCCAGTTCACCAAAACGCTACCAAAAAAACTGTTAGCGACCGCAGGGATTAGGCCTGACTCTGCGAACGCTGCAGTTATGCATTTAGTGTTTTGTAAGTGACAGTGATTGATTGATACTACACTTGGGTGGGCTGGGCCGGGCGGAGGGGCAAAACGCAGGTGCTAGCAGGTATCTGGGCTGATCCCGCTAACACTGCATTTTTAGGAACCCTAAACTGCTGGGGACGCTAGTACAGATCTGATCGGATCAGATATTGATCCGTTCAGATACTATACCACTAAGGGAGGCGTATGCTGCGTGCATGGGTGTTAGCGGTACTGGCGCTAATCTGACGCTGCCTGGGGCGACGCATATCACCGCCGGGCGATCAGGGGGCTAAACCTTTATTTGGTAATAAATGGCGGGTGCCCTGACACTATAAAAAAAAAAAAACTAACCAGCGTCACCCGTAACAGTTATACGGTGATCAGTGGTGAAAGGGTTAACTAGGGGGCAATCAAGGGGTTAAGACCTTTATTAGGAAGTATATGGGGGTCCCTGTTGCTATAAAACGCTGACGGCGAACCTAAATATTTACCTCACTAACTAGCGTCACCAGCGACACTAATACAGCGATCAGAAAAATGATCGCTTAGCGACACTGGCGACGGGGGGTGATCAAGAGGTTAAAAATTTATTGGGGGGTTAGGGGGGTATCCTAGACCTAAAGGGGGCTAACAGTAACTGCCCCACCACACTAACTGTCACAAATTGACACCATGCAGTAATCAGAAAAAAAAACAAAAAACTGCTTGGTGTCAGTGTGACGGGGGGGTGATCGGGGGGGATCAGGGGGGGTCGGGGGTGTAATGTCTGCCTGGCGTGTTCTACTGTATGTGTGTGTTTGTGTAACTCACATTCCAGTCTTCTCTCCTCGGCGCCGGAACGGAAAATGCCGAGCCGAGGAGAGATGACATAATTTCCTCTGCATCTGTGTACAATACAGAGGCAGGGAAATGATCCCATTGGCCAAATGGATGGCCTCCCCCTCACCACCGATCACCGGGGAGGATTTGCCGACCGCTGCAGGCACCGGGGGGGTCCGATCGGAAGGCAAGGACGTACCTGTAAGCCCTTTTGCCTGCCCGTGCCACTCTGCGGACGTACATCGTCGTGCGCCGGTCGTCAAGTGGTTAACAAGGTAGAGACCCCTGTTTTACTACCAAAAGAATTAGTGGCATCCTTCTGTAATAAGTAATATTATCAACATCTTGTCTTAAATATTTTCTAAAATAACACATGCATAATATAGGAATGAAAAAAAATATATATATCTCTATCTATCTATCTATCTATCTATCTATCTATCTATCTATCTATCTATCTATCTATCTATCTATCTATCTATCTATCTATCTATCTATCTATCTATCTATCTATATATATATATATATATATATATATATATATATATATATATGTGTATATATATGTGTATACATTTCAGGTATTTACCAAAAATCATTCAAGCTATAGAGCTATAGTTATACATGAAACAGGCCATTGTAAGGCTTCAAAAAGTGAACAAATCCATCAGAGAGATAGCAGCAACATTAGGAGTGGCCAAATCAACAGTTTGGTACATTCTGTGGAAAGAATAACGCACTGGCGAGCTCAGCAACATAAAAAGGCATGGACGTCCACGGAAGACAACAGTGGTGGATGATAGCAGGATCATCTCTATGTTAATTAAATACCCATTCACAACATCCAGACAAGTGAAGGACTCTCTGTAGGAGGTGGGCATGTCATTGTCAAAGTCTACAATCAAGAGAAGACTTCACAAGAACAAATACAGAGGGCTCACCACAAGGTGCAAACCATTCATAGGCCTGAAGAATAGAAAAGTCAGTTTAGACTTTGCCAAAAAAATCTAAAAAAGCCTGACAAGTTCTGGAAAAGCATTGTTTGGATGGATGAAACTAAGATTAAACTGTACCAGAACGACGGGAAGAAAAAAGTGTGGAGAAGGCTTCGAACAGTTCCTAATCCAAAGCACACAAAGTCATCTATAAATCATGGTGGAGGCAGTTTGATGGCATGGGCATGCATGGCTTCCAGTGACACTGGGTCATTGGTGCTTATTGATGATGTGACAGAAGACAGAAGCAGCAGAATTCTGCAGTGTTTAGAAAAATACTGTCAGCCCAGATTCAGCCAAATGCAGCAAAGTTGACTCGGACTGCGCTTCACAGTACAGATGGACGATGATCCAAAACACACTGCAAAAGCAACCCAGGAGCTTTTAAATGAAAAGAAGTGGAATATTCTGCAATGGCCGAGTCAATCACCTGATCTCAACCCAACTGAGCATGCAGTTCACTTTCTAAAGGCAAAACTAAAGGCAGAAAGACACACTGAAGACACCTGCAGCTACAGTCTGGCAAAGCATCAGAAAGGAGGAAACCCAGTCTTTGGTAATGTCCATGGGTTCCAGACTTCAAGCAGTCATTGCCAGTAAAGGATTCTCAACAAAATATTTAAAATGAACATTTTATTTATGATTATATTCATTTGTCCAATTACATTTGAGCCCCTGAAAATGGGGGGACTGTGTATAAAAATGGTTGCAGTTTTTAAAATTTGTACTTGATATTCATGTTCAACCCCTTGAATTATATCTGAAAGTCTGCACTTCAAATTAATTTGGATTGTTTTGTTTTAATTTTATTCTGGTGGCATACAGAGACAAAAGTAAGGTGAGGTGATTGATGGACGTTATGTTTCACCTAACATGCGTTCATTTACAGTGAACTAAGGTGGAATCCTGTTTTACCAGCCACCTTGGCAGGGTTGGTTCCAGACCAGATTTTTCCGTCCACTTGTGTCCACCAATATGTGGTATAAATAAAGCCGAACTGGAACAAAGAATTGCTCTTGGCCTGGGACTCAGGAATCCATACCTGAGAGAGAGCTACTGATGTGATGTCTGCTTTGTGAGAGACAGGAAAAAGGTTTGCATTGTCATTGTTTTGTGGGTGACTGGGAGAAGCCCTTCATCTGTCAGTTAGGATCCTGATCTGTTTAGTTAGTGCCTGCATGACGAGGATTTATTTTCTGTTTTGTTTGATTTTGATGCAACCTTTTAGAAATAAAACTGGCTATAAGTCAGATTTTAAGAAAACCTGCTGCTTGGATTACCCTTTTTCCCAGGGAAGATGATCCCCCATTGAGCTAACCCCCCCTACATTATATATATATATATATATATATATATATATATATATATATATATATATATATATATATATATATATATATATATATATATATATAATACAGTGAGGCAAAATATTTTAGTCAGTATTTAGTCAGCCACCAATTGTGCAAGTTCTCCCACTTAAAAAGATGAGAGAGGCCTGTAATTGTCATCACAGGTATACCTCAACCATGAGAGTCAAAATGTAAAAACAAATCCAGACAATCACATTGTCTGAGTTTTGAAAGAATTTATTTGCAAATTATGGTGGAAAATAAGTATTTTGTCAATATCAAAAGTTCTCAATACTTTGCTATATATCCTTTGTTGGCAATGACAGAGGTCAAACGTTTTCTGTAAGTCTTCACAAGGTTGTCACACACTGTTGCTGGTATGTTGGCCCATTCCTCCTTGTAGATCTCCTCTAGAGCAGTGATGTTTTGGGGCTGTCTCTGGGCAACATGGACTTTCTACTACCTCCAAAGGTTTTCTATGGGGTTGAGATCTGGAGACTGACTAGGCCACTCCAGGACCTTGAAATGCTTCTTATGAAGCCACTCCTTCGTTGCCTGGGCGGTGTGTTTGGGATCATTGTCATGCTGAAAGACCCAGCCACATTTCATCTTCAATGCCATTACTGATGGGAGGAGGTTTGCACTCAAAATCTCACGATACAAGTCCCCATTCATTCTTTCATGTACATGGATCAGTCGTCCTGTTCCCTTTGCAGAGAAAAATCCCCAAAGCATGATGTTGCCACCCCCATGCTTCACAGTAGGTATGTTGTTCTTTGGTTGCAACTCAGAATTCTCTCTCGTCCAAACACGACGACTTGTGTTTCTACCAAACAGTTCTACTTTGGTTTCATCTGACCATATGACATTCTCCCAATCCTCTTCTGGATCATCCAAATGCTCTCTAGCAAACCTCAGACAGGCCCAGACATGTACTGGATTAAGCAGGGGGAACACGTCTGGCACTGCAGGATCTGAGTCCCTGGCGGCGTAGTGTGTTACTGATGGTAGCCTTTGTTACATTGGTCCCAGCTCTCTGCAGGTCATTCACTAGGTCCCCCCATGTGGTTCTGGGATTTTTGCTCACCGTTCTTGTGATCATTTTCACCCCACAGGGTGAGATCTTGTGTGGAGCCCCAGATCGAGGGAGATTATCAGTGGTCTTGTATGTCTTCTATTTTCTAATTATTGCTCCCACAGTTGATTTCTTCACACCAAGCTGCTTGCCTATTGCAGATTCAGTCTTCCCAGCCTGGTGCAGGTCTACAATTTTGTTTCTGGTGCCCTTCGACAGCTCTTTGGTCTTCACCATAGTGGAGTTTGGAGTGTGACTGTTAGAAGTTGTGGACAGGTGTCTTTTATACTGATAACAAGTTCAAACAGGTGCCATTAATACAGGTAATGAGTGGAGGACAGAGGAGCCTCTTAAAGAAGAAGATACAGGTTTGTGAGAGCCAGAAATCTTGCTTGTTTGTAGGTGACCAAATACTTATTTTCCACCATAATTTGCAAATAAATTATTTCAAAAATCAGACAATGTGATTGTCTGGATTTGTTTCCACATTTTCTCTCTCATAGTTGAGGTATACCTATGATGACAATTACAGGCCTTTCTCATCTTTTTAAGTGGAAGAACTTGCACAATTGGTGGCTGACTAAATACTTTTTTGTTCCACTGTATATACATATTTATTTACACACACACAGTATCTCACAAAAGTGAGTACACCCCTCACATTTTTGTAAATATTTTATTATATCTTTTCATGTGACAACACTGAAGAAATGACACTTTGCTACAATGTAAAGTAGTGTGTGTACACCTTGCATAACAATGTAAATTTGCTGTCTCCTCAAAATAACTCAGTGCACAGCCATTAAAGTGGGGTTCCACCCAAAAAACAAAAATACCTGGAAAAATTCTAAAAAAAACCCCAAAAAAACATTTGGATATTTTTTTTTTCACTTACCTCTAAATGCCTATTGCTAGGTGGTCCCTCGTAGTCTGCCTGTTCCTTTGCCTGGGCTGGTGACATCACTTCCCCCCAGGCACAGGAAGGGCTCCGCTCTGCTCCCTCCCTCCTGTCAATCATCTGGGACCCATTACAGGTCCCAGGTGATTGAGCTGCCAATCATGGCGCGCGGCGCCGCTCGCACATGCGCAGTGGGTGCCAGGCTGTGAAGCCACAGCCCGGCGCCCACAGTTGAAATGCCGGTGCTGATGAGCTGAGGGGGGGGGCGAGCGGGGCTTCGATCCCCCGCATCGCTGGACCCAGGGACAGGTAAGTGTCCAATTAAAAGTCAGCAGCTGCAGTATTTGTAGCTGCTGACTTTTATTTATTTTTTTTTTTTTAACGGCCCCCCTGGGTGGAACTCCTCTTTAATGTATAAACCGCTGGCAACAAAAGTGAGTACACCCCTAAGTGTAAATACATAGTTTGTGTGGCCACCATTATTTTCCAGCACTACCTTAACCCTCTTGGGCATGGAGTTCACCAGAGCTTCACAGGTTGCCACTGGAGTCCTCTTCCACTCCTCCTTGATGATATCACAGAGCTGGTGGATGTTAGAGACCTTGCACTCCTCCACCTTCCATTTGAGGATGCCCCACAGATGCTCAATAGGGTTTAGGTCTGGAGACACGCTTGGCCATCACCTTTAACCTCAGCTTCTTTAGCAAGGCAGTGATTGTCTAGGAGGTGTGTTTGAGGTTATTTTCATGTTGGAATACTGCCCTGCGGCCCAGTCTCCAAAGGGAGGGGATCGTGCTCTGCTTCACTATGTCACAATACATGTTGGCATTCATGGTTCCATCAATGAACTGTAGCTCCCCAGTGCCAGCAGCACTTATGCAGCTGCAGACCTTGACACTCCCACCACCATGCTTGACTGTAGGCAAGACACATTTGTCTTTGTACTCCTCACTTTGTTTCCACCACACATGCTTGACACCATCAGTACCAAATCATTTTAACTTGGTATCATCAGACCACAAGGCATGTTTTCAATAATCCATGTCCTTGGTCTGCTTGTCTTCAGCAAACTGTTTGTGGACACTCTTGTGCATGATCTTTAGAAAAGGCTTCCTTCTGGGACAACAGCCATGCAGACCAATTTGATGTAGTGTGCGGCATATGATCTGAGCACTGACAGGCTGACTCCTTCAACCTCAGCAGTAATGCGGGCAGAACTCATACTGTACATCTACTTCCCAAAGACAACCTTTGGATATGACGCTGAGCATGTGCACTCAACTTCTTTGGTCAACCATGGCGAAGCCTGTTCTGAGTGGAACCTGTCCTGTTAAACCGCTCTTGGGTGGTCTTGGGCACCGTGCTGCAGCTCAGTTTCAGGGTTTTGGCAATTTTCTTATACCCTAAGCCATCTTTATGTAAAGCAATTTTTTTTTTTTCAGATCCTCAGAGAGTTCTTTGCCATGATGTGCCATGTTGAACTTCCAGTGATCAGTATGAGAGAGTGAGAGCGATAACACCAAATTTAACTTACCAGCTCCCCATTCACATCGGAGACCTTGCAACACTAACGAGTCACATGACACCGGGGAGGGAAAATGGCTAATTGGGCCCAGCGGTTTATACATTAATGGCTGTGTGTTGAGTTATTTTGAGGGGACAGCAACTTTACACTGTTATACAAGCTATACACTCACTACTTTACATTGTAGCAAAGTGTCATTTCTTTAGTGTTGTCGCATGAAAAGATATAATAAAATATTTACAAAAATGTGAGGGGAATGTACTCATTTTGTGAGATACTGTATATATGATCCATTATATTATTACAGATAGCTATATTAACATTTTATGTATTTTACATCATTTCAATATGGTCATTTACTTTTCTAATATATGTAAAGAAAAAAATTGTATAGTGCATTGTACAAGGTTATACATGATATGACAAATATTGTCCTAGGAATTCTACAGCAACATTCAAGCACTAAAAACTTGAATTGAATAAGTCTATGAGTATAAATTTCTAAGTTATTTTTTAGGAATTGTGAGCTGTGATATTAGTTTGAAAACACATAATTTAGGCTATGTTTTTGTTAACGTATGATATATTTGTGCATCTCTAAAGTATTCTTTCATTATCCAGTGTTGATTATTTTTAGCATAATCGAAATATGCTGTATATTTATTATATTTAATAATAATAATAATAATAATAATAATAATAAAAATACAAATTTAAAAAAAGAAATTAACTGTTGGTAGTTCATTTTGAAAATGACCTTATAGTAAAAGATTGTTTCAGCTGTTTGACAGAGTGCCCTCTCTGTAAGTGGTATCAGCGGCCTCAGGCTCTCAAATCACAAATTTGCAGCATGCTATAAATGTCTTTTCATCACTCAGAATTGTGCTGCTGTAAGGATTCATTAAGTAGACAGATAGGAGATTATCATAAGTGAAACTGGAATCTTCATTCTGGATGAAAAACTGACCTGTTCATTGCCAGCATCAACTGGGAAAAGGGCCTTTCATTAGAAACTGTGCCAGACACATCATAAAATGGATTTTGAGTAATCTGATATGTAAAAGTACCTGCAGACAGCAGATGATAGACTCCCAATCATGACAGATTCTGGAAAAGAACATAATCTTCATGTCAGTATTGCCTTCACACCTCACCAAACTCCCCCAGCCATGAGGCTATTGTTTCTCTGAGATCCAAGAAGCAGTGAGAATCCCTGCAGATCTTTTCAGCAAAAAACAATTGGCCCAATTTTTTCAGATACTTCAATGAACTTAGCACATTGTTTTCACAGTAGCCTATTTGTATTCAATTTTTTTTTTTCAAGGTAGAAACATAAACCTGCAGCCATACTCGTTAAGAGCTACATAGGTACCATCCCAGAAAGATACAAAAATCAATAACAAAGTTAGGGTGGAGTGGGACTTTGTATGTACCTCGGTAGGGTTTAAATGAAGATATATACCACAGAGTAAAAATATAGTTAACCTATATTTTCCCTATATCAATGGTCAAATAAGAGAATTTTACCATTATAACAAGTTACAAATCACAGTTACTGTTATTTGGTCCAGGACGTGCTGATCCTGACAGAAAGAGTCAAAACAGATGGCCTACGCATTTTGCAGGGATCCCTGCTCCCTCAGGGCCTTAAAGTAGCATGAATTTGGTACAAACATTGTAATAACCTATGAATGAAATATTGACAAGGTTATAGGTAGGGATGGGCTTTATGTTCGGGTCGAACATGAGTTCGACTCGAACATTGGCTGTTCGCCCATTCGCCGAACAGCGAACAATTTGGGGTGTTCGCGGTAAATTTGAAAGCCGCGGAACACCCTTTAAAAGTCTATGGGAGAAATCAAATGTGCTAATTTTAAAGGCTTATATGCATGGTATTGTTATAAAAAAGTGTTTGGGGACCTGGGTCCTGCCCCAGGGGACATGTATCAATGCAAAAAAAAAGTTTTAAAAACTGCCATTTTTTCAGGAGCAGTGATTTTAATACTGTTTAAAGTAAAACAATAAAAGTGTAATATTCCTTTAAATTTCATACCTGGGGGGTGTCTATAGTATGCCTGTAAAGGGGCACATGTTTCCTGTGTTTAGAACAGTCTGACAACAAAATGACATTTCTAAAGGAAAAAAAGTCATGTAAAACTACTATCACTACTATCACTACTAATAGGTAAATATTAATAAATGCTTAAATCATTATAAGAGCATAGAATTTAGAAAATGTATGAGGTATTCACAATTGCCGAATAACATTACAGTGTAATATAGCATAAAACTTGACAAATTAAAGTTGCATTCTATTTATTTGATGTCCAACAATGTGTCAAGAAACCAAGAATGAAGAAAAGGAACAAATAGATCAATTAATGCCTATAGCTTAAAGTTATATTAATGTATTGTTCTTTCACCTGTATAATGTTGATAATACAGTTAGTCCAATGGGGAAGGACAGAGTATTGGTAACTGTAAGCGCAAACACACAAGTCCATATATAACTGGAGATATAAAGGGCCGAGCAACTTAGTCCATAGGGGACAGGCTGGAAGTTCAAGGGTTAAGTGGTAACCGGTAATGTAATGGTTAAAGTAGGCTGGTAGGCAAGGCAGCTGCTGTCCTCAGAGAGCTGGCTCTGTGATGGATGAGAGAGGGATAGAGAAGGAAGCACCACCTGAGTGTAGTATTAACAAATGATGTTTAATGACACCAGGTAAAAACACACTTACAGGATAAAAACATATAAAAGGCTCATCTGTATAGGTATGTGGTCCTCGGTGTTCCCTCTGATCCTGTGGTGGTGATGCTGCAGGAATGCTGGGCTGCAGAAGGTGGATTACCAGCCGGGAGCTCCTTCTGTGGCCATCAGGAAGAGACTAGGGCCCGGCGTGGAGAGCACGTGAAGTGCGCGTGACGGTCATCCGTCCGCTTCCGGGTTCGGTATCCAGGGGAGGGATCATCCAGGGAGGAGGGCTTGCAGGGAGGTTGAGAGAAGGCTACGCGCTCGGAGCCACTGCTCCTTCAATAGACCAGGAGGCGCTTCCTTCTCTACCCCCCTCCAATGGGGAAGGAGCCTGGTGAGCCCGTGGGGATGACCTCCGCATCCTCACCGGAAAGCAGTACAGACTTCTATGTAATGGTGATTATAATATTGATGTTTGTAAAAACAGTGTAGCACCCACAAAGAGAAAGAAAAAAGAGAAAAGAAAAAAGAAAAGTAAGCAGAAAAGGGAAGGGAAGAGAGAGAAGGAGAAAAGGAAAATTAACAAAATAAATAAAGGAGAAGAGAAAGGAAAAGAAAAATGGTGTATGTATATACATAGATATAGATAAATGAAAAGGTGTATGTGGATGAAAGTAGTATAGGGGGTAGAAAAGGAGAGGGGGATATGTAAGTATTATAGTCTTACCTTGCACTAACAGGGAAACCAATGTATGGTTTAAGATGTTCAAAAGAATATATATATATATATATAGTGGGGATGGAAAGTATTCAGACCCCCTTAAATGTTAAGTTCATTTTTTCCCTAATTAATGTATAACACAGCACCCCATATTGACAGAAAAACACAGAATTGTTGACATTTTTGCAGATTATTTAAAAAAGAAAAACTGGAATATCACATGGTCCTAAGTATTCAGACCCTTTGCTGTGACACTCATATATTTAACTCAGGTGTTGTCCATTTCTTCTGATCAACCTTGAGATGGTTCTACACTTTCATTCGAGTCCAGCTGTGTTTAATTATACTGATTGGACTTGATTAGGAAAGCCACACACCTATCTATATAAGACCTTACAACTCACAGTGCATGTCAGAGCAAATGAGAATCATGAGGTCAAAGGAACTGCCTGAAGAGCTCAGAGACAGAATTGTGGCAAGGCACAGATCTGTCCAAGGTTACAAAAAAAAATTCTGCTGCACTTAAGGTTCCTAAGAGCACAGTGGCCTCCATAATCCTTAAATGGAAGACGTTTGGGACGACCAGAACCCTTCCTAGAGCTGGCCGTCCAGCCAAACTGAGCTATCAGTGGAGAAGAGCCTTGGCGAGAGAGGTAAAGAAGAACCCAAAGATCACTGTGGCTGAGCTCCAGAGATGCAGTCGGGAGATTGGAGAAAGTTGTAGAAAGTCAACCATCACTGCAGCCCTCCACCAGTCGGGGCTTTATGGCAGAGTGGCCCGACAGAAGCCTCTCCTCAGTGCAAGACACATGAAAACCTTCTCCAGAGTGCTCTGGACCTCAGACTGGGCCAAAGGTTTACCTTCCAACAAGACAATGACCCTAAGCACACAGCTAAAATAACGAAGGAGTGGCTTCACAACAACTCCGTGACTGTTCTTAAATGGCCCAGCCAGAGCCCTGACTTAAACCCAATTGAGCATCTCTGGAGACTGAGACCTAAAAATGGCTGTCCACCAACGTTTACCATCCAACCTGACGGAACTGGAGAGGATCTGCAAGGAGGAATGGCAGAGGATCCCCAAATCCAGGTGTGAAAAACTTGTTGCACCTTTCCCAAAAAGACTCATGGCTATAATAGATCAAAGGGGTGCTTCTACTAAATACTGAGCAAAGGGTCTGAATACTTAGGACCATGTGATATTTCAGTTTTTCTTTTTTAATGAATCTGCAAAAATGTCAATAATTCTGTGTTTTTCTGTCAATATGGGGTGCTGTGTGTACATTAATGAGGAAAAAAATGAACTTAAATGATTTTAGCAAATGGCTGCAATATAACAAAGAGTGAAAATTTAAGGAGGTCTGAATACTTTCCGTCCCCACTGTGTATATATATATATGTGTATATATATATATATATATATATATATATATATATATATATAATATACTCTTGGTAGAAGATGGATTGAGTGACTAGGAATGTGAGCCAAGCTGCCCTTTGATTTCAATCCGAATCCCCAGGAATGGTGTTATAAGGGAGAGCCACAAAAGGACCTAATAAGAAGAAGGGGGGTCCAGTTAAGCCAAAGAAAGAAATGAATGATAGCCCTGTAAGGTTTGTCCCAGCATGAGGAGCTCTCACTTGGTCACCTATATGTGTGTCTCCTTCCAGTGGTATATATATGTGTGAGGGAATCTGCTGTGATTGCCAGGGGAGAAGGAAGGAGGGATCCCCGAGGCTGCCCACATAGCTTGGATCACAGATCCAGATAGGTTCTGTGGGATCAGGAGGGATGGGGGAGAGCTCATCTGTCCATTGACATGCCAGTTGATGTTCACATCACCGCTGTGGCATGTACCTCTGCTGAATCCATCTTCCAGGTTTGCAGGTATTCCAGAGGAGGTGTGGGTGGTGGCAAGTGTGCCCACAGCTGATAGCTATCAGCAGAGGGGAATCCTCTACAAAGAAGGGGAGGATCCGAGCTGGCCGAGCGCCGGAAATGACGCATACCGGAGGTGCGTCATCTCCGCTGTGCGTCCCAAAAGTGAGAAACTGGAAGTGACGCAACCCAGAAGTCACTTCAGAATGTGATCAACAAAAAATGTAAACATCCACCCAGTTATTGCCTCTGTAAGATTTCAAATGTGGTGAAAGGTGCAAGAGATCCTGCATGTCAAAAATGACACACGCAGGGCTCCAACTCCAACAGGCAGTGGGCAGACACGGGTGAGGCTATTTCCATCAAAGCAGACAACAAATCGACATTACCTTATTTGCAAGGGAATTAGATAAAATAAAATTAAGCATAACTAAAGCGTTGTGTAAATCCAAGCACACAAATTAACTTTGGTCCATATATTCTTGGTTTGACACATAGATTGTTGCTGGACATTTACAATATATGTACAGATACCTTTCAAAGATACATAGCCTAAATATCACAAAAGTACATATCAATATGTACATTAAGGATTTTATTAGCAAGTTCAGCCAATGTGGCGATCCAACAGAGAAACAATTCATTTTCATATTCAGGTGGGGAAATGAGAATGGCAGGGGAATAAAAAAAAAAAACAAGGAGGGAATGGGGCTGGATTTACCATAGATAGTGATCAAATAATTAAAGAAATGGGCATAACTAATAGCATCATTCAACCCTGGTGGTTGAGTGGCCCTTAGTTTGTATATCCACTTAGCCTCAATCTGCAGGATTTTCTGGTCAAAATAACCCTTTCTGACACTTCTACCACTTCCTCCCACAGATCCCAAACCAATCACACACACTGAGGCTCACAACGTTCCTTCACACCTCACCCGAACCCTATGGGGCAGAGAGAGAATACATAAGAAGCTATGGAACCTAATCGCACTCAGGCACAGAAACGCAAGACATCCCCACCATCTGATAGGGATGATCTTGAACACACTTTAATAGACACTAATGGTAAAAATTATCCTAGTGGATCAGCATCTGGCGCCACTCCCAAACAACAAAGACAGTCAAGTTTTTGCACACTTGCCTCCAAAGACAAAACACCAATGACCCCAAGACCCCCACACAACACAGCACAGAGTCAAAAAGATCAATTTGTAGTTCATCCCACTTCATCCCACTTAGTTCAATCTCTCACTTTTGACGTTATTAATTTTTTTTTTCATTAATTTTCTTTTATTGAAGAGTAAAAAGCATTTACGGGTATCTTAAACCGCTGTTATTCAATGAAGAATTGTAAAGCCTTATAATACTGTTGCATAGAAAAACAATCACTTTAACATTGGATTATTTGTGGTGGGGAATTAGGACCCAACCTGTATTTCCAAATGGACTAAGGAATGGCAGAGAACAATAACTCAGAGGGGAGTCCAGCATGTGTTTGGTTGTAGTCTAGGTTTGTAGGTATTGTGTTGTAGAGGAAGGAATTCACAGGTATTGGGTATAGTTAGTGTGTAACTCCAATTGAGTTTGGGTATGGTCAGTGGATGAAGGAGATAGTTATATGTTTGTCCTGTGCCTGGTCTCTGAGGAGGGTGATTTATGTCTATGTGAAGTGGGAAGGATATGCGATTAAGTGGGTATCGAAATGGCATACTTGAAGAGGGGGAGGGGCGCAGAGTGGGAGGGGGGGAGTGAGGGGGGGTGGAGAAGGGGAATGGGTCGTCTCTGATGTCGCCCTGCTGTTTTTTTTTTCGTTCAATAAATTTTTATTATAAGTTTTGTAAATACAAAAGCAGCATACATTCCAGTAAAAAAGGGAAAGGGAGCATGTTTGGTACACAAAATTCAAAAATAAAGCAAAACAAAATGGTCAACATGGACCAGTAATCAGTAAAACAATAAGAGACATGTCTTGGAATACCTTAAGAAATATACAGTCATATTAAGAAGGAAGTGTTTGATCAGCCAACCACATATATCCTATCAAGTTTCTAGATCAGAATGATAAGCTTATTGGTAAAACCAGATGCATCTGGAAATGTTGTCATCAAGCTATTGGCTAAACGTGGAGAGGCGGGCGAGAGGAAGTGCCCCCAACCACCCCTAAAGGGATTGACGTTATTAATTTAACTTCACACACTTTCACACCGACAGAACTCGAGGTCATGGTACTTAGACTCAATTTCTGTCTAACATGAGATTTAGATCACTTTGACTGTGTCAAAGATATCAACTTATTTGCCAGAAAATTTAATTTTGATTGGCATAATCAATCCATCCATACCAAAGAGAACAAAGTGTATCAAGTTTTAACTAATATAGAAGATATAGATACCTCTAACTTCACACCCCCTGAATATAAAAATAGATCACAAAAATTTCCGGCCTTTTCCAAATCAAATATTTGTCGATCGGGTAACCCAATATGACGCACCTCCGGTGCTCGGCCAGCTCCGACCCTCCCCTTGTTTACAGGTGTGGCCCTGATTTCCCTTTGCTGATCGCTATCAGCTGGGGCACACTTGCTGCCACCTACACCTCCTCTGGGATTCCTGCAAACCTGGAAGATGGATTCAGCAGAGGTACACACCACAGCGGTGACATGAACCTCACCTGGCATGTCAGTGGACAGATGAACCCTCCCCAGTCCCTCCGGATCCCACAGAATCTGGATCTGTGATCCGGGCAAAGTGCCGGCCTCAGGGATCCCTCCTTCCTCCTCCCCTGGCAATCACAGCAGACTCCCTCACACTCCTTCCCTCAGTCTATTAAGGTCTTCATTCAGTGATCCAATTACTTGTGGAAAAACTGGAAGGAGACACACATATACAGGGAACCAGGTGGGAACTCTTCATTCTGGGACAAACCTTACAAGGCTATCATTCATTTATTTCTTTGGCTTAATGTAAACCCCCCCCCTTCTTATAAGGGAGAGCCACAAAAGGATCTAATAACACCATTCCTGGGGATTGGGATTGAAACCAAAGGGCGGTTTGGCTTACATCCCTAGTCACTCAATCCATCTTCTACCAAGGGTTTATATATATGTGTATACATACACATACATATATATACTCTTTTGAACATCTTAAAGCATACATTGGTTTCCCTGTTAGTGCAAGGTAAGACGCTATAATACTTGCAAATCCCCCTCTCCTTTGCTACCCCCTATATTACTTTCATCCACATATACCTTTTTTTTATCTACCATTTGTTATTGATTTTTGTATTCATACTGAGATTAAATTACACACAGGTGGAATCTATTTACTAGGTAACTTTTGAAGGCACTTGGTTTCACTAGATTTTGGTTTGGGGTATCAGAGTAAAGGGGGCTAAATATAAATGCACGCCACACTTTTCAAATATTTATTTGTAAAAAAAATTGAAAACCATTTATCAATTTCCTTCTACTTCACAATTATGTGCCAATTTGTTTTGGTCTATCACATAAAATCCCAATAAAATACATTTACGTTTTTTGGTTGCAACATGACAAAATATGGAAAATTTCAAGGGGTATGAATAATTTTTCAAGGCACTGTATATATGGCCTCCCATTGGAACCCCCGTGAGACCTGATTCATGCATAGATTTTGACACATATTCATATGCACAGATATGATTAAGACATAAGTACACACGTGATGAGCTACAGCTAATTTTCTTTCCTGGAGAGTTTTTAGGACATTCATTAAAAAAAAAAAAAAATACAAATAAAGTGCCCATGTGAATGAAGCCTCATTTTTTTAATTAAACTGAAAAAAAAAATATTTTGATAGATTCCTTTTCCACTTGTCGGTACAGGGTAACAATTATTTTAGAATTTAGATTATATATTTATTATATTAAAAAGAAAAAACTGCGCTTGGAAAAGAAAAGTAAAGCTGCGGTTATAAGTGTGGCACACCGCAAACACAAGCAGCTACATAATAAAAGAAACCTGATCTGGGGGAAGACCTGATTCCTTTACAAAAGTATCCTTTACCGCATTCAATCCCATTTCATGGAGAATAATAGTGTATAGGGAGGATACATCGGCACTAACCATCCACATCCCTGGTTTAATGACAGTATTAGAAAGGAGGTTAACCACTAGCCTACCGCCCACCGTCATATGACGGCCGGACGGTAAGCCTATTGTTCTGAGTGGGCGTCATATGACGTCCTCGCCCTCCCGAGCCACTAGGGGGCGCGCCCGCTGCGTCACTCGGGACCCGGTGCGCGTGCCCGGCGGCCGCGATGTCCGCCGGGCACCCGCGATTGCCGGGTAACAGAGCAGGAGCGTGGATCTGTGAATGTAAACACAGATCCACGTCCTGTCAGAGAGGAGAGGAGACCGATGGTGTGTCCCTTGTACATAGGGACACCGATCGGTCACCTCCTCCAGTCAGTCCCCTCCCCCCACAGTTAGAATCACCTCCTTAGGTCATACATTAACCCCTCGAGCGCCCCCTAGTGTTAACCCCTTCCCTGCCAGTCACATTTACACAGTAATCAATGCAATTTTATAGCATTGATCGCTGTATAAATGTGAATGGTCCCAAAAATGTGTCAAAAGTGTCCGATGTGTCCGCCGCAATATCGTAGTCACAATAAAAATTGCAGATCGCTGCCATTACTAGTAAAAAATAAATAAATAATAATAATGCTATAAATCTATCCCGTATTTTGTAGACGCTATAACTTTTGCGCAAACCAATCAATATACGCTTATCGCAATTTTTTTTTACCAAAAATATGTAGAAGAATACGTATCGGCCTAAACTGAGGAAAAAATTTGTTAAAAAAAAAAAAAAAAAATGATATTTATTATAGCAAAAAGTAAAAAATATTGTGTTTTTTCAAAATTGTCCCTCTTCTTTTGTTTATAGCGCAATAAATAAAAACCGCAGAGGTGATCAAATACCACCAAAAGAAAGCTCTATTTGTGGGGAAAAAAATGCAAAAAATTTAATTAAGGTGCAGTGTAACATGACCGCGCAATTGTCATTCAAAGTGCGACAGCGCTGAAAACTGAAAAATGGCTTGGGCAGGAAGGGGGTGTAAGTGCCCTGTATTGAGGTGGTTAAGCACATGGCGTGTATCCTTAATGTAGGAAGGCATTTTTTGAACAAGGGGCTGGAGAAAAAAATCAATGTATCTGCCCACCCGGGACGTGATTGAATCGATGCCACTCACAATGGGGCGTCCTGGGGGGCAGATAGGATTTTTATGGACCTTGGGTAGGTAATATATAATGGGAGTTTTGGGGGCTTTCGGAATTAAATAAAGACTCTCCTTCTCCCCCAAAATCCCCAACGTAGAACCCTTAGAGATGATCCTACGGAGTTCCTTTGTATAACTCTTTATGGGGTCAGCAGGTAGAGGAGTATAAGTATCAACATCCCCAAGGATCCTAGCCATTTCAGCCAGATAATCCTTCCGATCTAATACCACTATCCCTCCCCCCTTATCCGCAGGACGGATAACCAAATCCCTGTTTTTACATAAAGATTCTAAACCCTCCTGCATAATTTTTGAGTTTTTGGCATTTTTTATCTCTAACCTCTCCAAGTCCCTAAGGACCACGTCCCTAAACACTTTCAATGTGGGAGCAAGTGTTCCGGGCGGGTTAAAAAGGGATGCATTGGCCAGGCCGGAGTGGACGAATTGGCCTGTTGGTTGGGAATTCCTAATAATGGGATTACCAATCATGTACCTTTTTATGTTGAGTATGCGAACAAACTTGTGAACATCCATATATGTTTGGAACCTGTTAAGGCTCCTAGGGGGGGCAAACTTGAGGCCTTTATCTAAAACAACTTTTTCAGAATGAGATAATTCTTTGGTGCTCAAGTTAAAAATGCCCTGCCCAATTACATTCTGGCTCTTTTTTGTTCGCAATCTCCTCCCCCCTGTTCGGATCCTGATAAATTTTTATTGCAGAGCAACACCCTCATGGAAAGATTCCTTGAAAAAGGTTACTCTAGAGAGAGCCTTTTGCCTGTTTTGAAGGATGTGCAGGATAGGGACAGGGAGCTCCTATTGTGTGATAAACCCAGGCCCAGGGTTTTGGATCACAATTTTGGGGTACCCTTTATTACCACCTATTCCCTTCAACACAAGGAAATAAAACAATTAGTCTCTAAACATTGGCATATCATCAATAATGATCGAGGGTTGAAGGAGGCTCTACCATCTAAACCCAAAATTGTTTTCCGAGGGGCTCCTTCATTGAGGAACCAATAGGCGCCTTGGATACTGGATACTCCAACTACCAAGACAACCTTTTTTAACCAATTGACGGGTTTCTACAAATGTAATAAGTGTCGGGTGTGTTCTCTCAGTTCCTGTCTTAACAGGAGGACTCAGTCTTTTGTGTCCACGGTAACTGGGCGAACCCACCCTATCACCCCATTTATTACTTGTTCCACCATAGGGGTGGTTTACATGTTGCAATGCCCTTGTGGCTTGCAATATGTGGGACGGACTAAGCGTCCCCTCCAAGTGAGGCTTAATGAGCACGTCACTAATATTCTGACGGGTTTTAAAAATCACTCAGTTTCCAAACACTACCATCTGGTACACGACAGGAACCCTGCCAACACTCTTTTTTTGGGCATTGATCACTATCAACCCCATTGGCGAGGGAGCTCTATGGTACGGGACATCTCTAAATTAGAGATGTCCTGGGTCCATAGAATTAAAAGCTATACACCCCATGGACTAAATATAGATGTGGACGTTAATGCGTTCATTGATAATTCCTGATACGTTATTCAGGGTATGCATAGGGGTGAATGGAATATATCCTATTTTGTTATATACAAGGGGTGAATCGAATATATTGGAATTAGTGAGTATCCTATAACCTTGACCTTCTTTATTTTAAGGTTTTTTATTATTAATGTGATGTACTTTTTTCTGGGCTGGGTTGACCATGCTACTTGTCCCTTTGAGGTAGTTCTGTTTGGTCTAGTTTTTTAAAACACCACGTCATAACCTTTGTTTTTATATAAAAACATTTTTTTGGATACTCTTATCTTTATTTTTATTTTTATTCTTATATTTTATATTAATTTATTATTTTTAATTGTATGGGCAAAATATTTATATATTATTTAGACCTATGTTACATGTTTTAGTGCTGTAGGAGGTGCAATACCTTGGATTTCTAGAATTTGGCAATGGTTGTATACATATTACCCATTTGCCGTAGTATTTGTTTATCTTTCATACAGATGGTATTTTAGAATATGTTTGAGCATTTCTTGTAATAATGTATGCACGTACATGTTATTTTAGTGTTTTTCGATATAGCAACATTTTAATTTAAGGGATGTTGATCCTGCGGCACTTCTGATTGTCGACTGGATTCCATTCCTGGCAGTATAGTATATAGATGCCCACATTCAAGATGGCGCTGTGAGTCTCCCTTTACGGGACTCAGGGCGAGGCTTGGTGTGTGTATTTAACGTGGTGGCTCAGCACGCTGCCTGTTCCCCATTGAAAACGTCAGCGTGTGACAAAACGCGTCTGGGAGGGACGTGCTGACGTCACCACGTTTGCCCTGTGAGGACGGGAGTGTGTTTGAGTGCCGGCCGGCTCCAATTTCTCGCTGTTTTTACTTTTTCCTATGTAAGTGTAACTCTATATTTGAATAAACTGGATCATACAGTATTATACTATTGGTTATTTTTACTTCTTATGCACTGCTGAGCTTGGGCTTGACTGGCCAGGACGTGTCTACGCCGCTCCAGATAGGAGCCTGTTTGTGGTCCATCCCATCTGCCTACTCTATGAGGATGTCTGGTAAGCAGAATATCCCCTAGGTTCGCTGGTGTAATTCTATCCTATTTACACGTTGGGTTGTGTGATATTTTGCCTATACAAATTTGTCATCTGGTAAGCAGCTTGTGCATGTGATGTGCTGCCTGTAAAGGGTTCTTCTTTCTTCTTTTTTTTACGTTTATTTTTGTGTAATTTTTTCTTTTGCATATGTTTATTTTTGGGTGATTTGGTACAGTCTTGCCATTACCTGAATCTGTTAAACAGATATTGGGTGTTGCAAATTCTATTTTCACTTAAATTCACCCTACTTCACTTCTTTGCATGATTGCATGACACTCACTTACCATCCTTAGTTGTTGCGTCAACTTTGGATGATATATTTTACAAATGATTAGTTTTTTTGTTGAGTGTTGCACTTTTTTTTCACATTTTGAGTGTTTTTATAAATTATCAGTATTACGCTATGTTTGTGTTATATATTTTTGGATAAATACCTCTATGGACTGGGCACATGAGACGAGTGTGATCATCCTAATTCGTCTAGATCATCTGTTTAAAGGCCCAGGCTGGGTTTAAGCCATCTGTTCTTATTTGGCTTACGTCTGGTAAGCGCAACATTTTGGTGTTTTCCAGTTCCACTGTCTTTTTATCATTTTATCACATTGGATGAACTTTCATGCTATTCACGTATAATAGTTCTACTTTCTTCATTTGTTGTGGACATTTATATGGGACTACACGGACTATACTAAGATTACACATTTTTTAGTAATCCATTGTTATTTTAGCACGGTTTTTGTTTATTATATTATATTTATTATATTGCTATGCAAAAAAGTTGAAGCTTTACATTTAATCTTTTATAGATCATCCCTAGGTTGTTTAAAAATGAGCACAGTCAGTTTAATACATAGTTAAGGTATCCCTAGACAAAAGGTAGCACATATATACCTCCGGTCATTAGGAACACCTTTCCTATTTGCCTAAATGTCATGTATAGTGCAGGAAGACAGCTGTCTGCATTTGTAATGCTACAATCATAACTGTGTTGGCAAGAGCTCTGTGTATAGGAAATCTGCGTTGTAGCAACTGTCACATTTATACATGGAGACCTTGGTGACAGTTGATTGTGCAGAATTTGGCAATCATCTCAGTGTCAGATTGTAGCATGCCCCTAGGCTGATAAGTCTTAAGGAAAAATTGTCTATCAGGATGGATTTTCCCTGACCATTTCTATTGTTATCCTGGGTTAAAGGTACACTCAAAATTGAAAAAGAATTGCTGTACTGCACTACATCACCTACTTCTTTGAAACACACCTGTTGTTAATGCTTGGCACCCTTCTTGGTGCTTCTCACACATATCCTGATGTACAAAAATAAATGTTTTGTAAAATATCAGTACTTAGAATAGCTATCACTTTGGAATGCAATTGGTAATGCATAAATAGAATATTACATAGGCTTCAGTAAGTACACTTCTGCTGCCCTTTTATTGCTCCTGCATGGAGCTGTGTGTGCATACTCTGCTACATTGGTTACATTGAATTGAGGTTAGGGTAAATTTAATGAACTTTTGGACTTTAGCACAATTCCTGTGTTTATTGGTGATAGGGTAAATTGAATAACTATTTATTTATCAAACATTTAGTTATGATTATCAAAACATGTATTCTGATTAAGCAGAGGTACTATTTACAAATGTTTAGTTACAGGATGTATAACAGCTGTTTTTGGTTGTGGTCAAATGCCATTCACACCTTCAGCTTAAAAAAGTTTATCTCTGATTTCCCACAGAGATTGGGAAGTGACATTTATATGTTAATTGACCAACAAGTTAATCAGGACTTCAAAGAGACTTACAAGGTAGCCCCCACCTTTGTATAGAGTATAAATTGTACTATGAGGCTCTCAGCCATTTCAGAAAAATCATTTTGAATGTCACCATGTACTTACTGTATTGTTCTCCCTGCCTATGGCTAAAACTATAGGCTTGAATATTAACACATCTTTTTGAATGTGGTTCAGCAGTCAAAATGTTATTGGAAACCCCTAAGTTCTGGGATTTCCCTATCAATTGGTCCTTCGAAGCCGGAAATGATAACTCTACAGACATCGCAAAGAAATGGAACACAAGTTGGGAATTCACTTCTGCTGGTGAAGGTAAGCTAACTTTTTGCTTACTGTGACTTCCCCTTGTGCTTTGCCTATTTCTGTAAGTTGGTGTCATGTAGAAGTACTCTATCCAAGAATCTTGACTGTTGAATTTTGTTATTTTTTTTTTATGTTTTTTTTTTACTTTCCATACTATCTGTACTTATTACTGTCCTTGCCAGTGTGTGTTCTGTGTGAATGGCTTGCCCTATTTCAGACACAATGTGTGGTAGTTAGGATTTTTGCAGTTCCTGAAGTCTGGAGTGACCAGCCAGGTCAAAAATTTCTTGTCTGCGTAGTTCTCCATGAAACTACACAATAAGCAGATGTACTATCTCTCCTATTCTGCACAGTGCCTATAAACTGATGTGGAAGACTTTAGGGAAGCAGAACTGTCAGATTCTATACTCTAGAATTTTCTCTTATTGAGATTTGTGGTTACTGTACTGCACAATTTGTTGGAATATGTGATGCTGTGTGTGTGTCCTGCATGAGTGGCTTGTCTAAGGGAGTGCTTTTTACATTTGTGAACTGGTTTAATCTGTCTATGTGACCCCATTCAGTTTGTGTACCTGAACCCCTATTCAGTTGTGTGCCTGTCATATGTGCTGCCATGTATCTTGCATATAAGTGAACTGTTTCTATTTAGAAAGGAGTGTTTTTTTACATCTTAAATCCAGAGTTTCCTTTTTTTAGCAGCTTCTGTGACTAACCCCCCCCCCCATTCAGTTGTGTGCCTGTCAGTCTGTGTGGCTGATTTGTGCAGTGTATAGTCCGGTATAGACCCTTGGCTGAGTTTGGGGGTCAGATATACAGTTCCTGCTATTACTTAGGTTTACTGTGCCTGTGTGATGTGGGGACCTAGGAATTGATGAATCCTTGAAGAAGTCTCACCACCGTGTGAGATGGGGAATTGTACCACCGAGTACACCCCAGATTGGGATCTGTGTGATCCCACCAGGAGCTCCTTTGGGCTGTCTTTGTGACCCCATTCAGTTTGTGTAACTGAACCCCTATTAACAGGAGTGGCCAAGTCCCTCAAGGAATGGAACCAAAGCACACAGGTATTTGTACCACTAGAAGGCTAAAACAAATGACAAAAATGTTGAAAAAAGGAAATGAAAGAAACTTATTGTCCTGTATATGAATTTGAACCTGATAATAACATTGCTAAAATACCTGCAAGCACATTATACCCTGCCACCTAGCGCACTTATAATGACCAAAGTAGACATATGGACTAGAGCCCATTATAGATGAAAGAACTTATATAAAAAAAAAGTGCAGTTTTATTAGAGAAATATTTTTGTCTACAGGGTGTAGTTGGCTAAGTGTGAGAGTTATGTTTGTTGTATATATGTGTGTGAGATCCATGGATTTTTATGTCATGTTAGTTGTATTAATACGCCCAAAGTGCTGTATCAGCAAAACAGTTGTTCCAAACCACGACTTTACCTACATGAAGTTTGCGTGTTTTCCCTGTGCCTGCATGGGTTTCCGCCGGGTACTCCTACACTCTGGAGAAATGCTGGTAGGTTAATTGGATCCTGTCCAAACTGTCCCTAGTGTATGTATGAATGTGAGTTAGAGACCTTAGGATTGTAAGCTCTTTGAGGGTAGGGACTGATGAATGTGAAATAATAGTAACACAGTATGAATATGGGTGGCATGATGATTTGTTTTGTGTTTTTTTATGTATGTTTTAAAGTGTTGGGACATTGTCACATGGACAATTACAGGTAACAAGTCAGTGGAATGTTGGTCATTGCAACTTTTAGAAGCAAGAAAAATATTTTGTCTGTAAAGTGTAACTTTAAAAAGACTAAAAATTGTATTTCTGACTTAAAAGAACTATTTGATCTATATAATTTGGGTATTAAAAAAAAAAAAAAAATTGACTTGAAATTGTAAAATCATGTGCAATGTGTAGTCATTTTGCACTGTGGTCAATTTTATATGAAAAAGAAAACATAAAATATTATATTTGCTTATTCTAAAAGGAAAGTTAATCTAAAAACATCCTAGTAATGTATATTTATATGTGTGTGTGTGTGTGTATTAACGGTAAGCTTTGTTTCCTTAGAAGAAACAGTTTTTGAAGAAGTTTTCCAATGTGCTCAGTATGGTGAAGTATAACTGTCTTGCAAGACAAAGGGGAACTTATAAAAAAAAATTGTTTTTTTGAGCTGCTCATTTTTAACCATGGTAAATAATAGTTTTTTTTAAAGTAATGGTATACCATACATACAATCCACATGGTAACATTAAGTTTGACGTCAAACAATTTTTGGTTTTGGAAAAAGTGTACTGGTAAAACATCTAAGAAAGAAAATGTTCAAAATGCTTACTGTATGCTAAATATCTCTAACCTTTGGTTTATTTTTAGGAGGAAAATATAATGTGTTGTTACTAAAATTTTGATGCTTATTCCTCAGATTAGTTCTATGCCCTGAGTGGATTTATTTAACCTCTTCAGATCCGCGCTATTGCCAAATGACGGCAACAGCGCGGACCTACATTGCCAGGACGACGTCTATTGACGCCGTCCCGTGCACGAGTGGCCTGCGTGCCCCCTGCAGGGCGCGCGCGGCGCGCTCGGTGGTCAGCGAGTCTATGAGACTCGCCTGATCACAGATCAGAGTAAGGGATCGGTCCGGACCCCTTACCACATGATTAGTTGTCAGCCAATGACAGCTGATCATGTGATGTAAACAGAGCTGGTAATCGGCTATTTTTTCTCCTTGCACTGACAGCGTGAGGAGGAAAAAAAAAGCCGATCACCGGTGGCCGTGAGAGGGACATCAGTCCCAATCACGGCGATCATCTGTGCCCCCTGCCAGTGACACCTAGCAATAGGCAGCAGTGCCGCCTACCAGTGCCCACCAGCATCACCCATCAGTGCCCACAGTGCCACCCATCAGTGCCCACAGTGCCACCCATCAGTGCCCACAATCAGTGCCACAACAACAGTGCTGCACATCAGTGCCACATATCAGTGCCCATTAGTGTCACCTACCAGTGCCCATAAGTGTCCATCAGTGCCACCCATCAGTGCCCCCATCAGTGCCACCCATCAGTGCCCCCCATCAGTGGTACCTATCAGTGCCCATCAGTGCCACCTATCTATGCCACTCATCCATGCCACCCATCCATGCCACCCATCAGCGCCCATCAGTGGCCATCAGTGCCACTTTATCTGTGCCCATCAGTACCGCCTTATCTGTCCCCATCAGTGCCGCCTTAAATGTGCCTATCAGTGCCACCTTAACTGTGCCTATCAGTGCCGCCTGAACTGTGCCTATCTGTGCCCATCAGTACAGCCTATCAGTGCCCACCAGTGCCACCTCATCAGCGCATATCAATGAAGGAGAAAAATTACCTGTTTGCAAAATTTTATAGCAAACTATGAAACATGATTTTTTTTTTCAAAATTTTCCATCTTTTTTTGTTTGTTTAGCAAAAAATAAAAATCCCAGCTGTGATGAAATACCACCAAAAGTTAGCTCTATTTGTGGGAAAAAAATGATGAAAATTTCATTTGGGTACAGTGTTATAGGACCGTGCAATTGTCATTCAAAGTGCATCAGCGCTGAAAGCTGAAAATTGGTCTGGGCAGGAGGGGGGTTTAAGTGTCCAGTAAGCAAGTGGTTAAGGTCTTCCGAACAGAAGGAGACCACAGCCTTCAAAGACAATTCACCAATGGAAATATTGTTCTAAAGTGTTTCTATTTTCATATGTCAACATTTATGGGTTTCACTCCCCCCACTAGCTAAATATTGACGCAGTCATCTAAGTCTGTACTGCCCAGTTTCTTGTTCCTATTTACAATATAAGGTGCTAAATGTTATGTTGTGTTATGATCTGACATGTATGAGCTTTGAAATTTAACAAGTTTCAATGTCCTAGATCACAGGTGTCAAACACAAGGCCCGTTGCTGAATCCGGCCCTCCAGGCCATTTCATGTGGCCCTCGAACCTCTCCTGCAGCTGCAGGAGAGCTCCAGCCCTCCTTTGGTCCTCCTCCAGACCCATACTTTCTGCTTTTAAGTAATGCATCCAGCTTCTTTCCAGCAGCAGCAAAAGGAAAGGGGGTGCACTGTGTTGTAAGGGAGAGTAGGGGACTCAACTTCTGATGGTAGGGTGGCTCTTTGCATCTAATGTAAGGGGAGGGGATGCGCTGGACATCTAATCTTACAGATACAACCAGCCCTTTTGAGGACAATCATAATGCGAATGCGGCCCACGATGAAGTTGAGTTTGACAACCCTGCCCTAGATAATTAGGCGTTTCTTGTCTTAGACTACGTTTCCACTATAATGACTACCAAAGTCATGTGATTCAGAGACTCTGGAGTGTGACTTTGATCCATCTTCACAGTCTCTAGATCAGAGTTGCATTGAATGTCACATCAAGGTAGTGCAAGGACCTTTTCAAAGTCGCTGCAACTTTAAGTCGCAATAGTGGGAACTGAGCCTTATATAGTTTTTGTGTATTATTTTAAGATGAAAAAGTTATTCGCATTGAATTGAATAATTGCTGCTTTAGTTTAAACACCTATGGTGACAAAAAAAAAAGTAATGAATATATTACTACATGTATGTGAGTGTTACTACATTGAGTGTTAAGAATTACTTGGGTATTATTAAGATTTTAAATTAGACCTGTCACAGATCGTCAGCTTTTTCACAGATCTGTCTCCTCTATTCCCAAAGATCAGCAGGTATGCTGGTATTACATAGTAGGTGAGATTGAAGAAAAAAAGAAAAGACACAAGTCCATTAAGTCCAACTTATGTGTGTGATTAATGTATTAGTATTGGCATTTAGTTCCAGTGCTTTAACTTATAAGGTGTGCGGTTGTATCTTGTCCCACAAAACTTGTTTTTAAGACTAGATTAAACCTCCTGTTGTTAATTGGATTAGCTACATGCCCAGCCAGTACTGCCTCTTCAAGCTGAAGCAGATTGCCTTAGGCTTTGAATAATAATGTCCCAAGCAAGTCTGCCTTTGTGCCTCCAAGTGTATTTGTAAGCTAGGTTCCTGTTTGGTGACATCATGCAACTTCACTACACTTATAGATTCCTGTGTGACTGTCTGCATGGCTACTCATTTCTAGCTGTTTATGTGTCTTTGTGTATCTGTCCTCAATGTCTGTATGTGTCCAGGCACACACCTGTCAGCTTGAATTTTGCTCCCTACTGTTTAGTGATCCCAGCACCTCAGCGCTGCAAGGGATTCTCATTTGTCCATTGGCCTTTAGTTCTAGGTATCTGCCTGCTTGGGTGAGTAAGAGGGCCGCAACCGGGGAACTATCTGCAGCACAAAACCATCTCTACCCTCAAGAGCTCTGGAGAAGACAACGCAGTTCCTTAGACTCTGAGCCTTGGCCCTTTCAAGGACCCTCACCATTGTTGCATGTGCGGACATGCTGCGTTCTCCCCAGATAGTACCATTAGGTATCCTTCCTGCCTTAGAATCCTTGTACACATCAACTGTACTGTTTTATGTATCTGACTTCCTGTGAACCCTGAACCCCAGTACTGCACTATAGTCCTGTCATTCTTGTAAATCTTGTATTCTGTGCTCTCTTGTCTAAGTTCCTGTAGGATCACTGATCCAAGCCATAAGTGATGCCCCCCCCCCTTCTTCTGAGAAGCCTATTGTTCATGATAAATGTTTATGGTCTAGACAGTTTTGTTTAAATGACAGTTGAATAACATTTTATACTAAATGAGAATTGTTTCTCCTTGTATTAAGACATTTTCTTTTCTTCTAGGTCTTACCTCTAGAACATAGATTTACTTCAGCAGAAAAAAAACAAAAAAAAAACTCAACGGTTTTATGGGCTGTTTTGTTAATGATCAAATGTTGGACTAACAATCTAAATGATGCCATCCTCAAAAATATCCTCCCTCATTCCTTTGCTTTATGACATCAGCCACAAACAGCATTGATGGAAAAATGTGCTTTCAGAAGCTTTTTAGATGTCTGAAGAACTTTGATACTTATCGTGTCAGCTGCCTAAAAAAAATCACAACTCACTTTGATATAATTGCAAAAAGATCTGCACAGCTACTGGATGTTTCTTGTCATGTGGACTGCGATAGTCCTGAAGAAAAGAACATTATGTATGAAAAGTGTATGCCTTCTTAAGGTGTTGCAATGGAGGACGAGCTGTCAAAGTTACAGCGGAGGAATCAACTAAAGACTTGGTGTTCATACATTGTTAGGCCAACGTGTAATTTTTATTTTTAGATATTTTTGTATTTTTATTTAACCTTGACAAAGCAAAATTAGATTTTTCTGCAGGAGTAAATTGGGTACATAAATTAGGAGGAATATGAACTAGAAAAATAAATATTTAAACTAAGATTAGGAAGTTGGAGGAAGATGTTGGAATTTAGAAGTGATTTATAGGAATTGTAATTTTATCTGCCTTTCGTTTGTAGGTTGTGCATGTGTTATGAGACATAGTTTGTTCCATTTTCCCAATATCATTGTCTGTAATATTCACATCTAGTTAGGCCTCACACAGCTTTAACTGTCACCAAAAGAATCTCTTCACTGAATAGTCAAGAACCCAACTGTCCACAACCAGTGTATGAATTGCTTTGTTATAGTGCTGTTATGTTATGTTTTGTTAGTTATGTGGTCAATTTTTAAGTTGACCAAGAGATGGGATTGATAGTGTAAATGGAATAACTATTTATTTATCAAACATTTAGTTATGATTATCAAAACATGTATCCTGATTAAGCAGAGGTACTTTTTACAAATGTTTAGTTGCGGGATGTATAACAGCTGTTTTTGGTTGTGGTCAAATGCCATTCACACCTTCAGCTTGAAAAGGTTTATCTCTGATTTCCCACAGAGATTGGGAAGTGACATGTATATGTTAATTGACCAACAAGTTAATCAGGACTTCAAAGAGACTTACAAGGTTGCCCCCACCTTTGTATAGAGTATACATTGTACTATGAGGCTCTCAGCCATTTCAGAACAATCATATTGAATGTCACCATGCACTTACTGTATTGTTCTCCCTGCCTATGGCTAAAACTATAGGCTTGAATATTAAATACATCTTTTTGAATGTGGTTCAGCAGTCAAAATGCTATTGGAAACCCCTAAGTTCTGGGATTTCCCTATCATTGGGAAGCCTTTTTAGCTCAATGAATGCTTTTGAATGTTGCAAGGAAAGGATCCTACATGCTTGTATTGGTAGTATCTGATAACCGCTCCAAAATGCAATATTGGCATTCATGTCTCTCTTCTAATCTGAAAAAAAAATAAATAAAAAATAATCAATAGGATAGTACTAGCACATTTGACTATGATCTAGTGCCTTTGGCTAGCTTAACATTCCACAAGTCACACTGAAAGATAAGAAGCTGGGTTATTTAAGACAGATAAGGTGACCTGAACATGTGGGAAGGACATTTGGAATAAGAAAATTGTTTTTAGTTGGAGCTGTAATGGATGTAATTTATATAAAGATAATGACGTTATGGTAAAGTACTGTATAGACTATGAACCTCCATAAATATCAGTATTTCTTCTTAAGTATATTGACTTTAATGGGAACACCAACGTTCACTTCAAATTAATTTTCTTTTAGAAGAGGGCTGAAACTGAATCTTTATTCTTCAGGATTTTAAAATATGTTTCTATTTTACTCACAAAAGTGCTTCTGTAATGAAATACTTTATTGCTGCTTTAAAAGATCTAATTGCATATTTTGAACTTTCTCCATTTTTTTTTTGTTTTAATCTATAGAAATGGAGGCACGGCTACAATATCAGCAAGTTACAACAGAGATATACAGTACTGAGCTAGAAAAGAGTGTGCCGGCTTCTAGTAGCAGCTTTAGAATTTATTGTTATGTTTGCGGAGTAAAATCAGTATTGATTATATCTGCAGCTGTAATTGAACCTTGAGGTCTTTTGGGAGTCAGAGCAGTAAGAGGAGATACATGGCACCAGAGAAAAAATATATAACTTTATGTGCACAGGTTGATTAGTAAGACATGTCTTGAGGGACTGGATGGGACTTTTATTTATTTATTTGTCTGGCTACTAAATAAAGGGATTATTCTCTTGACATTCATTCACAATGACATGTTACTAAAGAGCATTAACAGGTGGACAATTGAAGCCGCATTTATAGACCAACGATTTCTATTAAGCATGCCATAGACAATGGTCAGAAGGTCACTTCACCTTCCTTTATAACATATTAACACATAGACGTGCACTGTGGTAATAAAATATTAGGTTTAGCATCAAAGTAAAGTTTTATAAAAAAAAAAAAAAAAAAAAAAGAGTAGTAAGGGCGCAGTGCTGCTTCTACATTGAAAACATTGTTTTTTCTCTGCAGTTCCCTGCCAGGTTACTGACATTTTTGCTGACACTAGGGCTGAATTAAAAATGTTTACCATTTTTCTAAACCCTCGGTATATCTACATTACTTTTTGAGTTTTTTTTCTTTTTTTTTTGTATTAAGCCTCAATTAAGCTTTAAAAGTTACCTGTAGTGGGAGACATACAGGGACTGCACTGCAGGGAGTGACCTTTTTCTAGGGATCCTAGATCACTGGTAATCTCTAGCTTCAATACTTGCTGACCTGAATTGCTGACCAGATACAGGCATAATGATTAGAAAGTAATAGTGCAGTTATAATTTTAAATACTTGTTCTAGGTCAGTGCCTGCTCCTGCTCAAAGTCACTAGAACAGAAAAACAGCTAGATAACTAGAATCTTTACAAGGAACGATTGCCAATGGCAGCTCTATATTCTCTTACTACCAAAGAGCCTTGAATAGCAAAGCCACACAACAAGCGAAACCAATCACTTATTGAAATGTCAATAATATCAAGAAAATGCTGTGTCAGAAAACCATGTCAAAGTCAGAAAGTCCTTCATTCTACCATACTCTAAATTTTGTGTCATCCACTGCAACAAGATTTAATATAGCTCTTTTGCATGTTGTGCATAGGTCTGCTAAATCTACCCAATGCTGTTTAACTTCTCCTCTCTCTTTGTTTCATGCATTAAAAATCCAAGTCAAACTTCTGAGGTGGAAGAATAGTGAGGAACTTTTTAGTACTAATACATTAGGCTTTTCGTATGTGAAAGACAGCAAGAACCCTGCAATGTTTGTTTGGCCTAAAGTCTCCTTATTCAAATTTTTTTTATTTACTGAGTAGTTTTAAAGTTCCCTTTTTAAGAACTAAAACATTCATGTCTTCTATAGTGTGGTCTGGTTATGAGAAATAATTTTCCCATATGTGTGCAGAAATCTTTTTAATCAATGGTCAACACGTCTCTCCCTTCAATCAAACTAAAAATTAACTATTCTAGTACACATGTTAATTTCCTGGGAAACCACTGTATACATCAGGGATGACAAGCTGCACATACCACTATATAGGAAACTCACTTATAGATGCAATTATTTCCACAGTTCCAACTTTCACCCCAACACACCAAACGGGCCATCATACATGACCAGGTCATCAGATATCACCAATTATGCTTGAACCAAGAAGACAGAAATAATCAATATAGGCACAAGCAAGGCCCTGAAAACCTGAAGAGAAAGTTTCCTACAATACAAAGAGAGAGAAACAAATAACAATGCACCTTTAGTAACCACATACCATTCAACACTAGAAGAGATAAGAAGGATAATCAAAGAACATCATCATAACAGAGGATGAAACACTGAAAGAAATATTCCAACAACCCCTATTGCTGGCTTTCAGGCAACCACCCAAACTCAGACATAAACTAATAAGCAGGAAACATCATTCTGATTATGAAGTCATATACTGTATAAAGAAACAAAGCCTTGCAACAAAAAATACTGTGAACTGTTCAGCCAAATCAACTCATTAAAAAAGTGCCACGCACACAAAAGGGACCTTTAATATTACAGCTGTACTTCCAGTGAGGTTGTGTATCTCATCCAATGTAAAAAAAATGTAATCAAAGATATTATGTGGGAAAACAGGTCAGAAATCACAAATGAGAAGGAATTTACACAGACATATATCAAAGAACATAAGAAAGATGATTTCTGCACACCAGTGGGGCACCATTTCCCACAACCGGACCACATTACGGAAGACATGATGGTTTTAGTTCCTAAAGGGAAATTCAAAACTATTCAGGAAAGGAAAGCTTTTGAACTAAGAATAATTCTTTTTGACACAAAGGATAAGTGATACTAAAGTCTCAGTTTTTTATTGTTAAAAATAACAAACATGGGGGGGCATGCGTGGTGCGAAGCTGGACGGTCGCAACTGAGCGGAGCTCCGAGCACAGCGGGGACTTAAGCACCTTCCCTGGGGCCATAAAACTGCTCCTTTCATCTGTAAAACCACCAGCACCCCTGGGGGAACGAGCGGTGCATGCCGTCGTCCAAGTCCCACTGCGAGCAAAAGTCCCTCACAAATGATCTCCTCAGGGTCTGGGAGATGTCCGGAAAGCCTCAAGATGGCACCGAGCCACAACGTGCTCAGGCCACAACACACAGCCCAGTGGTCTCCCCCATCCACTCATCAGGAGATGGTGAGTACCCAGTGCAGCTCACCAAGGCAGACCTTGATGATAGCCTTGCAGCAATGTATGCAACTATTGCAGAGAAATTCCACAAATACACTGCAGCAGGAGATAGCGACTTTAGGGGGCAGAACAGATATCCTGGAGACAAAACATGATGAACTGCAACTTGCTTACACTGACCTCCGCAGAGATCATGAATCCCTCACTGAATCTGTCTCCCAGCTCCAGGCTCACTTGGAGGATTTGGACAACAGAAACAGATTGAATAATCTGAGAATAAGTCCCTGAGGGTCCCTGAGGTGGTCACAAACCTAATCCCTGCAATCCACAAACTGTTCCAGTCATTATTGCCTGCATCACCAGTGGCTGCATTCTCCTGTGACAGGATTCATAGAGCCCTCTGTCCCAAACCGCCAGAGTACAAACCACCCATCCTGTGCCTTAAAGAATACCTGGTAAAGGAGGAGATCCTTAGGGCCTCCCACTATACCCCTAACATTCTGCTAGATGGGACCATAATTTAGATATCTCCTGATATATCCCCAGCCACACTGGACAAGCGTCGTAAGATGAAGGAGATCACCACAGCACTCTAAGACGCAAGAATCCGTTATAGATGGGAATTTCCTTTTGTACTCCAAGTCCGGCACATTGTCACTACATACACTGTTGTCACAGTCCAGGGAGGGAACGAGTTCCTGGTCAAGCTGGGATTGATGGCTAAGGAGGATCTACCTAGAATGCTCTCCACCCCTCGCCCTTCAGCCACCTGGGCAACCTCTTCACCACAGAGAGGTCGCAGACGACAGAGGCAAGATCTCAGGGATCGGCTGAACTGATCAAACACTGCTTTCCACAGGTTCCGGACCCCATTCATTCATTTAATTTTTCCCACAGATAGGGACTGCACAAGTTGGTAAAGAATGACCACTGCATTATACCGAGGAGAGGAGAATTAAAGATCTGTTTTTCAGTACCAGAGCCTCACCCCCCCTCCTGTTGAGCTTTTACTCCTTTCTGCAGCATTTCTCAACTTGACTGCTCCTCGCTGCACCAGAGCACAGCAGGACCCATTTTGTTGTCCCCCTACTCTTGTTGAAGTTTACAGTGAGACTGAGACAGACTTCCTCAAGCTTAGGTGGCTGGTCCTGGGCCTCCCCACTGTCTTGCATTAAAAGGAAAAAGGATTAACTTTTTTTTCCTCATACTTTTTTTTTCATTATATTTTTTTTTCTCTAGCAGGTTGACAAGAATGTTGGACATTATTGTCCTATTGTTCAGAAATTTTATACCTTTTAATTGTTACATCTTGTCACTGTCGGGAAGGCCTATCCCCTCCCGACCCCCACTGGTTTGATTACTCATGGTTTTGTTCTATCTTTTTGCCCGTTTTGTTTCTTGGACTCTTTTTTATGGTAGAACCTACACTATTTTTCTAGGAACTACAATTTCAATGGCTCCAACTACTGGGGTATTAAGGATGTAATGCTTATACCAGGTACTCTCGCCCTACATAGGTGGGAGTCCCCGGCTGACCACTTCTTTGCGACCCTCCCCCACTAACCCACACATACTTAGCCACCCATATCCAAAATGGGTATTAAGGTCATTTCCCACAATGTTAGGGTTTTTGAATCCCCTCAAAAAAGAAAAAAAGCCTTTAATTCATATAAACAACTAAAAACCGATATCCTGCTCCTACAGGAGACCCATTTCTCTAAAGCTAATCACCCAACCTATTTTGATAGATCTTATGGCATGGGACATTATACCACTTTTGGGTCCAGGTCCCGAGGAGTGGCAATCTTTATAAGAAATAATCTAGCATTTGATGTGGAAAAAATTTACAAAGATCCAGTGAGCAGATTTATTATTGTTATGGGTTCACTACAAGGGAAAATGGTTTCTATAGCCAATGTATATGCCCCTAATGATTCACAAGCAACCTTCTTTAAATAATTTTTTCAGATTTTAGATAAATATTCCTCCCCACATCTCCTGCTCAGGGGAGAATTTAACTTGGTAGCACATTCCACTCTCGATAGAAGTCGAGTTGATAGTATCACCAATGCTTTCCCCAAAACCTTGAAATCACTGCTACACTTGCACCAACTGGTAGGCGCATGGCGAGCCCACAATGTGGGAGTACACTTTTTATTCACACCCCCAAGACAGTTAATCCAAACTGGATTACTTGTTCTGTACCCCTATTCTCCTTGCAAACTTTACCACAGCCACTATACATTCTTTCCCTTGGTCGGACCACCATGTAGTCTCCCTGGACATTTCACACATAGGTCTTCGGCCTTCCGTGGCAGGTTGGAGACTTAACGAATCCCTTCTCATGGACCCAGTGTTGGTTTCACAAATTTCTAAACACATAGAAGAATACTTTGCCATTAATGACACAAATGATATCTCTCCCACCATTTTCTGGGTCGCTCATAAAGTGGTAAGGTCAGCTGATATACCTAGCGGTCATCTGGTCCACCTAGCGGCTGCAAGGAAAAAGGGGAGACTTGTAGATATTGCCAGACTCGCCAATGACCTTGATAAACTGTACCACCTACATAGCCAAATTTACTCTCCAGACCTACTGAAGAAAATCAATGTAAACAGATTAGAATTAGATACAATCCTTTCAGAGCAGACTGAGAAATCCCTGAGATGGTTGAGAGCTAAGTTCCTTCTACACAGTAACTCAGCTTCTGCCATGTTTGCAAAAAACCTCAATCAATCTATACAACCCCCCCATACACACATACAAACTTAGAAACTCCACCAGGAATTTGGTTTCCCACCCCACGGAAGTACTGCAGGTATTCTCAAAATTTTACAAGGAGCTCCTTTCTCCCCCCACCTCCTCACTGGACCCCTCTCTCAAGTAGTGGCTTGATAATATACCTCTCACAGCCCTTACACAAGAAAACCTACAGGAGTTGAACGCCCCTTGCTCCGACACCGAAGTAATCTCCATCATTAAATCTCTAAAACCCACCAAAACCCCTGGCCCAGATAAATCCCTTATTATAAAAAATGTCAAAGTTGTTTAATACCCTACCTTAAATCCCTTTTCAATCACATCCTTAAGGGGCACGTTTTCACAGATGACATGCTCATGGCCAATATGTCCCTGATTCCCAAACCAAACAAGGACCACTCTCTCCCCCAAAATTATAGGCCGATCTCGGTCATTAACACCGACCTGAAAATATTTGGCCGCATCCTGGCAGATAGACTCTCTAAATTGATCACCTCATTAATCTCCCCTGACCAAACAGGATTCATCCCGACCAGGCAAATCACAGATAATATTAGACTCGCATCCAATATCATACAAGACGCTGAAATTTTCTCACGAAAAGTGCTCCTCCTGAGCCTTGACATTCACAAGGCCTTCAACAGCGTGTTATGGCCATATCTCGAACTGACCCTCGAGAAATTTGGCTTCTAGGGGCCTTTGTTCACGGATTTCAGGCACTTTACCATCACCCTCGCACTCGGATAAAACACCCGGGCTGCAACTCTGAATACTTTACACTAGGCAAGGGAACAAGGCAAGGTTGCCCTTTGTCCCCGCTCTTATTCACCCTGGCTGTTGTGCCCCTGGCCTGATCTATCAGCCTAGACCCTAATATTAGGGGATACTTAAAGGGAGACCAGGAATTTAAACTTAGTATGTACGCCGATGACATCCTATTATTTTTGACTGACCCAGTTGTTTCTTTGCCCAAACTTACTTCTACCCTTCGCAAATTCCAAGACATTATGGGTCTAGGGGTTAACCTCTCTAAATGCTCCGTCCTCCCAATAAATTTTCCTCAAAATATGATATCTTCTATTCAATCTAAATTCGGATTCTCAATAGAAGGACAGACACTGCCTTATCTGGGCATTAAATTGGCCGCTACACTCAGACTATACCTCACTAACTACCCCCAATTGTTTGCAAGTATTAGACAGCTACTACACACTTGGACCCCATACCATATTACATTTTTAGGTAGGATCCAGGCTGTTAAGATATCACTGCTCCCAAAACTACAGTTTTTTTTTCAGGGCTCTACCTATTCATGTGTCAGGCTAGACAATTGATCTGATTCAGAGGGACATTAATAAATTTGTTTGGCAAAGCAAAAAAACCCTGCCTGGGTAGGACAATGGTATACAGATTGCGGGCTACGGGAGGGCTGTCATTACCGAATCTTTGGTTTTATTGAACTAGTCTGATCTGCCAGACTAGTTCAATTAGCACAGTGGCACATCCACTCAATTGACACAGTGGCACAGTGACACACCCTTCCGAATAACATCCCCTGGCTCTGATTTGAGCGGACTTCCATAATCTCATATTTCCTACCCAGGTTACTATGGGCAAACTCAGTTCACCCCAAGGACATATTCCCTCTAAACCTAGTGGTGGGACAATCTTTGCACTTATGGACATTATATAAAAGAAAATTCTCACTACTCCCATCTAGTCCCAGACTGGCAACCTTTGTCGGGGACCCTACATTCCACTCGGCGTTCCCCTCCCCAAATGCTTTTTCACTTTGGATCTTGAAAGATCTTCTTAGCCTGGACTCATTATTGAAGGATGGGGTAATCCACCCTTTTTCTACCCTACAGTCCACCCACTCCCTCCCTAGAACAGAATTCTACAAATACCTGCAGATCAGACATTTTTTCTGCTCTCAATACTCCCTGAATGGAGCAAATACAACCACCATATTCAAGGACTTATGTGGATCCTTATCTAAGGACAGAGGTACTATCTCCACTATGTATAACTATCTGAACGGTCTGGGCCTTCCAGAGAAATCTGCAGCTATGCTCAGCTGGGAAGCAGAGATTGGACACGTGTCTTCTCCAGAAGAATGGATGGACAGGATCTCTAACATGCACAAATGCACTAAATCCATAGCGGTGAAGGAAACATGGGTAAAACTACACCCGAGATGGTACTAAATCCCCTCAAAATTACATAAATGTTTACCCACTGTCTCTGAACACTGCTTTAGAGGTTGCCTTGAAAAGGAGACACACTTACATATCTTTTAGACATGTGCACACTGAAATATTTTGTTTCGGAATTTAGTTTTCATCCGAAAAATACATTTACTTAGTTACTCCCGAAATTCGTTTTTATTTATTTAGTTTCGTTAAAAAATGCATTCGTCCGAAAATCCAAAATAATTAAGGTTGAATCTGTCATTGAAGGCTTATGATGTCGGTCGAATGTTCTAAGAAGATTCGACGGAGCAGCTAAACTGTACGACGCTGCAATCATACATTTAAAGTCGAATGTTCCGCCTACAAGCTATAGTAGAATTCTAATGTTGTATGACACTAGTAATAATTATATTTATTAATTATTATTACTATTCAACCAACATTAGAATTCTTCTATAGCCTATGGGTGGAGCATTTGCCAAAAAAGCCAAAAAAGAACATTTCTCGAACACCATCTCAACTGCCTTAAACCGGCCACAGGAACTTTTCAAAATAGTCACCCAGTCAATGAACCCAACCTGCTTAGAGCGCCCAGCAAACGATACTCAAGAATTCTGCAATGAGTTATCAAATTTCTTCATCGACAAAATCGACAACAATTGGGAATCAATTCAACAGAAAAAAACAACTAACCTCACTCAACCAAAGCAAAAAGAGGATATCGACACGAACATCACACAACCACCGGATTTCTCTTTGACCCACCACTGACACGACTAAAAACATTATGAGAAGCCTTCGAGACAGCACATCACCAAACGACATCATTCCCACAAAACTCCTGAAAGAATGTTCCGACATCTTGGCCCCTATGATAACAGACCTCATAAATCTGTCGTTCAAAGAAGGGATTGTGCTAACCACCCTCAAGCAAGGCATCGTCAAACTTCTGCTAAAGAAACCCAATCTCGACCCTAAGGACCCTAACCACCGCAGACCGATAACAAGCCTCAACACCATCTCCAAGATTATGGAGAAAGCAGTAGTACAACAGCTACAACACCATCTGGACACACACCAACTCCTGGACCCTCTGCAATCAGGCTTCCGCCCAGGCCATGGCACAGAAACAGCACTTCTTAAAATATAGGACGATGCCCTTGAAGCAGCAGATAACGGAGAATCATGTCTCCTGGTACTGTTAGACCTCAGTGCAGCATTTGATACAGTGGACCACAATACCGCCTCACAGAAGTAGCAGGAGCCACAGATTCTGGTCTAAAATGGTTTGCATCCTTCTTGGAGAATCGCTCTCAGACAGTGAAACTAGGAGCATTCACCTCTGAAACCTGGCAATCTCCTGTGGAGTCCCTCAGGGTTCACCCTTGTCACCAGTGCTATTCAACATCAGCCCACTCCTCAAAATCATAAAAAAATCGGACCTCTGCTACCACTCATACGCTGATGACACCCAACTCTACCTTCGCATCACCGGACAAAAAGACCACCATCAGCAATTAGAGAAATGCCTCACTTTGATAGATGACTGGATGACCATTAGCTCCCTCAAACTCAACGGTTCAAAAACAGAAATTCTTCTCCTACACGCTAACCAAAATTCCAAAACCAAGACTCTGTGGACACCTCCCACCATCTTTGGACAGACCATCTCTCCAAGCACCAAAGCCAAGAGCCTCGGAGTTATCTTTGACTAATAAATGACAATGGATGCACAAATAGGATCAGTAGTTAGCGGATCTCACCATCTCCTCCGCCTGCTACGTAGATTCATCCCCTTCATCCCAGAAGAGGACAAAGCAGCAGTAGTTGGTACAATCATCAATTCCCGATTCGACTACGCAAACTCGCTCTACATAGGATTACCCCAATATCAGCTTGCACGCCTACAGGTCATACAAAACGTGGCGGCAAGACTGCTAACAGGAAAAAAACCCTGGGAGTCCATTTCCCCAACCCTGAGGAGCATACATTGGCTAACCGTAAAGAATCGGATCACATTCAAGACCCTCTGCCTCACCCACAAATGCATACAAGGAAACGCTTCTCAATACCTTTGAGAGAAAATAAAACACTACACACCCAATCGCAATCTTCGGTCATCTAACCAAAACCTCCTCCTCATTCCCAAATACCGCTACAAAGCAAAGGGAGAATGAAGATTCGCAGTCCAAGGACCTCGGCTATGGAACGCTCTTCCGACGCACATCCACATGGAAGAAAACCATCTGGTCTTCAGGAAAAAACTCAAGACCTTCCTCTTCTAAGAAGCTGACAACACAAAACACATTTAGCTCCTTTAGGCGATTCAGTTCGCATTTGCAACGCTTTACAAATCATTGATTCATTCACCAGAAATGTCCGCTCGTGGCAACTGCTTTGTCGAATCTTCATGTCGAATCTTTTCTCTCTATGTCGAATAATCTTGGACTAATAGAGTTAGGTTAGGCACATTCAACCTTTTTTGCTAGTGTCTCTATAATGTCAAATCTTTTCTCTCTATGTAGAATAATCTTGAACTAATAGAGTTAAGGTTAGGCACATTTGACCACAGGTTCGATGAACACAGATCGCTATTGTCAGCGTCATGTTCAATCTCCTATCTATATCGAACTGTTGTCACAACAAAAATGAAAATAAAGCATTTGTTTATGTTGGATCTTTCGGTTTTCGGATTCTGCATGTTTGTTATCATTTGTTAAAACGATAACGAAAATATCCAAAATTCGGACGAAAATGCATTCGGATGATAACGAATGCAAATGTCTAATATCTTCTGGAGTTGTAAGGCACTTAAGCAGATCTGGCAGAACTTAGCTTCCGGGGTGGCTGAGACCACAGGTATTTAGTTCACACTGACTCATCAGATATGCCTGTTTTTCACAGAAATACCTGGGGCTTTCTCCCCTGAACAAAAACTGTCCCTCACTTTATTTAGTGCGGTCCACTGGACTATTCTGGCATTCTCCTGGTGTCCCCAGGGATCAGGTCCTTAAGCGTATGGCGGGCGGCTATACAGCTCATGGAAAAACTATGAGCTATCATGAACACCATGCCCATCTATGATAGGAAATGGAAGTCCTGGTCAACATGAAGCCCAAGGAGCATATATATTCTCCCACTGAAAATACCTCAGATAATATTGCATTGTAATGCCCTGTACACACAATAGGATTTTCCGACAACAAAATCCATGTTTTTTTTTCGATGGATGTTGGCTCAAACTTGTCTTGTATAAACACGGTCACACAAATCTTGTCAGAAATTCTGAACATCAAGAAGGCGGGGACGTACAACACGTACGACGAGCCCAGAAAAATGAAGTTCAATAACCAGTGCGGCTCTTCTGCTTGATTCCGAGCATAAGTGGAACTTTGTGCGTCGGAATTGTGTACACTATCGGAATTTAGGACAAAGGATTTTGTTGTGGGAAAATTTGAGATCCAGATCTCAAATTTTGTGTGACGTAAATTCCGATGGATTCCGAAGGAAAATGTCCGATGGTCAGAATTTCCAACAACAAGTTCCCATAAAACATTTTCCGTTGGAAAATCCTATTGTATGTACAGGGCATTAGCCTACATTATCCTTAGGTTCTCTGTAGTTTTTTTTTTTCTCTTTTTATTTAGTTGTTTGTTTGGTCTCTATTTTTTTCGTCTTTCTCTTCTACAGTAAATGTGTCAAAGAGTGTTTGGGATGCCCGCTATACCTTTAGCAAGATTTTGGGCTCCTCTCATAGGGCAGACTCTCTTAGACAAACAACTTATGTGGCAATACAAAAAGAAGGTGATGGGATGTTCCCTTTTGGACTTTGAATCATCATTCGCTGGTATAAGACTTTACTGTCTTAATGAATGCATAAAATTTTTACATACAATGTACTATCTTCTGTAGTTGATAATTACTGTTTTTATTCTTTACTGTATACAATAAAGAAATCGTTTGTATTAAAAAGAAAAAAATAACATGTCATACTTACCTGCTCTGTGCAGTAGTTTTGTACAGAGCAACCCAGATCCTCCTCTTCTTAGGTCCCTCTTCGGTGCTCCTGGCCCCTTCCTCCTGTTGAGTGCCCCCACAGCAAGCAGCTTGCTATGGGGGCACCCGAGCTGAGCTGCATGGCCCTGCCCCACCCCCCTCTCTCTCCTCCTTGGCTCACTGACCTTTACAGCAGTGGGAGCCAATGGAGCCTTGCTGCTGTCTCAGCCAATGAGGAGGGAGAGTCCTGGGCAGCCGAGTCTCTCGTGAAACATTGAGAGATGGGCTCAGGTAAATATTAGGGGCTGCTGGACACAGAAGGCCTTGTATCTTAATGCATAGAATGCATTAAGATAAAAAAACCTTCTGCCTTTACAACCACTTTAACCACTTCAATACACGGCACTTAAACACCTTCCCGCCCAGACCAATTTTCAGCTTTCAGTACTCTCACACTTTGAATGACAATTACTCTGTCATGCTACACTGTATCCAAAAAAAATTTACATTTTTTTTCTCACAATTAGAGCTTTCTTTTGGTGGTATTTAATCACTGCTGGGTTTTTTCTTTTTTGCGATACAAGCGAAAAAAGAGCGAACATTTTGAAAAAAAAAAACACTTTTTTTAGTTTCTATTGTAAAATTTTGCAAATAAGTCATTTTTCTGCATACATTTGGGCCAAAATTTATACTGCTACATATCTTTGGTAAAATTAACCCAAATTAGTGGATATTATTTAGTCTGTGTGAAAGTTATAAGTAAGTAAGAGGCATGGTGAGTTTTTTGAAGTTGTAATTTTTTCCCACAATTCTTAGGAAAATGAAGACTTTTTTTTTTTTTTACACAAACTTATTGTATTGACAGGTTATTTCTTGAACACAGCAAGCCCATACTTGCAACTACACCCAAAAATACATTCTGCTACTCCTCCTGAGTATGGTGATACCACATGTGTGAGACTTTTACACAGCCTGGCTACATACAGAGGCCCAACATGCAGGGAGCACCTCCAGGCATTCTAGGAGCAAAATTACACATATAATTTCATGACGACATATCTCAATTTTGAAGGCCCTGGAGCACCAGGACAATGGAAACTCCCACAAAATGACCCCATGTTGGAAAGCAAACACCCCAACGTATAATCTATGAGTCATAATGAGTCTTTTGAACGGTTCATTTTTTTTACAGAAGTTTTCGGAAAACGTGGGAAAAAAATGAAAACACATTTTTTTTTTACACAAAGTTGTCCATTTATAAGTGTAGTGCTTACCCCCGAAGGAGCAGCTGAATATTGTTATATCTGTAATTCACGTTTACTGCTCAACCCTCGCAGCCCATAGATTTAAAAGTCACAGTCCTTAGTGCTTTTTCTCAATGCTTTATTCATCAACATAAACTGGGATGGGAGAAGGACTTTCTTTAAGATGCTCTTCTGTTACATTATCACTTTTCCATGAGTCTTACAAGAGAAACTGTGCATAATTGCGGACAATCAAGAAATCATTTCTCAATGATTTCTTCAATCAGGGATGATGGAAGTAGATTTAATAGAGAATGAGTTGTTATAGAGTCACTCTGAATAACTTCTTCATCAGGATAACGTTTAAAGAACGATCCAGGCTGGCTCTCTCGCTCCTCAGAGCAGGACTTGACTGGACTGCCACACAAACTCCCGGACACCATGTGACCCCCCTTTTTATATGAGAGTCCGGGATTACCAAGCAAATTAATGATTGGCTGAGACCAACACATAAACACCTGTCACTCAAATAGAGAAATCAAACAATACAGGCCTGCTGCTAATAGGATCAGCCTGTCTAAATGTACCTAATATAGAAAGCTAACAAGAAAGGACACCTACCTAAAAGTAGGTGCCCGCTACATACACCCCCCACTTGAATCACAACTGTCCCCAGTTGTAAGGGATAAATTTACAAAGTGACTTTTTAAAATTTTAAGAAAGAAACAGCATCTCATTACATCAAGGGGGACGGGGAAATAGGGAATAAACATTAAACAGGGTTAACATACCTGTCACCGTATACAATATTAACATTCAATAGGAAATATTTACATGGCCTAACTGTAGATCCCTATATTTAACACTCAATACAAGTGGAACCAAAGCACTGCTCCCGTGGGAGGAATACTCTGATTACCACAGGCCTTCTTCTGTGGAATGGACAGCCGTCACATCTTCCAATATGCCTAAAGGAAAAAAAAAACACACAATAATTTCTAACTACTACACAAACATTACCACGCGGAGGGGGTTATAATCCTCTACCGGGTAATTTAAACAATATACATTTCTTTATGGCATGTTTGTCCCCATTGAGATAATTGCTCCCTCAAAAGGAGTCCAACAGTACTCCTGCAAAGCACATGCCAAAAGACATGCTCGGCAGACAAATCCGTTTGCCCGTTGGCAAAATAACTTCCTGTTTGGCTCTCAAACAAGAGTCCTTGAAGAAGTACTTGTGCTACAAAGGGATTCAAGCAGAGACAGCGCACCCTCGTGTCCTTAACTTTGTCCTTGTAAGGCACCATGAATGCGAGTCTCCTGCTTAACAGTTCAATTGGGGTAAACCCACTCTAACCCATCTGCCATTCTGCAGTCAATCTGGGTAAAAGACACATACTTGTAAATACAATCCTTTTACAAATAATATCTCAGGTCAGGTAACCTCTTGCGACTATCTTCCGGTCCTCTCACCGAGATAGAGTAACTGCGGGTGTTTTGTCCAGCTTCTACCACCAACACTCTGTCCTTGTGAATCGCTCTTCCAAGCTTCCACTCTCGATGAATGTCTTTGAACCGAACACAAACCTCACTGTCAGGTGTCCTTTTTGGCTTGGGAACATGAAGGTAGTCCCACACAAGTTCATCCTCCCATGATTCCCGGGAACTTTCCACAATGTCCATAACTTGTTCCAGGACATATGGAAAATCAAAACCCCATTCTTGGGCCACCTTTCGCTGCACCTCTCTCTGAAATCTAGTGAGTCTAGGCAAGTCTTTAGCCTTTCTTCGGCCAGGCAGGACACACGCGTCAGTAGCTTTACTGACCCATTTCTGAAATGTAGCTGGCCTGCTAGGAACAATGGTACTTTAAATGGAGGTGTTGAAACTTTAACTGAACCAGACACTCCTGTGGAAGCCTCCACTGAAGTTGTACTCTTAATAAAACATTCCTCCTCACTTGAATCAAACTCTTCAGGGGATGACCATTCAAATAGATCGCTCATTGATCCATATTTCTGTAAGATCTGTGGTGATCCCCAATCTACAACCCGATCTTCGCTTAACCTGTCCGGCTCACACGAGGGATCCCCCTCCTGTGGTTTAGGCTCCTTCCGGACAGGCAAATCAAAGGGCTCACTGTTAACTGGCTCCTCAGGGGTTCCCTCCAAAGACTGAGCAACAACTTCAACAGTCCCCGAATCCCCAACCAAGTCACAGGCTTTGTCAGTAGATCCTACCTGATCTCCTGACGGCTCTGATTCAGCCGAATCAGACGGGAACTCCTCAACTGCTGCATGCAGGCAACACACGACCCTCTCCGGCCTTCCGTATCACCCATTCCCGTGGCAGACAAAGTCCCGTTTTCTTTTTGACAAAATAGTACTTGACCTCCTGTTGGACGGGTCCCAATCTTGTCAACTGGATCCCGCAATGTCCGCACTGAGCCCAGGCGACGACTCCAACCGTAGGCCTCCAACATCCAGAACATAGCATACAGAGTTTCTCTACTCCGTCAATCACTCCCAGCGCCAATCCTCCGGTTAGCTCCAACTGAACACCGGTGTTAACCAGAACCCGGTCCTGCACAACAGACAGCAGCTGCACAGCAAACATGTCCTCAACACTTTCCGCCATCTTTCTCTGGCGTGTGACATGCTGAGACACTAAAACTTTTTCCTCTGAGGCGTGGCTTCACCCCCCACTTGTTGGTTCAGCGCGCGAGGAACTGTAGCTGTATATTTTCAAAGTCCTCCCTAGCGACCCCTGGCGGCAGGTACAGTTATACTGCAGGCTATCTTGGCAACAATCACTGAAATGCAGGTTTTTTTTGCTATGGGAGATGGTCAGCGGCAAACGTGAATCCTGGACGACGCCCCCACATGTAGTGCTTACCCCCCAAGGAGCGGCTGAATATTGTTATATCTGTAATTCATGTTTACTGCTCAACCCTCGCAGCCCATAGATTTAAAAGTCACAGTCCTTAGTGCTTTTTCTCAAAGCTTTATTCATCAACATAAACTGGGATGGGAGAAGGACTTTCTTTCCGCCATATGGATGGGTGTCAGAAATAGTCGGAACCGGCTGGCCAGGATTCCAAATGTGTTCTCCACCACTCTTCGGGCTCTGGCCAGCCGGTAATTAAAAACCCTCTGTTCCGGGGTGAGGGTCCTCATTGGGAATGGCCGCATCAGGTGGTCCCCCAGCACAAATGCTTCATCAGCAACGAACACAAATGGGAGTCCTTCCACATTGTCCTCTGGAGGTGGCAAGTCCAAGCTGCCATTCTGGAGATGCCTGTAGAACTCCATCTGGGCGATGACTCCACCATCGGACATCCGGCCATTCTTCTCCACGTCCACATACAAGAAGTCATAATTAGCCGACACCACCGCCAACATCACTATACTATTAAACCCCTTGTAATTATAATAGTATGACCCCGAGTTGGGTGGTGGGACGATGTGGACGTGTTTCCCATCAATTGCCCCTCCGCAGTTAGGAAAGTCCCACCGCTCGGCAAAGTAGGAGGCCACAGTCTGCCATTCCTGTGGCGTGGAAGGAAACTGTTGAGGAAAAAACAATAAACATTACTATTTTTACTCAGAAACATGGCAAGCAGATTATACACAAACATTATGGGGCAACCTCCAGATAGCATTTACTAAGGGGAATTTAACAAGGCCAAAATATAAGGTACACCTATCATATTCCCCCTCCCCCCTCTCATGGGCCATTTCTAACATTATAGGGGGTGTGTGGAAATCTTGGACAGGTAACCCTCTTCACTTCATTGAGAAATGAATGCCTAAATAATGGGTATTACTTTGAACAGACCCTCCTTAGTTACACTATTGGCAGACCACTGTAATAGGTAAGAAGTGTCATAATACAAAGATATAAATACACATTGTACACATTTGAGGACATTTGGACATTCTGCTATTACCTATCAAGATAATAATAGGATACAAAAACTTTAAACAGTACCATTGGAAAGTATACAGGCAGGCCCTTGCACTACATGCTTTGGGGAATTCATCCATAAATCTGAGCACTGAAGAGATGGGTATAGTGTGCATGGGTTTGGCAAAGTCAGCAGATAGATGATTGAGGATAGATAGAGAATTGAGATCAGCTGACTTAGCAGTTGGGGAGGGAGGGTTACTAAAAATTATTTGGGGACACCACAAAAAAAAACCTCTGGCACTCTGCCTGAATTTAAATCAAAAATAACATTTCAAAACATTTTAGGGGGTGTTTGGGGTAAAGCACTACTATGGAGCTGATAAAATACATTGTTAAGTGACTACATGAGGTGAATATAGGGCAGGAGACACCATGCTGGGGAGGTTAGTGAAGGGCAAATATGTATGAAGGACATAAAATAATAATTACATAAAAATCCAGCATGCATGAGGACAAAGGGGACATTCACAGCATATTCCTATCATGGTAATTAGGGAATGAGGAAAGAAATACAATATATTAGCAAACATTCAATACAATAAAATGTGATATTAAAGGATAAAAATTTTACCTTCATATACTCCTTCTGCAGGACCTGGATGATGGCAGAACAGGTCTCTGGGATAATGATCCCCAGAGTGTGGGGGGAGATGCCTGTCGAGAACTTCAAGTCCTGCAGGCTTCTCCCTGTGGCCAAATACCGCAGGGTAACGACCAACCTCTGCTCCGGAGTGATGGCTTGCCTCATGCAGGTATCCTGCCTGCTGATATAGGGGGTCAGCGAAGTGAAACACGGGGTCCGTCATCCGGAGAAAGTTCCTGAAATCATCAGGATTATTCTCACGGATCTCACGGAGCAAAGGCATATGACAGAACTGGTCACGCTGAAGCAACCAATTCTTGGTCCATGAACTCCTCCCCACCCTGTTCATGGACTGGACTTGTGTCAAGGTCAGGACCCCAACACCAAGCCCCCGCACAGCACGAACTCTACGAGGAGTACGCATACGAAACATGGCTAGAAAACGGTCGGCTGCTCAGAACGAAGTAACAGAACGCACTGAAGAACAGCAAGGCCTGTGAAGAGCAACCTGAAAAACAGTAATGAACGAACAAGAATACAATGACTAAGTCACGCGGAACTTGCTTGCACGCACTGAAGAGCAGATACAAAACCACAAGCACAAACTGAACAGCAGAAAACGATCTGAAAGCCACGAGTCTGAAAAAGCGCGAATCGTCTCTCACCAAACTTTTACTAACACGAGGTTAGCAAAAGGAGCCCAAAGGGTGCCGCGCTTGGTTCTGAACCGGCCTTTTCTAGTCTCATCGTACGTGGTGTACGTGACCGCGTGGTTGGCGATCGGAAATTCCAACAACTTTGTGCGACCGTGTGTAGACAAAATAAGTTTGAGCCAACATCCGTCGGAAAAAATCCTAGGATTTTGTTGTCGGAATGTCCGAACAAAATCCGACCGTGTGTACGCCCTATTACAGTGTATCATAACAAAAATGTAATCTATATCTCAAAAGTGTTTTGTTGTTCATTGGGTGCATATTCAAAGTAAATAACAAAGGAAGAAGAAACAACATAAAAGGATGCATCCACTCTTACTATCAACCTTAAGATGTTTATAAGTGATAAATAACAAAAAAACAAAAAAGAAAAACTTTCAGGCAAAATTTCTCTTTTTCCTTTCTTCTCCTTTTCTTCTTTCTTTTTTTTTCTTTTGGTTGATTTATATCACAATAACCATCATAAGTGAATTACCTCCTTAGTGAAAGAAATCACAAAGGAGATTACATTAAAAGACAAAAGGAAAGGAATGGTGAAGAGTAAGATAACAGACAATGGACATCTGTGAATCCGTTATCTGCCCACCACGAGAATTGTCTAGGATTATCACAGCTAGGGGGGAACAGCGGGCATTGAGCAACACGTAATAAAGGTAAGTGGGGAGATAATAGGCCTGCCGAGTACTTAACCAAATCCCATAGGCGTAGAGAGTGAGCCATACATGGCCCAAACCCATGAGGGCATTTCGAAGGTGGGAGCCAGGGTACAGAAGATATGGGTGTAGGGTGTGATTCGACCAAATCAATAGTAGCCCACAACGGCATTTGATAACTGTCATGGAGACGGGTTAATGGAGCAATGCCCGCCGCCGTATAGTATGCCCGAAAGACCCCCATTGATCCTCCGGGCGTACATAATCCGTTTATTGATTCGGGGGCGAATAGAGCCCCATATGAATTTCAAAATTTTGCATTGATGGATTCTTAAGATATAAGAGGGGATAAGGACAGGTAATACTCAAAAGAAATATAACAGTTTAGGGAGATAAGTCATGCGGACCGCTGAGATCCTACCAAACCAAGATAAAGGGAAGTGGGACCAGGAAGACAACATTGTATTGAGTTTCCGAAAGAGAGGGGGAAAATTGGACTGATACAGACCATCATATTTGGGAGTGAGACGTATGCCTAAATAAGGTAATGAATGAAGCCATTGAAATGGGAAATTTTCTTTTAAAGAGGTCAGTTCTAAAAGTGATATATTTACAGACATTGCCTTAGATTTTGTGGGGTTAACACGTAAGCCCGAAAGAGACGCAAACGTCTCCAGTAGGGCCAACAGGTTAGGTAGTGAGATTCTAGAAGCTATCATGGTCAATAGGATGTCATCTGCAAATAAGGAGATTTTGTGAGTAGAACCTGCCACCTCAATGCCTTTTATATCTGGATGTGAACGAATCGCCTCAGCCAACGGTTCCATCGCCAGGACGAACAAGAGTGGCAAAAGTGGGCAACCTTGTCTGGTGCCCCTACGAATAGAAAAAATAGAGGATTCAAACCCATAGTATTTAATCTTAACTTGAGGGGTGTCATACAATGCCGCCAACTAACGCAAAATGATGTACCAAAGCCAAAATGGCGAAGTACTGTCATGAGGTATGGCCAAGACAAGGTATCAAAGGCCTTGTTCACATCCAGCGACAAAAGCATAGTTTCTAGGGAGCGCTTATGGGCGATATGCTGCAGTTGAATAATTCTCCTAACAGCATCCCCTGCCTGTCTTGTCAGCACAAAGCCCACTTGGTCCTTCTTGATTAAGGGGGGAAGGAACAAATTTAATTGATTGGCCCGAATTTTTGTAAGAATCTTCATGTCAACATTAATTAAAGATATGGGCTGGAAGTTGGCCCATGAAGTATGGTTGCGGTCAGGTTTAGGCAACATCACGATATTAGCTGTTAAAAGATCTGACGAAAAATTCTGGCCGTTTTTGACGGAATTATAAATAGCCGTCAAGGGGGCGACTATCACGTCCACCGGTTTTCTGTAGTAAAGTGCCGTGAAGCCGTCTGGACCTGGCCTTTTCCCTACTTTTAGTTCCTTAATACATTGACGAACTTCTGTCTCCTGAATATCACGGTCCATAAGGTCCACCTGTGTCTCAGATATGGTAGGTAGGGAAATGTGTTGGAGGAAATCCACCCTATCCCTCTCTGTCGCATGATCTTGAGCTGAGTATAAAGTAGTGAGTCTATAACGGAACTCGTCCAAGATACGGATCGGGTTACCAGTCAGTACATTATGTCAATGTAATGGGGGTGGGTTTGGGATTAAATGTACATAGTTTCTTGGCCAGCATTGCAGTTTGTTTGTTTTCTTTACTGTACCAATGCTGGCGAGACCAACGCAAAGTGCGTTCAGCCTGGTCTGTAAGACATAAGTCCAATTCTGTGCGAGCCTGGTCCAAAAGCCTACGGTTAGCTGGTGTAGGAGATTGTTTGAAAGCTGTTGAAATGGAGTCCAGTCAGGATTCTAATGTCATCTGTAATTTCTGCCTTTCTTTTTTGCGTTTTGATGCTATCTGAATGATATGTCCTCTGAGCACAGCTTTATAGGGCCCCCACAAGGTTACTGGTGATGGGACAGAGGTGGAGTTAATACGAAAATATTCAACTGAAGTATTCAATAAGTCCTCGTGTATATCCTGTAGAGATGATAGCGAATCATTCATAATCCAGGAGCTATGGTGAGGGTTATGCACTAGTGACCGGCAGACTACCAGAAGAGGATCGTGGTCCGTCCAGGGGGCTGCTAAGATGGATACTGATTCTATTAAAGGAAGATGTTTCCTAAGCATTATCACATGGTCAATTCTAGAGTGTGAGTGATGGGGTGAGAGTAATATGTATAGTCTTTAGTTAACGGGTGTAATTCCCGCCAAAGATCTACCAGATCATGACAACGCAGGGAGTGCGAGAATGTTTTTGCAGCAGAGGATGCGGCTACTCTTTCAGAGGGGTATTTATCCAATACAGGATCCAGGGCCACATTTGAGTCGCCTGCCAACAACAGGGTCCCCTTTTGGTGCGATGTCAACAGAGAGCAAACATGTTACAAAAAGGGTCCCGGATTAGAGTTGAGGGCATAATAGGTATCTGCCCTCAGGGTCAGCTATCTGTCTATCACACCGAAAAGGGATCGACTTGTGGAATGCTATTAAAACCCCCCTCTGTTTGGGGGGGGCGTGGCTAGCCAGCGGAGACGATGGACGCATGTTAGACTAGCTCCGCACTATCCTGGGCTCTAACGGGGAAACACAGCGACTGAGAGCCTCGTTTCATATCACCAGATACTCGGTATACACCGGCAACATTCCCGGATGCCTTCCCGCAAATGAAAAGGCACAACAAGACCAGGGAAGATGACTGATTTCCTAATACAGCCGCGTCGTCTCCCTGGCCAAGATGGCGCCGGCAGCCAGGCAGGCGATACACGCGGCCTCAGCTCCGGAGCGCAGAGATACCAGCAGGGGAGATCGGGACCCAGCCGCACATCTAACAACTCTCCTCAGGGACAAGGTCAGTACCCACCACCCCCATCTGCATCATCCAGCCCTGCTAAAAACAAGATGAAAATGTCCCTAGTCCCTGCAGAAACAGCAGATTTTAGTGGCCTTGAGTCCTCTCTGGATGATACCAGAGAACTACAGGACTCTATCATTGACTTCCCCACACAAAACCAGCCGGTCATGGACACTACGCTCAAGGACATGCTGGTGTCCCTGCGCTCCACACTCCATGCTGACATGCTGGCATTTACACAGCAGTTTAAAACAGAAGTGGCAGCAGTAGACTCCAGAGTAACTCACATTGAATCGAAGATGGGAGAATTTACATCTACTTTCAATAATCTGGTAGACGCACATAATGACAGGGATGACGAAATCCGCGCCATTAAAACAAAATTAGCAGATTTGGAAGACAGATCAAGACGTAACAACATCAAAATTCGGGGGATACCCGAATCGATTAAACCCCCAGATCTAAAAGAATTCTTCATCAACATAATGAAGGCCACGCTTTCAGAAACGCCCCTGGAAGAACTGATCATTGATCGGATTCACCGGCTCCCTGCCCAGAGATACAATAGTGAGGATTCACTTCTACCACATAAAAGACCAGTTCATGATGATAGTCAGAAGAAGAGAAAACCTACCACAAGAAACACAGGATCTTTCCTTCTATGCTGACTTGTCAGCATTCACTATGCAACAGCGTAGACAACTTGCAACCATAACTAAACAACCACCATATCCAGTACAGGTGGATATACCCAGCTAAGTTACTAATCACAAAAGAAGGCAAATCTCATGTGGTGACTAATATTAAAGAGGGCATCCGCCTCCTGAGAGACTGGCAAATTATAGATCCATATAACAACGGCAATGACAAACCTCACTCACCCTCTTCCACCCGTGCTAGTTCTGACACAGAAACAGGCTGAAGCTCACCACATTCACAGCAAGGATCCCCAATGGCCCAGGAACAGCCACTTAGCTTTTATTGCTTTACCCCCCGAATTGGAAACGGAATATTATCCGCTCAGGTTCCTCAAGGAATCACTCTTTTTATTTCTTATTAGTTTGGTTACTCTTTTCTCTTTGCACCTTTTTTTTTCTTTTTGTTATATCATCTACAGGAACAGAAGTAAGAACACACGGGACTAAGCTACCCGGACACCAGAGTCCTCTGCCTCATCATCCCCATCACGAGGATAACCGACACCGTTAAATCAACCTATTGACTTCCTATCTCAACCACTCTAATATAAGGTACGACATACAAGTATTTCAAAATGTCTTTCACGATTACATCATTAAATGTCAAGGGTCTTAATAGCCCCCATAAACACCAAATGGCCTGGAAGGAGGCGTCAAGGCAAAAAAAGTGACATAATTTGCTTTCAAGAGACACACTTTATAGCAGACAAACCCCCAGTATTTTGCAATCGCAGATTCCCTCAAGTTATTATGGCAAATGGCCCAAGGAAAAAGTGGGGAGTTGCGATTGCTATAGGAGACAACATCCCATTCTCAGAGATCGCAACTCATCTGGACACTTCAGGCAGATATATCATACTGGTATGCAAAATCTTTTCAGTGAAGTACACTCTGGTTAACGTATATCTGCCAAATAACAACCAATTAAGATTCCTTAAAAAAATATGGAAAAAAGTAGAATCTATGAAACAAGGACATGTAATCTTATGCGGGGACTTCAATGCAGTGCCAGACAAAACCATTGACTGTACAAACCCTAAACAAGTAAACAACCGAAGAACTACATTGGAAAAGTTCATCAACACATCGGAGCTATTCGACGTATGGAGGTGCCAACACTCCTCAGAGAAGGACTTTACTTTCTTTTCTAGTGTACATAACACTTACTCGCGTATAGATTTATTTTTTGTAGACAAATTTTTACTGCAGAGAATTACTAAATCAGACATTGATGTTATATCCTGGTCTGATCATGCTCCAGTTTCCATGAGCGTGGGCGGGCCGAGGGCCGAGACAGGAGCGAATAGATGGACAAACGACATTTTCACTATGTCCAAACCAGAAAATATAAAACTACTTAGAAAGTCACTAAAAGAATTTTTTGAAATCAATGCTCCATCGGTGTCTGACCCATTCACGCTGTGGAACACTCATAAGGTGGTCATAAGAGGGTTATTAATTCAACTCAGTGCTAGGGCCAAGAGGCAAAAAGCAGAGAGGATCAACGACCTGCTAAATAAAATAAAGACCCTAGAAGCGTCAAACAAACAAAAGTTTACTCAAAAAACAAAAGACCTTTTATTCTATGCCAGACAAGAACTAAGAACTACCCTGGTTTATCAGCAGGAGAACCGCCTTCGCACCTTTAAGGCACAAAACTACCGTTATAGCAACAAGGCGGGGAAACTGCTGGCAAACCAATTAAAAGAAAAAATGGCAAAACAAAGAATTCCGCACATAGAGAATCCTAAATCTAAAATAAAAGTCTCTAACCCCAAAGAGATAGCAGACGCCTTTTGTGAATACTATGAGGCATTATACAATCTTAAAGACGACCCCAACACACCCCAACCTTCAGACAACCTGATCTCAGAATTGTTAGAAGCCATAAACCTTCCAACAGTCCCACAACCAGCACTTACTAAACTTAACTTACCCTTCACCATCCATGAAATTGAAAAAACAATTAAAACAATGCCTCATGGTAAGTCACCGGGACCGGATGGTTACTCATCCGAATATTATCAATTGTTTAAAACCGAATTATCCCCTTTCTTACAGCAGGTCTTTGATACCGCAAGCCTCATTCCCAAAAGAAATGCTAACGGCCACTATCATAACACTGCCAAAACCCGGTAAAGACATATCCTTCCCACAAAACTATAGACCCATTTCTTTGTTGAATGTGGATGTGAAACTATATGCTAAGATCATAGCCAATAGACTGTCATTATTACTACCAGGTGGGTTTTGTATCTGGCAGGCAAACGAACGATTCCACAAGAAGAATGGTAAATATAATTCACCTAGCGGAGGAGTCTCGAAGGCCTTCTCTGCTCCTCACACTGGACGCAGAGAAGGCCTTCGATAGAGTACACTGGAGATATCTGACTAAGGTACTGGAGAAATTTGGTTTGATAGGCCCAATCCAACAAGCAATTTTGGCTCTTTACTCATCCCCGTCTGCATATGTTTTCACTGAGGGCATGTTTTCTAGGAATTTTCAAATTACAAACGGGACAAGGCAGGGGTGCCCTCTGTCACCCCTAATTTTTGCATTGATCATGGAACCGCTCGCAGAAACAATAAGAGAAAATACACTAATTCGAGGTATCCCATCTCAGGATAAGGAGCACAAAATATCATTATTCGCAGATGATGTTATATTAACCTTATCTGACCCGTATAACTCATTAAATGCAGCACATGCGACATTAACACAATTCAGTAAAGTAGCATATTACAAAGTTAACGCCACCAAATCTAGTATTTTGGGAATCGCAATTGACAAAACCACTAAATCAATCATGCAAAAAGATTTCCCATATCCATGGTCCACAGATTCTATTTCATACCTGGGACTACAATTAACAACACCCGTAGCAAAATTATTCCAGCTCAACTACCAACCTCTATTGAATGAATTTAAAAAAGACATTCTTAGATTTCAAAAATTCTATCTATCATGGAATGGCCGCCTAGCAGCATATAAGATGCTACTCTTATCAAAACTAATGTACCTCTTTAGGGCCCTCCCAATACCTATTCCAACCCCCTTCTTCAAAGCAATGCAGACACAAATGACAAACTTTATCTGGGAAGGCAAAAGGGCTAGATTTCCGGTCCAAATGCAAGGAAAACATAAAGAGGTGGGAGGATTGGGAATCCCAAACCTAAAAGACTACCATGCTGCAGCTATCTTAGACCAACTGAGAAATTGGTTCAGTCAAAAAGAAGTAAAACACTGGTGCCAACTGGAACAAAACTGGATTCATCCTAGATCCCTCCAATCACTTATACTAGCACACAACACACAACCAATTATAACTCTAATTAATCATCCTACCATACAGGCCACTTTACAGGCATGGTCCCACCTAAAAAAGCTTACCAATCCCAAAGTAATCTAAACCGAGGTCCCCACCCCATTAGAAGCACTCTACTGGCTAATTCCAAATATTTCTCTGACACAATGGCACAAGGCGAACATCATATTAGTGAAAGACATAACATGTGCAGGCAAAGTGGTCCCCTTTAATGAACTACAAGAAAGATTCCAACTACACCCCTCAGAGTTTTTGACACACCTACAGATAGCATCATGGCTTAAGACATTGAAAATATCTGACTCTCAAATCCCAACACAAGTATGGAAGTACCTCCAATCCACCAACCTTAAAGCAAAATGTATATCCCAGATGTATTCCTTAATCAATGCAAAAAAAACATTTACGAAATTCAATGCACTGGGCAAATGGGAATCAGAATTGGGCAAAAAATTTACAGAAAAACAGTGGTTACTAGCACTCCAGTGCAATCGCAGATTCTCAAGATGCTCCAACTATGAGGAGCTGGCGGCAAAATTATTAGCTAGATGGCACTACACACCGTACATGATGGCAAAATTCTCTAGGAAAAATTCTAACCTGTGCTGGAGAGGATGCGGACAGGTGGGAACACTGATCCACATGCTTTGGTCATGCCAACATATTAGAAGCTTCTGGTCAGAATTGTTCAAATTAATAGCGATAACCACAGGTGTATTTACCACCCCCTCGGTTGAAAAAGCAATTTTAAGCATAAACATGGTAGAGTACCCAATACAGGTCAGATCAATAGCGATGCATGTCCTATTTGCCGCCAGATCCTTACTAGTAAACAGATGGAAGTCTAACGAAATCCCAAGTGTAAGAGAATTGAAAACTAAAATCAATATGATTTCTGAATATGAAAAAATAATGGCAATCAGAGATAGCAACGGAGCAAAGTACATTGCCAATTGGAATCTCTGGAATACATTATTCCAAAGAAGTGTTTAACCTGTCTCCTGTAGTATGATCTTTATTCAAGATAATCTCTCTTTTCTCTCCTTTAGTACCTTACTGTTACTGTAGTAATGGTGTTCAATTTAGACACCACAGTTCCTATCTTAATGTTAAGGACAAGTTACTAATTTAGGATCTTCATTGTGAGATGATACACTCATGCTACTGTTAATGTAACGACAGCAATATCTATACTGGAAACTCAAATGTTAACAAACAAATCATAATTATTTCTTTATGTTGACTTTTATGTATTACTATTCAACTACGGTTGAGGAACTTAAATGTATCTTCTTACTCTGTAAACCTGTGAAATATTAATAAAAAATATTTTCAAAAAAAAAAAAAAAAAAAAC